>CM021100.1:963620115-964265642 GCA_007115665.2 Sequoiadendron giganteum
CCACCAAAAAGCAGATGATGAGTAAGATCATAGAGTTGTAGGCTACCCTAAAGGCTAGTGAGAATGATGTAATGGCCAAACACAATGAGGTGGTGGACACCTTGTTGAGGAATTTGAATGAGAAGGTTGATTCTAGGCTACCATTTTTTCATTCTTTATATTCTTTATTCTTGACTGGTTTACAAAATATTAACAAAGATTGGGATGTTGTTTTACCCCTGGTTGAGAAGTGGATCCCTCGTGCCACTGACTTAGACATTATGTTTAGGGCTTCTAAGTTTGATGCAAATAATAGGCCTCAATTATTAAAACCTACTCAAGGTTTTGTGAAAACATTGAAAGGATTCCAGGCCCTACCTGATGACTTAGGTAAGAAAATTGGAGAATTAGTAAAAGGTTTTAATGATTGGAGTGATACCTTTTTTCTCGATATATTGGGTGCACAAGGAAACATCAAAACATTGCAACAATGGCAAGAAAGGAAAAAAGAAGTTATCACTGCACAAATCAAATTGATTTGTGATGACTCAGATCATGACTTGTTAGTAAGCAACATGGACAAAATAATTAATACTAGCATGTTTCTGGAGTCATTTGAAAGAGAAGCCAACTAGGTTGCGGTGAAGTTCACACCTTATAATACTAAAGTGACAGAGGTGGTGAATTTTAATTGGCCCACTGATGAAGAGTATCAAATTTGGGTGGACAAATATTTGACTAAAGAGGAGTAAAATGGTATTTACTACCAAAAATTAATAGCTCAGCAGTTAAGGTATAACTAATTATGGTTGAGATTCCATGATGGCTTTGGACGTAGATTTTGAGATGTAACAAACACTGTAGCTATTGTGTAATGGACAAAATCAAAGGGAAGATGCTCTGGGACTTGGTATTTTCATCATTATTTTGAATGGGCTCATAGCAGTCTTATCAATTAATGACATGTGTAACTTCTGGCCCGATGCTTGCTTGCTCCTTCATTTCTATAAGAAGGATTTTGAAGGCTAGAAGTAGGGGTTGGCAAGCGAGATATTTTTGAAGGTCGAGTCTAGGTCTAGTTGCAGAATGCATTGTATGAATTTCATTTTGAATGTAAAGGCAATTTAGGTTTGGGGTTCACTTGTAATGGGTTTTATGTTTATGAAACTCCAAGGTTTATAACAGTACTAGCATTTGAGTTACGATGATAAATCTTGAGCTCTTGTCTCTCTTGTATATAGACATATCATAATTTTGAATAAAATAATCAAGGATTATGATGTTCATCTCATTGTTGTGATGAGTATGTTTCTGTTTTGGCTTTAATTCAAAGAATTAATTAAATGCTTGGATGGAATCATAGATGGGTATGTTTGTAGAAGGATTTGGTAAGAAGTATTGGGCTGGGATAGGGATTGACAATATGGTAATGCAATATTGCCAAGGATCATATGTGTTATGTGTTTAAATCTGTTGTCATTTTCTAAATGTTTGTAAACTTCACTCCCCAATAGTATATGGCACTGATCTAAATTGTATGAGTTTATGAAATCATGTTTCTATATGTCTTCACTTAGGGCTTGCCACCAACTTGCATTTAAAATGATTATCATAAGTTACAAAATGATGTTATAACTATCTCATGCTCCAAGTGGTTGACATTATTGATGAATAGCCGATTCATTTCAGTCTTGTCTCATTTTGTAGAGCTATTAAGTGAAATTATCTGTGAAACTTTTATTAACATGTTTATGAGTTTGGTGCAAAGATCATAAATATGCTATAGGGACCACCCTCCTGGGTCTTGTAGAGCCCGAAGTGTAGGAGGTTATTGAATATTAAAATACTCATTAGTTGGTCCAGGTCCTCTGAGCTCCCCTTGATTGGAAATTTGGCAATTCCATAGGTACAATAGGAGACAAACCTGGTTTATTACATAAAAAACAACCAACATCCCTCTCTACCTCTCTCTCCATCTTTCTACCCCTCCATCTCTCTCTCTCTTACTATCTTTTGACATCCCTATTTATCTCCCCCTCTCCCTCTTTTATCTCTAGATATCTCTACCTCCTCTATATATATCTTTGTCTCCTATTTCTCTTTATCTCTCTCTCTTTCTATGTAAATATCTAATCAAAATTTAGTTTTGAATCTCTCTCTCTCTAACTTAAAAAAATTATGTTACATTTAACCGTCTATTATTTTACCAATCCATTTTATCTCTCTTTTCACGCGTCATGCTATACAAAGTAGAGCAAGGTTTTCAAGTAAAAGTAGGGGCGAAGGAAGCTGAAAATAAAATAATAATATAAAAATTTGTTTAAATACAACTTTCTACCTTGATTAACTTTCTAAAAAAATATGTCTAATGCATTAATAATATATATATTAACATAAATTATATACATATTAAGTATTATATAAATTTTATGTTTAAATAATAATTATTTAATTCTTTCTTATAATTATTTTACATAATAATTTCATTTTATTTATGTTTTATTTTATATAAAATAATATTAAAAAACTATTATTTAAATTTAAATTATCTAATCAAAAAATATTATTTAATATAATATAATAAATTTATTTCATATTATACATATTTTTATGTAACATAATTATTAGATAAATTTTATATTGATATAATTATCAAAAAAAATTCTAATTATATTATACTATCATTTGATTTTGTTTGATATTTATAATATCTTTAAAATATATAAAATTTTAATATATAATTTTTTTTATATAAGATACTTGATTTTTATTTCATATAATTAAAATAAGATTAATAGTTATTAATATTAATATAAATGTATGTAACTATCTTTTATTCCATTAACAAAACTTACATTTATTTTTATTAAATCTAAAATACTATAAAGGCAAGTACTAGCCACTACATGGCACTTGTCTCTTATGGATCAGTTTTTATTTTTTTTAAATCTAAAAATTTTAAAAACAATTTTAATTATTTTTCTAATTTACTTTTTATATTTTTTCAAATTATAAAATAAGTAAAAACCATTTAATATATGAACTTTATAAAATGCAAATATTCAAAATAATTTAAATTTTTACTTTTAACATCTTTTTAATTAACAAAAAAAGAGAAAAACATTTTTATAAATATACCTTTTTTTTTAAATTAAAAAATATATAACTAATATATATAAAACAAGTAATACCATTCAATATATAAATATTAAAAAATAATTTAAAATTTCACTTTTAATCTCTTTCTAATTAACAAAAAAATAGACATTTTTATAATTTAACTTTTCACCTTTTAACACCTATTTAATTAACAAAATTAGATATTTAAATTATGAGCATATTTTTTAAAAAGTTAAAATATATATATTAAACTAAACTATATCACTTATTTCATACTTTCAAATTAACCAATTCAGTCTGTGTCTTGAAAAATACAGACAAATTTTAAAATTAAATTTATAGAAGTAGATATTTGTTTTCATTTGTTGAAACCTTCATTCAGTAAATATTGTGTTGTCATCGGATGAGAAAAAAGGGCAGAATTCACAAGTAAAATATAAATAAGTAAAACAAACAAAAATAATGGAGGGAAAAAAGTGTGGCGATGAATGAATGAAAACACTACAACCGTATTGCATTGTACGCAATCGATATTAACCGTTGATGGTCCATTTTAACTCATTCATCTCAAATAGGATATGCCTTCGGCGTAATTAGAAAAAACCTATAATTTGTAAAATGTAAGGAATAGTCATAAAATAATGAGAAACAAGAATTATAAAAAGAAGGAAAGAAGGAACAATAAATAGAAAAGGATAGACCCAAAGAGAAGAGACACACGAAAGAAAAACTCGACAAAACATGACGAAATAACTAGAAGAAAAAATGAACTAAGACAAAGCAATAAGCAGGAACAAATCAAAATTAACAAGAGAAAAAAGAGAGAATGGAACATAAAAGAGCAGGAAAAAGAGAGGACCAAGGGATAGTGTTGGTTGTTTTTACTATAACCATTTTTATCTTCTAATCTACCTATGGAGCTGCCAATTCCAATCAGGGGCAGCTCGAAGGACCTGGACAAACTGACGAGGACTTTAACAAAGCCTCCTACACTTTGGGCTTTGCAAGACCCGGGAGGGTGATCCCTTAATGTGTGTACAACCTCTGCGCCAATACTATAAACAACATTAACAACAACATATAATCTCATTTAATAGCTCAACATAACAAGATAATATTGAAATGAATTGGTTGTTCATCAATAATATCAACTATTCGGAGCATGAGATAACTACAACAACACTTCACAACTTAAGATAGTCATTGATTTGCAATTTGTAGAAAGCTCCAAGAAAAGACAAACAAATACTATACCCCAAAATAAGAAAAACTTAGACCAATGCCATATTCCATTGGAGGAGTCAAATTCATAAGCATCTAAGGATTCATGACAAATTTAACACAAAACATATAAGATCTCTGACAATATTGCCTTACAATACTATCAATTTGTATTCTAACCCAATACTAATTATCAAATCCTTATATAAACATATCCACCTATGAACGCATTCAAGAATTTTAATTAATTCCTTGAATTAAAGCTAAAATGAGAATCATACACACCACAACAGTGAGATGAATGAAACAACCCTTGATTATTTTATTCAAGATTTTGATATGATTATACAATGGAGAGACATGAGTTCAGAATGAATCATTCCCATTTTAATGGTAGTATTGTCATGAAACATCAAACTCCCATGAATTCAAAACCTACTATAGAACGACACAAAACCTAACTTGCATTTTCATTGAGCCAACAGCCTTTTTACAATTTTCTCTGCAACTTTACTTAGACTCAACCCAAAACTATCTAACTTTCTAACCCATATTTTTGGCCTTGAAATATTTCTTATAGAGAATGAAGGAGTAAACAAGCATTAGGCCAAAAATAAAAATGTCACAGGTCACTTGGACTGCCCTATGACATTTCAAAAATCTATTACAATAGCTGAGTCCCTAGAGAATCTTCTTGTTTATCCCATTTGCTGAAAAGGGCTGATGCATCGGCCAAACTTCAAGAAACATGTGCCAAAACTGCCATAAAAATATAACCGGAATATGTTATAACTTCAACGGCTGAGTTGTTCTCCGCCAGTAGTCAAATCTCTCTTACTCTTCCTTGGTTAAGTATTTATCCACCCATCTCTGATATTCTTCATCTTTCAGCCAATCAAAATTAACCACCTCATTCACCATAGCACTATAAGGTGTGTATTTCATCGCTACCTGATTTTTCTCTCTCTCAAAAGACTCCAAAAATGTGGTGGTACTAATGATCTTGTCCATAGAACTCACCAATAGGTCATAGTCTGAGTCATCACAAATCAATTTCATTTGTGCATTGATGGCCTCATTTGCTCTATCCTACCACTGCTACAGTAATTTAACATTTCTATGTGAATCAATTATATCAGGTAAAGATGTATCACTCCAATCATCAAATCTCTTTACCAATTCTCTAATTTTCCTACACAAATCATCTGGTAAGGATTGAAAACCTAGGAGTGGCTTTACAAAAAATTGAGTAGGCCTTAATGATTGGGGCATGTTATCTGTATCAAATCTAGAAGTTTTATACATGATATCTAAATCATTGGCCCTAAGGATCCACTTCTCAACTAAGGGAAAAACTACTTCCTGATCCCTAGTAATGTTCTTTATTGCATCCAAAAAGAAAGAATACAAAGAATATACTGATGGAAATCTTCCATCAACCTTTTCATTTTAAGTGCCTCAAAACTATGTCAACAACTTCACTCTTCTTTACAATTGCTCCCTCCTCACTTGCCTTTAAATTTTCCTGTAAATCTATAATCTTATTTAGCAACCAATTCTTAGTAGGATCCACAAAGTGTTCAATCTCTTCTTCAACTGGCTCTAATGTAGGACTGAGAGAAGGAGTTTGGATGGGGGACCCCGAAGTAGAAACAATTGGAGAAGTAGGAGGTACTAATCCTAGTGTGTAAGGAAGTATCATGATACCAAGAGCACTTGAGGACTCCCCAACTTGCCTATACTTTAAGCTATCCACCTCAGATTACACCTCAACATTCCTTTGTTGCACCCTATTGTATTCTCCAATTATAATATTGTATTTCTCCATTAAGCTATTATTTTCAGCTTCTTCCCTCTTAGTAGTCTTCTGGGCCAATTTGGCCAGATTCATAGTTAGGTTTGTAGCCTTTGTATTTGAATTTTCAAAGGATCTCTTTATTATTAACCCTCCCCTTAGGTTTGGGCTAATGTCAATAACATTAAGCTTTCTACCCTGAGGTGCCAATGCCCAAATTTCTAGGGTCTCATACTCCTCACTAAAGGCAGAATCTTGTAGTGTTGCCTTGACCTCTTCCTCAAAATTTTGCATGGGATGCTTGGATTTTAAAATAGCATTAAATGCTACTACATCTTTTATATCCCATTTAGGAAAAAATAGCACACCAATTTGAGTTACTAATTTCCTCCCCTCCTCAGGAGTGATTCTCTTGAATTCTTCCATCAATTCAGCCTTTACTTCATCATCATTCTCCTGGTTAGACCTATCAGGTTTCAACTCTCTTCCCCTTTTGCATTTGTCCTGATATTCTTCTAGTCTCATTGTAAGAAAATTGGAGTTTTAACAAATACATCATCATCTAAAAATGCCTTGCATGCCTCCATCCTGGCATCTTGCACACATTGTTCCTTCATATCCATATTAGACAAAACTAATTGAGTTGACCTAGGAGGGGAAGGAATACCAATATGCGTGTCTTGATTTGTGACAATGATTTCATCCATTTGAGTCTATTGTGCCTCTTCAAATATTTTCCTCTTAGGGCTTGGCTCTGATGCTGGTAGTGCAGGATAATCTTGTGGTGATGAGTCCAAATCAATGATCTTTAATCCTCTAGGTGCTCTAATCTTTGGACCTGGTTGTGTTGATACCTTCATGATTTGTTTTCCTTTCTTATCTTCCTCCTCCTCATCACTACTGTCAATCCTCTTTCTCTTATAAAGAGGCATGTTACCTATTTTGCACTACAAGCTCAAATAGGTAGAGTTGAATTGCAAATTCAAAGCCAAAAGGTACACAAGATGTCAAATTTTTTTGCTAAGTACTCTTTTTTGTGCAATGTTGCATTGCAATGTAAATTTCAGTGATATTATGCAAAAAAAATTCAAAATGATATCATAAATATTTTCTTTTTTATTCATAATGTAAAACCAAAATCCCACATAAGTCATGGGAGTAACTTGATTTTATTTTAATAATCAAATAGGGGGTGCATGAAGTAAAGTACCTAGTAAATTATACAACTGAGAATAAAGAAAGCATAAGGTAGAAAATGATTTTTCAATGCATGGAATGACGAATCGTTGATAAGTTGAAATCTTCAGTTGTGACTCTAAATCGCTCCAGCTCTAGGCTCCAATGCACCTACAAGTATGATTGAAGTATGGTTAGAGCAATGTGAATCAAATCCTATCATATGCCTATGCTATCAATAGAAATATAGCATAAAATTGATTAGGCATCCATCAAATGATTTCATTATTCAAAGGCATAAAACTCAAGAGGAAGCTTTTAGCTTCTTTTATTTTGCTAACATGTTTGTCCACTGTGCAGGAATAGGTTTATTATTTTCATCATTTTATCAGATATGTGGAGTAAAACGAGCTCCCACAAGGGTTGAGCTCAACATATCAAGGAGAAGACAATCTCAATTTATACACGAGAGTCATTTACAATATCAGAGTAGTCATTAAGAGATCTGGTGAAGCTAAGAATATAATCACATAAGCAGCCTTATTTCAATATGGCAAAAAAGATTGAGAAATTCATTTCATTGCCCATCATGATTAAGGAAAGATCAATACCCAAATGGAGAATGATAAAGTGGTAGCCAATTTCAGCAATATCAAAAGAATAACTACTAATCATTTATTCAACACTAAACAAAATGAGAATAAGAGACAATGTTGAAATGAATAGTTCCATCAAAAAATGAGCATTTAAAATGATAAGACACAATCACATCATATGATGTTTTCAATGAAATATAGACACAACAAGAGTCTCTGTGAAAATTATTCCTTGGAAAATCTTATTGGATGTTACCAGACTTTGAATAATATACAAGCTCAACATGAAAGAAATTATAACACAAACATGGCAACTCACTCAAATGGTCTGAATGATGTTCCAGTTTCATAAAGGCTTCCACTTTCAATTTTTTTTAATTTTTAGGATGTTCTTTCTATACAAGAGGCTCTCATTACAAATTGTTGATACAATCAGCATGACAAGAAATTTATCAGATATAGTTTTGAACAACTGAGATCATAAGTCATACAATGTTTGAGTGCTAGTATTACATGCCCAAGGAAACACATTTGTTTACAAAGATGCTAAGTGAAATTATTATTCATAAATGCATGTTTGAGTAAAGTATCAGGGGTTATTCACAAGAATGCAAGTTAGATAAATATCATGGATTGAGTCTAGTAATGGACAAAGTGAACATATTTTTGAGTTTTCTGCAGTTAGGAGACTATCAGATCATGAAACCTTTGAGGTACCCAAAAAACCTTGGCAGCCAAGAATGAAATTTTGAGGCCAAAATTTCTATCATAGGAGAGAATCAAAATCGAGACTTGTCATAAATGAGCATGCCTGCACAGAGAGTATATGGATTGGCAGCTAAAGTAAAAAATGAAATAATAGATAGGTGTGAGCTGCATACACAGAATATCTCAAGGATGCCATCTCATGGAATGATATGAATGATAAAATCTATAGAGAACAATCTTCATCATGTTTTACCAAGAATAAAAGTTTATTTCTTACGTGAAAAATGAAGAAGACACAAAGTTCCATCAGCAAATCATGGAGGTCGTGGCTTGGAACAGCCTGAGATGTTATTTTCAGCTAAAATTTTAGGTACCCACTTGGGGTTTCAATATGTAAACTAAAATACAAATATATGCTTGTAGTTTATCAATAGGGTCGAGCCCAAGAGATTGTGTATTTTACATTAAATTGAAGAAATTTTCCATAGCAGATGTCAGACTAAGCAAAATCAAGTTTATGAATGTATGCAAATTATCAGATGTCGGCCACAGAGGATGTATTATATCAACGGAAGATCACATAGAGATGCATAGATTTATTCATTATACAAATACCCATTTTGAACATGTATTGGTGCGGCCTGTAAATCAGTCTTTATTATTTTTGAAAAAAATATAAAGTTTTTTATTTTCAGGAAAAAAAGATTTTGAAAGCTTTTATAAGAAGTAAATATAAGACTAGAGGATAAAACTTATCATTTGGTGCTTGTAGGAGAAGAAAAATGGCATTTAAACACTTGTAAAGTCACCAGATGCATGGCTCGAGCTCATGCATGGTGGCTAGAAGAACATAGACAAGTGATAGAGATATAAAACAAAAACAAAGATGCATTAGAAGAGAAAATTGGTCACAGATTTGCAAAGAAGCCAAGGTAAAACATTACAGAAGGCATACTAATTTCAAAATGGCTAAGATCTCCAAGGAAATATAGCAAAATCCTCTGAAAGTGCTAAGGAAATCCACTAAAATGCACAAAATAAAACCCTAGGTATGGTGGTGCAACTCCTATCCAAGCAGAGCTTCCAAGTCAAAATGTCAAGAATAATGAATGATTAGGGTTCGGGCTTATCATTCTTGCCTTATTTTGGTCGATGTTTTTTTACTATATTTTATCAAAAATAAAACATAATCATTATGTTTTGCTTTCTCGTGGTCTTGACTTCATGTCGATGACCTAGTATTTCAAAAATCCCCCTAAAATTTTAAAATACATAAAACACTAAGGCATGCAAACATAAATAATATGGAGGAGCCACTAAAGTCTTCACTTGAAGTTCCTTGATAAATGAAGCCTCATTTTAGGGTAATGCAAGTGTGTTTCCATTGCATAGTGGTTAGTGGTGGATATTATTAAGAGTTTGTTTTATAATAATGTTTGCACAAAAAATGTAAAGTTGAGTTAATCAAAATGATGCATTATAATTCATTCAATTAATTCAACAATTTCTTAATGTGAACATTAACTAAAATCTTTCCCCTAGATCATGCATATCATTTGGAGTTAATTAGTGGGGTAAGCTAGAGTTCTAGTTCACATGGGCAGATTGACAAAAACAAGGTGGATTTTTGCATGCTTGGGCCCACCTTTTGTGGGATTTTTAGTTCAATTTGAGTACTCCATGGATCAGTTACAAGTTGACAGCCAGTTTAAACTAGAGTGAACTCAATTTTGCAAGACTTTGGACCTTATTTTTGGAGATATTTACTTATGCTTGTGGATTACTTTGGGGTTATCATTTTCTCACTGAAATTGACTTTTAGTTCTATAGACACATAAAAATGACCTAGGTCTACAGGCTCTATTGTTAATCCTTTTCTTCTAGCATAATTAAGATATTTTAATTTTGTTTCTTGACTCACTTTCAACTACTAATTAAATAATTCATAATTATTTAATTAATTCATATCTGTTTATTCTTCATGATTATTAAATAAATAACATTTTAATTATTTATTTAATGCGTCACTAATTGTCTAATGTCTTCCTATAATTAAATAAATTTCTTAATTTATCTAATTATTTTACCCCTTTATGTCTTCCTAATTATTAAATAAATAATTTTATTTATTTATTTCATTATGTCACTAATTAAGCCCTCTTCTTCCTAAAATTAAATAAATTCTTATTTATTTAATCCACCTTCCACTATAATTAAATAATTATATTTAATTATCTAATTATTCATTACCCTCTTCTCTCCTAAATTAAATAAATTTTATTTATTTAATTTGGTCCACTCTCCTAAACTTTGAATTAAATTATTATATTTAATTTAAAAAGTCCCCTTTGTCACATTCCTCTATAATTAAATAATATCTTTATTATTTAATTTCTTCTAACAATAGATCCTGGGGGATCCTGGTCATCCAAATGTTTCCCCCACACATCAGCGGGGTTAGGAGTGATGTCAGGGGGAGCACCCCAACCATCATCATTCTTTTCTTCTTCTTTATCTTTATCCTCGCGCTGAGCTGAGATTGCAAGAGCAAGCCACAGAAAGCTTTTTCCAATGGAGGGCCAACCAGAGCCAGAAGCAGGAGGAGCATCCGAAGGCCACCCAAAACCGCCACCACTGCTCCTCGGTGCACCACTAGAGTGCAAACCCTGACTAGGACATGGCGAAGGAGAACAAGCCCACTTGGGAGGCCGAGAATCCCTCCGAGTAGGAGGCTGGGAGCGAGCCCACATGGTATCACTCCACTTCCAGCCCCGAGAGGGCGATCGGCTGCGGGAGGAGGAGGGCGAGTCTAGAATCTGAGCCACAGTACAATGGGCATTGCCCCAATGGTCCAGGAGAACCTGCAGGTGAGCCACTTTCAACACAACCTTGTTGGCTTGCACTTGAATCTGTAACATTACATTAGAACATATAACCACTTTAGCATAAAGAGACACATTAATATCTAAATGTGAATGAGCAAAAATACAAGCATTTTTGTCTTTCCAGATATTGAAGAGGATTTCCACTCTGAAAGTGTGTCAAAGTTGGGTGAACTTAGCCGCGGTTCCAGGCGGGTCCCCTAGTAGAACCATATGCCACAAAAAGTGTTCAGGCCTAAAAGGCCAAAAGAAATCATGAATCCAAGTCCAGAACTACTGAGCTCTAGGACAAAACCAAAAAAGGTGCTTGAAGCTTTCTGGCTGCCCACAAAACGGGCAACAAGGCTCAGAGACCCCCAAATGAACTAGCCGAGAGCCCACAGGCAAGCCTTGGAAAATAATACACCAAGCAAACTGGTCCAGCTTCGGATTAACAATTGCAGACCAAATGGCATCAAACCTCCTACGCCAAGTAAAGGTCGAGGAGTTAAGAAGCCATCGCTGGTTCAAAGAACTGAGCTTAGTTTTTATTATGTTGTTTTATTTTTGGGCTAGGCCCATGTGACATTTGATATTTTGGTTTTTTTGGGTTGGGCCCATGTGACTTCAGGGTGTGTCTTCTTACCACCTGCCCCTTTTTTATGAATTTGTAATTTTATCTTTTTAGTATAGATATCTGGAAAATTCATCAAAAAAAAAAAAAAAGTCCCAACACCTAAATTAAATAATTTTATTATTTAATTTCTCCTCTTTTATTGTGCTCATTTTTAAATAACTCTTTTAAATTCCCTCTTTTAGTAAATAATTTAATTTAAATTATTTACTGTCACATGACCCCACCCTTTTTGAATTAAAATAGTTTCTAATTTGAAAAGTCAACATCCCCTCTTGAATTAAATAATTTTAAATTATTATTTGATTCCCTAATGACTATTTTTTGTACCCAAAATCTTTTATCACATGCATTGTCAGCCATTGATTTGAATGTCTAAAAATCAATCTTGACCCTTTATTTTGAATCTGACCTAATGTTGCCCTAACCCTAATTGTGGGTTGCTATATAGAATCTCATCCATTGATTCTAGGGCATTTACTAACTTTCAATCTTGGCCATTCACACAAAATTGCATCTTCTATAAAAGAGCAATTTTGGTCTCATTTTGAACATCTTGCATTTTCATATTTTATCATCTTACTTTGCCATTATTATCATCTTGCACTTTCATACTTTTAGCATTGTTAGTTTCATTTGGTATAGCATTTTAGATTTTATTTGACATAGCTTAGACATTATAGATGCTTACTAGTTGCAGTAGGGCATAGTACTGCATTTAGTTATTAAATCCTTCAATATTTGCTTAGGGCTTATCATTTTCATTGGCTTGCTCTTCTTAAATCTGAGGGAAAATAATTTATTTCAAAAAATTAAGAAGGTGTAATGGAGGTTAGTCATGGAGGATGAAGACAATCTAATGAGATTGTTCATCTATTCATTTGCGCTCCATTACCTACTTTGGGTTTTATTATTTCTGCATATTACATTGCTAAACCTAGAAATTATCCCTTTGTTACAAGTTCCACCTCTATTCCTTTTTGAAGGATTTTTGTAAATATTGAGGAAAATTTTTCTTTTTCCTCTAGTTCTTGTTTTTCTCCTTTGCATTCTACAAATTAAATTATTTGTAACTCAACTTATTTTAGATTAACACAGTAGCAAGTTTATTGGTCAATTAGTGTATTTTTTTTAGAAAGACTCCTTTCATTTAACATCATTTTAGAATTTTCCTTCAAGATTTCAAGCATCATTTTTATGTAGGATTGATCGAAGAATTTATTGTGTTAGCAGTTTTGAAACCTTTAAATACTTATGTCTCCTTCATGAATTTTTGTATGCATCCTAGTTTAAATTCACTGGTTAAACATTGTGCAAATCAATGATCAAACTGTCTAGTTGTGGAAATCATTTTTTCCTTCTAATATTTTTTCTTTAAAGAATTTGTTTAAAAAATTTAAGTGATTGAGCTATTTGATCAGGTTGTGCAAATAAAAATAGTGGATAATCATTATGTGAGTTAAGTATGCATATTGGTTTCCATTGGTGCATCACCGTAATTAAGATTTACAATTTTGCATTTAAATTTAGTCTTTCTCCCTTTTCCCAGCAAGTTATTCAGTTATTAATCAAGAAATCATATAGGAACCAACCTAGAATTTGGAGGTCTAATTCCTTGTAGGGTACCCACAACCTGGAATTAGTTCCCATGTTTCAACAGATTGCTGAATTTCACCATTCAAGCATTCGGGTGCAATTTGTTTGACAAAAAAATTTGGCATGCCCAGTGGGACATTGAAGCATGCTTCAGAAGAAGAATTCAAGACTTCGAAATGTTGTTCTAGTATACACAACAACATTTTCTACCTTTGTGAGGTTATTTATACCCAGTGACTCCGATCATTTTTACTGGTTTCAACAAGTCTAGTGCTGGTATGTTTCAAATACAGGTTTTTTCCAATTTCTAGCATATGTAAAAATAGAAATGACATATTTTCATGGATTTCATGTATACTGACCACCATATGATAAAAATATTACTTATAAACCCTCTTATCAGTCATACCAAGACAACCATAGTACTAATTTTTATCAAAATCCGTATATCACAACAAATGACCAACAGTTTCATCATTCTTACCATCCTCCTACACATCTTAATACTTCGTATCAACCTTTGTATGTTCAAGATCAATCCCAAGGTCACTATTTTTCTAGCAATCAAAAAATCAATCCATATGATTAGCTTCAAAGATTTCAAAGTTTTGAAGACAAGCTCAAACAAATACACAATCCAGATATAAGGTTGAAGATAAGGAATATGTTCCTTAAGGAACAATTTAAAGGGAGAGAGCAACAAGAACAATTGCTTTTTCTAGAATATGATTTCTCAAACAGTTATAACAATGAATGTCAACAAGAATGTGATTTACAATAGATATAGGAGGAGTATCAAGCTTATCTTCAATATGAGGTGCAAAGGAGGCAATCTAAAGAAAATATTTCTCAACAACTTGCTGCAAAAGATGCAGAAAAGAGGTCGAAACTTGCCAAAAAAGAGGTTCTCAAAGTTAAGATTCCAAGTTTAAGTCAAGGTGAGTCTCCTAAATCTTCCCAAGTTGAAGTTTCAGGTCTTACAAACTTCCCTTCATTTCAAGAATCTCTTATTCAACAAGAAACATGCTCAACTCTTTGTTTCCCAAATCCATTTTTGTGAGAAGGTGTTCCAATGTTCAATACACTACGCTTCATACCAGAGGAACCCATTCTTGAACAGATTCATCTTGCAATCTTTCAAGAACAACTTTTTTATTAGCCTGTTCAGACTCAAGAACTTAAGCATAACCAGATTGTAGATCAGGAAAGAGAGGAGGTTGTAGTTGAAATTCAGCAAGGTTTAGATCAAGAAAAGGCTGATTTTTCCTATGACCTAACATATATGATTAATGAACTTCCATGTTTTGTTGATTATGAGAAGGAAGAATGTCATATCACAATGGTATTAACTTCAGATCAGCAGGAGGAAAATAAAAGAAGTAATTTTCTACCTCCTCAACAAAGCTGCAATAAAGTAAATAATCCTCTTCCTCAACAAAATGAAAATCTGAATGAGGAGGACTTGTTCCAAGATGAGCTTGAGGTATTTATTTCAAGTTTAGACTCAAGACTTCCATTTTTTATTAAGTAAGAACATCTGAAAGAACAGGTTGTTGAGGTACAAAAGGATTTTCATGTTCATATTCTTGTTGATTTATTTGATGAACTCCCAGGATTTGTACATGAAGATGATAAATGCTTGATTGAACTAACAACAATGCCTAGTTTCAAGCATTAGAATGAAGGCAATCAGTTAAGCATGGTGTAGGTTATAAAAGAAACAATTGAGGACAACCATGATTTGGAACATGATTTGGAAGCTTAGGAGGTTGATACACAGGAAAAGATTGCTCAAATAGAGAAAGAAAAGCGACAAGTCATAAATATTAAAGGTATGAACTTTGAAAAGCATCATGGGGAAAGGTTAGAGCATTCACTGTATAATGAAATTTTACATGAGGAGGATTCTTTCTCAACTATCATTGAAATTTTTTTCTTTAACATAGTTGACGACTTATCAACTTTCAAAGCAAAGGATTTTGATCAACATAATCAAGTGATCAAAGAGGTTGTGGTTGATAAACGAGAAACCAAAAAAAGGAGTTATTAGTTTAGCATTTCAGAAGGATGCCCAATTAGGCATCCTTCCAAGATTGAGATTCCAAGAAAACCCGATGTAGTTTCAGTAAATGGACAATAGTTTCAACTTGTCCAATCTTTCTAAACTAGCAGTTTGGTTGATCAAAATTAGAGGGTGAGTGAGTTTGTTTACATTCTTCATGAAAAATTGCAGCACTTTAGGAAACATGTTTTTGTGCTACATATAGTATGATTTGTTCGTGAACATGTGAATTAGCATTTTTTATTAAGGAAGGGTAGATATCTCTCCCAACCAATGAATGGTCATGTCTAAGCACTACCGATGCTAGGTAGTGTAGGGTAGTATAGTTCTCATTTTAAGTTATATCTACAATAGGTGATCTTCACAAAGTAGTTTTCATTCAATATTATTTCGCTTTCAATAAAGTGTAGTCACTGAACAAGGTTTCAGATTCTGTTATAAACAGAGTTGTAATAGTTTCTTTCCATTTTTTTGTTTTTGAAGCCGAGTTGCAGAGTTTTCTGATTCAAGGAGGAGCAAAAATGGACTCCATGCCCAATGGATAAGCTACATAATTGGTATATGGTGTTTAGCAGGAAAACACTTTGCAGAGGTCGCCAATTTGTTACCTATTTTTCACTACCAACTCAAACAAGTAGAGCTGAATTGAAAATTCAAAGCCAATAGGTACACAAGATGTTCAATTTTTTTTGCTAAGTACTCTTTTTTATGCAATGTTGCATTACAAATTAAATTTCAATGATATTATGCAAAACCATTTCAAAATGATATCATAAAGTTACATAATGTTTTTTGTTTTATTCATAATGTACAAACCAAAATCCCACACAAGTCGTGGGAGTAACTTAATTTTACTTTCATAATCAAATAGGGGGTGCATGAATTAAAGTACTTAGTAAACTATACAACTAAGAATAAATAAATCATAGGGTAGAAAGTGATTCGTCATTGCCTAGAATGATGAATCGTTGACTAGTTGAAATATTCAGTTGTGACCCTGAATCGCTCTAGCTCTAGGCTCTGATGCACCTTCAAGTATGAGAGAAGTGTGGTTAGAGCAATGTGAATCAAATCCTATCATATTCCTATGCTATCAAAAAAAATATAGCATACAATTGATCAAGCATCCATTAGATGATTTCATTATTCAAAGGCATAAAACTCAAGAGGAAGCTTTCAAATTATTTTATTTTGCTAACATGTTTGTTCACTATGTAGGAACAGGTTTATTATGTTAATAATTTTATCAAATATGTGGAGTAAAATGGTCTCCCACAAGGGTTGAGCTTGGCATATCAAGGAGAAGACACTCTCAAGTTATGCATGAGAGTCATTTACAATATCAAAGCAGTCATTAAGAGATCTGGTGAAGCTAAGAATATAATCACATAAGCAAACTTATTTCAATATGGCAAAATAGATTGAGCAATTCATTTCATTTCCCATCATGATTAAGGAAAGATCAATACCCAGATGGAGAATGATGAAGTGGCAGCCATTTTCAGCAATATCAAAAGAATAACTACTAATCAATTATTCAACACTGAACAAAATGAAAATAAGAGAGAATGTTGAACTGGACAGTTCTATAACAAAATGAGCATTTAAAATGATAAAACACAATCACATCATATAATGTTTTCAATGAAATACAGACACAACAAGAGTCTCTATGAAAATTATTCCTTGAAAAGCTTATTGGATGTTACCAGACTTTCAATAATATACATACTCAACATGAAAAAAATTATAACACAAACATGGCAGCTCAATCAAATGGTCTGAATGATGTTCCAGTTTCATAAAGGTTTCAACTTTCATTTTTTATTTTTTTTAGGATGATCTTTCTCTACAAGAGGCTCTCATTACAAATTGTTGATACAATCAGCATTATAATCAGCATGATAGAACATTTATCAGATAGAGTTTTGAACAACTAAGATTATAAGTCTATAATGTTTGAGTGCTACTATTACATGCCCAAGGAAATGCATTTGTTTACAAAGATGTTATGTGAAATGATTATTCATAAATGCATGTTTTAGGAAATTATTAGGGGTTATTCACAAGAATGCAAGTTACATAAAAATCATGGGTCAAGCCCAGTAATGGACAAAGTGAAGGGAGTTTTGAGTTTTCTGCAGTTAGGAGACTATGAGATCATCAAACCTTCGAGATACCCAGAAAACCTTGGTGGCCAGGAACAAAATTTTGAGGCCAGACTTTCTATCATTGGAGAAAATCAAAATTGAGACCTGTTATAAATGAGGATGCCTACACAAAGAGTATATGGACTGACAACCATAGGAAAAAATGAAATAATAGACAAGTGTGAGTTGCATACACAAAATATCTCAAGGATGCCATCTCATGGAATGATATGAATGATACAATCTACAGAGAACAATCTTCATCATGTTTTACCAAGCATTAAAGTTTATTTCTTATGCCAACAATGAAGAAGACACAAAGTTCCATCAGAATATCATAAAGGTCATGGCCTAGAGCATCTTGAGATGTTATTTTTAGCTAAAATTCAAAGTACCCACTTGGGGTTTACATATGTAAACTAAAATACAAATCAAGACTTGTAGTTTATTAGCAAGTCGAGCCCAAGAGATTGTGTATTTTACATTAAATGGAAGGATTTGTCCATAATAGATGTCGGCCTAAGAAAAATCAAGCTTATGAATGTATGCAAATTATCATATGTCAGCCACAAAGGATGTATTATATCAATGGAATATCACATAGAGATGCATAGATTTCTTCGTAATACAAATACCCATTTTGGACATGTATTGGCACGACCTGTAAATCGATCTTTATTATTTTTGAGAAAAATATTAAGTTTTTATTTTCAGGAAAAAAAGCTTTTGAAAGCTTTTATAAGAAGAAAATATAAGACTAGAGGATAAAACTTGCCATTTGGTGCTTGTAGGAGAATAACAATGGCATTTAAACACTCATAAAGTCACCAAATGCATGGTTCAAGCTCACTCATGGTGGTCAAAAGAACAGAGACTAGCGAAAGAGAAATTAAACAAAAACAAAGATGCATTAGAAGAGAAAATTGGTCATGGATTTGTAGAGAAACCAAGGTAATACGTTACAAAAGGTATACCAATTTCAAAATGGCTAAGATCTCCAAGGAAATACAACAAAATCCTCTAAAGTGCTAAGGAAATCCACTCAAAGGCACAAAATAAAACCCTTGGTATGGTGGCACATCTCCTATCCAAGAAGAGCGTCCAAGTCAAAATGTCAAGAATAATGAATGATTAGGGTTTGGGCTTATCATTCTTGCCCTATTTCAGTCGATGATTTTTTGACTATCTTTTGTCAAAAATAAAAGAAAATCATTGTGTTTTGCTTTCTTGTGGTCTTGACTTCATGTGGATGACCTAGTATTTCAAAAATCCCCCTAAAATTTGAAAATATATAAAACACTAAGGCATGCGAACATAAATAGTATGGAGGAGCCACTAAAGTATTTACTTGAAGTTCCTTGATAAATGAAGCCTCATTTTAGGGTTATGCAAGTGTGTTTCCATTGCATGGTGATTAGAGGTGGATACTATTAAGAGTTATTTTTTATAATAATGCTTGCACAAAGAATGTAAAGTTGAGCTAATCAAAATGATACATTATAATTCATTTGATTAATTCAACTATTTCTTAATGCAAACATTAACTAAAATATTTCCCCTAGATCATGCATATTAGTTGGAGCTAGTTAGTGGGGAAAGGTGGAGTTCTAGTTCACATGGGCCGATTGACACAAACAAGGTGGATTTTGCATACTTGGGCCCACCTTTTGTGGGATTTTTAGTTTAGTTTGAGTACTACATGGATCAGTTACAAGTTGACAGCCAGTTTGAACCTGAGTGAGCTCATTTTTGCATGAGTTTGGACCTTCTTTTTAGAGATATTTGCTTCTGCTCGTGGATTACTTGGGGTTATCATTTCTCATTGAAATCGACTTTTAGTTCCACCTCCATGCCTTTTTGAAGGCTTTTTGTATATATTTTGGAAAGTTATTCTTTTTCCTCTAGTTCTTGTTTTTCTCATTTGCATTCTACAAAGTGAATTATTTTTAACTCATCTTATTTCAGATTAATACAGTAGCAGTTTTATAGGTCAATTAGTGTATTTTTTGCAGAAAGACTCCTTTCATTTACCATCATTTTAGAATTTTCCTTCAAAATTTCAAGCATCGTTGTTATGTAGGATTGATCGAAGAATTTATTGTGTTAACAATTTTGAAACCTTTAAATACTTATGTCTCCTTCATGAATTTTTGTATGCATCCTAGTTTAAATTCACTGGTTAAACATTGTGCAAATCAATGTCAAACAATTTAGTTGTGGAAATCATTTTTTCCTTCTAAAATTGTTTCTTTAAAGCCTTTGTTTAAAACATTTAATTGATTGAGCTATTTGATCAGGTTGTGCAAATAAAAATAGTGGATAATCATTATGTGAGATAATTCTACATATTGGTTTCCATCGATGCATCACCATAGTTAAGATTTACAATTCTGCATTTAAATTTAGTCTTCTCACTTTTCACAAGAAGTTATTCAATTATTAATAAAGAAATCATATAGGAACCAGCCTAGAATCTAGAGGTCTAATTCCTGATAGGGTACCCACAACCTAGAATTAGTTCCCATGTTTCAACAGATTGTTGAATTTCACCATTCAAGTATTCGGGTGCAATCTGTTTGACAACAAGTCCAATTCACCATGGGTTGATATGTTGGCCTTGTTTTAGAAGGCCTCACATCTAGCTTTTGTATGTCGAAGTCCAACTCCAGGTTTACCTTCTTTTTCATCAAAACACCCATGATCCCCTTGAATTTGTCCATCAAGAAATCATTTTTCTTGTGGAATGGGGTTAATTCCATTAATGGATCATATTTGGGATCCATTTTATGCACAATGGCAAATAACTTCTCATACTCTATCCATTTTTCCTTTTTCAATTCCTACTTGTTCAAATCAAATTCATTCCTAATCAAATCCTCAAGAAAATTGAACTCATGTGCAAACCTGCCACCTTTTATCCATTGTCTAAAAAGGGAAAATAATCCCTTAGGGTCATGTTGTCGCCTGGGACCACACCTTAAATGAAAATCATCAAAAAACCTCCCAAATTGGACCCATCCTCCCTTTGAGAACACAAAATCAGAAACAATAGTATAATCATGGAAAAGAGTCAATTTTCCCTTCCCTGTTAGTTTGTCTTCATGAATACAACCTATTTTCCACATAACCTCAGCAAACCCAACTCTTGTTGGCACATTGAATGGGAGGATATGTGGAGTTCCTTGGAAGCCATACACCCTTAAAATAATGTTGACCTAGTACAAGATAATGTCACTGTAGTTGTGATAAAAATTTAAATCCGGCTTCCTCCCCTTTGGTCTAAGAAATTCATGTAAATCCTCAGGGATCCTATGTTATTTACTATCAATCGAGCCCTAAGTCTGGAAGCAAAGCAATTGTCAAATTGCACAAAACTGGTAATCTCCCTATTGTATGATAAATCTGTAGTCCAAGCTTGCACCACGAATCTTTCTCCATTTACCTCCTACCTCAACTCCATCTTCTCTGAGAAGAAGTCATCATTCTTGTACAAGAACATGTACATCAGCAAGGAATATCAAAATAATGGAGTTTTTGCATCCCCTACATGCAACTTTAACATCCCTTCATGTATCTTCTCTACCGGAAAAGATAAAAATCATAAACCACAGAGAAATTAGGGTGTTGTATTTGCACCCCCATAAACATATAGGCAATTGACAGTACTGTGTTAGGGTTAAAACCCAAAATTTGGCACAATGAATAAAAGGTATCCGAGAAATGGTTTGCAAAAAAAAATAGCCTGAAAGAATCTTGGTTACTTGGACTGATATAAATCCTTGAACTACCTGCCCTTGCCAGATGAGGAGGAAGCAACTTCAACCTAAAAAGTGAATTTGACTTTGCATACTCCTGCTTGATCTCCTCAAGATTTATCTGAATCAAGAATGGACTAGGTTCACTCAAGTCAAAAACTTGTTGAATTTCTTCCCCATTTATACTTAATAAAATCCCTCCATCATTATCTCTGATCACTCTCATAACAGGGTCACAACATGTTTCCACCACCCTAAGAAAATCCACATTAGGGAACACATTTGGCACCACCAGCTTCCCCATCTCATAACTCCAAGCATTTGAGAAAGGGTGAGCCAAATTTCACTATCCATACCATAGCCTAAACATCTCTAGACTAGTCATGGTAACCCTAGCATCTATAATGTTGGAATTATTGCATACTAATCCTTCCCCTAGGGTTCTTCCAAGCATCAAAAGCAAACCCCTCTTCCTATCATATGTTGACAATGGGAGTTGATCCAAGAAATCATCATACAAATTCCTTTGTAAAAAATCAACATGGCCAAAATGTTGCTTTGGCGGTGCCATCTCTAGTAAACTAGGGCTTCCTTAAAATTTCAAATCTTTTGAACAGACTAGGGCTATACTGAAAATGAAATTACTGCAAAACCTTGCAGTTTCTTACAATTTTAACTAACCAATAGCCCTAAAAAAACTATCAAAAATCTTTTCGACAAGCACACCACAATTCTTCTCAAAATCTCAATTAAATTTAATAGGAAGCATAGAAAACAACTCATGATGTTTATGCTTTGTAGAAGACCAAATCCTTGCTATGATAGCTCATAACTTCATCCTTGGCTTTGAAAATGCTTTCGTAAAGGTGCTTGAATACTTTTTGAGAAAATAGAGTGAAATAAAATCACTTTATGTCGATCAAATCGAGCTAGTAGATGTCTCGTCCACCATTAAAGCTTACTTGCATGCCGCGCCAATGACTCCAATCGCATCTAATGCAAATTCAAATTCCAACCGTCAATCATTCAATTTTGTTTGATCATCAAATGACTTCCTTCAAAAAGGTAGACATAATATCCATCTCAGCATTAAGGGCTTGCCACATTATGCATTGGCAAATAAATACATGTGGCACTTACCCATGATATTGCGATCAGTTAACACTTACATCTTTTGATCATGAGATGGTAGGCAACTGTTGATCTCCACCATCAGCAATGGAGTTCGCTCAAGATAGTCAGCAGTATTGAACATAATTTTCGAGCAGATTTTTCATAGAGATTATAACATCTTCGTTGATTTTGAGCACGTGCATCTCGTAGCCACTTTAGTAACCTATCGTATAACACATTAAAACCCAACATATATATTAAGAAAATTTTATTATCTTTTTGGCATCACTAGGTGAGACACATGGCACTCCCCCATGATATCACAATCAGTTGAGACTCTATGGTGGGGTCATCGAGGGATTGTGGGGAACAGATGAGATCAATCGACGGTTGATCGACAATCATTTAAAATTGTTCCCTACAGAAATAATACATTTATTAAATGGACAAGGGGACACCGCCTAGGCTGACAAAAAACAATAGCTTAAATTTGTATTTAAACGTGGGGCATGGGCCATCCTAGACTTAGGGAATAATAAAGTTAGGCGAAATATCTAAAACAATTTATTAAAAGGGGCCCAACCTAAACGAAGCAATGGGGCATAAGTTGTTTTAAAACCCACTCCAAAAGGTAATGGCTGAATAGATCCCACCCAAGGCGTGACAGTATGAATTTATATTGAGCTTACATATGTCTTAACACTTGGAGCACAAGGAAATATATCGTCCAGACTAGATTCATCAGAGTAAGGTTCCTAAAGTCAACTCGAGACATTCATCCAGTCTTGCCGATAAAAAAAGAAGGATTTTGTCGATGAGACAATGTTACCGAGAAACATTCGAGGAGTCCTGCCGACCTTCCATGATACACCAACAGGATTGGACTTGGCAACATGTCTGGAGAGAATTATT
The DNA here is from genome assembly GCA_007115665.2 of Sequoiadendron giganteum. NCBI lineage: Eukaryota > Viridiplantae > Streptophyta > Pinopsida > Cupressales > Cupressaceae > Sequoiadendron > Sequoiadendron giganteum. Next base: position 963,643,794 of record CM021100.1, read on the forward strand.
ATCAGAAGGACATGGTTCATTGTTTCACCGATGAAGAAATTCATTGGCATGACAAACTTCAATGGGGAGAGATAAGGAGCTCACTATGAGTGCAGTTCCATCAGCAAGAAAATCATTATGTCTCAATGATCATAATTTATGAAGGAAATATCTCACTGAGATACACATCTATGGGGTAAGATGAGGATTGTTTTCCTGACTTGCTAAAGTCACAGTGATAGGTTGCTTCGGTGGGAGTTGTAGCGATATACATAAGACCGAAAGGGTAACTGTTGGGAAGACTTTAGGTTTTGGGGAAACTACGAGATGTCCTAGTAGGTGTTTAATGAATTTTGGTGAAGGCTCGAACAAAAGGATTACTTGAGATTTGAAAATGTCTGGCTGACAAATTACATGATGTGATAATGAGAGTTTTGAAAAATCTAGCTATGCTCATGTTTTAGCTAAAACATTAATGGTGCCACAAAGCATAAGTAATTTCAGGAATCAAGACAAATTCAATTGAAACATCATTGTAGAATTGATAGCGAAAGAAGAAGAGGAGTGAGCAAAGGACCAAGGTATTCTCTCAGTTCAAAATCTGGGGCAAAAAACAATAAGTTCTTCATACCTAAATTTGCAATTTTTAAGAATGGAAGCCACTAGTTTAGGAAAATGAAAGCTTAGAAAGAATGGGGAAAGTGGTCAGTTGAAAGGGAAAAAGAAGAAAAATGAAAGTTAGCGAGAGAGTACTAAGCATAAGCTGAATCAAGATCTTATCAACCAACTACCTGCCTCTAGACCCAAAGCCAGACGCTCTGCACAACTTAGGGAAGAAGTGGATAAACTAGATGATAAATGTAAGCTCATAGGAGATATTTGGACTCCAATAAGAGGTTATGAACTGTTTATCTTTCATTACTATCAGACGAATCGCTTTGAACAAGTATGTAACCTATGAAACTTAATCTAGGAAATTTAGTATTCCCTTTTTTTTTTGTCGATGGTGAACTAGTGAAATTGTTGGCCACTCATTATAATTTGAGACTTAAAGCTATTTTGACCCATCTGGGAAACCATTGATACACATATCAGAGGATGCAATAAGGCAAATTCTTTAAATTTGAAGGGGTATGCAATGGAAAGACTATATGTGAAGAGATGGAAAAATAATTTGAAAGGATGGACACCATTTACAAGGGTTGGAGATTGCCCTTGGACAGAATTAGACATGGTGGTAAACCAATTCCGCTAGAAGATAGTGAAGGATCCCCATTCCATGTAGGTATTTTTGAGCCCTATATGAAATACACTTATTTATCGGTGGGTCAAGTATTGAGAATGGAAGTCCCTGAGTATATGGCAATTGTGCCCATGGTAATTTCAGCAGATATTTAGTATCACAACTCTAGGCCTTTTGATTATGCCTCATATATTTTTAAAGGGCTCGATTCTAGGTTGATGGCAATAAAAGGTGGAGCCTCTATCTTACACCTCAGGAATTACTCATTGTTGATGCACATAGTGTTGTACTTCAAACATGAACTAGGGTTGTGGGCTCAGGAGATGATAATTTCATAGCTTGATAAGGAAGGCATGTCATTGCCTATTCAATCATGGACTATTGTTTGGGATAGCAAGTTTGCTAACTCTAGTTTTGTATGCTTTGAAGAAAATTTTGTGAAACCATTGTACAATTTTTATAATCATCCATGTGCTTATTCTTTCTCTGATGAAATAAAGAGGTTTCTCAAACCCAAAGATTTCAATGGACCAATTAGCCACAATTGGGCAGATTGGTATTATTTGGAGAATGCTACTATGATTAGGGTTTATGGATTTGAATATGCTCGATTCATTTTTCCTAAAATGGTTCCCGACAAGATTGTATACTTGGAAATTGTTAGGCAAATAGATTTTTCTAGTGTTATGAATTTAAGTTCTTTTGGAGAATAGGCTTTTATGCCCAGTACACTATGCTTCAGTGATTTTATTGTATTAGCAAAGGAAGGGTATAATCTGATTCTAGATAAGTTACTGCAATATAACATGAAAAGAGGACCACTGAGAAAGAATTTTGATCCAGAAGGGTATATCAATTCTGCTAAGCAAAGGATAAACTTTGGAGGGTATCACCATGTTCCCTACCAATTTGAAGATATGATTAGGAACTTGGAGGTAGAGGAAGAAGAAATGATGGTTGAAAAACATAATCAAGAGTTGCAAGATATAGAGTTGTTGTATTCCAAAGAAGAGACATCTAAGGCTAATGTACCACATCATCTACCTAACAAGATGTCAAGGTTGAGAACTCAAGATTATGCCTGTCCTGTAAAGGATTTGAATATTGAAGAGAGTGTAGATATAGATGCAAGGCATGTAGAATATAAGTCCTTTGTAGCAGATGATGAATTTATAAAATCTCCATAATTTAAGACATTCCTATGTAGACAAAAGGGAAAAGAGATAAGAGAACTGGTTGACAATGTCACACAAGGTAATGAAGAACAATTGTTGAGTAATTTAAAAATTGATTTGGAAAGAGAGATGGTAGTTATGACCCCTGAAAAGGGGAGGGAAATGCTAGAAAGTGCTGGTGTCATGATTTTTCCAGGATTAGATCTCAATTTTGCACTATTCTTTGACAGTTTCCTGAAAAGAAGTAATGCTACACACAAGCTCAACCCAAAAAAGGTGACAAAGGTCTATGTAGGATCAAAGTACAATCTAGATGAAGAGTCATTAATGATTTGGGCCTTATATCCACCTCACAGGAAATCAATTTTCATTGATACTGAGAAGGAATTCGGGCATGTTATGACCCTAAAATTTGGGGAGGTTGATCCTATGGCGACAACAGAGATTGGGATCAATGTAGAAAAACTAAACAAATCTCAAATACAGGCGTTGATCAAGGAAAATTAAATGTACAAAAACTAACCATGAAAGAATGTTGAGAGAAAACGAGTGCCTAAATGATTTATTAGGAGTTAAAATGGGGTCAACCAAGCTGCTCACTCATGGTGAAATCTCACAAACAAAAGATCATTGGGAAGGGTCGAGTGCATATTCTCAAGGAAAGTATGACACACTTGTTGCAGTGATTAAGAAAAGACTATCCAGTCTAACAACCTGGTTGAATAAGCTTTGGGGAATACACTCACAAAAAATTGATTCATTATGAGAACACAAAAGAATGGATGGTAGGATCCTAGAGAAGCTCCAGGAATGAACTAGAGGGATGCTCCTAATAAAGCTGCAATTGAGGCTACAAATCATCTAATGAATAAGCATAAAAAATTCCTTGAAGAATTGCGAGGGATTGCACACGGATTAATCAATGCCACCAAAAAGGGATTGACTGCATTATTTAATGATAGAGGGCGATTAAAGGAAATGACTAGGTGGAAAGCTGAAAGTGAGTCAGTACTGCAAGAGATTCTGAAGACGGCTATCGAGAAAGATATAACATTAGATTAAGCATGCGAACATAATGAGAAGATGGTGAAAATGGAGATCACGATCCGAAACGCATTGGGAGATGCAGATACGCATGAGTGTCGAGACTACTTGGATCACTTATCGAAAGTTCACTTATGGCTTAACAGAGCCTAATTACTTTTTAATTTTATTTTTGTTTCAAGAATAAGACATTTATGAAAGGACATGTCCTTTCATATGGTTGATGTATAAATATCCATTTTTGGTAGAAATGAATAAGAGGGTAGTAGTATAATAGAAGATAGATAGCGAGAAACATTATATTTTAGAATTTTTATATCCAAATGGACCATGTTGCATGTATAAGATTTTGAAGGAGAAAATAAAATATTTCTGATTAAGTGGTCCCATTCTGGTATCAATTGTTTGTTGAATTTTTGCAATTGTTTGATTGTCTCCAACCTAATGTTTCTTGATTATTTAAGTTGAAATATCAAGTATATGTTCAATTTATCAATGCACATTTGTTGTATCTATGTGATATGATTAATTGGGTTCTTTAAAGAATAATTAAATTCCTTTTAGTCAATTATAGTAATCTGGGAATGTTATTTGGATCAGTAAGAAGAATCAAATAATTAGGATTCATATTTTTCCTCCAGTAGGGTTTATCAATCACATTCTTGCATGTTTATACCAGTTATAAACTCATACTTGTATGCCAAACAATTAGAGATTTTTCTAAATAGAAATCATTCATATAAGACTTTCATTTGACTTTCTTTTACCCAACAAGGTACTGGTCTTCTCTATTTCATTATTTACTTGTATCCATTTTATTTAACATATGTTAACTAAACATATTAGATTTTCCCTATTTCATCATTTAGTTTCATCCACTTTATTTGACATTTGTTAACTGAACATATTAGATTTCATCTTGATATTGCTTACACAATTTATACCAAATTAAGATCACATCTCTCCATTTTCAAATTTCCAATGTGGATAGATTGGTCAAGTAGGAAACATAGTTCAAATCTTCATCATTCACCCAACAAGGCACTAGTCTCACGCTTTCATCTTTTAGTGTATCCATTTTATTTTTTACATTTGTTAATTGAACATATTCTAATATTACACATACACTTTATTAGGATTATATATGTTCACTGTAAGATTTACATTATGAATAGATTGTTGTAAACAAATTCAGTTTCAATGCCAAATGCAGCAATTATTTTGTTGCTTTTGTCAAGTTTCATTAACCAAGCTATTTAGTGGGATGAATAAAGTTGTTTTATGACCCTTTCTCTCTTTAAAATAATTAGACAATATTGGGGAGATCAAGAAGGGGAGAAAACTAAACGCCTTCAAAATAGGGGTAGTTGTGGGTTTGTTGGTTTTCTTTGTATACTATATACTAGTTCCTCTAGGATAAATAAGTCACTGTAGAAATGAAAGATGTTTGATTATCTACCTAATAGTGTTTTGTGTTTTTGAAATGGAAGAGATCTACAACTCTATAGAAATTTCTATATGCTAATGGTCAAATTATTAGACTCTTTAGATCATTTTAATTGACTACTACATAATAGTTTATGTTTTGAAAGAACTGTTTCCATTCTTTGTAGTTTTTACATTGGAATAAAAATCATAATTAATTTCATGCCAATATACTTCTTTCATAAAGATGTATGTTTGATTTTTCCTTGCTATTTTCGTGAAAAATTTAAATAAATGTATTCTATAATATAGAATTATTTTCAAATTAGGACAAAAAGGATTCTAAGAGATATATTTAATCATAAATTTTACAATCATAAATATCATTTAATTTGTATGTTGTATCTTCAATACTTTTAGTTAAAATAAAAATAACTTAAACCTATATACACATATAGTTAAATTGGCAAAGTTGTTTGTCCATTTTATTTTTTACATATGTTAATAGAACATATTCTAATATTTCACATACACTATTTTAGGATTATATTTATTCACTATAATATTTCCATTGTGAATAGATTGTTGTAAACAAAATCACATCACTTAAGTTTGCTCAGTTCGCAAAGGTAGACTCACCTAGGTTTGGCAGTACCTGAAGAGAAGAAGGCTCAAATCATTTGGCCTTTGTTTGTTACCCTGAAACATATCAAGGGATTGGCAACCCCTTGAGGTATTCTTACCTATTTTTTTGAGAGATAACAGCCTCCAAACCTCCAAATCCATAAAAATTTTCCACTTGTACGGCCAATTATTTGTCAAACCCAAAAACCCTTATTTCAGACCAAAATCATGAGGGTTTGTTGAATATCCTACTTCCACAGCCTCCCAAACCTCAAAAAAACCTCACACACAACCCATTAGGTCTGTACATGGGTAAAAATTCATAAAATCAGATCACCCATACATATTTTATTGAAGTCTAGGCTTGAACCTCTCATTTCACTTGCTTTACTTCACAAAACTCTTGAGGACAACAGCTATACCTTCTTTATTTCTCATCCTAATCCCTATTCATGCATCTTTAAATTACAACAATATCCATGGGGCCTCTTACACAAGCTATAGTAATCAAAAAAAGTGTAAGAGCCCCTTTATATTATGTTTGGACTACAAAACCCTCAAAAATAGGGTAACCGGGTTATATGCAAAGAAATGAAGCTTTCTAACTCAAATCAATGTCTTAAGCCCTGAAATCAAATTCAAATCAAAGCTAACACATATATTCACGACATGGAATTCATTTCACATCAAAATATGGTTGTATGTGACCGTACAATGCTACAAAACAGGAAAAATACATAAATTTTGAAGAAAAACACATATTTTGGAATATCAAGAGCTTGTATTTTAAATCCTCAATTATCAACAACCTTTACAATGATCACTTTATGAGGTGTAGGTGCTCCTGCACCACTAACCCATCCAAAATTGTCTCACATTACACAAAGCCACAATGTTCATCCAAGATAAGCCAATGAAATCCTACCTTATGTGTCCTAGTAATCAAATTGGAGATGATCCTAAAAATGGCATTCTGAAGGGTGATTGGTCTAAAAAATATAAATGAATTTGTAATTATTTCACTACTACGATCAATGTGTCATCTTTCATGAAATTTCCAAAAACACTATTTATTATGATCATATGCAAATTTCTAGGAGAGCTACAATAGTTATAACATCATGAATTAAAATTAAACATTAAAAAGTACATCATGAATTAATTATTTAATGGCATAAGAATTAAAAACATCATGAATTAATTATGTAACTAGATAAGTAAAATATAATTCTATCAAGAAATTAATTTCAAATAGAGAATACAATTGCATAATTCATACATTTCAATGTCATTGATCTTCTTCCTCATCCAACTCTTTGTTTGTATCATCCGATCAAGATTCGACATTGTAAGGATCGGTCATATCATGATCATCGTCATTGATATCAGTTTTGGTAATGTCATCATCCACACAGATATCATCTTCATGAAAATTAACTCCTACATCATTGTGATCTAGTTCCTCCTCTTTGACATCTTCGTCGGGCACATCATCAACTAATTATTGATCCCAATCATCATCTACATCATCTCCTATTTCTTTGGTATCTTCTTCTTCCACCACATTATACTTTACCGGCCTTCCTCTTGGACCCTGTCTAACAACATATGACCAGCTTGGTTTACTTGGAGCCTCTGAGTAAAAGACCTGCTCACATTGGCTTGGAAGAACATAGGTCTCATTTCCAGCTCACTCAAAATACCTTATATTAGCCATGGTAAATCCATTATCATGTTCAATAACCATTCTCTCGGGATTTTTTTCATTCAATCATAGCCTATACCATACGACGACAAATAAAACTAATTTGAAGGACTTAAACTCATACTCAAGTATATCATCCAAAATCCCATAGTATTGATCATCTAAGACTTTTGGATGTATGTTGCTTCTAGATGAAACATTAGTCACCTGAAAGACTGCAGTTATCCCAGAATCACAATTTTTCTTCATGTCATCCAACTTTTTGATTCAAAATTTATGACCATTGCACACATAGCCTTGTGGTGTTTCACCTGCAATATGTCAAACATGTAAAAATTATTGCAATATGGTGAGTTGATAAACATATTTATTCTTCGCCGAATGTATGCAAAGAAAAAAATCTCAACATATATATACATCAATATATTTGAAAATAATTAAATATTATGGGTGATTAATATATTTATACGTACCTTTTTATCTCTAAAACCATATGCCAAATCAATTTCCCTTGGTGTAACATTGAAATCTCCATTATGATGAGCTTCTTTAACCAATGAAGCCACACTTTCCCATGTTAATGCGCGACCAGATTGTTGACATCATTCAATCCATACCATCATCCAATCAATATTGTTTGTGACATACAAATGTAGTGCATCCCACTCTCGACCAACTGTATAAAAAAATAAAAAATTCACAAATGACGTATAATTAGTTAATTACTACGGTATACGACCTTAATTTATAATTGATGTATATTGAAGATTAATAATTAAATAAGTACAATATACATAAAAAATCAAATGTAAAATGTATTCTAATTAATCTCCATGACCATCTTATATTTACTTGTCACTTTCCGCAATCTACCTTTCCCCATTAGGTACTCCCCTTCGAATTTGCTAATGGATTTGGGATCCGAAATGCGATCTACATGGATCTTTGCCACAAAATTAGGAAGATATTCTGTAATGTACACCATGATCTAGTATACCATATATCCCTCCACCATAAAACCCTCAAGATGTTCTCTTCGTCTAACCAAAGCCTTCAAAAATTTCAAGTGCCTCTCAACTATCCACATTGACCTTTTGTGTATAGGTCCACACAATTCAATCTCCTCAACTTGGTGTATGAGGTAGTGTTCTTGTGCATTGAAAAATGTCAAAGGTAGAAAATATTTCATTTCACACATTAGATGAGGAATTTTTCTCTTTCAATAATGTATATCTTCTTTATGGATTGCTTTAGATGACAGCCATCTACAAGTGATTCAAGGCAAAAATATATTAACGAGATTTAACAAAATTATACAATGAATTGAAAAAATACCGCTACTTACCTCATGTATTTTCCAAGATTATATATAACTTGCTTGACATTGTTGTCGAAGTTGTCTACGAGAGATAGAGGTAGAACGTACTACAACAATTATAATATGATCTTTTCATTATTTTTCCAAAAGTAGTAAACATAATACACTAAAAAGTACATGCAGTATACAAATATATATATATAATATACTAGAATAATTACCTTAATGAAGGTATGTCAATCATGCTTTTCATCCCTAACCCAAATTCACCTTTCTTTGTTATGATATTGTTTATGTTCACAACAAATCCTGTGGGAAATCAAATTTTTCGTATGACTTTTTTTATAGGATTGATTTTTTGCTTCATTAATAACCAAGGAAAGGCACTTATATTAATTTGGTCTCCATCACTATTGAACTGAATAAAATTTTTCATTACATGATTGGCTTCTTGAATGTCACTACAAATTTTGACAATTTTTTCTTTGTCATGCCTTCCATCCAATATTTTCCATAATGTTTTTGTCATATTCTTTCTGATATGCATTGTATCAAAAAAATGCACATTTTGTAGCTGCTCATAGTAGGGAAACCTACTAAATTGTTTGGGATAACTTTTCAGTCCATGTGGAAGCCGACCATTAATGCCTTGAAAACCTTCATGAGGAATATAAGTTAAAAAAATTAACAATGTCAATCATTGTCAATTACAGCATGAGTAAACACAACACAATATAAAAATATAAATTCACAACATATCATATATGATAGATAAACAATTTGATCCATTGTATAACCTTGACGATTAATTCTATTATATTCCATCTTCCATAGGAGAGGTGTCATTCTTTGTGGTTTTGATGTAGTCTCTTCTTTCCCATTGAAAAGATGTTTTTCAGTAGTTCGATACTTATGATTTCTGTGGAGGAAGTGCCTATACTCATCAAACACCTACTTTCCTAAACTTGTTGAACGACAAGATTTCATCTTTGGACCACAAATTGGACATGTAAATTTTCCCTTTGTTTGAAGACCTGCAAATCATATATAATTGGATTAAATATGTCAATTTTTATAATTATATATAATGAATAGATTATTTTAAAAAAATGCATGATATCTACTTCATAAAATTAAATATCATTTAAAGTCATGCAGTCAAACATTATAACATACCATAAAAATGTGTTAGCCTTGGGGCATCAAGAATTTTCCATCCAAGAATTGCATGGAATTGAAATTGTCTTTGTCCTATTGTTCTAGATACGTCATACATAGTGACACCATTCCATAACTTTAGTAACTCGTCGATAAGAGGCTTGATATATACATTCATATTTTTAACTTGGTACTTACCTAGTTGAATGAACATAAACATTGCATAATTATTATAACCATTTTACTGCAATATATATAATTTAATGTGTATGACTATTAAATGAAAAAATATAAGTCATTATGCAACAAATAAGACAAATGAGATGCTACTACATTAAGTAAAATTGATGTAAATGAATACCTAGAACAATCATTTACAATATTATGTGCTCCCTCTTTATTGACATCCATGGAGGAATGTTATTGTTGATAGAAAAAATAGGCCATGCCGAGTAAATAGATCTCAGCTCTCTAAATGGATTGACATCGTCCGCTGCCAATGAAAGCTTGAGATTACGAGGTTCTTCTTTAAAGTGTGGCCATTTTTCCTCCATGTACCTAAATGTAGAACCATCCCCAAGAATTTGAAGAATGTCATCTCCACTTCTATTCTATGCATGGTAATCCATAAATTGTGCTAAGCTTTCACACCTAAATAATTGTTCCATACGTGGAATAATGGGAATATAACAAAGAACCTTGCGAGACACCTATTTTGTTAGTTGATTTGTTTGATATCTACTGATATGACATTTTGGGCATTCTGTTGCAAATTCATGTTGCTTATGATATATAATATGATCATTGGGACATGCATCTATTTCTTGATACTCCATTCCAATATCCTTCATAATACCAATTAAATCTCAATATGAGCAAGGTAAAATATTTGATGGTGGTAACAAAAATTCACCAATCAATCTACAACAAAAAATATTTTTTTAATATAAAGAATAGTAATGGTACATATTTCATCCTTTATTCACTAGTGATGAACTAACAAGAATTAAAATAGATAAAAAAAGATGACATATATGACATACCTTAACATCCGTGAGACTGCTATGTTGGATAAACCATTCATAACCTTCAAGTTCACTAGTAAAAATACATCAGAGAGAAGAGTTGTTTGGGAGCTTTCATAAAGGGGCTCGTATGCCTTCTCAAGTATAGGTAAATCATGAAAATCATCAAAGTCATCTCGATCAACATGATTAGTTGTGCCACTAAATGTGTCATGGATCAATGTGTTTGTACCATCATCTTCAACTATGTTTTCTTCTGCATGATCATCTTCTTCCATAGCATCATTAACTTCATCTTTGATATTCATAACTCCATGTTCCTCCTCTTGCAAAACCACATTCTTTGGGTTGTGATAATCCATATCATGTGTCGTAGGGCACCCCACCTTTATAATAATGATAGACACAAATAAACCATGATCATGATGAAGTGATTCTTTTTATATATAAAATGTTAAAACAATATAAACATTTACAAATTGAATCAATATAAACACATATAATGAACAACTTACCAATGGATGATAACCCTACCCCCCTTCAATGTGACCATGCTACCTACAATGTTTCACAGTTGTTGTGATTAAAAGTATTCTCGTCTTTAAGCCCTTGCAACTATTGCAAGCACAATAACATTTCCCATCACCCTTTCTTTTCAATCTAGCCCACAATCTATCAAGTGACTCTTCATTTTGTTTTGGACTAATATTATCTGACATGATTTTTCTTTACCAAGCTTGAATATTTAGATCTTAAAAAAATATCAAACTTACACTCCAATAATTTTAAATCATATATAGGTAACAAAATCTAATAATTATGATATTTTGCACCCAAAAAAATTGGCATGCAACCACCCCTGCAAAAGAGAAATAGTCTGAAGTTAATGAACCCAAAAAACACTTTAAAATTCTAATTCCAGAAATTATTAAATTCTGATTTTACTATGATTTTCAACTGTTAGACTCCTAAAATCAGATTATTGAACTTGCACAATAAATTCTGGAAATGAAATTCTGAAAATGCACAAGTCTAAAAACTGAAATCTGATGAGATGTTGCTTTAAAATATGATTTTCAAACCTGGAAGTACAAATCTAACATCACAAATGAATTCTGGAAATAAAATAGTATGGCATAATAAAGAGTTTCATTTGAAGTGGACCACCCTATTATATGCCTTGATAAAGGTAAAAGATCTATGAATTTTATCGACAATATAGCCTGCATAGTCATCAGTCTTATTCACATCCCTTCTTTGGATATCAATAGGCAACACCATTATATGGCCTCCTTCAAAGTTCAATCCATTAAGGGAATAGTTAAAGGGTCTTCCTTAATGATTGCATCCATCTGACAAAAAATAGTGTATGGCTGAATAAGGATGATATCATTTTGAAAGACTAAAATGGTTGTTGAGACCGATCCTAACATATTTATGTTGAATCCAATACATACAAACAATCTTGTGTAGACCTTCACTTACACACTCTCGACAAAATTGGTTTGTAAGGACAACACTTATTTTTCCTAGTTATGTAGGTTAAGCTAAATATTGTTCTCACAAGAAACTTCAAATGTCTCATACACTTCAATCTACTTATGAAGCAAGCCTCTATCTAAATTGACTTCACCATTACAATAGTGCTTCAAAATATCATAGGGCCATCCTCTAGTTTTATATGTCAAATCTATTGCCATTTGTATTGAATTTTCTTCCACGGATGTGTAATTCATGTCTTTGGTTAGAATGTCTATTCTAGAATCCATATACAACTTCCTCCCTTCTATTGACATAGAATCAACATGGAATACTATCTTGAATTTTAAGCTAAATATTAAAAATTGATTAGAGCTTATACTATGCAAAGGTGAATAAGAATAAACTGTAACCTTACCAACAACTGAAATAGATAAGGGGTCACTCTATTCCACACATATTCACATAGACAATGAACGATATTTGGGGTTCCTACTCTTACTATTTTTTTGTTTATTTATATAATAATAAGGTTACACTACAATACTTCTGTTCTCTTTTTATCTACTCTAACTCCTATTTCCTCTGATACATTCAATCATACTAGTATTGTGCTTCCTGTAAGAACATTATATCATGGATGAATGAAAACAATGTTCAATGCCATGAGGCCCAAATGATATTCATGCATTGGTCTTGAAATGCCATCAAACTAAGACTAGTCATTGTTATATAGTATCAAAATTTCATTGATACTATTGGTCAATATGATTTCTCATGTGAATTTATTAAAGATTGATAACCTATATATTCATAGGGTCCAATCATTATGTTTGATAGTGTATTGGCCAGTTTATTGTCCAATGCTATTTACAAAATAAAATATATTAAAATATAAACAATGATCTTTTCTATCTACTCCACTCTAAATAATAAAGACTGTAGAAATTTCCTTCCAATTTGAGTGTTGGAAGTCTTTATTATTTTTAGTGGAGTAGATAGAAAAGATCAATGTTTAATATTTTAATATATTTTATTTTTCATTGTATTTGATCAACAAATATAGTTTGATGATGATTCTTTGACTAGTGCTACAATATTAGTATCTCGGGGTATTATATATGAAGATATAAACTAAATTTGTATGATGTTTGATGTTATACCCATGTCCACTAGTTATGACCATAATTTTTATTATTATGTATATGAAATGTAGGGATACTATAGAGGTAAGGAGCAACGAGAAAAGAGAAAATATTTAAGGAGATGTACTTCAAAGAAAGGCATACACTTTACTATAGATTCCCAAAAGGAGATCACAGTCATGACTATTTAAATAAACAATGATTAGTCCATTTCATAACCATGAAGGGGGCATTGAAATTAATAATAACAGTGATAGGGTAGTATGACAAACTTTAAAAGATACATAAAGAAAAGTAACTGAGTAGTCGAGGGATTTTAAAACATCATAAATCTTGTCAAGGGTTCATTATCTTCATAGCAGTATGGAAAACTAATAAATATTTCCATCTCACAAAGATTCAAAAGAGGACAACCTACAAGTTTATTAAGGAGTGCATGGAAAATATCTCAAGCAGCTACCACAATTAATTTATGCAAGTGTTATGCAAGGCCATTGAAATAAAATTAATAAACTCATGCATAACCTAAAAGACAAAGGATAGTCAAGTTGCTAGAGGGTGGGTATCACAAAGGATATGGGAGCAATTTCAACAGAGATGTGATGCACTTTTACGTTTTTTCTTTATTTTTTCTAATAAGGTCAAATACTTTATTTTAGTGTCTCAATCTACCACATCGAGATTAAATATGCTTACTCTCAAATAAAGTTGAATTATATAAATTATAAAAAATAGTCATATGCCTCCCTTAACATAAAGGATAATTGAAAGCACTAAGGAATTATATATCCTTTACAAGAGATTTATTTTAACCAATTAAAAAATTGAGAGCGTAATACATAGGTTGCAAGGAAAGTTAAAAATTTATCATAAAAAGCTCAATCCAAAAGGAAAAAATTAAGCATGGAAAAGCATGAGTAGGTTGACCAAATTCACTAAAAGAAAAATTTATTTTTTATAACATCTTACTTGGATATTACTTGATAAAGTAAGGAGTGCTCTTTTCCACTCAGTTTCATATGGTGGCATATCTACACACAAATCACCAAATTGTCAAATAACTAAATAAATTGTATTACTTAATAAAGCTGTTACAACATGCCATTCATGTCAAAATCAACTCTTCTTACCATAAAAATTTTTGTTTCCAATTTGACAAGTTCATCTTTTGATTCCTGTACCAACTTCTGAAGGAATTTGGCATCTTATACTTCTACATGAGACAAATTCATCTTGTAAACTGTTCCAAAGTACCAAAAAAATAGAAATAATATAATTTGCATGATAGTTATAGCTTGATAGATGTTTGGAAATATCTAAAAAATTTAAGTGAACTGAGAAAAATAGAGAGGCCTTCACCTTCATTTTTTTATTTTTTAGTTTGTTGCTCTAAATATCTCACAATATTTACAAATTGGTTGCTTTCTTTATTTCTTGTTTAAATAAAAATAAGATACATTTGTATAGAGTCAAGATGAATTCAAGAGCTTCAAGTAATAGATATACCATAACTTCTTTTATAAGACACTGGCATCTAAGGTCTAAAATCTATTTCTAAAACTTGGCAAAGGGAAAAATACATCTTTATGAAGTAGTCTTCAAAAATATCATAGCTAAATGACTCTAACTATCCACCATCAAACATTCCCAATTATTTGTTCAACCCTCTAGGCATGAAAATTGATAGCTATTTCACTCTGTAGCTATCCATATGCCTTTGATATTATCTAGTTATGGCTCCCAAATCTATTGAAAATTGATTATTAGGGTTAAAATTGAAACCTTGCAGATATAATATTTGTCCAAATCCATCAAGAATTTTCCATCAGTTATAAACAATTCCCTTATAAAGAATTTGTGAAGTCAGGTATAAAATCTAGAAATGAAATTCTAAAAATGCACTAAAAATTGAATCTGATGAGATGTTGCTTTAAAATATGATTTTCAAACTCGAAAGTACAAATCTAACTTCACAAATGAATTCTGGAAAAACACAATGACTACCCTTAACCTAGAGATATCTTCTTGAGTTTTTTCTGATTTTATCCAAGAAAATCGTCAAGCAAAACATTGTCACAATAAATAGTCGAGCTCATTTTTATTTATGTCGGCCACAATTTAACTTTGTAATTTTGTCAAAATTTCATCAAAATATCTTCGTTGAAACATAGATGAAAAAATAAGGTTCGTCGAAATTCTAATGAACGTCGGGGATAATATTTTAAAAAACATGAAAATTTTGCACACATGCCCAATGACACATCTGATTATATAGCTTTCGTCAAAAAAAATTGTCAGATTTTGCAATCAAATAATTTAGTGTTTGTTCAGAATAGAACACTATTTCTAGCTTAATTCAAATAGTTTACTATTTGATTTCCATCCTATATGTTTATATGATACAATGATAGCCTATAGAAACTGGATAATTTCATTGAAATTCTCTGTTTTCTTTAAGGGTTATTGTATCTTTGTGTTATGCTATATTAAGAGGAAGAGTCTATGCAAATTTTGAATGTTCTATGTTAACTCTTGAAACTTCTATGCTTGATCAAATCTTAACAAACACTTCCTATGGGTAAATTGAATGGTTGCATTGTCCTTGTATCTAGCCTCCAGTGTTTATTCTCTTCCCAACAATGAAAGGTTCTTGCATTCTATGTCCATCATATCATTCAGAGAAAAGAACTTGAGGTTTTGAAATGTTGAAAAATTTTTGGCGCATCACCACTTTTCATGTTTTATGTTTACATTTCTTTCTACCTTTTTTCCAAACTAAGAGAAGAGTCGGCTTTTTATAAAAATCCCAAAGGTATTCAGTGAGGTGTAGATTGGTCCCCCACTCATTGAATTTCCCATAAGAATGTTGGAGAGGCGCAAGATTTTATTATTAACATAAAGATTTCAAAGTCTATCAGATGGATGTCAAGGCAACATTTTTGAATGGTGAACTAGAAGAAGTCTCCATGGAAAAACCAGAAGGATTTCAGTTATTAGATCAATTGGATATGGTGTGCAGAATTAAGAAATCTTTATATGGATTGAAGCAAGCTCCTAGAGCATAGTATGAAAGGTTAGACAAGTATTTGATTCAACAAGGATTTAACAAAGGTATGATAGACATTAATTTATACTTTAAGGTTGAAAATGACAAAATCTTGATTGTAGTTGCATATGTTGATGGCATTATCTTTGGAGGAAATGAAAAGATCTGCAAGATGTTTACGTAAGAGATGTAAAAATAATTTGAAATTTCTATATTTGGGGAGATGAATTTATTTATTGGGCTATAGATTAATCAAACAGGGAAAGGAATTTTCATTTCACAATCTAAGTATGTGAGAGATATGTTGAAGAAGTTTGGGATGGATGGTTCCAAACTGGTAAGTACTCCCATGGTGACTGGTTGCAAGTTGGGTAAAGATGACGATTCACCTAAGGCTAATAAGAGCAAGTATAGATCTATGATTATTGTACTACTACATTTGACTGTTACTAGACCAAATTTTATGCATGTGGTTTGTCTTGTAGCTAGAATTCAAGATTTGAAGGAAACATGTGTTGTTCTAGTTACAAGAATATTTAGATATTTGAATGGCACTCCTCATTATGGATTATGGTATCCTAAAGATACTAACTTTACACTTAGTTCTTATACAAATACGAATTGGGCAAGAAGTATAGATTATAGAAAGAGTACAAGTGGTGGTGCATTCTTTCTTGGATGTGGGTTGGTGGCATGGCTGAGTAAGAATAAAGATTCAATCTCTTTGTCTACTACTAAAGCCAAGGAAAAATTTAGTGGTGAATCTTTAACAATTGGAAAATAATTGAAATAGGGACCTCCAAAAATGGTGAATAGTAAGCTAAAAAGGAGACTGAATCGCTAGGTTTTTACAAAAAAATAATTTCATCTTGATTAATTCACCTATGCATTATTTTTAAGCTAATAAATCGAATTGATTCACCATGTAAATGATGTGTCATTGGAATTGATTCACCAGTATTTTATACTATAATTATAAATATTAATTATATTCACCATTAATATTATATTCCTACCATTAATTTTGGGTAAGTATCGCCACTAATAATAAATTACCATTTAATTTTAGGGATATTTTAGACTTGAATAGGGCTTTTATTTATTGCCATTAAAATCAATTATATTTTTAATCGGATGGTTGTAGGTTGATTCCATGACCTATACACATGTTCCTTTTAAAAGGCTTGTTGAGGCCTGAAATTTCTTTTGGGCCACATGATTAGATTAAATTGTGTGGCCCAAAAATAATTTTGGGCTTCAACAATCCTTTTAAAAGGCATGTTCCTATAGGTTGATGAATCAACTTGCAACCATCTCATTAAAAATATAATCAATGGTAACAATTTCACTTTTCATTTAGTCTTATTTTTAAAGTGATATTTTAAAAAAATACTTAATCCATGTGTGCTCCAATGTTGTCCCTGGACCCCATGAGGGGGTGTTTCCCCCACAACTCCCACAAGGGGGCTCTTCCCCTTGACCCCACCGATGGCTTCATCTACTAGGCCCCTACTTCAATATTAAGAAAAAATAAAAAAATATGGGGGAACTGTGCCGACCAACAATGTAAATTTTTAAAGGAGAAATTTACCATTGTAATTAATATTTTTAGTGATTATTCACTAGGATTTGCCACTATGATTATTATTTTTTCCAATTATTCATTGAGATTTTCCAAGTTTTTATAAATCATTTAATAATGTGCATAGATTCGTGAGGATTTTTTTTTCAAATAAAAGGAAATATTTGCTAGGAAAATTATAACACTTATCCAAGATTTGCAAGGATTTTACACCTTTTTCGAGGGGGGGTTTCTTAAAGTTATCCCTGGCTAAAGCTAAGTATATCGCTGCTACATCTTGTTGCACACAAGTTCTATGGATGAAACTGACATTGAAAGATATCACAGTGCTATAATGATGATACCATTTCTATATTTTATGATAATACAAGTGCAATTAACATTTTGAAGAATCCTGTGATGCACTTGAGAATGAATCATATATCTATTAGATATCATTTCTTGAGAGAGAATTTTATGGAGAATGAAGTCAAGCTTGAGTATGTTCTGAAAAAAGATCAAATTGTAGATCTATCTAAAAAGTCTCTTCATAAAGATACTTTTTAGTATCTCTAGGAGAAGTTAGGGGTAATTACCCCACCTTTCATAAACTAAGATGCATTTGGAGATGCATCAGTCTAGTGGATTCATGGTTCTATGTTTTTGGACTGAATCTTTCGTGGCTACCTCTTAAGGGCAACAGGTAGTTTCAAGTGTTGTCATTATGAGTATTATATTTTCATGTCAAAGGAAGATTCAGTGAACATAT
The DNA here is from genome assembly GCA_007115665.2 of Sequoiadendron giganteum. NCBI lineage: Eukaryota > Viridiplantae > Streptophyta > Pinopsida > Cupressales > Cupressaceae > Sequoiadendron > Sequoiadendron giganteum. Next base: position 963,662,490 of record CM021100.1, read on the forward strand.
CTTTTTTTCCCTTTTCCATTGATGTCAAAGGGGAAGATAAAGCATGTGAAAAGGAAATAAATCTAATAAGAAGAAATAAATTAACGAGGAAGATGATCTCTTGAGGGGGAGAAGAAAAAATAAATATCTTGAGAACTAGTATGGTGTCTATGATTTATTTTCACATCAAGTGTTTCCATCAACGTTATGGAAGATTTTTTTACAAGAATGGAAAAATGAATGAAAGTGTTGTCATTGATGTCAAATAGTCAACTAGTAATCTAATAGTTGCTATTAGCTATATATGTTGAGGATATTGAGAAAATTTTATTAAAGGATGTTTACAAGTATTCAAGATGATGGTTGAGTAATTGTCCCTATGGTTGTGTGGTTCATATATGTTAGTCATGATTGTTGAAGGTTGTTATATTCAGATTCTTGGCTATTGGTTCTTTGAGAAGTTTGAGTTGTGTTCACTAGTTGTGAACTATGGTTTTCTATGTTTTGGTTGAGGTCTAGGTGAAATGTTGTTGGTATAGATTTCTCTTTGATGAAGTCTTTTGACTTGTGGTTCTAGATATAAGATGTTCTGATTGCATTGAAGATATTTTTGGTTTATGTAAGTTTCAGGCTTAATTGTTCTATGTTTTTTACAGTGGTTTGGCCGAGCTTGTGTTAAGAACTATCTTCAAAGTTGATTAAGTGTGGTCGATCTATTATGGGTCTCAGTGAAACATGTGTTTGGGTAACCCTCATTCTAATTCCACCCTAGGATGTTTTGGAACCAACCTAATTTGAATTTGAAGTTGGATGGTTGAATTTGTATCTTTTCAAGGTTGGAGATAGTATAAATACAAGATGAGCTAGCAATGAAAAATTTACAAGAGAAAAGAAGGAAGATAAGTGAAAGAGAATACATGAGTTTTATGCTATTCAGAAAGTGTGTGTGAGTTATGTGTATGGTAGATCAATGAAAAGCTTAATGTTGAGTTTTTAGATGTAGTGAGTAGAAGTTGAACTCTATCATTCATGCAAGTTGATTAGTAATTATGGTGGAATCCTTTGTTGCATTGGGATTGTTGTCTCTCTATAACAAGTCTTCTTTGTCTTCTTTGCATCTCTATGGAAGTGAGCCCTCTGGGTTGTAGCCATGTTGGATAGTGAATCCTTATTTTAGGCAGTTAGCCTTATCTCAAGTAGTGAGCCTTTTTGTAATTAGTTTTTATATTCTCTTTAGTGTGATAAAATCCTCATCATGGTTTTTCTCTCATTGGTTTTTCCATGTAAATCTGATGTTATTGTGTTTGTGCATTGGATTTGAATTTCTGCATTGGCATTTGATGTTTATCATTTAGGAAGTTTTAGTTTTTGTAATTGAATTGAAGGTTATAATCTTTGACAATTGATTCACCCCCCCTCTCATTTTTCCTATTCAACAAAAACATACATGTAAATAGGAATATAAACCCTAGCCTTAAGTGTGTCTAAGACTAAGAAATTTGAAACACCATGCAATCCTTTTATAGTGTGTAAGAATATGATGCATGAATGGAAACATGAAGATGGATTATTCAATTTGAGAGATCTCTAATCACCCAAATGAGCCTTAATGATGCTTGTTCCTTAGGTTGAAATTAGAGCGATAATGAAGGATGAAACCACTTAGAAGAAAAGTGCTTAGGCTAGGCTTGATTACTAGTTGTATCTCCCCAACCTATAATACATCATGATTCACCATATAAAACCATGATAAACCATTAAAAATGATAGATATTGAATTAAAGTGAGCTTGAAAACTTGCAAAATAAATTTAATACTGCAAATAAACTTCAACTTAACTCATTACTTGCTCTTGAATGCTCTTGTGAAGACTCTTGAATGCATAGATCTTGAAACTTTCAATTGAAAATGCTTGTAAAGATTATCTAGATGATAAAAATAACTTACAAACTTGATTATATAGGAATTAACACCTAATTTACCATTATTTAGATCTCAAAGGCCGACAACAACAAAAAATTTAAACAAAAAAGGTGATTTTCCCGCTCAAAACTTAAAAATACCCCAAATGGGACTCATTCACTCAAGATGACGAATGGGTCCCACCTAGGGGGACTCATTTTCTGAAGGTGGCAAATGAGTCCCATCCTAGCTTTTTGAGGTGAGCTTCCAGGATTTTTGATGTTTTAAATGATTTTGTTAGGTTTTTAGCTAAAATAAGCCTTGAGATCTGAAATAATGGGTCTTAGAGGCCTATTAATGATGATTTTAAAGGGTAATAAATGCAAGGGTGTCAAAATAGGTCCAAATTAAGTGTGAAATTGCATCACTTTCAAGAGCGTACTATTTTCTACACTACATACTCTAAACCCTAAACATTATCCCTCAACCTTATACTTAAACTCTAAACCCTACACTCTCAGCCCTTAATCCTATACCTTATACCCTCAGCCCTATACGCTCAACCCTCAATCCTAAATGCAATAACCTCAACACTATAACCCATACCCTAAACCCTAATCCCTATACCTTGAAGCCTAAACACTATCCATCAACCCCTAATCCTATACCTTAAACCCTAAACCCTACACCCTCAACCGTCATCCCTATGCCCTATACTCTTAAACTTATATGATCCTAAACCCTAAACATTATCCCTCAACACTCAACCTTATACTTAAATCCTAAACCCTAATCTCTATAACCTATACACTTAATACTATACCCTGTACCTTAAATCCTAAACCCTATACCCTCAACCTTATACCTTAAACCTTGGACATTATCCCTCAACCCTATATCCTCAACCATAAACTTTAACCCTAAACCCTACACTCTTGCCCCTTAACCCTATACCTTATAATGTAAACCCTACACCCTAAACCCTATACCCAATATCTTAAACCCTAATCCATTTACATGTAACCCTATAACCTAAAAACTTAACATTATAATTCAATCATAAACCCTCAACCATATACTTTAGCTGTAAACCCTATGTATTTAATCTTATACCTTAAACCCTAAACCCAAACCCTCAACCCTAAGCCCAATACCCTTAAGCCTAAACCCAATAACCTAAACCCTAATCCCTATACCATATAAAATTCACCTTATAACCTCAAACCTATACCTTAAACCATACACCCTACACCCTCAACCCTCATCCCTATACCCTCAACCTTATACCATAAACCATAAAAATTATCCCTCAACACTCAACCCTCAACCCAATACTTAAAATCTAAACCCACAAGAAACCCTATACCCAGTATCCTAAACCCTAATCCTTATACCCTAAACCTTGAACACTATCCCTCAACCCTCAACCCTATACCTTAAACCCTAAACCCTACACCCTCATTCCTTATCCCTATACCATATACCCTCAACCTTATAACCAATATCCTAAACCCTAATCTCTATACCCTATACACTTAACCCTATACCCTTGTATTGGTCATATTTGTGTTACATGAGAATGTTCGTATATTTGAATAAGTATTGTTATATATATTTTCTTTCATAATATAATATCCTTGTTGCATGTTCTTGTCTAGTATTTTGATGACTAAATTTAACTCTCTTACCTGATAAGGCATTGATCTTGAAAACTCAAACCTTCCCTATCATTTTAAAACATAAAATCATGTAAAAATAGTTTAGAAATATAAAATAATATTGTGCACCCATAATCCTATAATTTTACTTAGGAAATATCTCATGATAATCTTGAAAAAAATCATTGCATGTGGATTTTTTATGCACTTTTTAACAAAATATATAGGGGTTAATACAACTAGTATTACTTGACCTAGTGATAGAATTTTGAGACAAGTGTGTAATTGGGTTTAGTTATTGTTATTTTTTTAGTTTGTTTTGTTTCATTTAAATACCAATAAAAGTATACCCATATAAATACCCTCTCATATCTAATATTATCTCAAAGTGTATAAGATATTATAAAATCTTAGAGTCATACTTTAACCATCCTTAGTCTATTAATGAGCCTCTTCTTCTCTTCTTGAAGACAAACCCCTAACCTCAAAGGTGGAGAAAATATTAGGATTTAGGAGATTTGTTTTTGGGCCCTAAAATGTCCTAAAAATGATTTCCCAACCATGCATATCACATTATTACACACTTAAAATAATAAAAATCACCACAAAATGATACAAGATATACCTTGGGAAAAACCCAACCTTAAATATATTTCTTATTATATTGAATTCAAAAACATAATTATAGTCTATCATAATGGCTTCTCACACACTAACAAAAAAAGCTAGAAAAACCACATCTGATAAAGGATCAAATGTGCTTCATTTCCTATTCAATAATCATGAGATAATTTATACAAGATAAAATGTAGTTGTGTTGACCACATAATTGGAAACTGCATAACGGTTAGAATAACAATGCAATAACTAATACATGGATATTCCACCCTTTATTACATTATTCTTACAAATGTACCCCTAGGCCCTTAGAATTCACCTTGCCAAGGGACCCCCCTTTAAAACTTAAATTAAAAAAAACATTCTTATTACAAAACATATATACATTCTAGAGAAGATATTCCTTCTAAGAAAAAATCCTGAATCAAGTGGAACTCAATGAAGCTACCTCATGGCCCTCATAAATCAGTAGCTTCAAGATAAATTACCATGTTCTTGGACTACCAATCAATGGTACTATGCAAACATAGTGCTCCACATGGAACTCTACAAACATTGAGCTCCATTTTCTAGAACTCTTGAATCATTGATTCTCGAATTATTCTACAACAATCCATATTAATCTCTACAAACATAAAGCTCCATCAAGTTGTCTCTTGACCCTCATAAGGGTATAGTTCTACATAACAATCTCATAAACACACTAGACCAAAATTCATATTGATTTGAACACCAAATCCCTTACCTATCTCCATAAATGAAACTTCACATTATATGCATTCTTGAAATCCATCAACATCAAAAAAATATAAGAAAGAAAGAAAGAAAAAATAATTCTCATGCAAAACACCATCTCAAAGTGTGAAGCTAACTTGAGATGATAAAAATTCCTCCATCCTTTGGTTTCACCAACCTCCAATGATCACTCAAAATACTAGTCCATTATTAGTAATATGAATAAAATCATCATCTAGTGGATCCTTATCCTCATCATCCAATTTCTTCATCCTCATCCTCAATACAAACTAAGTTACATTAATTTGACTAATTTTTGAGTTCTTTTAAGAAGGTCATTGGTTCGAATTCTACAAGACCATACTGTGTGACCCATTTTCATACAATAGAAACATATAATTTACCCTTTGTTTGTAGTTGACCTTTTATTATTGCTTCGTTAGTATAGTGATTTCTCTTGTTGAAAATAAATTAATGTATCTTTTTCATTTGCTCTCTTTTCTTCTGCTAAAATTGTTGAAATCATATCTTCGAAGTTTTGAGAATTTATTTGATAGAGTGTAAAAATAACATTATTATATTTTGAAGGAAATCTATTTAACAATATATCTCTAGCATCATCATCACCTATCCAAGCTTGGAATTCTACTAATTTCCTAATGAGAGACCTCAAATTACTTATGTTATTTGACATTGTGATTCCATCTTCCTTTTTGAACCTAAATAATTGAGTTTTTAGTGAAAACTTTGCATTAAGTTTTTTTACTCCAAACAACTTACTTAGATTATCCCAAATTTCCATTAATGATTTTTCATTATATCTATGTGATCTAATTCAGAGTCAAAAGAGAAGGAATGATAATTATAGTCCTGGCTTTATCATCTCTACTATTCCAAACCAATAACTTATTTGCATCTATAGATGGGCTTTCTTTTCCACTTACTATTCCCCATAAATTTGTATTCATCAATTAGATTTAAATTTTCATTTCGCAAATATGAAAATTAAATCCATAATATTTTTCTAATAAAACTCTCATTTTACAACATGAAAACTAATACCACCTTATAACTATAAATAAAAATATTATATCCAAAAATACAATATTCAAATTAAATACATTAAACTATTCACTTCACAATTGAAAATATAGACTAACCTCCTAACACATACCTTGATCGTTGGAAATATGTGCTTGATATGCACTGCCCTTAGCTTTCCCTCTCTAGAAGAGCTAATAATATTTTAGTTTCTAAAATAAATGTACTCATATAGATGAAAGTCAAAATGTGATAGGGTATGTAAAGGATCATGATGGGCCAAAAAGTGGCGATATGTAAGTGATATGATGGCCCATGTGGCTGACGAATTTTTTTTTACCCAAAATTGATGAAACAAAAAGGGTTTCCAAAGGAGATTGTCAGCTTTCCACCAATATAAATTATGTTTTACTTTGAATTTAATAAATTATTATTATTTATTTTCTATTTGAATTATGATTATAGTCATGATTGATAGGTTGATTAAAAAACATCTATATCTTTCAAAGAGTATCACATTTTTTGAATATGAAACATGTGTCACATTGTATGCTTCACAGACTATAGGATTAAAAAAAATAAAAAAAATCATGAAGTCTCAACCAAGTCAAGGTAGTCAGACATATGAGTTTTTATATTTTTTTAAAAATTTAATAAAAAATTCATAATTAATTATTTACTTCAAAAAATATTACAAAAATATATGCATCACATCGGGACATGAGTCCTCTACTTATATCTAAACTCTTATAAAAAATATTATCATTTTATTGTGGTTAGGGTGGTCAAACAGACAGCTACTTATTTTTTCCTTGAAATTTAAGTACTACTGCATTGAAATTTCTAATTTTCACCAAATAGATTTTTTTTTTTTTAAAATCAACCTAGTAGTTTAGAAACTAAATTCAATTTTCTATAGATTCTATTCTTACATATTTTTAAAATAATATAGATAACTTATTCAAATTTGTACGTCAAGTTACCTAACTCTGATTTTTTGAATTTTCTTCACCACTTAAGGGCCTTTTTTTTCCATGATGATCCTGCACATACCCAATAGAAATATTTTGTAAGATTTATTCAGTAGATCTAAACTTTTAGAATTTATTTGGTGAAATTTAAAGAGAAAATCTAATTTGACCCCACAAATCAAACTAAATTGCATAGTAAGTGAAAAATTTGACCTTGTTAAGATTTCATATCTTGAGTATTGAGCAATCTAGCTCTTCCAGAGTACTATGAAAGAGAGAGTCTCTTGTGGGAAGAGCATAGTGGTATCATTGAATAATTGTCCCATCTAGTAGCACCAATTTTCTAAGAATATTGAAGTTCTTCTCATTCAAATTTTCACTCACATAGATAGGACCTCCAAAGATGGCTCTAGATTTAGCATGAAAGTAAGAATTATAGTGCTTTGACTGAAGAAAATCTTAATCAAGGTGTATGAATTTCCCCCAAAGGATCTTGTTTTAATGCACAGGCTCGGGAATTTAGACAATCACTTGACCACCAAGTCTCCCACCCAGGTAATAACCATGCCTCTTCATACTCGCATGCACAAGAGCGATGCTTACTTTGATACCAAATAAAGGATCAAATGTGCTTGATGCCTTATTCGATAATCTTGAGATAGGAGAAAATTGTTGGAAAGTAATTTCTCCCATAACCTCTACAGTTTCTATTAGAATCTACTAGAAACTAAACTAATATGTTAATGTAGTTGTTTCCTCCTTAGTTTGTAGTTATGAATATTACTTTCCTTTCACTGTCATTTTTGATAGTTTCTATGTATCTATTTAATCAATGGTGTTGTAGTCATTTTTGTATTGATTAGAATAATGAAATGAGTTTGTTTTATTGAAGCAATAAAATTATAGTTTGTGTACAGTAGCACATTGGGAAATTTATTGTGTTTGTGTTTATTTGAATTGATTCATTGGGAAAATTATTGTGCTTCTATGTATTTGTGTTAATATCTTTGATGCGTTATGTTTTTTTGTTTATCTCCATCCACTCTAACATATGCTATCAGATCTAGATGATCAAGGAGAATTAGGTCAAAGGAAAAATCAAATAGATCATAAGTGTGCAGTTTGAAGATAAGCCAAGTTGGTTAAGATAGTGTGAAATCCCAAAAGACAATAAAATAATTTATAGATCACAAATCTAATTAGATGCTAACAATTTGATGAAATAAATTGTTGAGTTTCACCCAAAGAGATTGCAGTGAGGAATTGAGAAGCGGATATTAAAGGGATAGCATAAATTAAAATTTTGTAGTTAGTTTGAAGACATCATATTAGCTAGTGTTTATGGTAAACCATTTAATAAAAGACGTATCAGTCACAAGGTATTGGATGAGATGAGTTTTTTTGTTTATAGTTGCACAGAAAATGGTTTTTTGTTAAAAAAAAAGTTTGAAGGGTTTGCAAATTGTAGAAGGAATAATTTGAAAGAAAAGAGATTGCAGCTTAAAATTTATTATTAGAAGTAGAGCAAGTCAAAGCAAAAGATTTGAGGCAAGAGGATATCATTAGATTGTTGAAAAGGAGGAGAAGATCAAGAGATCTTTGTAAACAAGGAAATTGGTGAGCCATCAGATTCAAAAAAGAGATTGAAGGATTGAAGACATACAAAGTTTTCAAATAAAGGTGATAAAATTGTAACATAATTACTATTATTTTCAATTTTTAAGAAGGTGAATTTCAATCATTTTCAATGGGTAAAGTTGGTAAACGTGTTAAGAAATAGAAAAATATTAGAGGAAAAATTGACCAAAGTTAAAAATGATAATTCTATATTTATATGAAAAATAAAGCAATTGATAAAGGATAAATATGTGTGTAGATTTGAAATTGAGAATCTTGAAAAGGAATTGGGTAATGTTAAAAAAAATATAGAAGAAAAAATAAAGTTGTTTGATGGAATCAAGAAAAATAATGAATTTTTTGAAGAAAAGATAAAATTGTTAGAAGAAGAAAATTGTTTACAGAAGGAATAATTATCAAAGTTGAAAGAATAAAATAAATTTGTAAGGAAAAAGCCATTGGTAAGTGAAGTTTCTTGTGGTATTGAATATTTGTATTGTTCAATTGATAAATCAAGTGGTTTGTGTGATATAGCTATATTGTTATTGATGAAGAATGCAAAAATGAAAATGATAATGTGTTAGAATTGGTAGATCATGAAAATATTGTGGGTTTTAAAATAATGAAAAGAGTGGGATACAAAGGTAAAGGTTTGGTAAAACATGGGCAAGGAATGAGAGAGCCCATTCAACCAATTTTGAGGCCAAGAAATGAAAGCCTTAGGTATGGTCGGGGAAATAAAAATGATGTTGTAAGTGTTGCAGGTTGCAAACTAGTTGAAAGAATGGAATATATGTTATGTTCCCATTGTAATAGGGAAGTACATAGAAAAGAGAAATGTTGGGGTCTTCATCCTTGTAAAATTTGTGGGTTGAAGAATCACTCTAAAAAATCATGTTGGAAAAAGGAATGGAATGGACAATCTATGAAAGATTGTATGCAGATAAAATATGGATGGATCCATTGATCCAATTGGAGGAAATTTATAGGTACTCTTAAAAGGATGTATAAGCCTAAATTTTTTCATGTTAAAAGAAATGATTTCAAAACTTTGAAGGATTGTTGAAGCAGTTGAAAACTTTTGTGCAACTATGAGAGGGTAAAAATTTGCAAAGAAGAATTCTTGAAGATAAAATTTGAAGAATGAAAATGTTGAAGCATGGAGTCAAAATTAAGGGGGAGTGTTGGAAAGTAATTTATCCTGCAGTCTCTACAATTTCTATTAAAATTTGCAAAACTGAACTAATATGTTAATTTAGTTGTTTCCTCCTTAGTTTGCAGTTATGAATAGTATTTTCCTTTCATTATAATTGTTGATAGTTTCTATGTATCTATTTAAGCAATGGTGCTGCCATTTTTGTATCGATGAGAATAATGAATTTTTTTTTTTTGCTGAAGAACTAAAAATATAGTTTTTGTGTAGCAACACATTAGGAGAATTACTGTGTTTCTGTTTATCTGAATTGATGCATTGGGAAAATTATTATTCTTCTATGTATTTGTGTTAATCTCTTTGATCTATTATGTTTTTTCTATTAATCTCCATCCACTCTAGCAAAAATTTAGTTGTGTAACCTCATACTAGGAAACTGCATAATGATTAGAATAACAATGTAACATCCATAATTTTCACATGCACTAAATCCAAGTACAAAATAAATCATACAATCCTTGCACTATCCTCTCACATGATTTCACTCCACATCGAACTTCCTACCTCTGTTTATCTCTTAGTCCCCACTCCCTCACTATTTCACTTATTTATCTCACCTCCTCTCTCTCTCAGTCTTCTTTGCTTACTTAAAAATGACTTGAAACCACATATATACCTTTCCTTACCATCCACATGAGCGACGTTAGCCTGAAGGTGATGGAAAGATCTAAACCACATCAAATATATTGTGAAATAAAATAACATGCTTATTGTAGTGTAGGAAAATGAATACCCTTTTATTTTCACACTTGTTTGGTCCCACCTTTCTTTATTTATCTTTATTTATGTCTTAATTGGTCCTATTTTGTATCCACAAGCCTTATAAACTATTTTTTTCTGGAAAACCCTGACAAACATTAATGGATAAATGATAATTTAATGATTCCAGTTGAGTGTCCCTGATATTTGGGTTGGAACTAAGATGCCACCTAGGGCATCTTTGTTCCCCTAAGGACATGGGATCCACTTGTTAATGGAACCTTAAATGGGCCCCTTTTTGGAGTCTATACCCCAAATTTTCAGGACTTGGGACTAAGATGTTGCCTAGGGAGTCTTAGTCCCCCTCAAGATTTTTTTGAGATTTAATTTTAAATTGTAGCGAGACTTGGTCTCCTTTAATTAATGATTTTATATGTTGACCTTTTTTAGTCTAATTTCAAGATATTAAGCATGAATAGGTATAAATACAAGGTTCATTCATTTCAATAAAAATATTTTTGAAAGCATTCTTCATAGCATAGTTGAGCTCACAAGAGTATTCTTTAGAAATTATTCAAGCACGTAGAGCCATCATTAATATTCAAGAATCATATCAAGGATATTGTTGTATCATGTGTGTTTGTGAGCTAACATTTGTGATGCAGGGTTTTGATTCAAGCAAGCATTTCAAGATCTACATTCAAGCTAGCCACTTCACACAAGGTTGTAATAATTCATAGTAGGGGTTTGGTGAGTTGTAACATTACATGTTGTCCATTCAACACTTCCCTCCATTTCATTTCATTTCAAGGTTTAATTACCAACAACAGGTTTGACCAAGGCAAACCCCCATTTACTATCAATCAACAAGTTTTTCTCTCCTTGTGTGTTTGTGATTGCAGATTTAGGTTGAAGACTTGAAGATCATTTAGAGTGAAAAGTTAAAAATTTGCATCACAAAGTTGTCATCTTTGTTGAATCTCACCTATAGGCCAGGTCCAAAAGATTCAAAACATAAGATCTGAGAAGAACTAAGTGTAGAAATTGGACCACAAGATCATATTTTGAGATTTCATAAATTCAGAATAGGACTAAGTCACCACCTAGGGCATCTTATTCCTCCTAAGGTTAGTTTTCAAAAATTATTTTAGATCCGCTTTTGACATCCGAGGACTCCGCATTTTCCTTCAAAAAAAACAGCGAGACTAAGAAAAAAGCAAGGGAATCTTAGTCCTCCATATAACTTTTTGATAGCTTCTTTGCATTTCTAGAATCTGTGTTACATTTCCAGAACTTCCAAGTACACATACCCTAACTTGATGTTGTATAATTTCATTGTTTGCATCATTCATTTAGCTTTCATTACTAGGTTTTGTGAGTTGAATTCTTATTTGTCTTTTCCAAGGTTTTTCTTGATGGTGAACCCCTCCTAGGTCTTACTTGTTGAGAATTGACTCACCTTTGAGGTTGATAATCAATCCAATTAGGATTCTAAGAAATTATTGAATGACCTAGGGAGAATAAGTGAACACACACCTATTTTCATTACATTTCATTTTGGTGAACCTGACACTTTTGAGAATTCATTTTCTAATTTGGAGTCCATTAAATTCCTAGATCTAGGTTGCACTCATTCTTGCATTAAATCTTTTATTTAGTGAAAGTGCACCTAGGGTTTCTCATATTTGCATTAGTGAAAGTGCATATAGGTTGCATTTTTTCTTTCTTACATCATCTTATCATTGAAAAAATTAAAAGTGCATTGTTAATCATCCTAATTTCATTTAGGAACATTGTTATTGCATTCAAAAATGAAAAACATTACATTCAAATTTGCATCCAATATCTTGTCATTAGTTATTTTTTTTGTATTCATTTACACACTTTTCTATTTCTAAACATTAGGTCCCTAGGTAGGCAACCTAGGAACACTGTTAACAACTTTTTTTTTGATGAATTTTCTAGATATCTATATTAATAAAGATAAAATTACAAATTCATAAAAAAGGTGCGGGTGGTAAGAAAGCACACCTTGAATGTCACATGGGAGCAGCCCAGAAAAGCCAAAATAACAAATGGGCCCAGCCTAGAAAGTCCAAAATATCACATAGGCCTAGCCCAAAGGTCCAATAATAGAAAAAAAATTAGGCAGCCAAGGTAGTGTCAGTATATCTTGGGGGGTCCCGGTCATCTAGATGTTTCCCCCATACATCAGTGGGGTTTGGAGTGACGTCAAGAGGAGCACCCCAACCATCATCAACTTTATCTTCATCTTTTTCTACATCTTTTTCCTCTCGCCAAGGCGAGATTACGAGAGCCAGCTATAGGAGACTTTTGCTAGTGGATGGCCAACTAGAGCCAGAAGCAAGCGGAGTATTAGAGGGTCACCCAAAACTACCACCACCACTCCTTAGAGCACCACTAGAGTGCTAGCTAACCAGGACATAGCGAAGGAGAACGAGCCCGCCTGGGAGGCCGAGAATCTCGCCAAGCAGGAGGCTAGGAGCGAGATCATGTGGAATCACTCTATTTCTAGCCCTAAGAAGGCGACTGAATGTAGGAAGAGGAGGGCTAGTTAGGGATCCAAGCCATAGTACAAGGGGAATTTCCCTAGTGGTCAAGGAGAATCTACAGGTGAGCCACTTCTAGTGCAACCTTGTTGGCTTGCACTTGAATCTATAAGAGAACATTAGAAGATATAACTACTTTAGTATAAAGAGACACATTAACATCTAAATGAGAATGAGAAAATACACAAGCATTTCTGTCTTTCCAAATATTGAAGAGTATTTTCACTCTAAAAGTGTGCCAAAGCTGGGTGAACTTAACCAGGGTTCCAGGTGGGTCCCCCAGCAGAACCATATGCCACAAAAAGGGTTCTGGCCTAAAAGGCCAAAATAAATCATGAATCCAAGTCCAAAGTTGTTGAACTTTGGGCCAAAACCAAAAAAGGTGCTTGAAGCTTTCAGACTGCCCACAAAAAGGGCTGTGAGAGTCAAAGACCCCCAAATGAACAAGCCGATAACCCACGGGCAAGCCTTGGAAAAGAATACACCAAATAAAGTGGGCCAACTTCAGATTAACAATTGCAGACCAAGTGGCATCAAACCTCCTATGCCAAGTATGGGCTGAGGAGTTAAGAAGCCACCTCTGGTTCAAAGAACTAATCATAGGAAAATGGGGTGAAAGCCACCTATAACCAAGCTGCGGCTTGTAGTTCCGAAGAGGAGTATCTGGAAACCATTTTCAGTCTTTCCACCAAGGTTTGTGCCCACGAATGCCAACTTTGTGAAGAATTTATGCCGAAATTGCACTCACCAGCCTATCAAAAGTAAGACGATCCTGGTTTTGAAGACTGTAATGGGTTTTAAGAGAATCCCACTCCAAAATACACATGGTAGGCCGGTGGAAGAGCTGATGCAGTGTATGAATGCCCTTCTTATGAAATCTAAGAGCTTTGAGCCAAGGCGACCTAGCCAGGGGTTGACCATTCTGAGCTAGAAGGGGAGACCACTAGAGGTTATGCTGGTTGATGGAGAGCCCATCACGAAAGCTATCCCCAACCCAATGGAGCCAAGGCTTAACAATTTCCCAGGAATTCCCAATACTTTTGGGCACAAAGGAGCCCATAATTTGAATTGGTTCCCTCATAACTAAGAGGGTCTGTGAATAGGAAAACCAGATTGAATAAAATTCCCGATGAGAATCTTCCAGGCTTCATCCCCAGTAAGCGCGCGGATAATCCACTTGACACAGAGAGCAGTCCCTTGTCGTTGAGTGGAGAGCAATCCAAGCCCTCCCAAGTCCTTGGGGAGACAAAAAAATTCCAAAGCAACCCGATAATAGCCCTTATGGGTCTCAGAAGAGGCCCATAGAAAATTATGGAGCAATTTCTCAAGCCTATTGTAGGCCACTTTAGAAGGAACCCAACAAGAAGAATAGTAGACGTGGGTGGAAGCCAATATTTTAGAGCACACTTGGAACTTTCCAGCTAGAGAAAGAGGCTTGGTAACCCAATAGGCCAGCTTCTACTCAACCCTGGAGAGCACGGCTTTCCAGAGCTCCCGAGGGGAAGCCTGGAAGGCGAAAGGGATGCCCAGAAATTGAAAGATTTCACCTTGACCAATCTAGTTCCAATTATAAGTTTGAAGCCATGCACAAGTGGGGAGCAGCGACTGTCTGTAGCACAAGGTCTTGTGCCATTGAATAGCAGAGCCAGATGCAAGAAAAAAAGTATCAAGGCATTCAAGGGTAGTAGTGATAGAGCCTTCATCCTCTAAAAGACTGAGAAAGGAATCATCCGTGAAGTGCCCATTGACAAGTTGTTCTTGAGAGTCTAGGAGAGACATTCTTTTAACACGTTGCTAGGAGACAACATTGGCCAGGAGATATCCAAAGCCCTCAGCAACCAGAACATACAAAGCAGGGGCAAGAGGACATCCTTGGCAAATAGAATGAAAAAGACCAAAAGTAGAAGACTAGTGGCCATTAATGGAGATGCAATCCGAGGTATTAGAAAAGAGCATATGAATAGACTGCATAAAATTGGGCCCAAAGCCCAAGGCCTGTAACCCCACAAGAATGAAAGGCCATTCAATACGGTCATAGGCTTTGGAAAAATCAATTTTAATGAACACTTCTTTCCGGTTCAACCACTAGGCCCGCTCCATGCCTTCCAAAACAACAATAATGTTATCAAGAATGAACTTGGATTTAATGAAACTAGTTTGTTCAAGACACATAACCTGAGGCAATAGGTGGTGAATTATCAGATCCAAGGCTTTGGCAATGATTTTGTAAGAAACGTTAAGAATCGTGATGGGCCGCTAGTTGCAAATATCCTCTGGATCCGCACGCTTATGTATGAATTTAATATTTCCTTTATTTATTAAATTTCCTAGAGAATTGGTTTTGAAAGGCTTTAAAATAAACATGATGCAAATCACTCCCAATACAGTCTCAAAGAGCTTTATAAAATTCACAAGGAAAGCCATCAATCCTAGGAGCAAGTTGGCGCCCATAAATGTGCAAGAAACGCGTAGTACAAATGATGGCATCATTCTACCAAACAATCTAGCCCATACGACCAGGAGGTCAACACTCTAAATTCCACACCTGGTGAATGTGGGCTAGGGTGGGCTTGTGACAAAGCAAAGATGTGTTCAAGAAGAATTGAGTCTTACACGTGCGACATTGACAAGACATCCACTCAATGCGAAAAATGAATTGGAAAGTGATCCGAAAGGGTCACATCCACTAACGGCTTCACAGGCAAGGTAGAAGTCCTAAAGGAAAAAAAAGATTGATTAGATATCATAGCATGATCAAGGCATTTAAAGACTCTGTCAGAACCAGCCCTATAATTACACCAAGTGTGCTAGAGGGAATGAGAATGGTAGTAACCCATATTGGGATCAAAAAACCCCAATTTATTGTGCATGTAAAACCACGCCTCCCTTTCACCTATAGCCCAATGAAAAGGAAAAGTGCCATTCTTATTGTACACCATTTCAACCATGTTGAAATCCCCATAGAGAAGCTAGGTGGAAATTGGCAAAGAGTCATCAATCCAGCACCAAAGAAAGCAACGCTCCACAACATCATTAGATGCATAAATATTAATAATCCCGAAGGAATATTTCTTAATATTGAGAAGAACCCAGATAGCCTACTGGGAGGGGTCAACCCCATGGTCCACCACATAAGAATATAGTCATGGGGCTAAAAGAGTAGCAGCTCCACCATGACCAGCCTCATGCTGAGTGCAAAACATAGAACTGGCTGGCCAAATAGAACGACAAGCAGATGCAAGCAAAAAACCTAAAATTTTAACTTCCTGGAGACAAAGCACTTCAATCCCTGGGTAATTCTTCAAAGTATTCCTAATAGAATACTTCTTGGAGAGGTCAGTGAGACCTTGAACATTCCATGAGGGAAAATTCATGGAAAATCTTCCATACTTGTAGAATCATGGTCCTCTTCACCCAGGGAAGAGAAGTTGTTCTTCAAAAACTCTTGTGGAATAGAACCTATTTAAATAGAGGGAGAAAATCTCTATTTTTTCGGCACATATTCACCTTCTTCCAGTGGAGGAGATGGGTTGCGAGACTGCCGCTGGGTCCCCACTGTAGAGGGCAAGGCCAATTGAGCACACAAAATAGTCGTAGGCTAGGTCATGGCCTTCGGCTTGGGCTATAAAACAACAAAAGCAACTTTTGAGGGAGTAGTGGTCCCCTTCTTTGAAGGGTTTAAAACCTACTGGGTCGGTTTAGGGGCCTTGGGATCCGACCCAAAACCAGATGACTTATTCTTCCAATTTGTAACCATAGTCCATTTTGTGTCCGCCTTAGCTGAAGGCTCTATCAGATGAGGCTTTTCAACACCCCATGGCTGAGAGGATGTACGGGGAACTGTCAAAGGGTAGTCCATGATCTTTTGGTCAATTGACTGGCATCGGTAACACATGTTGGGAAAATTGAAATATGTGATTTTCTAGGTGTGGTGAATATCCCCAATTTGAATGTCTACAAACTCTTTCAAATTGTTGGATAAATCAACTTCCACACAAACCCTCTTTTGAGGATAGGCTTGGAAGAACTTATCAGGTTCAATGCAAACAACCCTCCCCAAAGAGGAAGCAATATGGTTCAAGAAGGGCACACAAGGCAAAGGCAACCCAGGAAACTCAATCCAGACCAAGACACGCATTTTGGAGTCCTTTGAGATAGAAAATCTTGGGTCCATGCCTAGAAAACCAACAAGGAAGACCAAACATACTAGGGTCCATGACCCAAAATAGCTTGGACATGACTAACTTCTGCATAGCGGAACAAAAAAAAACCCTTGGTCAAGTTTTGGACAATATAAAGGTGGACCCCATGAGGGACCCAAGCCTTGCTAACCCAGTCTTTTAGCACACTTTTAGGGGGAGTCCTCCCAACAAAATAACCCACAAGGGTGTGTTGTTCAAGCCATTGGCATGCAAAATCAAAATTAGGTAAATTTAAAACTACATTAGCAGGGGCGTCAGAATGCTTACCTCGTGAAAGAATTTGAAAAAAAAAAATTGAGGGCATTTGTTTGGTGGTGGAGCCATTAAATTTCCTCGACGAAACGCTAACACCAGAAAAAATTGCTGGGTTAGAATAGGTTGAAGGCATAATAAACCCCTAAAACCGCAATAAATGCGGCCATACTTAATGAAGGAAACAATTTCTTGCGCAAGAAGCACAGTATGACATAGGAGGGGCCACAAATGACCTCAAAAAGCACAAAACCCTAGCTGAGCTCATGCACTGCTAAAACTCCATCCCTCCTCCGTACATTTTGACTGTCTGTCTCACTGTTAACAACTTAGAATGTGTTGATTTTCTAAAAAAACCCTCTACTAGGACAGAACTGCCCTTCCTAGTGTCTTAGTCCCTCTGTGGGTTTTTTGGCTCAGAACCCTATCTAAGTTGTTCGTTGTCTATTTGAGTTTTTGGAATCTCAAAATTTCATCAACAGGACCACGATGCCCTTGACGACATCTTAGTCCCTCTAGATTTTGAGGTTGTAGTTTTTCAGGGTTAGATAGTGAATTTTTGTACTATTTTTTGCCGTTGGTTATTCCTTTCAGTGGGTTGACTTTTTGTTTCATGCATTTTACTAAATATAGCTTAAATTGGCTCATTTCATGCATTTCTTAATTCCAAATTTTCATTTTCAACATTCCATTTTATTACATAGTGTAATAAGTAAATTACCTTGTTTCAAATCTGAAAATTTCATTTCACTTTAAGTCATTAGATTGCACTTTCTTTACTTTTCCATGATAGCATTTTTTCTTTCAAAAGATATACCTTTGATATGGTGAAAAATGTATTGCATAAGTACAACATACCCTCTTACGAGCTCAATTTAGAGTACAACAATGAGGTCATTAAGAAACATGTTATTCATCCTTCTACTATCTTTCATAGTTATGAGAACATCTTAGAGAAAGTGGATCAGACCATTGACAAAATCCTTAATATTTCATTTCCTATTGGTGGGGATGGTATGATACAAGAGGATGCAAGCATAGAAAATCATAATGATCATACTTTTTCTTCTCCCAATACCTCTCCTATTAGTGACAAAGGTATCTGGGTGAAAGAAGATACAAGCATTGAGAGTCTTGATTGTCCCTCTCATTTTCCCCCCTTGGAAGATAGTGTGACACAGGAAGATGAGAGCATTACTACTAATTTAATTAGTGTAATTTCATCCTTCAACATCTCCCCTAGTTGTAAGAAGGCTTTAAAAGAGGATAAAATCATGAATGATCATGAAAATCACATTTTTCATGGGAACATGTGGATTGAAAGTGATAATATTAGCTCTCCCCTCCCTAATGTCCCTAAAATTTGGAAATACCTATTCGAACAAGGGAATTCAATCATTTGTAAGCACAAGAAATCATATTTTCCCTTATCTTTATGCCTCATATAATTGTTATGAAGCTACTTCACAAAATATAACCATGCAATGTGATGAACATCTTACAAGATCTCCTACTAGGGTAGATGGTATAACACAAGACAATGAGATCTTGGAGGAAAAGGATAAAGTCATGAACAATCATAACAATCAAATAGATCCTTCTCATAATATCCCCACTATTGATGAACAAGACAATTCAACTATTGATAACTCCTTCACATATGATGAATTAATCTTAGAAGAACCAATCCTTGAATGTAACGAACATTTGGTTTGTAGTTCTACTAAAAACTATCCTACTAGGGAAGATATAATGGTGGAGAAAAATGAGAAAATTGACAATAGTAATTCATTAGATGAATATGATGAAGTAACATTAGACTCCCCTTCACTAAGAGATCATGAAAATAAGTCCTTTGAGGTTATGCACATTAGATACCCCTTGGAGTACTCTCCCAAGCCTAAACTTATCATTTATCCAACCTCTCAAAAACCACAAGTTCAGAACAAACCGTCCTTATCCTCAAACCACCTAAGAATATTTTTCATAGAAACTAAGTTAAAATACCATTTCTCATACATAAAACACTAGGAACAATCCACAATAAAGACAAACACCTTATACATCCCTCGCATTGCCTAGTCCTATTTTACCAGGTCCCACTCATTTTCCTTCACAAAGTGGAAAGGAGTATGATCTTGTTGAACAACTTAAGAATAATCCCACAAAGATATCCCTCTAGTACTTTATTCAAAAATCACCTAACTATCACACTATGCTTCAAAGTTCCCTACAAAAGTTTATATCCCTTATAATGTGCAATTGAATGACATAGCAACCATTATTCAAGGACTAAATTTTGACATTGTTTTCCACCAAAGTGAACTCCCTCCTTTGGAAGTGCAAAAACAATTTGTTGCTTTCATGATCATAGCTCAATACAATACCATAGGGGTAAAACAAACCCTTGTTGACAATGGCTCAACCTTAAATGTGTGTAGTGCAAACTCGAACCTCCGAAAAAGGAATCTTTGGTTTTTATTGTAGGGTTGATGTTCATACCCCCTTTCAGAGAGATTCCACTCAAGGACAACCCTAGAGATCTCAATGAAAAGGAGAATGAAATATTGCAATAGGATTTTCCTATGGTTTGAATGATATGTAATGAGGGGTTCATCACCAAGTTTAGACTTGGAAAAGACAATGTAATGTAAGATGTAAGATAAAATCTTAATTGGATGAAAACTAATCCTAAGTTACTTAAAAAGATTAAAAAAATGCAATAGAAAGCTATGAAACTAGAAGTGTGAACCTAGGAAACTAAAGAAGGCGGAATGGAGATTTGGAACTCTAGAAGATCTATTGTTTATGTTGACTAATAATTATTCACCAAGATGGGAGAATTAGTCTAGTTTCTAGGAAAATGTAAAGATATAGGCTTCAACCAAAAGGGTATCCAAATCTACGAAAATATTTGTCAGGTCTGTATAGTGGGACTCATTTTCCAATAGTGGAAAATGAGTCCACTTCTATTTTACATAAATTTCTTAATTGGATTTTGTACCTCTCAATCTGCTCTTCTCTTTTTGAATAGTTTTTAGATCTAAATCTGCAATATGCCACCTATAGGTCTTCTCCAAGCTTCTTTGAGGCTTGATGACAACTTTGACAAATTTATGGATTTGAAAACTTTTCTCTAACTTTGCAACCTAGCCCAAACCCTAGAAATAAGGTGTTGCAAACATGTAATCAATGGCTCCAATGGATTTGGTCTTTGACTCTTGCTTCATATTGATAGATCTTGAATGTAATTTTTTCTTAAATCATAAACCCTACATCATAATTGTTAGCTCTAAAACAAAATTATGCAAGCAATCTTTAACTAATATGCCACCTCAGGCATCTTAGTCCTCCCAGGGGTATTTTTTAGAGATTCTTTGAGATTTTCTTATGAGATCTAAATATTTTTCATCTTCCTTGAGAAACAACAATGCGACTAAGACAATAGTGTATAGGAGTGAATTTTTACCCCTAATGAAAATTCCCCTTTTACCCTTCTTCACTTAAGAAAACTAGATTTTTAGGCTTAATTCCACATTAAACCACTATTATCATTACATTTGGCACTTGTTTTGAGTGTTGGTTGAGGAATTTTTTCCAGGGACACCCATGCAACGCATAGACGTCTGTGTGACGTGCTTATGTTCCTAGAAGATTCATGTGGTTGGAGTCTATAGAGGCCTTACACTTCCTATTGGAAGTAGAATAGTAACCCCTCCCTTCAGGTGGTCAACCTGAATATGGTTGTTTCATTATCTCCCTTCTTCATATTGACCATTCCTTCATCCATTTTCAAGATTGACCATTTCAGTCACTCATCCACAAGCTTTCAACATTCACTTCAAACATTTCTGCAACATTTCACACTTCATAGCAGTAATCTCTTCACTCCATCACTTCAATAGAGCAAGCACAAGACAACTCCATTGCAGTAGAGGCTTGAGGTCCTCTCATTTTCTCCCCCACTATCCTTGAGCACTTTGGGTGGAGGTGGTAAGTGTTAGAACAAAAATTCCAAGTTCTTTGCCTATTTGAGCCTGTTCATTTCCTATATTTTCCATTTAAAAGAAAAACTCATTTTTTGCCATTCATAAACTCCTAATACCATATAAGCGTTGATATATTTCTCACTTTTCTTAAAGCCAACACCCTTTACCGCTTTACCATGGAATTTTGCAAAGTGGCTCACAGTATAGCGGTGAGATTTTAGAGCCGACAATGAATGTTTTCCGCTATACCGCGATCATTCAAAGGCAGGCCGACAGTTATGCGGTGGAGGTAGTAGTGGTTAGGGAGGCATAATAGATTACGGTTACTGTACAACCGCACGTGGTCAAAACATAGACCATGGTAGCACACTAGAGAATGATGAGACCATGGAGGTGAAATTAGTTGTTAACCACGATACCACTGATAGTTGATATGAATTCAGAAACAATGAGGCAAGAATTGAACGACAGCGATGGGCAACAAATAGTTACCACCATACCGCCAATAGTTATGAAGAAGACCAAGGCAGTGCGGTGACAGGTAGATAACAGTGAGATAACCGATTAGTGTAGGCTTGGTAGTTACCGCGCAACCACAGGGGGCTCCAACAGTGACCACAATGATATGGTGAACAACAAAGTGATGACAGAGCTAGTAGTTAATGTTGATACCGCAATACCGTGGGATGAAGAAGCGAAAGATGTGGTATAACGGTGGAAGAGAAGGAAGACTGTGATAGTCTCACCATGATACCATGGCTGGTCAACAGGTTGATTGCGGTAAGGCAGTAAAGGTAATAAAATCCATGGTGAATGCATTGGCCAGGTTATAAGAAAAAAATTGAAGCAAAACTCATGTAAGAAATATTTAAATTGCCGATAAGGCAACTTATTTGAATATTTAATTTTTATCAGAATGTGGAATAGTTGTGGTGGGTAAAATGAAGAGTCGTGACTTTTGAAACCTACTGTATAAATATTTTCAAAAAACCAGTCACAGGGTTCGGTTAGAGGGGAGTGAGAGACTTTTCTCAGAAAAGAAACTAGGAATGAATTAATGTAAAAAACCTTTTGGAAATAGTGCAATGGAAATGATTTTCTTTGACCGAATTCCTTTCTGTTTATTTTTTTTTGTGATCTCATAACTAATATTTTTGCTTGGTTCTCTCCAATTTGAAATCTTTCTATCATTTGAGTCTAAATATCAAGTATGTTCTAATTCATCAGAATGTATTTCTTTACTTTGTGTGATTTTATTTACTAGTGTCTACAAGGAAAAATTAAATTCTTCTAAGTAAGTCATTATGTTTGTGAGATTACCTTTGGAATGTTGAAGGAGAGATAGGTAAGAGAATATTTCGTCACCATTTATGCTAGTCATAAATTCATGAATTCACATGATAGTCATTAGAGCTTCATCCCTTAGAGTGTTTAACAATATGAATTTTGTTAGAAAGGAAGGTATGTATGTAATTAGTAATATTTTTTTGAATCCATTGCCCAATAGATAGAAGGCACTGATCTGCCATTTCCCAGAATATACAATTCATTATAAAATATATTCTAAACCTTTCATTCGTGTAGTATGAGTAGTTGTAGTATATTTTGGTTTATCCATTCCCAATTTCCATTGTGGGTAGACTATTTAGTAGGAAACTCAATTCAAATCTGCATTTTCTATATACGTTCACCCGCCTTGGTCTAGCAGAACCTAAAGAGCAGAAGATTTAATTGTGTATTTGGCCTTGTACATTGGCCAAAAGTGTTGCAAGAGCTTAGCAAACTCTTATGGTTGAAACCTGCATTTTTAAGAACCAATAATAAGCTCCTCACTCATATCCTCTATTACTTGGTTGGGTTGGCACATTATTTTTTTGTAGTTTTTTGGTGTACTTTTCTTGTGACGACACTATTTTCTAGTGTTTTGGTGTACATTTCTTGTATTTGCTTTTTTTTTTTGTGTAGGTGGAGATATCTTGGAGTATGCTAGAAAACAAGTTATTGTGCAAGATCATCTTCCTAATTCTTGTGGTAATACACTTTTTTTATCACATTCGTTTTTATGTTTCATATTTCATAGTGTCATTTTGCACCTTTATGAATTCTTAACTAGGTTGTTAGTCTTTTTCTTAGAGGTTAGACCTTGTCTCCTTGGTTTTTTGTCTCTATGGATGTCAACACACCTGAGAGATGCTAGTGCATTGCAGTGTCATCCCAGAACCATGCTTATGTCCTTTGACAAAGATCTATCTAAGACATAGAGTTAACCCTAAAAATTGACTCACCTAGTCTCCTTTCAAACCTTGGGTTTGCAAGGTGATCAAAGGACTCCACAATCCTCATCATTCTCATCCCTCCTTTGCTAACTATCCCTTAAAATGAGGTAATTTATGGAAGCCTATTTCTCTCAGCCTTTTGTGACCTAGGGCCTTGTAATGGTTGGTCCTCCTCTCTTACATTTCTAGTGAACCTAACATGAACCAACGTCTGCTCATTCATTTTTGTTTTGATATTTTCTCTTATACCCTCTACTCATCATATCCATGTGTGTTGTGAAGTTTATGAGAATCACAACCTAGTCTATGACCTTTGGGAATATTGTTAGGAGAAGTTTGAGACACCTTCCCATGAAGAAAATGAAGGTCTTTTTTAGATTTACTACTAGTATTTTTCTCAGGTTCTACTATTGGCCTTGCTACACAGGAGCAAGTATCACAAGGTGAGTCTAGATTCCTCGACGAAACTGACTGCATCCCTACTCCTCCTATGTCTCCTACATCATCATCCATAAACAAGCATGAGTTCATCCACATCCCTTCTCAATATGTTGCTAGTTTGAGCAAAGGGTTAAGTGCTTTGGAAAATCACTTGGGAAGAAACTCGAAGCTAGCTAGGGCAGCTAAGGTTATCAATGAAATAAAACATATGGTGGGGAAAAACCGAACGGGCATGGAACACCTAGTTAGTCTCACTGGTTTGACTACAGCGTGCGCCCCCTCAAATCATAGCTACATTATACAAGGTGGCTCCTTCGAAGAACATGAGAGATAGTTGAAAGTTTTGATGCCTCCTACATCTGTGTACATGGCTGACATGGTTCCATCAGTATACTTTTTGCTTCCAAAAATTTTGAGACCGTCAAAGTAAACAAAACACCTCTGGGTTTTCACTTCACCCCTCTTGTCGCCTTTGCTAGGGGAGGAATTTGGTGGTGGCAGTTTCAATGGCGGAGGTTGCACTAGTAGAGGTGGTTCTGGAAAAGGTCATGATAGTCACTTTGGAAGTGGTGGTGGCTCCGGCAGAGATCACGTCAGTGGTGGTGGCATCGATGGTGGTTTTGGTAGTAGTCACGGTGTTGGCTCTTATGGTAGTCATGGAAATGGATTTGGTGGTGGTTCCACTACTCCTCTATCTTCTAATGACCTGATTCTAAACACCCTTCTTCAGAATATGGGGAAGATGCAAAACCAACTAGTGAACCTTTCCTAGACTTTTTTGAAACCTATCTTCTAGCCCTTCTTTCGACATAGTTCATTTTTGGTAGTAATCTTGAACACTCCTTTCTTATAAGTGATGAAGATTCCTAAATTTGAGAAGTACAGTGGCAAAGGGGACCCATTGACACATGTGTCCACCTTTAATGCCTTATGTACAAAATTTTTCCATCATGACGCATTGATGGAAAAACTGTTCCCTCAAGGATCAACACTCAAGTGGTATTATTCCTTTCCCAAAAATTCCATCTTTATATTCAATCAAATTGTGAACTAGTTATTCACAACAATTCCAAGCCAACATCGGACCTAAGATGACCTTCTCTGACCTTGTTCGATGTAAACAAGGGGATAATGAGAAGATTACAGACTTTATCAAGTGATATCAAGTTCTCTTCTTGAAAATCTTGTATCATTTAACAGATTTCGATATGCAGAATGTGTTCATAGGGAACTTTATAAGGCCTTGGCAAGAGAAGTTTTCCCTCATGAAGTACCCTTCTTTCACACATTTGTGTGTGGATTTATGAGAGTATGAACAAATGGTGGTTCAGTTCAGGGGATCTTCCTCACACTCCCATCCTGAAGGAAATTCCATTATATCAATCTTTGGAAAAGGAAAATTTGTTTCAAATGTAGTAGTCGTTGTGGATAACAATGGCCTTAGATGTGACTAAAATTTCAAAAATTTATCGAAATCTTATTCTTCCATCTTATAGAAGATGTTTAAGGATAAGGTTGTTAACTTGCCAAGTCCTAAGCCCATTAGGGAACCTTACCCTAATTGGTATGATGTAAAAACTTATTGTCAATACCATAAAGTTAATAGACATGATACCAAATTTTTCATGTGCTTGTATCATGAGATACAAGATCACATTGAGGATAGTACTATCCGTCTTGATGGAAGCAAACCAAACACAAGAAAAACCAATGGTGAAATCTAATAGTGAATTGCAGATATACATGGATCTATTTCTTTTGCATTCTGCTAACATGATTATCAATCTTACTGATTCTATTTCTTAACCTAAAGTGTACATTAACATGGTTGTTGGTGCTCCTTCTCCCCATCTTGTGACCGGTTCACGAGATATAACATTCACTTTGCAAGATGTGCCAAAAAATGACAAACCTTCTATGATTTACATTCTCTCTCACCTCAATGGAAATATTATGATAGGGGTCTTGGTCGACCCTGCAAGTAGATTGAATTTTATCATAGAAGAGACTCTTTTCTTAAACTCCTTGCAAAGGGAGGAATATGAAAAAAAATCCATCATCCATACACATGATGGTCTTTCTCTCAAACTGTATGGGTTAATAACTCTATCCTTCCTAGTTGAACGTAGAAATGTAGACACAATTTTTGATGTCATTCCTGAGTTGGACCTATTCAGGGTGAAGCTGGGTATACCTTGGATAGCTTCCATGAATGGGATCACCTCTATAATTAATAAGTGTCTTAAGTTTTCCCATGAAGGTGTCATGCATGTTGTGCATGATATTGGATACCAGACTATGATGTCCCATGGGGGATATTCATTGGATCACTTTTGGCCCACCCTGATTGGTCAGATTCCTCCAAGAACGAACCTACTTTATGAGAACTACATAAAGTATAAGACCGGGGGTAAGGGACAACCAAAACTGACCCTTCTTGTAGATGAGCAGCCAACTATTTCCTCTTCCTGAAAGGGAAAAGAGAATCTCACTCCTTCTCGGGCTAACTCATCTCCTCCCCTATCTTCAAAGAAGTATTGGATGAGTAACCCTGGTTCTACCCATTGAGTTTGATGATACTTGCATGGTGTAGACCCAAAATTAGGATATCAATCCTCCCTACCAAGTCTCCTACACCTTGGTATTACTTATATGACAAAAAGAAAGGCTCACGAAGAGAATTTTCTCTTAGGCCACCTAATGCTTATGCTCCTATACTAGTAAATGGGAAGAGGCATGATGTTGAGGTATTGGAGTCAATTCCCCTTGCTATTTTTGAACCGGTTCCTTTTGCTCCCATCCAGGAGTTTATCCCTCCACTAGAAATAGCTATGGAGGACACTCCCATGGCTAAAATGGAACTTTTTCATTCCTTCACAACCTTCGGCCTCTAATTTGAAGAGTCATAGAAACTTCCTTGCATGTGAGTGCAAGCACCGATGAAAGACTCTTTTGGCTGAGTAAACCACTTCACCAAATAAGGAAGAGGAGATGACCTCTCCTATATCAGGACCTCCTATTGCATCCTACCCTCTCCTCCCCTCTATTTCCATCCAAACTATTTTCATATCACTTCTAGCTTCCACTGCGAGTGCCCATGCATCTAGAAAGGTGCAAGTGTTCATCACTTCTTTGATGGAGCCACCTTTGTTGACATCCATTCTGGATGTCTCACCTTTACCAAAGCCCATAGATATGATTAAAAATTTGGTTATATCCATTGTGTTTCTTTCCTGCTCCTCTTCCTCTATTGTTCTTGCTTTGTATGTGGGGAGTTTGCCTCCTCCGACGAAGAAGAAGACAAAGAGTGGTCCCTCCAACAATGGAGGATGTAAGAGGAGCCCACCTTCCCTAAAAGGTGGCCCCACATTGACTTATTTTTTCCTATTAATAGAACCAATCTCGACCTTTTTTCAGTTTTTCACCGCTCTCGAGTCACTCGGTGAGCCTAGCAATGAACCTCAAGAAAAGTCTCCTTCGTCCGTCAAAGTGAAACATAGCACTCTCGTTAAGTGCATGTTAAAATCATTATAGGAAGTTCAGACCTTGTTACTGATCTTTCTAAAGTTGTTGACCCTAGACCCATAAGAGTTGAGAAATTATTGTGAGAGGATCAGAATTTCCTTCCCTTAACATTCAACCATTGCGGGATCATCCTCCTTCTCCTTATGATGATCTAGAGTGGGAATTTGGTGACCTCTTGGTTGATTAGTATTAGAGGGAGACCCCTTCTTGAGCTTTAGATTAGTTGTGTGTGTGTTGTGATGTGTTTCCTTGTAATCATTCTATATGTTCCTGTATCACCCTCGTCACCCCTATTAGTCCTTCGATACAAGTGTGGTGTTTGTTCTGTAAACCTTCTTCTATTTGTATCATCATTCTTCCATGTATGTGATTAAATTTCAAAAAATTGGGGATGGTGCAAAGCATCAGATTCATTTAGGCTTCTTTCCATGTCGACCTAATTTTTTATTTTTCCTTTGTCTTCTCGTGCATTCCTCAAATGGCATAGTTTAGTAGGGGTTCATGACAATTCATTTATATACTATTACTATACTTATATATTTATGAGCATCTCTCTCTTATTTGTTGGATTTGTCCCTCTTATGTGTGACAATTCCACTTCTACATCACTTGGTCCTTAGAAAATGCTTTTGTGTCCAGCAAATCTTTTCTCAAGAACCTTCACACACATCTTTATTAGAATTGCATTCTCAACTTGAAACCCTAACAAAACATGTTTCCTTCTCTAATATAAGAGGGGTTCATTGCACGTTTCTTTATTCTCAAGAGATCACTAGGGAATGAACTTCCCTTGTACACCTCAAACTGAACAAATCGATACATTGTGAAGAGAAGTTAGAAATTAATCTCAGGCCTCGAAAGAGCAAGACTTCAAGATTTCTATCCCCGAATGAGGAGATCTTGGCAAAAATATGCAAACATAGTTTCATGATGCTAGTGCGGCACACTGTCATCCAAAAGATCCATTGTCATCCTAAGCCACAAAGAAATCAGGAGCTCAGATAAATGAAATTGAATCTTACTTCTTCACTCAGGTCAAAAGGCATGAAGGACCAAATAATCGACATAAAGCTAGGAACTAAAAGGAAATGAAAGAGAACTTGAAATACACTTAACTTCATGCATCTGAATCTTTATTCCAAGATTCCTTTGATAATGTGCACACAAAATATTAAGGGGAAAAATATTGGGGTTGTATAGGGGCTAGCCTCAATCATACCCCCATTTTGGTGTTCCCACCTCCATGAACAACCAAGTTTGTAAAAGAGTGTAAAGGAAGTAAAAAAAGTGTGTAGTGAAAAAAAAACCTCCCTCGAAGTAGATCCCACACCACAAAGTAGTAAAAGGCCTAGTAAGAAAGAGTGATACGAAGAGAGAGTGTTACCCATGGGTCAAGACCCTCCTCCAGAGCATATGGGTGCACCACGATGTACTTGCTTAATAGTTGGTAGCTACTGGAGAGATGGTATATTTTGGAAGGACCTCACTCTAGCATGGCTTCACTTGTAAAAATTATACTATTCATGGATAGAGCTTACCCAAGACTAGACCAAGTGGTGAAAATGTTTGAATTGATGGCTTCCAACCCCAAAATGAGGGCCAAAAAGGGGTTTTTATGCATGCTAGGGCGACACAAAGCCGTTTTACTTGAGACCTAACTGCCGAGACACGTGTCACAAGGGTCAAGTTTCTAGATTTTCTATTTCAAACTTAGAAAAAAACTAGGACACTAGCACGCCGCATGGACATTCTCCTGGCACATAGGCATCCAAGGCCTACGTTTTCAAGAAATGCCCTATCAAGCTAATGTTGTTTAACCATGTGTCCATATGGATTCAGAATCATGAAATTTCGTCTCATGGGATTTTTTCATTAAAGCTTCTAAGGTGTCATAAATGCTAGGCAAGATGCAAAAATGTGGAACTACCCCTAGGTGCAATTTTGTGACCTTACATTTTGGCCTCACTTTAGTGGGTTCAATTTTGGAGAAAACCAGCCTCACTAAAGTAGAGAATAAATATTTCACCTGAATTCTAAATTTTACAGAAATGCATGCCAGAAAGATAGACCACAAAGGTCACCAAGGTTGAGATAACTAGTACCAAGGATGCCCCCTACTCCTAAGCTCAACAATAAACAACATAATGATCGTGAAGGACTATTCAAAACTATATCCTACAAAACCAAAATTTTGAATCAGTTTCAAAAAATCCGAAGAAACTACCATGAAGAGAAGAATAATAAAGAAGTGGTGGTCAATTCAGAGGAAAAATATGATAAAGAGGTGACTATATGCCCCCTCCTAATTTTTCCCCCATGAAGATGGGGTAAATTCAAGAGGAACCAACGAGCCACGAGCTCTAGGAAAAATGGGCCCCGAGGGGACTATATATACCTAGGTGGGCCCCTAGAAGGATCATTTTCACTACTCACCATGAGAAGATTGTTGAATTTTGTGAGGGAAAATTCAGAAAAATGTCGAGCAAGAGAGAGTACGAGGTGTCAAGGCTAGAGAAACTATGCAAGGACAACATTGCAAGTCATGAGGTTTACCAGGTAAGCGCCTCAGTCTTGATCTTCATGCATTTTAGCTCATTTTTTAATATTTTTTCACGCATCACGATGCATTGCGGTGCTCGGGCATCTAAAATGTGTGTCCATGTCCTCTTTCTATGCTTTCATCTAGGGCACACACTGGGTTCCTAGATCCGTATTGTCATCCTAAGGATGCACGGTCGTCCTCCAAGCGATCATGGCAGTACCAGATCCACGCTATTGTCCTAAGGACTTGAAATTTTGTACCTTTTGCAGGAGTATCCAGAGATCCGAGATTATCTCGAGGGGTGAGCATTCTGACTCATTCATGAGAAGAGGGATTTTCTATCATAGGATGAGATCACACACTTGGAGTAGGTCAGTCATTGGCATGTATTACTATTCACTATGCCAGAGATGGGATACCATGATGGGATGATCACTACTCTGATGGAGCAGTGGGATGCTATTACATCGTCTTTGCATCTGCCATGCAGAGAGATGACCATCACTCTCGAGGATGTCTATTGGATCCTTGGGCTCCCCGTCCGTGGAAGGAAAGTTGCCCTAGATGACATCCGATCGACGTGGGAGTGGAGTTAGGGCATCCATTACTACAAGGGTGGACCGATCGTGGTGATGACAGTGATCACATCTACACTCACTGGTACGACCAAGCGAGGACCATAATGTCATTGATACATAAGGTGATGGTGGTTACAATCACCTTTCCCATCAGTATAGACAAGTGAGGCTCACATCTACGTGGAGGCACAACATGTTGGCACACCTCTACCAGGATCTTGAATAGTATGCTCATTATGCACCCAGCCAGTTAGTTTTTCCTAGTGATGGTCCTATCAGGTCCCGATGGCCCAATGGTATGACATGATATGCTAGTGGTGTTTCAGGGATTTATAGTTTCGGAGGCTACAGTTCAACATTCTCGCCATAGGAGAGGTTTGTTGGAGACCCTACAGCTATTTTAGGTGGGTCGATGACAGTAGGTTCCTTAGGAACCTACAACAGGACAATTTTTTAGTGGGTCACCATGATTATATTATTTTTCCTTACTACTGGAGTCTTGTCATACGAAAGCATGGTCATGTATAGACTATACCGCTTGATGTGCCCACATACACCAAGGTACACTATACTGCAATTAGGATAGTTGATTTCCCTCACCCTTCCATTAAAAACATCATCTTTTTAGATGATGATGAGCCTGATCATGATCTACTATCCATGGTGGTGGTGGATAATGTTGGGGTGGTAGTAGACTACACATGGTAGTGGGACAGGTATTATACTGATTTAGTTTTCAGTGAGGGTGCTCCAAGAGGGGACCTTGGCCCATAGGAGGATGAGCCCTGCAACCCTCCATAGAATAGGAGGAGAGGTTGCCAGTAGAGCAATGCAGAGGAAGAGGAGGAGCCAACATAGGAGGTAGAGGAGGCAGCATGTGTGAGGCCATGATGATGGAGGAGATCAGCTCCCCCCTAGCTAACCCTATTTCATCAATGCCATCAGTCTCCACCATTCCATGAGAAAGAACATTAGCATCACCTGGGTTGGCCACCAATACCGACGGCGTAGGCCCTGATGTTGATCCACACTTTGATCCCACATTGTAGCTAGGGGATCTAGGTATACATAGTAGATTATTGTTATTTTCATGCTTTCCATATTTATGTTTTATGCTTATATGCATACACATGATATGTGATAATAATCCCTATCTCTCTCTTTGTGATTGTAGAGGATGCACAACGAAGGATTGGGCTTATAGATCGGTGTATTTCAGAGGTGGCCCCTATTGTGGTGATTTAGGGGAAAATCCTAGAGGCTTACTGACCTATTTCAGTTAGGAGGCATGCCCCAGCTTTTGAATCAGTAGGACATCTACAAACTACATACAAGGAGTGGGGTCTAGAGTTAGTACAACTGACAGCCACCAGGGGATAGCGAGATAAGCTGTCGGGGGAGCTACAAATGATGTTCGCCAAGAGAGACATGACACTGAGGAGGGCCGATGTTTCTGAGGTGACACGTGACCCTCCTTAGAGATAAATTGATGAAATCCACATGGAGCGAACAATTGTGATCCCGATAGATGTTCAGCGGCTATAGCAGGAGCTCATCTAGGAAAAGATGGAATTTTTTTCGCTGCAAGGGGAGCTCAGAGGGATATGGGCGGGTCTATTTGGATCACTTTCACACTGATCTTAGTTGCTGACCACCATGTAGCCTCCTCCCATAGCACCAGAGCAACCACCAAAGCTAGAGGGTTTGGGGAGCCATGTACCATAGGGATAGGATCCCCCCTTTTTGTATATCACTTTTGTAGCTGGATGTAGATATACATACATACTTGTAGATCTTTTGTATAGAAGCATATTCAACAACCACTCATTTTTTATACTACTGGTTGATAAATGTATATGACATTTGATTCATACATTGGACATATATATATACATCAGTTTCTATATCATGGCTTTGCTTATGTGTATGTTTTCCATTTTCATGTATGCTCATTCTATGAAATTTTATTTTCTTATATGGATGTATGTTTTCATTAGATACTAATCATGATTTAATTAAACATGTTTTTTTACATGTTAATTGAATGCTATGATGATCTAATTACTTTAGAAAATGTAATGTGATGTATGGATATATAGTGTAGTTAGATACACATATTTATGTTTTTTATTACACGCACACACATATGGGTCATACACACAAACATTTTCATGATGTGAAGATGAGTAAATATTGATATATGTGGTATTACTACCATTTAGGGAGAACACCACATATATGACACATTAGAACACTATGCATAATATTGGCGAAGATGCATCACATTAACAGGATCTTTTAAAGGTGTTCCATCCATGGACGATAACCCATAAGAACCCAAACCATACACAAAAACCATGATGTAAGGACCTAACCAGTTAGGACTAAATTTCCCTTTCTGATCAGGTGGCACATCTACATTTCGCTAATTTTCCTATAGAACTAGGTATCCTAGCTTGAAGGTTCTAGGAAGAACGCCTTGATTATATTGTCTTGATAGCAAAGTTGATAAGCTTTAAGATGATCAAGGGTTTGTAAACATTGCTCGTCAAGAATCTCTAGCTGATGCAAATGGTTAACTTGATAGGTTTCATCATCAATCAACCCTCTCAGGGAAAACTGCAAATATGGAATTTCCAAATCCAACAGCATGATAGCTTATGCGCCATACATGAGGTTATAAGGTTTGATTCATGTTGGTGTGAGAACACTTGTCTGATAAGCCCACAAAGCATATGCCAACTAAATATTCCAATCTTTGTCGTGTTTATTAACTATTTTATGAAGAATGAGATCAATTATTTATTAGAAGCTTTTGTTTGGTCATTGGATTGTGCATAATATGGTGTAGAAAATGTATGTTGAATATGAAATTTCTCCAAGAACTATTTTACTTGCTTTTTTTTAAATGGTGTACCATTCATAGAAACAAGTGTAGCAGGCAGCCGAAAATGAGAAATGATGTTGTTCAAGGGGAAGCTATAGATATTTTAAGAATTCATAGATTGGAGTGGAATATATTCAACCCACTTTGTGAAATAATCTATAGTGGTAATGATAAAGGTATTTCCTTTGGAAGAAGGAGGTGATATTCTTCCAATAATATCCAACCTCCATTTCGTGAAACGCCAAGGATAAGTTTTATTTTGCAACTCCTGAGTAGGAGCATGGATAAAGTGGCTATGTTGTTGACATTGAAGGCACTTCTTGACAAAATTGAAGGAATCTTGTTCCATCATCGACCAATAGTATCCCTTGTGTATCAGTTTCCTCACCAAGGATCTACCACCAAAGTGTCCACCCCTAGAGCTTGTATGGGCTTATTTAAGGGAAAGGGGTATTTTTGCTTTAGTGAGCCATCTTAACAAAAATTCATTATAGCCTTTTTGATAAAGAACGTCTGATAAGATGACATAATGTGCTAAAAAATTTCATATAGGAGCGCAATCACTTTTCAGCACGTCACTAGGAAGGTTTCCAATCTTCAAGTAGTTGTAGATACTAGAGAATCACTCTCCCAAATTGGCATGAAAGAAAACCAGAGAATCAAGGTCGGGTTGATCGAGAACTGCTGGGCTTCATACAACTTGAACCATTAATTTATATTCCTTCGTATCCTCTTCTGAAGGTACCAAGGAAGTAATGCTTGCCATGGCATCCACATGTCTATTTTCTCTCCTAGGAATAATGTTGATCATGAAAGAGGAAACTTGATTGAGCAGAGACAAAGCGAAGTCTCGATACTGAGATACCTTACTTTTTTTAGCTTGATAAGTTCAGAGTCACCTATTATATGAAGATGTTTAATCTTTAATGCAATTTTGGCATTTAAGTCAGTGATAAGAGCTTCGTACTCCGCAATATTATTAGTGCAAGGAAAATCTAATTGAAAGGATAGGGGGCCGATTTTCCTTCATGGGATATCAGGACCACACCCACTCTAGAACTAGTTTGACACCTCGATCAATCAAAGTACATCTTCCATTTGAGGTCATAGTTGATTGTGTATATATTCTCATCAGGGAATAGGTCCAACCAAGGGAAGGAGTGAGACGAGGGAGCATCTACCAATCGATCGACAACCGCTTGTCCTTTTATCAATTTTTGAGTGATAATATTTATCTCAAACTCAGAAATAAACATAACCTACTTGGCTAATCTTCCCACAAATTCAGTGCTAGAGAACAAATGTTTCAAAAGATTTATTTTTACTAAGACATGAGTTTGAACATGGAGGATATACTACCTCAAATTTTGTGTAGTGAATACAAGAGCAAGGGATTGATTATCCATGGATGAATAATGGGTTTCATAATCAAAAAGGATGTGGCTGATATAGTAGACCACTCTTTCTCTTCCTGTGTTGTTGTACTAAGATAGCAGGGTCGCCAAAGCATAATTTGATGCAAAAAGATAAGTACGAAGTGTCTATCTTGCATATCCAACATCAATATAGGAGGATTGGTAAAATAGGCTTTGATGGATTCAAAAGCTCTCTAACATTCTTCATCCCATATGAAGCAGACATCCCTTTTAGTAAACAAGTGAAAGGAAGGGTACGGTCAGCCAACTAAGCTATGAATCTATGAATTTCTAGAATCTTCCCTTGTAAACTTTGTAACTCAATGATGTTCCTCAGTGGAGGCATGTTAACAATAGCATCAATCTTATTTGTGTCAACTTTGATTCCATGGTAAGAGAATATAAACCCAAGAAGCTTACCCACGTCTACGTCGAAGACACACTTGTGGGGATTGAGTCTCATCTTGTAAAATTGAAGCCTTTCGAAGATAAGAGGAAGATTCTTCACATGGTTTTGATAATTTATGAATTTCACCAAGATGTCATCAACATAATATTCTAAGATTTTATGAATGAAATAATGAAATATCAAGTTCATCGCTCATTGGTAAGTCGCTCCTGTGTTCCTTAAACCAAAGGGCATGACCACATAATAGAAAGTCCCCAAAGGGGTATGAAGGGTGTCTTGTAATGATCATCTGGTTTAATATGGATCTGCTTATAACCCTAGAAGCCATCCATAAAAGATAACAACTCAGGGCTTGTGGTCGAGTCCACAATCATATCTATATTAGGTAACAAAAAATCATCATTAAGAGAATGCTTGTTAACGTCTCAAAATTCAGTGCATATACAAATACGATTGTCAGGTTTTCTAATACAAACTATATTCAAAATCCAAGGAGAGTATTCAATAGGACAGATAAAGTCTAATTTCAACAACTTCTCTATCTCAATCTTGACCATTAAAGCTACCCCAGGGTTGATCTTTTGAATTTTTTGCTTAACGGGCTTGGCATCAAAACATAAAATGATATTATCAACCACTATGGATTCATCAATACTAGGCATGTCCTCATATGTCCAGGCAAATATGTTAGGATAAGAATGTAAGAGAGAAGAATTCTCATCTGTTTCCTCTAAAGAGAGGCACTTCCCTACTATGATCACCTTTTGTGAAGATTTAGTATCCATGGGTACTTCGATAGTATCTCCTTTAAGGAGAGAATTGTGATCCTCGGGATGAGATATCAAAAGATCAACACTAACGTTAGATATACGGTCTTCTTCATCAATGTTCAAAACATATTCTCTAAAGTATGCTTGTTTATGTAAGTGATATGAGAATTGTTTCTTGTGATGATAAGGAGGTAATGGTAAGTAAGCACCCAGAAATTCCCCCAATGCTTCATTTGAAGAGAAGACATCTACAAGGACCTTCTCGAATTGTCCCCTTTCTTCTATCAACTCAGGATGGACCAAGCTTACCTTCTTGGCCAAAATCATATTAACATTCTACAAAGGTTTTTATCTAGACTTTTCAATAGGGCATCCCAAACCCAGATAGTGTTATCATTGCTTAAACTAGATAGGGACCTTTATTCCTTGCTTGATACACCCTAGTAATTTTTTCCCATAGCCAGACCAAGAAGCAATTTTGTAACGAAACCCATAGCAACCTTGTAGAGTTTTGGGAGGGGGTGGCTTTATGTAGAGCGTCTCATTCCACCAATGCATGTTGAAAGTTTCAATGGGAGTGGTCCCACTTCCCTTACTCGGTTCACAAACATTAACCCCCTTTACAGGAGTGGAATCACTTTCCAAGGGAGGAGTGGTATCCTAGATAGGATCACACTTCTCTTTCTCAACAAGAGGGTTACTCATCCTCAATAGGAGGGTCACTCATCCTCACTTTTCTTCTTGTTTTTCATTATCATAACCCCTCTTCCTTTTGATAGTTTCTCGAGGGACCCCTTTGAAAGCCTTCCTACTTGGAAATTTTTTGCATGACTAGCTATTCACTGGCCTATGCGGCAACTTCTTGACGTGTTCTATTTAAAACATTTCACCATTTTTTACTTTGTGGATTCCTCTTCTTGGCCTCCCTCATGTGAGAGCTCTTGGGGATACCTTTCCTTTTAGGTCTACAGTTTGTAAGGTTCTCTTTTGGTTTCCTTTTATGTGAGAGTTCTTGAAGGAAGGATACCTCCCTGTAGATCTCATGGACCTGAAGGTGCTTTGTTCTTCATTTTGTATTTGTAGAAAACTATGAAGTCCTTTCCTCCACTTCAGGTTTTCTAGATCATGATCTTCTTCCTTGTCGTTTAGGTATACTTTTCTACCCCTATTCTTTTTCGATCTACTTTACCAAAGCACTCACTAGTGTTCATGCTCGCTAAAAGTGGGGTAAAAATTAGAGCACATTTACCCCTAATGAAAATTCCTCTTTTACCCATCTCCACTTTGGAAAACCAAATTAGGGGCTTAATTCCACATAAGTCCTTCTTCGTTATGGTTGGCACCTATTTTGAGTGTTGGTAGAGGCATTTTCTGAAGGGGATGTGTGTTATGGGGAACATCCATGCTTTACTTCCCACAAAATTCCTATGGTTGGAGTCTATAGAGGCATTATACTTCCTATTGGAAGTTGAAATGTAATGCCTCCCTTCAGCTGGCCAATTCAAATATAGTTGTTTCTTCATCTCCCTTCTTCATATTGACCATTCCATCATCCATTTTCAAGCTTCACCATCTTGACATAATCACTCCACACTCTGATAATTCACTTCAAGCATTGTAACAACATTTCACAGTTCATAGGAATAATCTCTTCACTCCATCACTTCAATAGAGAAAGCGTAGGACAATTCCATTGTAGCAGAGGCTTGAGTACCTCTCATTTTCTCCCCCACTAGCCTTGAGCACTTTGGGAAGAGGTGGTAGGCTCCTCACTCATCTTCTCTATTACTTGGTTGAGTTAGCACATTACTATTTTTTAGTGTTTTGGTTTACTTTTATTTGATTTCCTTCTTTATCACTTTTTTTCTATATTGTGGCAAAATTTATTGTCCAAGGAGGTGGAAACACCAAAATGGGGGTTTCATGAGGGGAGACCCACAGGCAACCCCAAAATTTTCCTTATTTTTACGTGTGTAGGTGAAGATATCTTGGAGCGAAGTTGGCGAACAAGTTATTGTGCGAGATTATCTTCGTCATTCTTGTGGTAATACACTTGTTTGATCACCTTTGTCTTTATGTTTCATATTTCATAGTGTCATTCTTCACCTTTAGGAATTCTTGACTAGGCTATTAGTACTTTTCTTAGAGGTCAGACCTTGTCTCCTTAGTACTCTAGTCGTATGGATGCCAACACACCTAAGAGACAACATTGTATCGCGTTGTTGTCCTAGAACCATGCTTTTTTCCTCTGACAAAGAGATAGCCTAGACACGGATTTTACCCTAAAAACTGACTCGCCTAGTCTCCTTTCAAACCTTAGGTCTTTAGGGTGATAGAAGGACTCCACGGTCCTCATCATTCTTGTCCCTCCTTTCCTAAGCATCCCTTAAACTAAGGTAAGTTAGGGAAGCTTACTGGTCTCGTCCTTTTTGTGACCAATCCCTTTGCAAGGCCTTTTGGGGCCTTAGAGTAGTTGGTCACCCTCTCTTACAGAATCCTCACAACATCTCTAGACTTCCCAAGTACATACCCCTAACTTGATGTGGTTTAATTTTTTCATTTTATTTGCTTATTTGGCTTGCATTGCCTAATTTTGTGAGTTGAATGTTTTTTTGTCTTTTCCAAGAATTTTCTTGGTGGTGAACACCTAAAAGGTGAAAGAACCCCCTTCCTAGGTCCTCATAATTGAGAATTGAATCACCTTGTGAGGTTGATAGTCAATCCAATTAGGATTCCTAGGAGATCCTTGAATGATAATTGGAGAAAAGTGATGTTGTATGACCTAGGCCATAAAGAAAACATTTTCCTCTTATTCATTTTGGTAGAGCTAACATAGGAATTTTCTTGGTGGTGAGCACTTAAAGATCTAAAAGAACACATCCCTGCTCCTTTCCTAAGTCCTCCTAATTGAGAATTGACTTACCTTGTGAGGTTGATGGTCAATCCAACTAGGGTTCTTAGGACATATTTGAATGATTAAGTGTGAATGTGGAGTGATATTTCATCACCATCAATATTTCACCTTAATCATTTTGGTGAAACTGACCTTGTTGAGCATTCATTTTCTAACTTTGAGTCCATTAAGGTCATAGATCTAGGTTGTATTCATTCTTGCATTGAATTTTGCATTAGTGAAATTATACCTAGGGTTTCTTATCCTTAATGAATTTGCATCTAGGGTTTCTTTCCTTTGCATTAGTGAAAGTGCATATAAGTGGAATTTTTACTTTCTTGCATCATTTAATTTCATTGAAAAAATGAAAAGTGCATTTTTAATCATTCCAATTGCATTTAACAACATTGTTATTACACTCAAAATTGAAAAAATTGCATTCGCTTTTGCATCCAATTACTTGTTAATAGTTACAAGTGGAATGCACAAGACTAGTAGGTCACATGTAGATCAACTTAAGAAAAATGTAGTGATGTCTATTCACCTCATTTATCTTGGTCATTTGATATTGTCCGAAGAACCACTCTCAAGGTGAGTCAATTCTCAATTAGGAGTACCTAGGAAGGGGAGGTCTTTTAGGTTTTAGGGGTTCACCACCAGAAAAATGGTTGGAAAGACAAATAATAATTAAACCTTCAAAACCTAGTTATGCAAGCTAAATGAGAGATGCAAATGATGAAATTATGTAACAACAAGATAGGATGTGTGTACGTAGGAAGTCTAGAGATGTTTTGAGGATCCTAGAAATATAAAAATATATTCAAAATATGTTTGGGTGGACTATGATGCCCTTACTATTGTCTTCTTCTTTCAATTGTTTTTCAAAGAAGATGCAAAATCTTTAGATCTCGGAACAGAATCTCAAAGAATTGTAAAAAAATACCCCTGGGAGGACTAAGATGCCCAAGGTGGTGTATTAGTCACGTTCTGGATTTCTGAAAACTCTGTATGTGATCCTAACTTCCAAGGTTTGCACTTTCTTCCTCTCAGATATTAGATTCTAAAACCTCCACATTTGGCCTGTAGGTGAGCTTCTGTGGAGGTGACAAATTTTTCATGCAACTTTGCAACTTTACAATCTTGCACTCCAAATGATCTTCAAGTCTTCAACCTAAATCTGCAATCACAAGCATACAAGAGAGGTAAAACTTGTTGAATGTTAGTGAATGGGGGTTTTCCTTGGTCAAATCGCTTTTTGGTAATTAAAACTTGAAATGGAATAGAATAATAAAGGGAAACAATGAATGAACAACATGTAATGTTACAACTCACCAAACACTTTTTGTAAACTGTGAAGCAAAATTTTACCTTATTCCATTTTTTATTTTTGTTTTCGAATAGGATCCACTCATGAAGAGATTGTATTTTCAACAGGTGCGGAATGTGCCATTTGGTGCTTGCATGCATTATTTTAGTTCCTTTCTTTTCAGTTGGGAGTTGGGCCATGTGTTAGCTTATTGGACAATTTATGGAAATCACTTTTCCTGAATCTAGGACTATCCTCCTACGTGACACATCGTCTCTTCGCTATGGGGAGTTGTATCTTGGGAGTCTATTGGGATGTATTTTTCCTTGAGCTAGGGAAAGGACATGATTTAGTGTCGCCAACACCAATTGATCGATTCACAAGATCTTTTCCAAACTGTCTTTTGAGGATCTAAATTATTATTACAAGGGGTATTCCTATTAAAATATCTAAATAATATTAATGCGGCAGTTGAAAGTTGATGAGCAAGATTTCAATGACCAACAAAAGATCTAGGTTTAGTTTTCCAAGCTATCAGGTGCAAATGTTTGGCATTCATTACTTCTCAACAAAGTTGGTGTTTCTCTCTCCTTGACAACTATAAATTTGAAGTGACGGTATTAAGAGGGGGTTCCTAAAGTTTTCCTTTTTGAAGAAAATTTTCCTTAGCTTTCATAGTTAGTAGATTTTTTTTTTTTTAAGTTAACAGAACACTGCTTCACTCTGGCATGTTATGTCTTTTATATGATCAAACTATTGTTAGATTGGAATCTGATCTCTATTTTAAAGTTCATTTAATATTTTTAAGTATGAACTATTTGAGAGAAATATTTGAAACTATGCATGATATGGCCTTTGTAAGTATTTCCTTCTTTATATCTTTGTTCAAAATAAATCATTATGTCTTGCTTAATCTGGATAGTTTGATTGTCAGATTTCCATGTTATTTCTGTATATGATTAAGTATAATTTGTAGGAAATGGGTTATGCCTTTTTACTTCTCTATTTTCTTAGTAGGTTAGCATTTTTTCATGATATGGTATATTAGGATGAAAATTTTGTGTAGCTTTTGATTATCTTTCTATTGATTCTTGAAACATCTATGTTTAATTGAATCTTAATACTCACTTCCTACATGTGGATTGAATTGATACATATGTGCTTATATCTAGCCTCTATTGTTCATTATAATATTAATAATGAAGGGATTTGGATTTATGTGTCTATTGTATCACTCATAGAAGGAAACTTATGGTTTTAAAATGTTGTAAAAGCATTGGCGCATTGACACTTTTAAAGTTTTTCTATTTGCATTTCTTTCTACTCTTTTCCCAAACTCAGAGAAGTGTTGAATTTCTATAAAAATCTCGAAGGTATTCAGTGAGGTGCACATTGTCCCCCACTCACAGAATTTCTCATAAGACTATAAAAGAGGCGCAAGCTTTGATGATCAACAGTTCTTTTTTTGGCATGGTCAATGGAAAAAGTTTTGAAGGCCTAATTAGAAGTCGTAAATATTTCTAAACAGACCAAGGAAGGAGACTGGAGGTTTCATTCCCAGGGTTCAAACAAGAGCATCCTCGAAGGATAACTTATAGTACTCCCAACTACCATCCTTAGTACCTAGGACAAGAAGGGTAATAGGTTTTGTATCACCTGTGAGAAGTAATAGAGTGAGGAATAAGAGCCCAAAGTTTAGAGCTTTATCTATTCCACCTAGTGGTCAAAGTTTCCAAATAAGAATACCAGTTTACCTGATGTATAGGAACTTTTTCTCCATGGCCCAAGTACCCCCTGCTCCCAGAAACTTTGTAACTTGGGATGTTGGTAGTCCACAACTGCCACTGATTCCCCCTGATGTCTAGCTCGCCATACTCACCAATTCCCTCAAGGCTATTCCAAAATTCTTTCGAGAGGACATTAAACCCCCTTTCGAACACCTCCAAG
The DNA here is from genome assembly GCA_007115665.2 of Sequoiadendron giganteum. Taxonomy (NCBI): domain Eukaryota; kingdom Viridiplantae; phylum Streptophyta; class Pinopsida; order Cupressales; family Cupressaceae; genus Sequoiadendron; species Sequoiadendron giganteum. The sequence continues at coordinate 963,704,925 of CM021100.1, forward strand.
ACGTAGAAAAATTATGTAGTGTGCACAATATATCAGAGGAGAACATTACTATGAGATTGCTAGCCACCTCTTTCAAGGGGAAATATCAAGACTGGTACAGATCTCTGACTTCCAATTTTATGAGCTCATGGGACGACCTTAGAGAAAAAAATTTTGAGTGTTTTTTGGTGAAAGGAGATCGTTCCTCGATACAACAACAACTGATAACCATTAAGAGAGCCTGATAAGAAGCTATGGGAGACTTCAACACCAGCTTTAAAAAAACCTCATAGAGGATCCCAATGACTGCATGAGCTCATGCTGCCATGGTGTTCATGTTCTTCTAAAAATCTATCAATTCGGATATCTTGGTCCTAATAACTTCCATGGGAGGAGATACCCTTCTTGATGCCTACAAGGTGCTGGTACGTACAAATAATAGTTTGATAGATGCGGGAAAGATTATTCCATGACCTCTAATGCCTATTTTTTCAAAAATATCAGGCACTCTACTTCGAGAAGAATTTGTTCTGAACATTTTTGCAACTTAGATGATGGGCTCAACTCCACCCTTATCTATGTACGTTTACCCTTCTGCACAACCAAGCATGTCGATTTCTTCCTCTATGGCAATAGAAGTTAATGACATGAAGAGTCTAATGTCATAATTTTCTAATGAGCTCGTTCTCATTAAGTGAAAACATTAAGCCCCTCTAAAGCAAGCCACTCAGACCTACCAAGGAGGAAGGCCTTTCTATCAAAAAAATTGATCGAGTACATACCGAGGACCTTAGGATCAAGGAGGTGAAGAATCATCTCCCACCAACCATATAGTTTTGATCACCATGTTGTTATAGATGGTCAAAGATAGCCATAGGAAAGAGTTTATTCCAGGTCAAAATAACATGGCGGATGACGAAAATGCGTGGGGTTTTCCTTACAATGATAGCCATATGCCCAAAAATTTCCCTAAGGGAAAGATGTAGAAAATGATAGCAAAGAAAAGAAACAAAGGTGCATGACCAAACATAGAAGGATATGAGTTTTCCAAAATGGAGAATGTCTGATTCAGAGCGCAAATGCAAGGGATGTCCATAGAGCAAGGGTTGGACATTTTACTCGATCAAGCACTATTTTCTTGGATGGAAGAAGAATATGTAGTGCTCACAAATGAAGGTCAGACAACTAGCACTCTGTAGGTATATTCAGACTACAATACCATATCCAAGAGAAGGCTCACAGAGGAATATGTATCACAAGCTCTGCCCCATTTTCAGCCTCAGTAACCACCGTCACAAGAAGGACACCTTCCTCAGCCGTTTGATAAGCCAACTCGGCAACAATGGATTCCACTATCACAAGAAGGAAAAATTCCTCAGCCAACTTGGCAACAATGGATTCCACCATCACCTAGAAAGTTTCCTTATAAGACATCAAACCCATTTGCAATGGACCACTTTCCTCCAAAGCCGAGAGAGATTCTTCCATTTAGACCAAAGGTTTCGATGGTTGGAATGCTCAACATGGGGGAGCTATTAAAAAAATCACCTGCCAATGTCTCTCTATGGGACGTAATATCTATCCCCAAGAAAAAGACACTACTTCAGGAAGCATTGAAAAATGAAGAACCAAGGCTGTAGATGGAAAAAAATCGTAGTACGACCAGAGTAAAGGAAAAATTCCTGATTCGGATCCTCAAATGCTAAAGGTTGCACCTTATACAAAGGACATAGATGAAGAAAAAGAGAAAGAGGTAAGCAAGCCAAAGCCTACTCCTTTCTTTTTAACATTAATTGTGGGAGATAAAATTTTCACAACAACATGATTGACTAGGGAGCTAGTACAACAGTCATGCCAAAGCAAGTAGTTGATGCCTTAATGCTTAAACATGAACTTTTAGAAAAGGGGATCATGCAATTAGATGGAAAGAAGATTCCGACGGTCGATCGGGTAAAATATTTATGCTTGACCCTCTTTTCATGCCCAAGCTAGACTTTCTCACAAGAGGTAGTGGTAACAGATATTCCCCTTATCTTTAGGATGTACCTTTCCAAAGATTTCACTACAAATTTGGGTGGATATTTGGCACTAGACTAGTACCATTTGATATTAAGAACCAAGAACAAGGCAAACATGAAAATTATTTTAGAATCTTTGCACCCTGAACATATAGCGGAAAATGTAGTCCTTTGTTTTGAAGTGGCATATACCTCTTTTTCAAGATAGGAGGGATATTGTGTCAAAATTCTAGAAGATGAAGAAGATACAACTGAGAAGACTCCTAAAGAAGAGGTTCTCCTTAACCAGTTCATTGATTTTGACCCATACAAAAATTTACATGCCACAAGACTAGGCACGTATGTGATTTTTGATGATGACCTGGTCTATCCAAAGTTGATGAAAGATCAAGAAATTTATGGTGACGCGATTGAAATTCACCTATGGACCCTATCCTTTGACGGTGCTAAATGCAAAGCCAGTTCTGGGGCAAGAGTTTGATTGTTGTCCCCTCGTGATCTGAGACCCTCAAGGATTATCGATTCTAGTTCTCATGCTCTAACAATGACATGAAATATGAAGCCTTGATCCACGGTCTATTTTTTGTTGATAAATTAGACGCAAAAAGGTTACAAGTGTTGGGAGATTCTGAGTTGATAGTGAGTCAAGTCTAAGGATAAGTAGCTGCTAAAAATATGAGGATGAAGGCCTATAAACATCAGAAATGGGATCTAATTGAAGGTTTTGAAGCTTTACATGTGTAAGTCATTCCTCGATCTGAGAATGACATAGCAAATAAGATGGCTTCAATCAGGGCACAATTCGATCCAATTTTTGACCCAAAGCAAAAAGCAATACAAGTTGTGGTCTAACCATCAATTCTTGATAATGATTAGAATTGGCAAGTGTTCGACGATGACGCCAAAATAGCCACCTTCATCTAGAATTTGAAAGGATTTTCTAACTATTCACAGCAAGAGGTTCACCCTTTTGAAAATCAGTTTATTCAGCTAAAAGGAAATAAGCTCCCTTGAGGTTTGATTTCTCTCAAAAATATTTTTGATTGTGAAGACACAAGGAATGGAAAGCAAAGGTTCACAACTAATGAAAAGGATTGTGAAGAGTTGGATGTTAGAAATGCTAGAAAGCTAAAAGTAGGAAGAAATTTTCCATGGGAGGATAAAGAAAAATTACGGGATCTATGTTCTAAGTACGATGGAGTAATATGATGGACCTATGGTGATCTGAGAGGATATGATCCCAGTATAATCTATCATACCATTGATTTGGTGGAAGGGTCAAAACTATTCTGACAGAAGTAGAGGCCTATTAATCTAAAGGTTGAGTCGTTTATGGCACAGGAGCTCACTAAATTAATAGAATCTTGAAACATTTACCTGATTAAACACTCAACTTGGTTGTCTAATTAAATACCCGTTCGAAAGGAAAATGGTGATATTTGGCTTTGTGTTGATTTATGAGATCTAAATAGAGCCTCACTAAAAGATCACTACCCTTTGCCCTCCATGGAACAGATCTTGCAAACAGTATATAGGTTAGAAATTTTCTCATTATTGGACGGTTTCTCAGAATACAACTAGGTATATTTCAAGGAGGGAGACCAACATAAAACAACGTTTACCACCAAGCGGGGAACGTTTGCATATGCAAAATTCCTTTTGGACTATCAAATGGTGGAGAATTTGTAGCGATCCATTGACATTGCCTATGTAGGGTTGATCCATTTAATCATTCTAATTTATCTGGTTGACCTGACACTTTTCTCAAAGTAAAAGGTTCATTATTTTGATCATCTAGAAGAGGTTTTCTAGAGATGCCAAAAGTTTGGGATTTCTTTAAATCCCAAAAAATGTGTTTTTGAAATACCTCAACGTAAACTACTTGGTTTTGTAGTTTCCGAGGAGAGAATTGCAATAGATCCCGATAGAGTGAAATCTACAATGGATTTACCTTTACTAGTAAATGAGAAAGGGTTATAGTCTTTCTTACGAAAGATTAATTTTTTCAATTAGTTCACTTCAGAATTTGTAGGCATATCAAGACCCACCACATTGATGCTCAAGAAGAACTCAATGTTCAAGTGGATGCTCGAAGGCAAGGTAGCTTTTAGACAAATAAAGGAGGCTATTTCTGCTATTCTAGTACTGACCAATCTAGACTTTTCTAGAAACTTCTTGATATATGTGTAGAGTGGTCAACATAGCATAGCTTGTGTGCTCACTCAAAGGGATGGAGAAGAGAATAGGGAGCATCTGATTGCTTTCCATTCAAGAATCATCAAGGATTATGAAACCAGATACAAGTTTGTAGAAAAGTGAGATTTTACCATGTTCAAGAGTCTTACAAAATTTTGACACTTGATATTGGCAAAGAAGATCACTATCTTGCTTGCTCACCCAAGTGTAAGAGAATACATTTCTAAAGGAGAGATAAATTAAAAAAGAGCTAATGGGATCACCAAGATCCTCGAGTACGATGTGGATATCAAACTGACTAAGCTGGTGTAGGGAAGATGCCTATGTGAGTATCTTGCATAGGATTATAGAACCAAAGCTGAAAAAGAGATCAATCAAGTTTAATCAAATTAGTTTGAGTTTGATGAATCTTAGGTGGCAGATAGAACACTATACATGCAGAAGGGGTAATACTTGACAACCCTCCCATTCCACAAATAAAGATACTGTCGATTGGAATGCACTAGGTATATATTAGTTAGGGGAATTTTATCTAAAAGGAACTATGACGTAGTATTGCTCTAATTTTTGGACAAGCACTAGGCAGAAAGGGTTTTATCAGAATTCCACAATAGTCCTAAGGGTGGACATTTTTCTACTAAAACTATCACCTTGAAAATCATGTGAGCTGGATAATATTGGCCCTCAATGTTTTTTGAAGTGCACCATATGGTGTAGAAGTATACTCAGTGCCAATTATATGTTGGTAAGAGATAAGTTTACTTTTCCTTTAAGTCCCATTGTAACTAAAGAGCATTTTTCTCAATGGTGACTAGATTTTGTTGAAATGATAAATCCCATCTCCAGTGCGGGCCATAAGTGGATCCTCATGCCGATCAATTATTTTGCAAGGTGGAGAAAGGTTGTTGCACTAAAATGTCTATATAAGGTGAGATTTTCATCTTTCTAGAAGAATTGGTGACTAGTTTGGTTCACCAAAGACTGTCATATCCGATAATGCTAAGGCCTTTGTAGGTTCAAAAATGTTGAATTTTTCTATTAAGAATAGGATCTACCTCAAGACTTCATCAAAATATTACCCACAAGGGAATGGGTTAGTAGAGTCAACAAACAAAAACCTAATTAGGTTAATCAAGCGCATTGGGTCTGAAAGATAAAGAGAATGGCACAAGCATTTGTGGGCCACTCAATGGGCAGACCAAATCATGCCAATGTAGATCCTAAAGGCATCCCCAGACAAATAAGTGTATTGGAAGGAGGTAGTCTTACCCATTTCTATGGAGCTCCCTACTTTACAATTGCTAAAAGCCTTGGAGATAGAGGAGAGTGGCGGAAACAAAGTACTAATAGCGAAACTCCTCAAGTTGGAAGAAAATAGAGAAAAGGATTTTGAAGCCATGATTGACTTCCAAAAAATGGTTAACTAATGGTCTGATAAAAATACTTCCAACCCAGATTTTCAAGAGGGAAACATAGTGCTAAAATAGGACGAACGCCCTCCAAAACCAAGGCAACACACCAAGTTCAAAGAATTGTGGAAAGGACCTTTTTGAATCAGTGCATGCAAAGAAAATAATGCATAAAAGCTAGAATATATGGGAGGTAATGCTTTAGAGATACCGATAAATGGTATTTATGTGAAACTATTCCATTAAAGTACGTCAGTATTTCAAAAATTTCATAGATATGTACCATATGTAAATTTTTGTGCATACCATTTTAAAGTTTTAGAATAAGCCTATGTAAAAATGAAGAAATAGAATAAGTAAGGAAATATTGTATTATATTATATTTTTATCGAGATTTACAAGTATGGGACAGCCCGAGACTTGAATTTTATCAAAAAAATCTCTTTCAAGAAAAACCTAGAAAGGGTCTTTGAGCAAAAGGTACAAAAGAGCAAAATGGAGGCATTTTTACAAAATGTCAAAAGGATAGGCCTCCAGCCATAATTACGTGGGCATATTTCCCATAGTCATTTTTATTTTTTATTTTTTCTTCATCTTCTTCATTGTAGGAATGCAGGGAACACACAACACATGGCACACAGACCTCGACCTCAGTCTCCATGATTGTACACCACCAGCTCGAAGTGTTTCTTGAAGTCAAACCTAGGAGATTCATCAACACCATACCCCCAAAGGAAGTAGGTGGCTATAGGTAGGGATAGAGAATGGTGGATTTCAAGGTCCATTGTGCAAAAGTTGCATAGAAGAGGTGGCCAAGGCCTATCCATTCCATGATCAATGAACTAACAAAGGTCCATTGCACTGGGAATGTTGACACTAGGGATGACAACTTGCATAATTTCGTTGAGCTCTTCTAGTAGAGAGACGTTGAACAGTCACTGATAGAGCTGCACTATCTTGTGTTTGGTGATGTTCAAGTTTAAAAGAGAGGCCACGAAGTGGGATAGTATGTTGTAGTTGCTCCTCATCTAATTTTTGTCTTCAATGAAGTTCATACCAAGGACCCAACAAAATGCAATTACCCTTAACTAGTCCCACCTTTTCACTGAGCGTTTGATTCTACCGACAGTAATTTATCTAGTAAAGGCATATTGTGGCCTTCTGGGAAGCATAAAAATAGGAGTACCTAGGTCAATATGCATGGCTAAGGCAGCAAAGCGAACTACGATATCCAGAAGGAGAAGAGGTTGGCTATAACTCAAAAGGCTTACTCTTCGAATGAATATAACATTAAGGTGGCATAGCTATTTATAGAAAAGAGGTGTCAGTGAACTCAAACAACAAAAGGTCTATTCTTGGTAGGATGGCAATGAGAAAATATAAAAAACAGTCAGTGAACGGAGGGTAAATCATATTGAAAATCTGACATAAGGTCAAAAAATTAAATATTGGGCATTGGGAGTAAATGCTCATATAAGCTGATCGATGACATGTTTCCTTTGTTATCATCGGTGGTAGTTGGCTTACACAAGTGAAGAGACATGGATTAACACACTAAACGCTGAAAAATTAATGAGGGCATCTTTTCAAAGGTACTTTGTATCTCCTCAACAAGATTGACATAATTAGCGCACTCTCCTCAAGGAAATGAGCTTATTTGGTAGAGGAGGCGGCGAAGGGAATGTGTTAATTCTATTTTTGCATAATTTTTGGTATTCCCAAGGGATATGAATCTCCAACCCACACATATTGCCTCATTGGCAACATTTACTAGACCAAGTGGTAATGGCATGGCTTTAAATGCATGTGCTTCCCAAGGAAATTAATTATGTCAAAAAGTAGATTTTCCTAAGGAAGAAAAAAGAAAGTTGTCATTTTAGTAAAAGTAACAACTCTCTACAAAACTTTGAAGCAACCGTGGCATAACAATCAATGACTAGTAGAAGGGTAGAAACTGCATCGAAAAGGTTAGTTTTCACCAATATCTTTGGGTGAAAGTCATTTCCTAATGCCCAAGTACCTGAAGACCATCCTCTCGAGTTTTGTTAGAAGGTGGATGTGGATAGAAGTGTTAAAAGAGAGGCAGTGCAAAATGTTATTGACAATTTTTTTACTCAACATTAGAAAATAACCCAAAAAATCTCAAGGAGGGAGCATTTCAGAGAATGAAAGATCTCGGTACCTCTGGGGGTTTTTCTTCTCGGCTCTGGAATTGCAATCTTCCACAGTTTACGTTACCTATCATACATCCATGACCAAATTTAGTAGACGTATGTGCCAAGAGGTTTGATGGGGAACTGGAACCATAACGGGCAACAAGATCAAGGTAACAATTTCTCCTACAATTATACGAGAAATGTTGTGTATCCCTCCCAACTGACATGTTGATATTTTCAATGAGGAGGAGATGGATATTTACTAGGAGGAGACCAATGAAAGAGAGGTTTTCTATTATAATGAGACAAATGAGAAACTATCAACGGAACATTTCATTTCCCCCTTAGCATCTAGAAAATTCAAGAGCGACACAGAAGATCTTTTCTCGATGTTGGCTTGGGTGTTTAGCCTAGACAATGATGAAGAGGTCCACACTTTCCAGATGGCCTTGGTTCTAATACTCAATCGAGAAAGGGACAAAAGATATTTTCACTTCACTAGTGTAATAGTAGAAATCATGTTAATGCAGTTGAGGAATTATTAGACCGAGTTTAAATTCAGGTATTCCTCTGTCTTGGTTCACTTAATTTTGCATCAGAACTTTGGGTTTCTAGAAATAAATTTGTCGATCTCTAGGTTTGATGAAGAGGGTTTAATTCAACCAGTTCTTTTGTGCACTTATGTCTTGTCAAGAACAAGTAGTTATTACTAGTTTGCCCATCACTTTTTGAGACTCGTACTTCAAGAGCTTTTGTCACATTTGACAGGTCGCTTGTCCTCTAAGGTTTTGAAATGGATTATAAATTAATCAACTCTGGTAGATTATTTCTTCGAAGAATATTTTACATTTATCAGATATCATGGTTTTTTTAGAGAACCTTTCTAACTCCCCAGATTTGTGACAGATAGGGTTTTGTGCATTAGAGGCATGTCATCAAGAAACTCTTGTCGACAACGCTTACAAAAGGAGAAGAAATAAAATGAAACTATATTTTCTTCCCCTTTGCATTCCAAACAACAAAGTAGTGTTGGAGAAACATGAAGCACAAAAGGAATTGACCAATTTGTTGGAGGCCCTAGGCTTAGTCCTAATATGCGACAAATGGGACTACAATCTGTCAAAGCAGCTTCCCCTGAAGCATGAAACATGGGAATATGTGGAGTCTAAGAAGAGTCTGAAAGATGAGAGGACAAAAATAATACATAAACCTAGCCCTTGTACCAAACAAAAATCCAAAGTGGCTAATTTTATAGACACCACAAGAAATATATTAGAGGGAGGTTCTTATTGGTAAAACCTTGAAAAAGAAGATGAAACAGTAAGGGTGGTAAGAAAGGAAAATGGAAGACTTCTGAAGATTCCAACAAGAGATGGGAGAACACACAAGTTTCTCAAAGAGTTCGGCCCATATGACGAATAGTTTGAAGATGTTTATGATCGAGAGGCTGATTTTGACAACAACAATCTAGAGTCTAGCCATGAAATAACAAAGGAGCGACTTCCGCACCATACTTCCCAACCACAAGGGTCTAATAGAGGGAAGATCTCTAACAAAAAGGATTCACAAGTTGTATCCTCCACCAATGCGTGAAGGAAAGGGAATAGAACTTAACAGTCTCCAAGATGATCAACTTCAGAGGAGGAGGGCCAAGCTTTCATAGGATCATCTGCCAAGGAATCAAAATACTCTAGTTCAGGTCAAAAAAATATAAGGCAATTCTAAAGTCTGAACATACCTGATACAACTAATGAAAATGAAGAAGAAGAAAAATCTTCCCTCCAGCATGATCGAGCAGTTATGGTTCAGGTAAGTCTTGCTCCCCCTCTTCTTCCTATTTTTGCATCTTTGATCAATCCTTTGCCCCTACTTGTTGAAAATAATACTCTACCTACTGACCCTGAGCTTTTGGTTTGAAATGAACCCCCTACCATTTTTAATATACCAATTGATCTTCCCTCACGTGTCGAGAAAGTTGCATCTACTTCGGTCATTGTTGACTCTTTGATGCAACTATCCAGGGCCCCTATTGAAAAATCCAAATCATCTGTTAGAACCAAAAATTTCCATAAAAATTCTTAAGGTTTTCCTATATTTTCCATAAAATTTCATGAAGATCCTGAGTTTTTCCATTTAAATTCCATCATTTACCTATCTTTGCATAGAAATAGATCATTCTAAACCCTATCCACTTCATTATTCATTTTGTACCTAACCTCTCCTGTAATATGCCCTTCATAAGAATTTACCACCTTACCATGGCCTCCCCCAATGGGCTCATGGTATGGCGATAGTGGTTAAATAGGAAAACATAAATTTCTTACCACCACACTATGTGCGGTCAATTCATTGACCGCAGTATTGTTGTGGCAGTGAGATAACCCGTGAACAGTGGAGGCGAACGAAGACGGGCAAAGCATAGAAGCTAACAAAGCAGACATGAAATGTTGACCTCCATACTGCACGTGGTCAATTCATTGACTGTGGTGTCGTGGTGGTAGTGAGTAACCGACTGAGGAATAGTCATGAAAAATGTTACCGCTACACCGTGCATGGTCAGTACAGTGACCGTGGTGGCATAGTAAACGGTTAGAAGGGATAACAAGAGGTAGTGGTAACAATCAGTGGTCAGAGGCTAGCAAGCAAAGTGACCAAAAGAGGGGTCATCACATTACCGTTGGTGGTTAGGCCAGTGACAACGGTAGTGCGGTGAGCAAAGATAGGCAGCGTTGGCAGTTAATGAGTGGGCTACAATGCTACCGTGCATGGTTAAGAAGGAGATCATGATATTGCGGTAAAAAAAATATGGCAGTGAGCATAATAGTCACTGAACAGCTACTTCAACACCGCAATGAGGTAGAGTAGAGACTAAGGTAAGGTGGTAAGAGGCGATAGTGGGAGATGGTAGGTGGAACTGATCAAAAGTTGACCACTATTAAATGTGGTCAGGAGATAAACACAGAAATAAATGAAAGCAAGATATTGAAGGTTGATAAAGTATTAAATCAAAATCAAATGCATAACTATATAATAATATATTTAATTTTTCAATAGGCAACAAAATTAAATATTTTAATTTTTTGTCAAAAAATTCAAACGGTTTTACCATTCCAATGAAGGGTCGTGACCCTTGAGATTTCACTGTATAAATATTTGAAAAATCAGTTTGAAAGCATAGAAGGGAGTAGTTAGATTGTAGGAGTTAGATTTTTTCCAGAAAATGGACTTGGCAAATGTAAATAATGACAAACCTTTTTTTAAAGTAGAGCAATGGATGAGTTATCTTGAATTGCTGGAACCTTCCTATTTTTAGTTGTTGTGTTACAATAATTCATATTTCTTATTTAATTGTCTCCAAAATGATGTCTTTTGATCATTTAAATCAATATATCAAACATATGTTTGATTTCCTTGTGTGATTTTTATTTGCTGGTGTGTGCAAGTCAGAATTAAATTCCTTCAGGTAAGTCACAATGATTTAGGATTTCTTTTCAATTGTTGAAGTACAATTTGATAAGAAAACATTCCAGCATTATTTATGTAATTCATAAATAAATGAAATTATATGCCAGTCCTAATATTTCATTTTCAAATTGCCAAATAATTTTAATTAAGACACAGGGGGAAATACATTCAATTCTTAATATTCTTGACTTGATTTCCCATGTGGATAGAAGGCACTGATCTACCACAACCTAGAGAATTAACTTTATACATAAATAATTTATTCAAAACCTTCCATTTGTGCAGTAGGAGTAGGATTAGGTGTAATAATTTTATCTATCCACTACCCTTTGCCATTGTGGATAGTTGATCAACTAGGAAACACATTTAAATCTTCATCATTCATTAGGTACACTTGCCTTGGTCTAGAAGAACCTAAAGAGAAGAAGGTTCAATTGCATTGATTGGCCTTGTACATTGGCCAAAAGCATTGTGAGAGCTTGGCAACCTCTCATGGTTCAAACCTGCATTTTTGAGTACCAACAATTTGGCGAATCTATTGGGGAAAAATTCCAAAAAAATTTCAGCCTTTTCATTTTTAGAGTCAACAAATTTCACATTTTTTGGAGATTCCGTTGGGGGAAAACCAAAGCAATCCATTTTCATTTTCCTACTTTTGGAAAAGTAGGTGGAAACTCTATTTTAATTTAGTATATAAAGCATGGATATTGTGGAGCAGTAAAAAAATTTCAAGATGGCAAAAGCAAAAAGAGGACAGCAGTCAATAAGAGAGTTGAAGGAATTGAGAAAACAAAGGCTACAATTGGACTGACGGGTGCTATAAGTGAACCAACACTTTCTGCAATTGGGAGTCAAAAGTGTTCCAGATACATCTCTGAATGGATCATCATACAGTGAGGATTAATGCACAAATACCAAGAGATCTTGGACACCACAAGTGCTCCATGATGCTACTAAGGAGAACTCTGGAAATAAAGGTAATGTACTCTATTCATAGCAAAGTACTTTTGATGAGTATATTCAAATTGAAGAGAGAGGCAAAAATCTTGTGGATGTTTTTTTTTATATAAGGAGACATAAGGGAGAATCTACGAGTTTTTTATACAATAGGATGGTAGATGTATGTATGCAATTACCTCCTCATTTTAGGCCCACAAGACTTGCATTTGTTACACAATTTTTAAGAGCATCAGAGCCTAAATCAATTTATTGGTCGGAGTCATTAAAGCAGCAAGCCTTTGATGTAGCAAATAAATTTATTGATGCCATGCTTGAGACAAGGTATATGGACACTGTCAGCAATGAATCAAATAGTGATATCATGAATGATCAAATAATGCAACCAATGGAGGATAAATGTGCAATTGAGATTTCTAATGAAAATTTTTTAGATTTCGAAGATGATTGCAACATTAATGATATTGGTGGGGACACATCATCTAGGGATTACATCAACACTGCTTTACAAGCTGAATTAGAAGAAGATATCATGCTTTCCAGCAATGAACATATGGAGAGTCTCTCTTGCATAACAGATTGTGATCTAGATTGTGAAGTTGAAATTGTGGATGTTGATCTACATCAGAATGGTTGTTGCAGTTCATATGGAGATCAAGAAGTTGCAGAAATAGCAGGAGATCTGGATGAAAAATGTTCACTCAAGAGTGAGCAAGTTTCAGATTTGTTAACTCTAGAATAGCAGAGATGTGCCCATGAAGATGATTCCAAATTTTTGGGTTTAGTTTGCATTTGCTTTGACAATGAGAATATAATGTATAGTGATTCAGATAATTCAATGTGTATTTCTCAAACTGGTGATGAAATTTTTTAAACTAATAATGAATCTATTTTTGTCCAAGAAGAGGTATGTGACTTGAATGATTTTTTCTTGCAAGAAAAAGATACTGGTTTGCATATTATTGATGATGAGTGTCATCATTTTTTGATTCAATTATGTATGAGGATGGTTGTAGGGATTAGAGGTATGTTTCAATGCCAACTGGTAATAACAAAGAAATGGAAAGTAATTTGAGTGTTTCAGAAAATATTGATGAAAAAAAATTTTGGTTGTCATAAGGAATATTTATATTTTCAGGACCCAGTGCAGTCACAGGCACATTCAACAACATGTGACAATTAGCATGCCTATGAATGTTTTGTTGAATGTGGATACACTTTGTATGCTGAAGGTGATAAAAAAAATTTATATGATAATGAGAATGATGAATGGAAAAGTGGTAAAATGAATATGAATCAGTTTGAATGTAATGATTTTCCAGAGGTTTTCAATTGCAGTGCATGTTGTAGGGTAGGTGGAATGGGTAGTTTAATAAGAAACCTGATGAGCTTTAATCAAAAAAAAGTCTATGACAGAGGAAAGTGCAGGTTTTTCTTTTTGGGGTGGCCTGGGGCCATTCCTTTTGGTTTGATTTTTGAACCATAGTAGGTACAAAGGGTTGAGGATTTCCAGTGTATGGACAATTCTTAGCAATGCCTCTTTCAATAATCTTTTCCATTCACAGTAGTTTAAGAAGGGTCTGAGTTTTCTAGTACATGGACATTCTGAGGAGTTCTCTTTCTGAAAGAATTTCTTTCCTCTCCATGTATAGTAGGTTAGGATCATTCTCCATTCTCCATTTGCTCCATCTTTCATATTATTCATCTGTTCATTCCCTCCATCTACCATGGCTTTCATTTTATATATTTTTTGCTCGGTCTTCTACACCAAAGATACTCTAGATTCTTGCAGTGATTGAACAATCACTAATCCCCAACAGGAGCCACTGTTAGAACCAAACAATTCCATAAAAATTACTAGGGTTTTCCTATATTTTCAATGAAATTCCATGAAATTCTTGAGATTTTCCATTTAAATTCCATCATTTACCTATCTTTGCATAAAAACAGTTTATTCTAAACGCCATCCACTTCATTATTCATTTTGTACCTAACCGCTCCCGTAATATGCATTTTGTAAGCATTTACTACCTTACTGTAGCCTTTCCTAATGGTCTTGCGGTATGGCGGTAGTGGTTAAATAGGCGGACATAAATTTTTTACCGCCACACTACGCGGGACCAATTCATTGACCGTGGTATCACAGTGGCGGTGAGATAACCAACGAACAACGGAGGAAAACGATGATGGGCGAAGGGTAGCAGGTAACAGAGTAGGCATGAAATGTTTACTGCCATACCATGCATGGTCAATTCATTGACCATAGTGTCATGGTGGCGGTGAGTATCCGCCTGGGGAACAGTCATGACAACTGTTTCCACTACATGGCATGTGGTCAGCAGAGTGACTGCGGTGGCACGGTAAATAGTTAGAAGGGTTAGAAAGCGGCGATGGTAATGGTTAGTGGTCTGAGACTAGCAAGTGAAGTGACCGATAGAGGGGTCATCGTGTTAGTGTTGGCAGTCAGGCCAGTGACTGCGGTAGTGCGGTTAGTAGAGACAAGCAACGTTGGTGGTTAGTGAAGAGGCTACCATGCTACCGTGGATGGTTAAGAATGAGACCGCGGTAGTGCGGTAAAAAAAATATGGCAGTGAGCATAACAGTCAGTGAACGGCTACCCTGGCACCACGACGGGGTAGAGTAGAGACCATGGTAAGGCAATAAGAGGTGATAGTGGGAGATGGTAGGTGGGGTTGGTCAAACCTTGACCACTATTAAATGCGGTAAGGAGATAAACACAGAAATAAATGAAAGCAAGATATTGAAGGTCGATAAAGTATTAAATAAAAATCAAATGCATAACTCTATAATAAGATATTTAATTTTCCGATAGGCAACACAATTAAATATTTTAATTTTCTGTCAAAAAATTCAAACGGTTTTACCATTCTAGTGAAGGGTCGTGACCCTTGAGATTTCACTTTATAAATATTTGAAAAATCAGTTCAAAAGCATAGAAGGGAGTAGTTAGACTCTAGGAGTTAGATTTTTTCCAGAAAAATGGACTAGGCAAATGTAAATAATGACAAACCTTTTTTTGAAGCAAAGCAATGGATGAGTTATCTTGAATTGTTAGAACCTTCTTGTTTTTATTTTTTGTGTTGCAATAATACATATTTCTTATTTAATTGTATCCAACATGAATTCCTTTGATCATTTAAATCAATAAATCAAGCATATGTTTGATTTCCTTGTGTTTGTTTTATTTTCTGGTGTCTACAAGTCAGAATTAAATTCCTTCAAGTAAGTCACTGTGATTTAGGATTTCTTTTGGATTGTTGAAGTAGAATTTGATAAGAAAACATTCTAGCCTTATTTATGCAAGTCATAAATAAATGAAATTATATGTCAGTCATAAGATTTCATTTTCAAAGTGCCAAACATATTGAATTAAGATAGAGGGGGAAATATGTTCAATTCTTATTATTCTTGACTCCATTGCCCATGTGGATAGAAGACACTAATCTACCACAACCTAGAGAATTGACTATATACACAAAAAATTTATTCAAAACCTTTCATTTGTGCAGTAGGAGTAGGAGTAGGTGTAGTAATTTTATCTTTCCACTACCCTTTGCCATTGTGGATAAATTGATCAACCAAGAAACACATTTAAATTTGCATCATTCATTAGGTACACCTGCCTTGGTCTAGTAGAACCTAAAGAGAAGAAGGTTCAATTACATTGATTGGCCTTGTACGTTGTCCAAAAGAATTGTGAGAGATTGGAAACCTCTCAAGGTTCAAACCTACATTTTTGAGTACCAAAATCATCCATGCTACTCATCACCGTAGGTTCATCCGTATTTGGATAGAAAATGCCCATCTCATTTGTTTCTCGTTTTACTCTAACTAGTAGTTCTAGTGCCCAATCCCAATTTGGCATACCGCCATTTTCAATTATTACTCTTGCTTTTGCTTCTCCACATGCCCACATGTTTGAGGTCTCCCCTTCTGTTACTGTTTTCAGTCTTCCCTTAAGTGTTTCTATGGTGGCATAGAGAATTGATTCCCCACATACTCTTGAAAAGAATTTTGATGCAACCAAGTTGGCTCAACAAAATAGGAAGGAGAAAAGAAGAGAGAAGAATGTCGAGCTTCTAGCCTCTAAAAATATTCAAAATTCTTTGAAAGAAGAGAGAAAATCTCTATGGATCACCACCATGAAGCCACTCACAACTCGACCTGAAGGATAGATGCAGATAGAAGATTATGACATTAGAGCAGTGGGTCTGGATCTGAATGAAATTTTCCCATGCAATAAGGTGGATCTACCCAAGACCACTCAGAAGGTGGTATATATGGATTATGAGAGGCTAGATTAGAAGCTAAGAAAACACAAAGTTGAGCTAGAAAATGTGAAGGAGATAGTGAGTTAGATGTAGTTGGAACTCAGGGCCTGAAATGAAAAAATGAATGACATAATGCAAGTGCAAGACTAGGAAGAAGATTCCACAGGATCTATTTGAGTGCTTCAAGATGAGCGGATTCAAATGTACGCTAAAATAGATAGATTGAAAGGAGAACTTACAATTGAGAACCAATCTAATGTAGAACAACAATGTGTTTAGGAGAGTATAAGGAAGGAGCTAGATGGTTTCCAAACTCAAGCTTTTGACAATTTGCAAAAGGCCTAAAAGGAGGCCAAAAAGATAAAAAGTGATAAACAAGAAGTTGAGTCTGCTTTGCACACTCATAATCAGGAGGTCAAAAATTTAGTTTATCAACCAGTAGAGACCCTTGAAACAATATATCAACTGGAATAGAGGTTAAAGGGGAAAGAGAATCATGTACAAGAAGAGCTAGCAGCTGCACAAAGGTCTGCGACCCTTCTTGCGAAGATAAGTTTAGTATCTACCTATTGGGAGTGAATCATCATTGCGCTTGTCGTTCAGAAACTGGCCTTACAATTTTTGAGGGATGCTCAAGAAATAAATGAAAGGATTGGCTCATTGTCTGACCAAATTCTTTAGGAGTATGCTCTCTGAGTCGATGAGTCATAAAATCTAATTTCTAAGTTATGTGTGGCAATAGATGAGGATCTAAAAAGTGCATGGATTACAGATTAGAAGGTTGCCTCTAGTAAATTAAAATAATTCTCCCACTGTCATAAGGTAGTGGCAAAGACCAAGAATAACTAGGCAGTGTTAAATAAGAGGTTCAATGAAATCAAGAATGATTCTGGGGTCTTATACAACTTCAGGTTACCTCTTTCCCTTTCAACAAATGGAGATGTGTTATTAGTGGAGAAGATTACATAAGAGGTTAGAAATAAGGTTCAAACTTCGACATAACTTTTAGAGTCGAGTTCAGCACCTACATCGCATGACATTGAAAATGAAGTCCTTCAACTTTCTCATCTCTACTATCATTTGGGAGTTATTTTACAAAAGTGGGGATTTGTTTCTTTTAAAGAAGTTTTTTAGCTGGATCGGGCAAATAATGTTTTCTATAGTCTTGCCCGATCGATAGATGTAGATTGGTAAATTTCGCATTCTGCCTTCCTCAAACTCTAAGATGACCAAAGGTATATGTTTTTCCTTTTGCAAGCGAAGCCCCCTATGAGTCTCCAGAACTATAGAGAATTTTTTTTCCTTATACCATTTTTTATTTTCGGCTTTATTTTTTTCTTTGGATAGGATCCGCTCGCAAAGAGATTTTTTTTCCGACGAGTGTCCAACGTGCCACGTGGTTATTGCACACATTTTTTTAGTTGCTTTCTTTTCAGCTAGGAGTCGAGCCATGTGTTGGCTTGGTGATCAATTTTTGGAAATCACTTTTCATGAATCTGACAATATCTACTTGTGCAACACGTCATCTCTTCATTATGAGGGATTTGTATCTTGGGAGTCTGTTGGGATTCATTTTTCCTTGAGCTGGGAAAGGACATGAGCTGGTGTTGACAACAACATTTCATCGATTGACAAGACCTCTGCTAGACTCTCTTTCTATGATCTAAATGATTACAAGGGTTAGGGTAAAAGCACAAAGTTGTGTCACACTTTATAAAGGAAATAGCCAATGTTGATCCAACTTTGAAACTTGAATCACTAAAAAGTAGCATATATGTTTTGAATTTTTAAATGGTGTAAACTAGTAAAATATGTATTTTTTAGTATATTTTATGTTTGTATTTTTTATAAGAAATTAAAAAATAATTTTAAACTAGTTTTTCATAAATTAACATTATAATTTAGTTGCTGATAAAATGCTGAAAAATGAAGTTGCATGGGACGTCAAACTTTTTATAGTAAATTTTAATTTTTTTCCTTCAAATTTTTTGTGTGGATTTATAACTTGAAACTTTAGTGCATGGATATATTTTTTTCCAATTTTGATAAATATATATTTTTCTATAAGTATTAAAATATGCGTGAATGAAAAATAACTGTTTCCATCGAACGTCGACATTCATATTAAATATTTATCTAAAATGGAAAAAAAATTATACCATCTTGAAATAGATTATTTTATCTAGTGCATCATATTTTTTCCATTTTTTTTTAATAAGTTTTAGTATTTTTCCTTGGCATGGTAATCAACCTAATATTTTTTGCTGATAAACTAGTTTTAATATAAATAAAAATTCAAATAATAATAATATTTAAACTATTAAAATAAATATATTTTTGAAAACTACACTTATAGATCTACAAAAGGGTATTTTTATTTTTATTTTTAAATGTTATTTACATTAGCAGGAGTTATTGAAACTTCAAGTTTTTCAAATAATTTTAATTTTTTGGTAAATTGGACTCAAAGTGGTGCTCCATATATTTTTAGCCAACAATTTTAGTTGAATAAATTGTGGAAGTATCTAACTTAGCTAGAATGAATCTTACTAGGTCATATGTTTGATCAAAATTGATTTTTAGTTAGAAATACTTAAATTCAATTATGCTGATATGTTGGCTGAAAGTGTGACACAACTTTGTGCTTTTACCCTTAGTCCTATTAAAATATCTAAATGATATTAATGTGGCAGTTGAAAGTTGATGAGCAGGATTGCAGAGACCTAACAAAAGATCTAGGTTTGGATTTCGAAACTATCAGGTGTGGACATCTGGCAGCCATTACTTCTCAACAAAGGTGGCATTTTTCTCTCCTTGATGACTATAAATTGGAAGCGGCAACATTAAGAGGGGGTTCCTGTATTTTTCCTTTTGGAAAAAAATTTCCTAGCTTTCATAGCTAGTAGAAATATTTTCTTTTAATTTTATAGAACACTGCTTCACTCTAGCATTTTATGTCTTTTCTATGATCAAACTATTTTTAGATTAGAATCTGATCTCTATTTTAAATTTCTTTTAATATTTTGAAGTATGAACTATTTGGGAGAAATATTTGAAATTGTGCATGATTTGACCTTTGTCATTATTTCCTTCTTCCCATCTTTGTTTGGAATAAAACATTATGTCTTGCTTAATCTAGATAGTTTGATCAAAGGATTTCCACATTGTTTGTGTATATGATTAAGTATAATCTGTAGCAAATGGGTTATGTCTTTTGACTTCTCTATTTTCTTAGTAGGTTATGATTTTTTCATCATATGCTATATTAGGAGGAAGGGTTTGTGTAGCTTTTGATTATCTTTCTACCGATTCTTGAAACTTCTATGTTTGATCGGATCTTAATATGCAATTCCTATGAGTGGATTGTATCTAGCCTCTATTGTTTATTCTCCTCTTAACAATTAAGGGATTTTTTGTTCTATGTCTATTATATCACTCATAGAAGGAAACTTGTGGATATTAAATGTTGTAAAAGCATTGGTGCATCGCCACTTTTAAATTTTTATGTTTGCATTTATCTCTACTCTTTTCCCAAACTCAAAGAAGAGCCAACTTTCTATTAAAAACTCAGAGGTATTTAGTGAGGCTCATATTAACCCCCACTCGTTGAACTTCCCATAAGACTTTCGGAGAGGTGTAAGCTTTGATAATCAACATAAACTCTACAAACTTGTTTGAAGTGTCTACAATGGATGTAGATCTTGAATCAATGGAATGATTCAATGGATCTTGCTTGAATCAAAACCCTACATCACACATGTTAGCACAAAAACAAACCTGTTGTAAGAATAGCCTTTGATATGATGGGTCCAAAATGCTTGAAGAACTACTCTTGAATTCTCTTGATCTCACAAAATTTCCTTAGGAATGAATACTCAAGTTTCTAAGTTTCTTAGATATCTTGGTAGGAGAAAATGAGAGAAGGAACCTTGTATTTATACTTGTCTATGCTTAATATCCTGAAATTAAATCACACCAAGCTGAAATAGGAAAATATTAATTAGAGGAGGCTAAATCGTACTAGAATTTGAAATTAAATCCCAAAAATAAGCCAAGGAGAACTAAGATGCCCTAGGTTGTGTCTTAATCCCGAGGCTCAATTTTTGGGGCATAGACTCCAAAAAGAAACCCTTTTTAGGTGTCTTCAAAATTAGGATCCCAAGACCCATGGAGGATAAAGACACGCTAGGTTTCATTTTATTCCCAGTCAAAAAATTAGGGACACATAGACAAAAACATTAAATGCTCATTTTCCCTTTAAGGAATATAAATATTAACCACAAAAAATGTAGTTTATCAGGCTTGTGGATGTAAAATAGGACCAATTAAGACATAAAAAATGATAAATAAAGAAAGTCTGGCCCAAACAAGTGTGAAAATGCAAGGGTATGCATTTTACTGCACTACATTTAGCCCCCACTTTAGTGAGAGCATGAAATTGCTTCAAACTCACACTAAAGTAGCCAACCACACAATCAAGAGGGCTTCAAATGTACAAATGCTAGTAAGATAGGATGAAAACAATCAAGAGGGATGATCATGCCCCCAAGATCAAGATCTTATGGCAGACCAACATAGGAACAAAGGAATGCACATGAAGATGATATATGAAGCCATAATCAGATCGAAAACATACACCATCAAAGAAAATAAATAAATAAAAAGGAAAATACAACGGATCAAGCTTCAATTGGTTGTCCAACGTAATGGACCGAAGCTAGGTTTTTTGTTTAAAAAGGTTTACAAGTGGAACATGTTGTCCACTATTCAAACAAAAGCGCATGCTCACAAGGGCTAGTGGGAGCTAGTTGTCCACTAGGTGAGCCCTAGGAAGTCCATATCAATGTCATACCCCCATAACTATGATAAGGACAAAACAAAAATGCTCACACAAGATAGTGAGGCTAGTTGTTCACTAGGTGAGACCCAAGAAACCATATCAAATCCATACCTTCATGAATTTAATAAGGCACAATATGCAACAATAAAGAGGGATGTTCAAAGGGATTTGGCTTAGTTCATGTGAGGTTTTAATCTTAGGGTACATTGTGACCAACATCTCTAAGAGGGGATAAATACAAGGTCTCATCCTGGGGAACATCATACTCAATGCTTCCAAGAGAGGACAAGTAGAAAAAGGTCTCATCTTGTTTCCAAGAGAGGAAAAGTGCAAGGAAGCTCATCTTGGGGAACATTGTATCTAATGTTTCCAAGAGGGGACAAGGAAATATCATGCTCTCAAAGGAAGCAAACACCCCATGAAACCACCAAGAGAAAAGACGCAGTGCAAGAAGAAAGGAAATCGCACACAAGGAACGTGAAAAATAAATGCAAATAAAATCATTGCAAAGATAGTACCACTATATGCCCCCAATTTAAAGAAAATGCTAAACACCATTCTATGAGAAATTAATTTAAAGTATACAAACATGGAAAAGAAAACAAAAGGAGGGTTCCCCCCTAGAAACACATAAGGGATCTATGGATTCATGGTAAATATTTGTCTTTGCTACAATGATATTAGAGAGCTTAGAATTGTCATCATTCCCCAAATACACATAGAAATGGAAGAATGACACAAAGAGAGCAAAAACAAAGGAAAAACCTTTTGGTTCAACATGGAAGAGACATAGGGCATCTCAACACCCTGTGTCATCCCCAAAATTAAAACACAAGACAAAAGAAAAAGAAAAAGAAAAAGAAAAATATTTTGGGTCAACATGGAAGTGGCATAGGGTGTCTCAACACCTTGCATCATCCCCAAAAGGAAAACACAAGATAAAATAGAAATCAAAAAAGGCAAAAAGGTTTATGACATATAAAATAATGAAGGTACAAATAGAGGAATACACAAAGAGAGACAAACATCAAGGGGGATCATAATATGCAAATGAAATCAAAGAAAAAATAAAGAAACAAGACTAGTAGGCCACATGCAGATCAACCATCCAGCAAGTCATTCATTCAATAATTTTTGTAGTGTAGGAAAATGCATAACCTTGCATTTTCACACTTGTTTGGGTCTGCCTTGCTTTATTTATCCTTCTTTATGTCTTAATTGGTCCTATTTTTCATCCAAAAGCCTAATAAACTCTATATTTTTTTGGTTAATCTCGACAATCATCAAAGGGAAAATGATCATTTAATGTTTTTGTACATCTCCCTGATTTTTGGCTAGAGACTAAAATGCCACCTAGGGCGTCTTAGTCCCCCAAAGGTCTTGGGAACCTAATTTTGAATACACCTAAAAAGGTCCCTTTTTGGAGTCTGTGCCCTGAGATTTGAGCCTCGGGACTAAGACGCCACCTATGGAATCTTAGTCCTCGTTGGTTTATTTTTAGGATTTACTTTCAAATTCTTGTGGGATTTAGCCTCCTTTAATTAATGTTTTCCTATGTTAGCTTGGTGTGATGTAATTTCGGGATATTAGCCATAGATAAGTATAAATACAAGGCTCCTTCTCTCATTTTCTCCTAACAATATATCTAAGCAACCTAGCAACTTGAGTATTCATTCATAAGGCAAGTTAATGAGATCAAGAGAATTTAAGAGTAGTTCTTCAATAATTTTGGAGCCATCATCAAGATTTAAGCATCATATCAAAGGCTATTCTTGCATCATGTGTATTTTTGTGCGAACATGTGTGATGTATGTTTTAATTCAATCAAGCAATTCAAGCAAGATCCATTGAAGAATTCCATTGATTCAAGGTCTACATCCATTGCAGCTACTTCACACAAATTTGTATACTTTACAATAAGGGTTTTGTGAGTTGTAACATTTCATGATCTTCATTCATCATTTCCCTTCATTATTCTATTTCATTTCAAGGTTTAATTACCAATAAGGGGTTTGACCAACTGAGGAAAACCCCCATTCACTAACATTTAACAAGATTTCCCTCTCTTGTATGCTTGTGGTTGTAGATTTAGGCTGAAGACTTGAAGATCATTTGGAGTGGAAGATTGTAAAGTTTCAAATTTGCATGAAAAATTTGTCATCTTCACACAATGTCACCTATAGGCCAAATTTGTAGGTTTTATAATCTAAGATCTATGAGGAAGCAAGTGAAGACCTTGGAGCTCAGGATCACATTTGTAGTTTTTAGAAATATAGAATGGGACTAATACACCACCTTGGGCGTCTTAGTCCTCCCAAGGGTATTTTTAATAGATTCTTTGAGATTCTATTTTGAGATCCGAAGATTTTGCATCTGCCCCAAAAAATGGTAGCGGGAAAAAGACAATAGTAAGGGAATCTTAGTCCTCCTAGGAATATTTTGAGAGTATTTTTACATTACTAGAATCCTCACAACATCTCCAGAATTCCTAGGTACACACATCCTATCTTATTCTTGAATAATTTCATCATTTACATCTTCGTTTGGCTTGCATAACTAGGTTTTGTAGGTTGAATTCTTATTTTTCTTTCCAAGCATTTTCTTGGTGGTAAACCACTTAAAGATCTAAAAGAAAACATCCCTCTCGCTTTCTTAAGTCCTCGTAATTGAGAATTGACTCACCTTATGAGATTGATGGTCAATCCAACTAGGGTTCTTAGGAAATATTTGAATGGTTAAGTCTGAATGTGGAGTGACATTTGAACATCCATATTTCACCTTAAATATGTATCCATAAAATTCCTAGCGTAATTTCATCATTTGCATTCAGTATTTGACTTGGATTAATAGGTTTTGTGGGATGAATGTTAAAGTGTCTTTTCCAAGATTTTGCTTGGTGGTGAACTCCCTTAAGAAACTAAAAGGACACATCCCTGTCCCTTTCCTAATTCCTTCTAATTGAAAATTGACTCACCTTGTGAGGTTGATGGTCAATCCAACTAGGGTTCTTAGGACATATTGGAACCCCTTAATGATTAAAATAAAAATATGATGCTCTAGGCTTCAAGACCTAGAACACCACATATCTTTCATTAGTCATTCAAGGATGTCCTAGAGATATTCACGCCAAGAGTGGAATAGAGGAAAGATATCTAATAGGGGGCTGTCCTAGGGTATGAATCAATGAAGGGTTCACCACCAAAAAAAATCTTGTAAAAAGACAATTGAACACTCAACCCACAAAATCAAACAATGCAAGTCAAATAAGGATATCAAACGACAATATTTCGCAACATCAAGTTAGGGGGTATGTACCTGGGAATTTTAGGGATGTAATGAGGATTTTGGAAATGAAAAAATGATGTCAAAATGTTCTAAGGAGGACTAACATGCCCTTAGTATTTTCTTAGGCCTGCTGCTATTTTTTAGGACAGATACAAAATCTTTGGATCTCAGAACAAAATATCAAAGAATATAGATTGCATTCATTGCATTTACAAGAGTGAAAATGAAAGGTTATGCATTTTCCTACATCAAGATCACATTCAAAGTTCTCAAAAATCCAAAATGGGACTAATACACCACCTTGGGCGTCTTAGTCTTCCCAAGGGTATTTTCAGAGATTCTTTGAGATTCTATTTTGAGATCTTAAGATTTTGCATTTGCCTTGAGAAATAGCAGTGGAACTAAGAAAACATTAAGGGAATCTTAGTCCCCCCATGTATATTTTGACAGTATTTTTACATTTCTAGAATCCTCACAACATCTTCATACTTTTGAGGTACACATCCTATCTTATTGTTGCATAATTTCATCATTTGAATCTCTCATTTAGCTTGCATAACTAGGTTTTGTAAGATGAATTCTTATTTTTTTGTCCAAAGAATTTTCTTGGTGGTGAACCCCTTAAACCTAAAACAACCCCCTTTCCTAGGTCATAAATGAGAATTAACTCACCTTGAGAGGTTGATAGTCAATCCAATTAGGGTTCTTAAGAAAATATTGAATGACCAAGACAAATGAGGTGAATACACATCACCACATTTTTCTTCGGTTGATATGCATGTTCCCTACTAGTCTTGTTCACCAAAATGACCTTGTGTGGTCACATTATCCAGTTCACTATGTTATAAGTTGTGTTGTGCAGTTTTTGCACACACGCCCCACTAAAAGTGGGGACCCTCTCTTTTTTGGTTTTTTGGTGTTTTGACCCTTCTTTTCTAGGGGTTTTTACTTGCTTGGGTTTGTGCTTTAATATCCATTTTTCCAATTGAAGTGGCCTGCTTATGAATTTCATTGAGAATCTTGAGTTCTGACTCTATTTCGGGTTTTTCACTGTTTTCGAGAAAATTCGCTTAGGCCGGATTCTCCTGATTTCCCTTCAATGTCCGGAGCTACCTTTTACCCTGCTTTCGGGAAAATCTATATGGTCCGGATTTCCTCGAGGTTCGTCATCATGTCGAATCCCTGAAGTCCATCACAACGTTGAATCCCCAGTTTTTATGCGGTCGTGGTTGTCTTGTTGAACGCATTAATGACGTTTGTGCGGATGTTTGGAGCTTTGATATATTGATTCTTTGGGAAGTAATTGATCATTTGAGTTTGTGCATTTGCCATCATTTGAGCTTGTGTCTTGGAGTTCTTGGTATTTTTCTAGATATCTGTATTTTCGAAGCTATTTGGATTGTGTGTTTGTGTTTCCTATGCATGGATTGTATCCAGCTCACATTAAATGGTTATTTGTTGGCTTTACTAGTTTCGGCATTTGTGCTTCCATGGTATGTAGATGTACCTTTTTTCTTTGTTGATTTCGATTGATTTCCTTTGTTTGCTTGGGAAGTCCTTCGTCGTTTCTTGGTTTTTTGAGTGCACATCATCATTGAACATTTTGGGGTTTTCCATTAGTATACCAGTCTATTTGGTTGATTGAATGCTTTTTCTTGGTCTCGTATTTCTTTTGGGTTTGGGCGCTTGCTTGCTTTAGTTTAAAATTTTTTGTTTTGGTGTATGAGCGAGTCGTTCTTCATCCCCTATGTTTGCATGGTGAACATTTACGATTCTTCACCTAGGGCATGGCCAATCCTCCCCAAATTGTTGTGAGGAGTATCCTTAGTTCATGTTTTATTCATTGGAGGCCCAGGTTGAGTCGGTTTTGGAGTTCTATCTTAAATCCGAAGTGATTTGAATCATTTTGGTAAAAGTAGTGAAGATGTAGACAGGTTCATGTTTTTGAGGTCCTCGTGGAATTTCACTTCCCTTGAATTTTCCCAACTTTTCTATCTCTTCCTCTTTTATCAATTTTTATCAGATTTCATTAGGTTTCGCCCAAATCTGTTCCATCTGGATTATCTCGATGTCCGCGATTGGGTCATTTTCTCGAGTTCATGCTTTAATAGTATTATATTTGGAATTCACCATAATCCGTTGCATCCAGATTTTCTTGAATTTTTCATGTCTCTTCATTTTCCCCGGGTTAGTTATAACTATTATGTTTTCGCCAAAATCTGTTTTTGGCAAATTCTTTCGGGTTTTTTCTTGGAAATGTTCAATTTGATTGTTATAAAAGATCTATTTATTGATGATATATTTGATTGATTTAAGGAGCGTATGCTAAGTATTTCTAATGATTTCCCTTTGTTAATTGATGATTTTAAATGATGTTACGGTATTTTTGCATGCTTGGTTCGCTGGAATCCGCCTTGTTCGGATTTTCCCGAAAATCCTTCCCAATGCAGAATCCGTGAGGGGGGCTAAATCCCAAACTTTGGGGTACAAATCGTCTACACTTTTTACTTCTCATGGATCTAATTATGGTCATCTTCATGTGTTTACAGGCAGGATCAAACAGAATTTTGTTGGTTGAGGCAAGATGAAGGCCACAGATCTAGCTGCAAAGACTTATGCCATCTCAGATGCAGAAAAGGTAAAGTTGGATATAAGGAGCAAAATTCTTGAGAGTAAGCTGACCTCAATTTGGTCAGGAATCACAGATACAAATGTAGGCATGTGGGACCATGAGGAATTCAAGGTTGAGATGTCAGCACCGAGCCCTCCTTTGTTGGCAAAAGGAATGGTAGACTCTGGGCTAGCTCATGTGGCAGGTTTTCCTTCTACAGTACAATGCTATGAGCTGGTGCTTGAGTGTGCTAGAAAATATGATAGAGGGACACAAAGAATAATTGGTCCCTAGGGAAGGATTCTTGCTAGTTTCAGTCTGGTGTACATTGTTGCAACCTTTGACATGCCTGATAGGTCCCATGTGGTGGGCTTTGACATAGATGTTGCTAGAAAGTATTATGAGGCTCGAACATAGTCAAGTCTAAGTAGGTGATCAACTCTTGGCTAGAGAAGCCTAAATCCCATTTCTCTAAGTTGCCTAAGCAACTATTCAGGCTTAAATTCAAGAGAGAGTACTACAATGCCATCACTCTTCTCAGCAGTGTTATGCCTTGCATAACCACCCCATCTTTTGTCTTGGTCAAAATGGGTCCCCCTTTGTGTTTTTGTACTTAGTTGTTTTTGAAATAAAGTTTGTAGTCTAGTTTTGCCAATACTTTGTTTTTCTTTGGTTTCTTTGTCGGAATCGGAACCAAAGCTGAATCGGGTTCTGAAAGTTCTTTTGAGGCTTGTTTTTGGTTCTATCCTGATGGTCTTTTCTTTGCCTTTGTTTTAGGTCTTTAGCGGAAGCAGAGCTAGAGTGGGAATTGGGATGGTTGTTATTAAAATTTGCAAAATCAAATTCTATTCCGATCCCGCCTCCGCTACTTTTTTATGTTTGTTTTGTCCTAGTTTTTGTCTTTTGTTTTATTAGGTTGGTCTTTTACTTAACTTTTTGTGTTTGTGTTTGTTTTGTTTTTATTGTCGGATGCGGAGCCGGAATGGGAATAAGGTTTGGAAATTTTATGATTTTAAGATCCTGTTTCCATTTTAGTTCCGCCCCTGCCAATTTTTTGTCATTGAATTTTTGACTAAAGTTGCACTGCAGACCAGTGTTCATTCTCTTACAATTCTGACTCCACCTTTACTGTATTTTAATGCATTAATGGTGGTTGCTGGTGTAGGTAGAAATTCACATATTTTTCTTTATTAAGGGTTAAAGCCGATCATTATTGTTATTATTACAAGTCTGGGAGCGTGAAGAGCAATAGCAGAGTTCGTTTGAGCAAATTGATCGAGATAGAGAAGGGATATTGTGTGCGAATTGATTCAGAAAGTTGGCTTGGCTTTGTTTGCATTTGAGGTAGGTCTTTTATCTTTGTTGTTCATTCTTTATTTGCAATTATGTTCCTTGTATTTTTGCTTTGTATCTGCTCGCGTGTTCAATCATTGTGTTTTAAAGCAATTTTATGATCATCGATGTGATTGAATGAGCAGGTTCTTGTTTTGGCTTGTTTGTTTTGCTTTAAATCTTTATTTTCTTGTTTTTATCATGTCGTTGCTTTCTATTTTTAGGGCACCGTCGCTTTCACGTCTTAATCGTGATTGCGTCGTGTCATTTTTGATTTGCAGTAGATTAGATTAGATTAAAGCTTTTTAATGGCATGAGTTAGATTAAGAATTTACAGTGAGGTAGATTAGATTTATTGTTTAAATTAGGGTTTCATCGTTTGGTAGAATAGCAGGGTTTTAAACCCGTGCCCTAGTTTTATTAGGTTTGTTAGATTAGGGTTTCGTTGGTCTCTGCAATTACTTTAAATAAGATTTAAATAAATGGCCTTAAAATACAATTGTTCCCCATGGTCATATGAGGGTAGATTTTTTAAGCTCCTTTTCCATTTTATAGTGAACTAGGTGTAATCATGAAGTTATGTTGAAAATGAATAAATTTGATGATGTCATGATTAGCGTAGGTGGAGGTGGGATTGGAATGGATTATGGACATAAGAGTTTTGTTTTTACAAAGGTTATCGATTCTATTTTTATCCCATTTCCGATTCTGAGTTCTAAAAGGTTTCCTTGAAGTATAGGATAAATTGGTGGAGGCGGGATCGGAACTAATCTTGAACTTAAGAATTTTGTTTGTGAAGGTTATCTGTTCTATTTTCATCCCGTGTCTAGCTCCGCAGATAGTGGGAAAGTCTTTTGTCAAAGTAATGATAATCAAATCGGAGGCGGAGGCAGAATGG
Source organism: Sequoiadendron giganteum (assembly GCA_007115665.2). Classification (NCBI taxonomy): domain Eukaryota; kingdom Viridiplantae; phylum Streptophyta; class Pinopsida; order Cupressales; family Cupressaceae; genus Sequoiadendron; species Sequoiadendron giganteum. The sequence continues at coordinate 963,734,363 of CM021100.1, forward strand.
AAATAGAAAATGAAAAGTAAAATTCAAAGAAAACCAAATCCGATTTTTGTTTCGATCCCGGTTCCGATAACCTTCCCGACTCCAACTCCGAGCCCGTTTGTTATTTGGTGAAGTTCCTATATTAGTTTTTGCTCCGAGTCTGCCAGTTTTGTAAAAGTGATTGTTTTGAGCTTTTGTCTGGTTCCGACTCTGATGTATGTGTAACAGGTATGTTTTTAAAGCATGTTTTATGATGATTTATTTAAAGGTCTAATTAGAGATTTTCTTACAGGAGATTTGAGAGATGTCAGGAACGTCAGGAGAGGCTGCTCGAAGGAATCAACCGGCTGGAACATCAAAAATAACACCGAAAATAAAGAAGGTGAAACTAGAACAACTGCCTTATACATTGAGGTATGATCATAAGAATCTGGTCGTGAAAGTGAGCAAGGTGGAATCAGACTGGTCAGATATCATAGATACTAATTTGGGCCAATATAGCTTCGAAGAATTAGATGAAGAGACCTTTGCAGAACCGGAAAACTTGACAGGGAGAACTCAAAGGATTGTTGACTCCGATCTTGCACATATCACTGTGTTTCCTTTATCAATTCAGTGTCCGGAGTTGATATTGACAGTGGCCAGTACTTATAATCCAGCTACAAGATTATGCATGGATTCACAAAATAATGTGATTATAGATCTTACTCTGCAAATGTTCCAAAGCATATTTAATGTTCTTGATCCCAAGAATTTGGTGTAGCTAACTGAGGCAGAGGCATTGGAGAAATACAACAAGCATAAAGATTCCAATAAGTCTCACTTAAATAAAAGATGGTTAAGCATGAAGAAGAAATCTTTAAGCAAGCTAGCAGACTAGCCAAAGAGGGTAGATTTCAAGAAGGAGATATTTTATTTGATATTGATGTTGTCCAGAGTGTTTGGGAAGAGGGATGCCTTCCATTTCAAGGAATGGATGTTTCATTTTATTCAAGTAATCTTTCTGGGTGATTACCTATTTGATTGGTCAATGATTATTTGTGATGCCATACATGATCAGCTCACAAGGGTCAGACAGACTAAATCTTTCTTTATGACTTCATATGTGATTTATGCAACAACAAGAATGGGTATTTTCCTAGGATTAAATAGAGTAGGTATAATGGGAGGCTTGGATGGACAAATGAAGGTATGGGAACACTATGATCAATTATCTCTTCAGATTGTTAAGACTCACTTTAGGAGAGTCAATGATGCCTTTTTATATGTGGTTATCAACCAGTTGAGTGCAGATGCAGGATACAGATTAAGTCAAGAAGCTATGGCATTCATTTCTGAATGGGGAAGTTGGTACATCCAATACCCCAAATTTACATACTTCAAATTGTTTGGTTTTGAGGGTCATCCCCATTTACTTCCAAGATGCTACAATAATAGAATAGTGCTTATGGAATTCGTATATCAAGCCATTGGAGTTAATGCTAGATTTGGGATGAAGCACAAGATAGGATGCCATAAATTTCCCATGAAGTTGGGGGAATATGGTTGTCAACACTTGAAGGGAGCAAAGGTGCTTTGTAATGAGTTGATACAATTGAAATTGGGATTGTATACAGCTCATAAGTATTTTGATCCAAAGAAGAAGATGTATGCTTTATTACCTTCAGTGTTTACTAGACATTTTAATTTGTTAGAGAATTTTTGGTGTGATCGGCAAGATGAGTATGACTTGAGGAAGAAGAATTATGAGAGATTATCAGTCTCACTCATGTCAGAACTTGGTATTAAAGGAAATATTCCTGACACTTTGGTGGATGATGGAATTGTATTAGATCCCTCATATGAAGCTTTGAATATTGGCACTAAAAGATTAGATCCAATAGACTGGAATGAGGAAGAAACAATTGATATTAAGAAAATTGGAAGAAAATTCTTAGACAAAAGTGTGCAATGGTTAATGTTGAGAACTCAAGCTCCTCAGGGACCAATCCTCAAGAAAGGTAAAGGGTACAACAGGATTAAAAGGAAGGCACCTCCCAAAGAGCCATTGGAATTCTTTCCTCCTAATGTTGAAGAGATAGAGCTTGAAGTGGTCGATGAAGAAGAAGAGACACCAGAGGGAGATATTCCAATTGAATTTGTTGTTTCTACGCCCGCATTGGGTGAGTCATCTGCACAAGCCCCACTCACAAGAAAGAAAAGTAAAGAAGTTAAAGGAGTACTTTATGCTATGGTTGAAGTTGCTAAAGAAAAAGAAGTGGAGGAAGAATTGGTAGAAGTTGAGACAGACTTAGATGAAACTCTTTCAGAGAAGGACCTACAAGAAAACATTCCTTTGGAGGGTACTATTGAGTAGATTCTTACACTGGAAGAGCAATGGAAATAGTTTGAAGATGCTACAAGAGAGTCTGATGCAAGGGCTGCTACGGAGAAGCAAAAGGAAATGGATGCAAAGTTACAAGCTGATGCTCTACTTCAACAGCAGCAATTAAAGGTAAAAGAAGTTGAAACAAGGACAGCAACTGATGAAATGGAAGAGCAAATGAGGCTACGAGAGCATGAGATCAAGGTCAAGGCAGAAAATGACAAGCTAGAATTAATACAGAAGATCCATGATCTCGAGGAGGAGAAAGCAAGAAACCAAAGGGAAAAGGAAGCCCTGGTTGCTAGACTGAAGCTTGCAGAGGAAGCTTGACAGAAAGAACAAGAAGTTGAAGCTCTAAGAAAGGAGAGAGATGCTGAAGAGATAATAAAGAAATAGCAAGTTGAAGAAGAAAGGGAAAAGGCAAAGAAACTCATAGCCTTGGAAATGGAAAGGACAGAAAAGGAAGAATCAGAAAAGATAAGGAAAGAAAAAGAGGCTAAAGAGCTAGTTAGGAAGCAAAAGGAAGAAGAGGTCAAAGCTGCAAAACTTAAAGCTTTGGAGGCATAATGGTTGGAAAGAGAGGCCTTAGAGAAAGAGAAGTTAGAGAAGGATCAAATGGAAGAGGAGAAATTGAGAAAAGAAGAAGAAGGCAAGAAAGTTCAGGAACAAAGAGATAGAGAAGAGGCTGAGAAGTTGATGCAGATGCATGTGCTGCAGGAACAAAAAGAGAAACTAAAGGTTGATTCTCAACCTGAGGTAAATGTTCAGTCATCCTCTACAGTTGTCGCTTCCTCTTCCGTGATGATGACTGCTCCTAGTGCTCCTATATGGTTGAAATTAGATTTGCAGAAGAGAGCCAGAACACCTCCTAAGCCTCTTAATTGGGAGGACATGATGAAGGAGATTGAACAGGAAAGGCCTAAGAAGAAGGCTAAAGTTTTTCATTCTACCAGACTTAGAGATAAAGGGGAGATAGTTGTTGAATGTGCCATGCCTATGACTGAAAAGGAGGTAGGGGATATGCAACTCACAGACTATCAATTGAGTACGGTTAATTTGGGAAGACCCACTAGAAATCAACAAATGAATCTGATTGATGTGGTGGCTTCAACAACTAAATCAAGAATGATCAAGGAAAAACAAAAGAAAGATGAGCTTAAGGCTCAATTGGATCAATTACATTCATTCTTGAAGAATGCTTCCTCTCCAAGGTCACAACAGGTTGCAGCAATTGAGACTCCTATTTTGCTAAGCAAAAAGGAGGTTGATGATTTGGTGCAAGTTAGAGGTAAGGCGGAGATGGTTGACAAATGGATAGACAAATTGAACCGCGAGGTAGGAGAGGTTTTAACAAAAGGATTTGAAACCTACAAGGAGGCAGAAGGAGTAATAAAAGAGATGCATCAATACATTGAGGCATCCAAAAAACTAGAAGAAGAGTATAAGGAGTATATTGAAAAGTTAGAGAAGATAAATACATTACCTCTAACTACACTTCTAGAATAATCTATACTTTAAGATAATAAAATGGATTTTGTAGAAAATACTTCTCGTATACTTAAGTTTAGGACTGGCTTTTTGAGCAAGCATAAGGATGAAATTTAGGAAGCAGTTAATAATTTAACTAAGCAGTTGGAAGAGTTGGAAGTGGTTATGGCCATAATTGTAGATGTGAATGTAATGACTAAAGATGGCATGTCGTTGAGTCAGGTTAGAGAGAAATGGAATGAAAGATTCCAAGGACTCATGCAGGAGAAAGATGATGGAGGAGACTTAGTGATAGATCGGCTTGTAGAAGTCAAAGAAGAAATAAAAGTTGTACGGAGAGAGTTGATCAGAGTAAAAAGTATGAAATAATTTGTTGTAGTTGAGTTGGATCGCATCAAATTTGAAGATGACTGGATTGATGGGCCAGATATGGATATGCTAGAACAATTCTTCACCAGTTATGATGAGTTCATAGCAGATCCAGCTTCACATGCATAAAATCTTGCATGCATGATGTTCTTCTTCCTTGCATGTCGCCTGAATGATGATCTTCTTCCTTGCATGTTGCATGCATGCAACACTGAAAGTCTTAAGGGCACATGATTTCTTTTCTTCTATTTTCTATCTTCTATTGTTAGATCAAACTGAATGCATAATGTAAGAACTCAAGATCAAAGTTGATCTGAGTTTCCAAGAAAGTTGATTGTTCCTAAAAAGGTGGAAATCCTAAGATAGAAGTGAAGTTCGCACTTCTTTTGTATATCTATAAATACCAGATGGGTATCACATTGTAAGGGTCAGCTAATTGAGAATTGGATTGGCTTACCTAGTGCTAGGAGATAGAATTTTAGAGAGTTTTGCAGAGATACATTGTACTAGATCTTTTGACAGTTAATAGAATTGCAGGTTTACGAAATATGGAGTTTACATTGAATTGTATTGTTTGATAAGGTTAATGAGTTATAATCCACCTGAATGCCAGTGATTGTGCTAAAGCATGATATTTTCTTATGTGATGAAAGTCATTAGAAGAAACCAGGTTTAAAGATTATCTTGTTAAATTGTCATTGAATTAAAGTTATTGAAGTCTGTTGATTTATAGTTTTGATGATGAATGAATGTGTGTTGTTTTGAAATCTTGGAAATACTTGTGATATGTGAATAGTGGAATTGAATTAAGCACCTAAGATGTATACGATGGTATAGTTATACTGTGGGTTGTGTCATGCTATGGTTTTTGTGATCGATTGAGAAAACATTCATTGTTAGAAGTATATGTGTGGATATTAGATAAATTTAATTCATACTTGCTGATTTACCCCTTTGATCTATCTTTTTCTTTTATTTAAAACCCATTGATTTACAGGAACTATTTTGATAAAAAGAGTCATAGCTTGAATCCTTTGTTACCAGCACAAGCCCCTTGAATATTACAGTTGCATGAACCAATTGAGTGACATCAGAAAGTTGAGAACCAACTACCAAGACTTTGGGAGTTAGGCCACTACATGTAGTCTTTCTTTTTCAGGAGAAATAGAGTAGAAATATTCTGTTTTAATGTTGTTTGTGTCATTTTAACCATCAACAAGCAGGTTGGTGGGATTGAAGAGTGTGGTTGTTTTTGAAACCTGGATGTTCAATGTGATTTCTAGAATGGAAGAGGGAATTGATTATCATCAGGTAGGTTTTATCAGTAATGTGATCCATCATCAGTTGTGTAATGTCTTGTAGACAAAGATCTTCACTATGACCTCTTACCTAGCGTATTCATTGACCAAACTTCATCCATACAAGGGGTTGAGCACTAGGGGTATTTTTGGGTAGGATGTTATCTATGAAGTGTATCCATAGTTGCACTTGACTGGTGGAAGCTACATGAGATCAAATGATACAAACGTAGGCATGTGGTACTATGAGGAATTCAAGGCTGAGGTGTTGGCACTGAGCCCTCCTCTGTTGGCAAAGAGGATGGTGGACTCTGGGCTAGCTTATGTGGTAGGTTTTCCTTCTACAGTGCAGTGCTACGAGTTGGTGCTTGAGTGTGCCAGAAACTATGATAATGGGACATAGAGAATAATTGGCCCCCAAGGAAGGATTCTTGTTAGAGTAATAAGTTATATGCTTAATTAATTATTTCATACTGGTTAATTAATTAAGTCACTTATTCCTCTAGTTGCTTAAGCTAAACTTAGGCACATTAATAATTATTTATTAATTATTAAGTGTGCACACTAGGGTTTCATTTAGGGTTTCTTGATCTCCTTCATAAGGATTGATCTCTTTGTAATATTTGAGATTCTAATAATGCATTTTACACTTTGAGGTTTACAGAACATCTTGTTGGTTTTGCATGTCTTTTGCATGTGACAAGTGATTGCATGTAGGTGATCTTGGATTCTAACATGGTATCAGAGCTCCAGACCTGCCACTGCCTATTCGTGATCTAAAGATATGGCTTCTCAGTGAGTTTCAAATGCAAGGGTTTCCACACACATCTTTTCTGCAAGATCTGGGGGTAGCATATTTTTTGGCACACTATGGGCTCAAACGGACGTCGCCATCACGTTCGTAGCACCTGAAAACCCTAGGAACGCCTGTCGTTTGGTTGATTTTGGTGAACTTGATCTGGCAGGCAAAAAAATTTTACCAAGGAGGCCGTACAGCCTTCCCAGAATGAATTCCGAGGTCGAAAATGGCACAAAAAAAGAAGAAAAAGGTGAAAAAAGGCATTGGGTTTAGCGCTGCCAGAAGAAAATGGAGGCGCCACCGGCGCGCCACCCGGTGGCCACCAGGAGTGGCGGCCCCCGAGCGGCGCCACCCATTCCCACCACCACTTGCTCCCTTCAGCCCCCGCGGGCCCAAACAGCCCCGCCAGGGTCATATGGGGGATCGGGTGCTCCGCGCCCGGCCCCTGGCCCACTCCAGCCCCGCCCACGGTCATATGGCGACCAAGGGCTCCGCCACATTTTTGATGTAAGGGTGTTTTTTTGTGGTGATGGCCTCCAGGCTGTCAAATTTAGGCTCATGAACCGCTAACGTCAGCGTCCGTATGGCGGTGTTTGTCCCCTCTAACCCTAGTTTTCTCTAAAGAAGTAGTTTTTTTCTTTTTTGTATAACTTGGGCATACGGTATCAAAATTGGGCAAACGAGATATCGCCAAAAATCTGGTTCCAAGTACTTTCATTTGGTGTAGTTTATTTTTCAGTATTTTCCTATTTTATTGCATTTATTATTTTTTGAAGTCAGATGTAATTTTTATGCTTTCGAGCTCATAACTTTTTGCCACGATCTCCAATTTTTGCTATCTTTGTGGTGTTGGAAAGGTATTGAGGAGCTTTATGTTGCTGTCCATGCACATTTTTATGTATCTATCTTAGGTTTTTCATTAATCCAGATTTGGCCCGATGGGTATTTTGGATATTACCTGGATATTTTCACAGTTGGGAGAGTGTCTCTTGCATCTTTGCACTTCATTTTCAGTGATACATCATTCAATAATCGACTGCTGCTTCATAGATTCTAGCGTTGTTCCCGTTTGGATTTTTTGAGTGTTCCATGGCATTAGGTCTGCTATCACATTATGATGATTCCGATATGGTTTCTTGTAGACAGAAGAATCTTTCCTTGCTTGCCAGATTGCGGTTCCAGTGTTCTTCCAGTGCTTCTTTGCAGCATGTCATATCATTGTAGGGGGGTTTTGTCCCACTAGGTTTTCCTCCTCCATCTCTTTCTTGCATTTTTAAATGGGTACCTAATCAGGCCTAGTTGTCGGGACCCATCTTTGCTTGCATGCATCTTCTTCTAGTGTTTTAGCTTCTTCCTAAGTTCATCTTAAGAGTGGGTGTTAGAGTAATAAGTTATATGCTTAATTAATTATATCATACAGGTTAATTAATTAAGTCACTTATTCCTCTAGTTGCTTAAGCTAAACTTAGGCGCATTAATAATTATTTATTAATTATTAAGTGTGCACACTAGGGTTTCATTTAGGGTTTCCCTTTTAGGGTTTCTTGATCTCCTTCATAAGGATTGATCTCTTTGTAATATTTGAGATTCTAATAATGCATTTTACACTTTGAGGTTTACAGAACATCTTGTTGGTTTTGCATGTCTTTTGCATGTGACAGGTGATTGCATGCAGGTGATCTTGGATTCTAACAATTCTTGCTGGTTTCAATCCCATGGCCATTGCTGCAACCTTTGACATGCCCGATAGGTCCCATGTGGTGGATTTTGACATAGATGTTGCTAGAAAGTATTATGAGGATAACATAGTCAAATCCTAGCAGGTGATCAATTCCTAGCTAGAGAAGCCTAAATCTCATTTCTCTAAGTTGCCTAAGCAACTATTTAGGCTTAAATTCAAGAGAGAGTACTACAATGCCATCACTCTTCATAGTAAGTTGATAGGATTGAAGAGTGCAGGTGTTTTTGAACCTTGGATGCTCAATGTGATTGCCAGAATCGAATAGGGAATTGATTATCATTGGGTAGGTGTTATCAGTAATGTGATCCATCATCAGTTGTGTAATGTCTTGTAGACTAAGACCTTCACTATGACCTCTTACCTAGTGTATTCATTAGCCAAACTTCATCCATACAAAGGGTTAACCACTAGGGGTGTTTTTTGGTAGGATGTTATCTATGAAGTGTATCCACAGTTGCACTTGACTGGTGGAAGCTACAAGAGGTCAAATGAGGCCTTCACAATGTACATTACCAGATTGCTCCAAGGTGCGAAGCATATGAGAATCTCAGATAAGGCAAAATAGTTGATTAGGAGGTATGGAGCATGGTTTATCCAATTCCCAACCTTCTCATACATCAGAATTGATGGATTTCAGAGGGCTCCCTACAGACTCCCTAGATATCCTACTAATCATGTTGTAATATTGGAAGTCGTTTGAAAAATATGTGACTTTGATAATGTTGTGAAGGGAGAAATGCATAAGATAGATTTCAGGAATGATTTCCCCCTAAAGATTGGGATGAATGAAGTGTGTCCTTATATTCAATCTGCCCATGCTACTGAAGAAGAAATGGGTAATCTTGATCTTTCCGTCCACACCAAGAAGGGAAGATTTCATATTACTGGAAAAGCCCAAAAGAAGGCCAGTAGGGAATATAGCCACAAGGCTCACATTGAAGACTACTAGATTAACCTTGCTGATGAGTTTGAGGTGAGAAAGAAGAGGTTTTCTAGGTTGCCAGTGGTGAGATTGTACAATGTAAAGGCCATCCTAGACCAGGTAGAGGAAGATGGAAATTTGACCCAGGGTCATGTTTATGAGGTAGTAAAGGATAAACTAGTGGGAGAAGTTGATTGGTTGGAATAAGAAAAGACTAATTTAGATCAAGTCATGGCCCTGGTGATTAAATATACCAAGATGTGGTTGAAGCACAAAATGTTGGAGCTAGAGAGCGAAGGTGTTCCATGCACCTATGAATTGATGGGATATTTAGAGTCTCATTCTACAAGAGGCTTCACTTGAACCAAATCTAAAGGGAAAAGAGAAATTGGATTCTACTTTTACAATCTAGGTAAGAGAGGTTCAAGTTGAGAAGGTTGCAGAGGTAGGCAAATAGAGGAAGCTTGTTGCAAAGAAGAGGAAGTGTGCCTCAAAGAAATAAGTTGAGAAGAATTAGGAGGAAGAGGAGGAGGTTGAAAGTGTTCATGCATTAGTGAAGAAGAGAAGAGTTACAAGGCCATCACAAAAGGTTGAGGAAGCCCCTAGGGTTGATAGGGAAATTGAGCCACCAGTGGTAGAGGTGGAAAGCTTAGTGGAAAAGACACAGTTTTACATGAAGAGATCAAGGACTCCTTCCCCAAGGGATACTATAGTAAAGGAGAATGTTTCAGCAAGTATCCCTGTTGTTGAACAAGTAAGTCCCTCCATTACTCAAGATTTTGGTAGCATACGAGGAGAACCAAAGAAAGATGAAAGTCTTAAGAATTTGGTTGAGGAAGAATTTCAAAGAGACCTCTTTAATGCAAAGACAGAGATTAATAGGGTAGTCCAATCTCCCTTGGTGGCACATGCAAATTCACCTGTGAAGGAAAAAATGAACAAGTCTCCTCAAAAGGAGGAAGAAGTACCAGGTAGGGCCCCTTCACCAATGCATGTAGTTGTGGAAGAGCAGGTACAATAGGAAGAGAACCCAACTGTGGATGTTCCTAAAAGTTGAAGGGATGAAAAAGATACAACTATTGATCAGCAAGAGAAGGAACAAGATAAACAAGACACAGTGCCTGCTAGGTCCACTATTCTGGATTGGCTTGAGAGGGAATTGAAGAAAAAAATGGTGATAGTGGAGGATTCCCCTCCTAATTGGGATGCCCTCATGGCTAATGTAGAGAAGGAAAAAACTAAAAAGAAAACAAGGGTTGTATCATGAATTAAAAGGGATGGATTAGGTAACTGGGTGGTGCACATTGATACTCCTGCTCCAAACAAAGATAGGGACAATGTGACTACTCAAGACTATAATGTGCAGACTTTTGACTTGGGGCATGCTACCGTGGAGCAGGATATTGAATGATATGAGGGCTCAAATACAATGATTGTGGGGAGATTGAAGAAGGCAATACAAACTAGGCATGAGCTGGAGAAGGAGAATGAAAAACTAAGGAAATACATGCAAGAGTTGATGAAACCTTTTCAAGGTATTGGCTCCTCCTCTTTTGCTATAGGATTCCTACTCGAGGAAATGATCTCTGAGTTAGAAAAAATGAAGGGCACCTCACATGCTACAGTTACTTGGTTACATAGTGTCCAAGTTAAGGGAGATGATTCCATTAAGGGCATATTGTCAACTGGAGGGGATGCACTGAGATTGATAGATTGGTTAAATGTTGCATTGGCATAGGATAATGTTGATACCAACCTCCTGCTGAAAAAGGTTACAACAATCATGGGATTTACTGAAGATAAATCGATAAGATGTGGGATTCTTCCTTTTCCAAGAGTTTCTAAACCTTGGGAATGGTTTGAAATCCTGCTAATGAGACAAAGGGCCTTGAAGAAGATCAATAAATAGGTGAAACAAATTGAGGATGCTCTGACCAGTATATATGACAAATGTATTTCATTCTTTGAGGTCATGACTTGAAGGAAGAAGTTTGCTCCAAAACATCTTAGCTTGGAGCAGCCTAGAAAATGGTGGAGAGATGTGTATTCTCCAGTTAGTGAAGGGCTAGTTATAGAACATCAGTTGGATGATGCTATAACTTATATTGCAGTCACTAATAGGTATTTGACCAACAGGGCCAATTGGGATGGTACAGTTAGGCAAGCAAGAGATGATATCAAGTCTCTTGAGAGAAAGATTAGGGTTTTGCTTGTGCCACTTGTTGCTGAGCTGGATAGGGTCCTATTGGTCATACATGGTGAAGAAGATAAAGCTAAGGACAAGGATGGGGAGTAACTATATAGGGTTACATTCATATATGTTCTTCCCATTAGTTCATGTGTATTGGGCTGACCTTTTGATATCTTGGCAATTTTGGATGAAATTGGTGCTATTGGCACATTTCATTTGTTCGAATTATTCTTTGAGGCCGACCTCTTGTAGGTCATGTTTTTATTGTAAAATTATAATTTGGGCTGACCTATCTAATGGATTCTTTATAAAAAACAAGCATGTTGCCCCATTTGGGGATAGATGTATTTTTGAGAATAGATAGAATAGAGTCAAAGTCTAATATTAGAGTGAATTAGGGTTTATTTTGCAAGCAAGTATTGTAACATAAAATTGGAATTGTTGCTACTTTGGAATATTCAATATAAGGAAGATATTGTGTTTGGTATCTATCTTGTGGAGTTCATCTAGCATGGTTCTTGTTCTTCTATCTTTCAAATTTCTTATGAGTTCATAGTTAAATTGTTTGTTTATACTTAGGGTTTCATGTTTGGAATGTTTGTAGTGATCTCTAGACCATACTTTTCATAGTTAGTTAATTGTTAGCTACTTTACAGAGTTAGCCTGGGCTTAAAATTGTGCTTAGTTCAGTTATAAAGATTTGTTCATTACAATAGGATTGTTCGAATGAATTTTTGTGATTTGAAAATCTTAAATACCTTAGAAGATTGCACTATTTCTGTGACATTGCAAATTCATCTGGGTCAAACAAAAAGTAGTTTATGAGAGATCGGTCCATATTGAGCATTTTATCTTTGGCATTTTTTATCTGAGGGTTAGGAGTAGTTTTAATATTATCTCTGAAACCTTTTATCTTTTTATGTTTCTTTATTATGTGAATTACATCAAGTTTAGAAGTATCAATTTATTGCTAGATATGATAAATTCAAGTCTAGTGTTTGCTTGTAGTAAGGTCCCTTTGTGATTACCAGCATTTTCACACTATCTTTGGGTTGTTTTGCTGCATTGTCAAGACCTGACATTAGAGACCTTGTGGTTATCTCTTTTCCCATAGAGATTTACCTTTCAAGAGAGATAGGATATCATATTCTGTCTGAGTTGTTGTTGTGCAAAAAACACCATCAATAGGTTGTTTGTCCAAAAAGGTTTATAAGTGGAACGTGTTGTCCACTATGCAAACAAAATGCATGCTCACAAGGGCTAGTGAAGCTAGTTGCTCACTAGGTGAGCCCTATGAAGTCCATATCAAGGTCATACCCCCATGACTATGATAAGGAAAAAAATAAAATGAATACTCTCAAGGGCTAGTGAAGCTAGTTGTTCACTAAGTGAGCCCCAAGGGATCATATCAAAGCCATACCTCCATAACTTTAATAAGGTACAAAAAATGCAATGCAGCAAGAAAGAGGGATGTTCAAAGGGATTTTTCTTAGTTTGTGCAAGGTCTCATCTTACGGAAGATTGTGCTTAATGTTTCCAAGAGAGGAAAATTCAAAGAACTATCACACTCTCAAAGGAAATCAAACCCAATGACACCACTAATAAAAGGACACATCGCAAGAAGAAAGAAAATCGCACAAGGAAATATAAGTTTTGATGTATGCCACCACTTTAAAGCGGTTACTAACACTATTGCTGTGAGAATTTTCTTTAAAGTAGAAGAAGGCATGAGAGCTTATTTGGAAATCCCTATGCCAAGTCATATGTTTTCAATAAGCTACATCATGAGAAGGGAAGGGGTTTCACCTAAAATACATAGCTTATTATGTCACATGCAGGCCAACTTAAGGCATGTCATCCACATCCCAAGCTTTCTCTTATATGCTCATGAAAGTTGGTGAACTAGAAAAAATAGACAATGAAAAATGGCATATGAGGACAAGTCTATCTAACCCCTTGCCCCCACTTAGTGCATGACAAGGGTGAGCTAATAAGATGCATGCTAAAGTGAAAATCAGTATCAATTAGAGGAATTGAGTACTCCCTCATAAGGAAGAGAACTACACTCCTTAATATGTTAAGTTTTATTACTTAAAGCCTCACATTCTTGAGTGGAATGACCATGAACTCTATGATATGCACAAAATGATTTCTTGTAATAAAAATTCTTTTGTTTTCTTGGAGGGAGAGATATCAAGCAATCCTGGAGGAGTCTCAACAAGATAGTCTCTTGATCAATAGTAGAATATGTTCCTTTATTTGTGAAAGATTTCATACATACACTAAAGGCTTTAGATGAAAGTGTAGATAAAGGTGGTAAACCTGGATCTTTCTTGAGAAAGTATGGTATTTTAGTGTTCTTTGTGTGTTCATTATATCCATGTGTAGGAGGGAGATTGTATCCAATACCATAACAATCTTTCAATTCAGATGAAGGGGGTTTATGCTTTTGAGAAGGATTTATTTCTTCATGTGAACACAAATCATTTTTAAAGTTATGTGTTGTCCCACCATGGGGTAATGTTGTAGAAAAAAATTAAGAAAATGAAACACACAGTTATTTTGATTTAGATTGTGATATTTTTCACTCCTATAAAGGGATCTATAAAAACCCAATCATCATTAGAACTCGTATCTAAAAATGAATCATTAGTAATGACTCTTTGGATTTTGAGGGTGAGATTTTGGATTCTCTATTGAAGGGAGACATTAAATCTAATGACCCCCAATTATCACTAAAGAGTTTTTTTGTAGGTGAAGGATTAGCATCAACTTGCATAGGTTCAACTTTTAATTTTGGAATGAAAGTATTAGGAGATTTGGAAGTGTTGCGATCATATAATTCATAGGTTTCTTCATCTGCTTCAACCATGTATATCTTGTTGTTGTATTCAAATTTCGTTGTACGGTGAAGAGTGGATGGGACTAAATTTATAGCATGAATCCATGGTCTCCCTAGAAGAATAATTATGAAAGAGTTCCTAGCATGATCTAGATAGGGGTAGGCAACACTACAGGTCCAACCTCAATAGGTTATGTGATCATTCCTAGTGGTTTACTATTGATATTGTCAAATCCATGAATATGAATATCATTAAGCTAAGTAAGCCCCTTATCCATGCAAAAAATTTGTAGGAGTTCAATACTACAAACATTAATTTTTTCCCCATTGTTAATGAGAGTGCGCCTAATTTCAGTTTCATTAATGATCAACTTTATCATCAAAGATTCATTCTTGTTTTGCATCTCAAGTGAGAGAAATTCATGTTTAGGGAATGTAATTTCTGAATGTGTGACTTGTTTGGGACAAAAGGAGAATGTTACATTATTTTATTTCATATAAGATTGTATTTCCTCTTTCTTGATTTGTAATATTTCTTAATATAGACACTTGTATGTAGGTGATAGTTGAATGAGTTGCCACACGGATATATTAGTGGGAGAATTTTCAAGATCTTCAACACTAGGCACAATAAGTTGAGGCAATGGTGATGTTTTGGGAGTGATGTGTGGTCCACTACATGTTTGAAAAACTATTTTATTTCTTGGTCTCCTTATTTTTCTCACATTGCTTGATTTTGTGAGTTAAATGTTTTTTTGTATCTTCCAAGCATTCGCTTGGTGGTGAGCCCCTAAAAGATAAAATAACCCCCCTCCTAGGTCCTCCTAATTTAGAATTTCCTCACCTTGTGAGGTTGATATTCAATCCAATTAGGATTCCTAGGACGTCCTTGAATGATAATTGGAGAAAATTGGTGTCCTATGACCTGGGCCATAAAGAAATTTTTTTTGTCATTCATTTTGGTTAACCTAAAGTAGGAAAATGCATACCCCTTATTCATTTTGGTGAACCTGACATAGGAATTTTCTCGGTGGTGAACCTCTTTAAGATCTAAAAGAACACATCCCTACCCCCTTTCCTAAGTCCTAATTGAGAATTTACTCACCTTTTTAGGTTGATGGTCAATCCAACTGGGTTTCTCAGGACATATTTGAATGATTAAGTGTGAATGTGAAGTGACATTCCATCACCATACATATTTTACCTTAATCATTTTGGTGAATCCGACGTTGTTCAACATTCATTTTCTAATTTGGAGTCCATTAAGATCATAGATCTAGGGTGCATTCATTCTTGCATTGCATTTTGCATTAGTGAAATTGCACCCAGGGTTTCTTATCCTTAGTGAAATTTTATCTAGGGTGTGTTGCCTTTGCATTAGTTAAAGTGCATATAAGTGGCATTTTTACTTTCTTGCATCATTTCATTTCATTGAAAACCTAAAAAGTGCATTGTTGATCATTCCAATTGCATTTAGAAACATTGTTATTACATTCAAAATTGAAAAATTTGCATTCACTTTTGCATCCAATTGCTTGTTACTAGTTACTTTTTATTGCATTCATTTGCACAATTTTTTGTTTCCAAACATCAGGTCCCTAGGTAGGCAATCTAGGAACACTGTTAACAACTGTGAATTCATTGTTTTTCTTATAAAAAAAACCTCTATTAGGACAAAAATTCCCTTACTGGTGTCTTCGTCCCTCTCAGGATTTTTAGCTCAGAATCTTGTTTGAGTTGTGTTCTTTTTGGTCCACTTTTTGGGACCTTAAATTTACTTCAGTAGGACCAACATGCCCTCTCTGTTGTCTTAGTCCCTCTTGACTTTGAAGTTCTAGTTTTTCAGGGTTTAAATTCTCTTTTTGTGCTTCTTCTTGCTTCCATTGCTTATCTCCTTCAATTGGTTGACTTTATGTTACATGCATTTCACAAAATCTAGTTTAAAGTGCTTCATTTCATGCATTGCTCAATTCCAGATTTGTATTTACAAAATTTCATCGCTTAGATCATTTCATATTATAATAAAAAAATTACCTTCTTTCCAATCTGAAAATTGCATTTAAACATTTTACTTTAGGTCATTACATAGCACTTTCTTTACTTTTCCATGATAGCATGTTTTCTTTTAAGAGATGTTGCTTTGATATGGTTAAAAATGGATTGCATAAATACAACATCCCCTCTTATGAGTTCAATTTAGATTACACCAATGAGGTCATTAAGACACATGTTAATCATCAAACCATTGACACAATCCTTAATATTACATTGCCTATTGGTGAGGATGATAGTGTATTCAATCATAAAAATCATACTTGTTCTTCTTTTGATACCTCTCCTCTTAGTGACAAAGGTATCTTGGTGAAATAAGATGCAAGCATTGAGAGTCTAGATTTTCCCTCTCCTCATCCCCCTTTCGAAGAGATTAGAAAAAAAGAATATGAAATCAGAGAAACATTTCTAAACATTACCTTACCTAGTCTCCATTCATCCCTTACTTGTTAGAATGTTTTAGTGAAAGAGGATGATATCATAGATAGCCATGACAATCAAAATTTCCCTTCTCCTAATATCCCTCCTCGATGCAAAGAGAATAGGTTGTTGTTAGAAGAAGAACCTATTGAGAGTCATGAGAATCTTTTCCCTCCCTTCCCTAATGCTCCTACCATTCGGAAAGATCTATTTGGTAAGCATGAATATCATAGTTTTCCTTCTCTTGATGCCTCCCCTACTTTTGACGAAGATGCTTTACAAAATATAACAGTGGAATGTGATGAACATCTTACAAGCTCCTAGAAGGGTTGATAGTATGGCAAAAGAGAATGAGACCTTAGAAAAAAAGGGATAATCAAATAGAGACTTCTCTTAATAAACAAGAAAATCCAAACATTGATAAATCCCTTACTTATGATGAAGTCATTTTAGAAGAACCAACCTTTGAAGGTCATGAACATTTGGTTTTTAGTTCTCCTAAAAACTCTCCAACTAGGGAAGATATCATGGTGCAAGAAAATGAAAACATTGACAATAGTAATTTCTTAGATGAAGATGATGAAGTAACATTAGACTCCTCTTCAATAAGAGATCATGAAAATAATGATAATTCTTTTGAGTTTATTCACACTAGATACCCCTTGGAGTAATCTACTAAGCCTAAACTTATCATTTATCCACCCTCGCAAAAAACAAAAGTTCAAAAAAAACCCATCCATATCCTTGAACCACCCAAGAACAATGTTTTGCAGCAACCAAGTTAAAATAATATTGATCATACATAGAACACTAAGAAAAATCTACAACCAAGACAAACACCTTCAAAATCCCTACCATTGCCTAATCCTATATTGCCTAGTGCCCCTCATTTTCCTTCACAAAGTGGAAAGGAGTATGATCTTGTTGAATAACTTAAGAATACTCCCACAAAGATATCCCTCTGGAATTCATTCAGAATTCACCTATCTATCACAATATGCTTCAAAATGCCTTACAAAAAATTAATATCCCTTCCAATACACAACTAAATGACATAGAAATTGCGATTCAAGGAATAAATACTAACAATATTTTACACCAAAGTAAGCTCCCTAATTTGGAAGTGAAAAAACAATATGATGCTTTCATGATCATAGCTCAATACAATACCATAGGGATAAAGTGAACCCTCATTGAGAATTGCTCGGCCTTAAATATGTGTAGTGCAAACCTTTTGGATAAGCTTGGTGTTGATAAATCAAAGATTCAACCTGACTCTTTATTTATTAAGGGATTTGACAACGTTGGAAAACAAGAACTTGAAGTGATCACTTTACCCCTATTCATATTATGCCTCATGATCTTTCATATAATCTTCTTCTAGGAAGGCCATGGATTCATGAGATGCATGTGGTGCCTTCTACCCTTCATCATAAAATTAAGTATGTCTACAACAAAAAATTCTACTCATTGGACATTGATAATGAGCCTTACAATATTTTACAATTCGAGAAAAAGAAGGAAAATCCTTTAAAAACATTAACACCAACTACATAAGTGCAACCCATGCAACAAAAAGACAAAGACAAATAGATTGAGAAAATCACGAAGTTATTGGAAGACAATTGGGTTTCCTTAGACTTCAAACCAACATTCATGGGAGAATACAAGATCATAAACAAATATTCAGACAAGGGAAAAGAAAACATAGTAATTTCAACACAAAATTCAGAAGACCCTTTGAAGGCATCCACCTCAACCACTTTAGAACAAAAGATAAAAAATTACATGAAAAAATTTGATGAAACCAACTATCAGCAACCACCGAATCCTAAATAAATGAAAAAGCTTTATGGAAAAGGTTATGAACTTATGAACAACCTAGATATATAGTGGAAAAGGATGTGGTGCTAGAGAATAAGGTATTTGTGCCCCTATAGAGCCTAATACGCAAGAAGCAACTCATGGTCTTGGTTATTGTCCTATGATAGAAATAAAACCATCAAACAAGCCTTCACTTAATATCAGCACTATCACAAAATATCCTTGTAATCTAACTTTAATAGTGGTGTATCTTGAACTGATAGATAGTAGTGGTCTTTATGGCTATCTTTTTCAAGAAATGAAACAAACAAATAATCCTTCACTTAATGTCAATGTCATCACACAAAATACTAATGATTTGAATTTTTTAGATTTTACACCCTCCTATAAAGGAGAACAAAATATATCAATCCAAAGAGTCTTGCGTAGGCATGACATCTTGTACTAAGGAAGAGATATATTTATCGTAAAATAGAAAAACATCATCTACTTTTGACCAAGAGAGTATCTTGACAAGACTCCTCCAAGATTGTCTGATCTCTCTCCCCCCAAGAACATGAAATAAATTTTATTACAAGACTTCATTTTGTTCATATCATAGAGTTGATGGTCATTCTACTAATGAATGTAAGGTTTTGACTAACAAAATTCAACATCTTAAGGACTATGGTGCTCTTCCTTGGGTTGAAGCACCTAGTTCCTCTAACTAAAATTTATTTTCATCCAATTCAGCTCATCCTTGGCTTGCACTAAGTGGGGGCAAGGGGTTAAGTAACCTTGTCCTTGTATGTCATTTTTTATTTTCTCTCTTGGCTATTTCATCACCTTTCATGTACATAAAAGAGAAATCTTGGGATTTCAACGACATGCTTTAAGTTGGCTCACATGTGAAATACTCTCATGTCTTCTTATACTTTAAATAAATTGCTTACTGCAATGGTTTATCAACTGCTTTAAAGTGGGGGCATACATTGACACTCATGTCTCATTGTGTGATTTTATTTCTTCTTGTGATGTGTCCTTTTTTCTTGGTGGTTTCATTGCGTTTGATTTCCTCTAAGAGTGTGATATTTCTTTGACTTTTACTCTCTTGGAAATATTAAGAAAAATGTTCCCTAAGATGAGACCTTGCATGAACTAAGTGAAATCCCCTTGAACACGCATCTTTCTTTTTGCATTTTCTTTTTCTGCCTTATCAAATTCATGGAGTTATGGATTTGATATGGTTTCTTAGGGCTCACGTAGTGAACACCTAGCTTCACTATCCCATGTGAGCATGCATTTTTTCCTTTGTCCTTATCATATTCATGGGTGTATGAAACTGATATGGGCTTCCTGGGGCTCACCTAGTAGACAACTAGCTCCCACTAACCCTTGTGAGCATACACTTTTTTGTGCATAGTGGACAATGCATTCCACTTGTAAACTATTTTGGACAAACAACCTACACTCAGTCCATCGTGTTGGATGGCCTATTGAAGCTTGATCCGTTGTGTTTTCATTTTTCTTTTCCTTTTCTTTGATGGATCTGATTATGGCTTCATATATCATCCACATGTGTATTCCTTTGTGCATATGTTTGTCTTAAATAGGATCTTGATCACCCCTCTTGCTTGTTGTCATCCTATCTTACTATAATTTTTACATTTGAACCCCTCTTTATTGCGTGGTTGGCTACTTTAGTATGAGTTTGAAGAAATTTCATCCTCTCACTAAAGTGGGGTCTAAATGTAGTGTAGGAGAATGCATACCCTTGCATTTTCACACTTTTTTGGGCCCTCCTTGTTCTATTCATCCTTCTTTATGTCTTAATTGGTCTTATTTTGCATCCACAAGCCTAATAAATTACATATCTTTTTGGTTAATCCTCATATTCCTCAAAGAGAAAATGAACATTTAATGTTTATGTCTATGTGTCCCTGATTTGTGGAATGGGACTAAAAATCCACCTAGGGCATCATTGTCCTCCATGGGTCTTGGGACCTTGATTTTGAACACACCTAAAAAGGTCCCTTTTTGGAGTCTATGCCCCAAGAATTGAGCCTCGGGACTAAGACCCTACCTAGGGTATCTTAGTCCTCCTTCGCTTATTTTTAGGATTCAATTTCAAATCTTGGTAGGATTTAGCCTCATTTAATTAATTATTTCATATGTCGGCTTGTTGTGGTGTAATTTTAGGATATTAAGCATAGAGAAGTATAAATACAAGGTTCATTCATTTATTTTCATCCTAAGCATTCATCTAAGAAACCTAGCAACTTGAGTATTCATTCCTGGGTGAACCCACATAAGTGGTGAACACTTTTGTGGAGGAAGGGAAAAGTCATTTTTTCCCTCTACACAAAATGAAGGGGTTCGGACGAACCAAAATGTTCGGCCGAACCCCTTTAACATGTGAACCAGAAATATTAAAATAAAGGGGTTCGATTGAACTAGGGTTCGGCTGAACACCCTTTAATAAGGATTTTTTTTGAAAAAACCCCGTCATTTTCTCAGACCCCGTGATTTTTTTTTCATATTTTAATGTACATGGGTTCGGCTGAACCTACTTTAAGGGGTTCGGCCAAACCCCTTTAAGAGGTTCGGCCGAACACCCTTTTTCCCCTATCTCCTTAAAAAAATGATTTTTTTTGTAAAAAATTGTCGATCGAAGCTCAATTTGAAAATGAAAATGCACAAAAATTCAGAAACCCAACTAGATAATGATATTCCTTGGAATGAGCTATCTGTCGAATATAATTTTAATATGATTTGCTTTTATTATGTATTTTATTTTTTAGTTTTATTAAACATAGGTTTTTCACTGAAAATCAAAATCTCTAGTCTGCACATGTGAAAAAATAGCAGATTATCAAAATAAAAATTTTAAAAATATGCTGAGGCTAGTTATTGATGTCCTTGATCCACTCAAAAAAAAAATTTGAATTTTGACTCATACAGAAAAAGTTATGTTGTATATAGTCCGCCTATGTCTGAATTGCAATTTGTTTGACTTTGAAACTTGATTAAGGAAAAAATATTCAATAAAAAACTATAAGACCAAATGGAAGTGCTAGATATGATAGTTACAAATCTAAATTCAAAAAAATTATAATTTTATCCTTCATACAAAAGAAGTTATGTTGTATACGGTGAGCGCACTTTTTAAAAATGTTGTTTTCTAAAAAAAACCAGTTTTCGTGGGAGATGGAAAAAAAAGTGCAATCTAATTCCAAAAATTTTGAAAAAAATATTTGTTGAATCTAGAGACAAAATGTGATGAGACTCTAGTTTTCATCATTTTCAAATTTCTCACGGTTTAGCCGCTACAAGAGCCCGAAAGTGAAGATTTAGTTAAAAATAATAATTGCAGTGTCCAGTTTGCCCAAAAATTGTAAACCACTATTGTGGGATCACCCTCCTAAGACAAGTTTATGAGATCAAGAGCATTCAAGAGTAGTTCTTCAAGAATTTAAGATCCATCATCAAGATTCAAGGATCATATCAAAGGCTATTCTTGCATCATGTGTTTTTTTGTGGTAACATGTGTGATGTAGGGTTTTGATTCTAGCAAGCAATTCAAGAAAGATCCATTGAACCATTTCATTGATTAAAGATCTACATTCCAATTGGCTATTTCATACAAGGTTGTAGACTTTACAACAAGGGTTTGGTGAGTTGTAACATTTCATGTTGTTCATTCATCATTTCCCTCCTTTATTCTATTTCATTTTAAGGTTTAATTACCAACAAGGGATTTAACCAAGGTAAACCCTCATTCACTAACATTCAACAACTTTTTCCTCTCTTGTATTCTTGTGATTGCAGATTTAGGTTGAAGACTTCAAGATCATTGGAGTGAAATATTGAAAAGTTGCAAAGTTGTGTGACAAAGTTTTCATCTCCACGGAAACTAACCTACAAGCCAAATCAAGAGGTTTCAAAATCTGAGATTTGAGAGGAAGCAAGTGTAGACCTTGGAGCTCATGCTCACATTCAGAGTTTTCAAAAATCTAGAATGGGACTAATATGCCACCTTGGGTGTCTTAGTCCTCCCAAGGGTATTTTTCAGAGATTCTTTGAGATTCTATTCTAAGATTTGAAGATTCCACATTTTCCCCGAAAAATAGTAGTGGGATTAAGAAAATAGTAAGGGTGTCTTAGTACTCCCAGGCATATTCTTACAATATTTCTACACTTCAAAAATCCTCAAATCTCCAAACTTCCTAGATACATACCCCCTAAATTTCTATGGTATAATTTTATCATTTTATCTCCTTATTTGGCTTGCATTGCTTGGTTTTTTGAGTTTAATGTTTGTTTGTCTTTTCCAATAATTTTCTTGGCGGTGATCCCCTAAAATCTGAAAGAAACCCCTTCCTAGGTCCTCCTTATTAATAATTGACTCACCTTGTGAGGTTGATAGTCAATCCAATTAGGATTCCTAGCACATCCTTGAATTATAACTAGAGAAAAGTGGTGTTCTATGAGCTAGGCCATAAAGAAAACATTCTCCTCTGATTTAGATGGAACTCTTATCTATCCATAAAGTGAGAATTCCTAAAAGGAGAAACACATACATTCATGGGTGGTATTCACTCACACACATGTAAGTGGCTATGTGGAAATTCATGCCTCGGTCAGGGATTCCCACTCAACCATGTACCAAAGTTATACCTCCTGATATCTTTAATAAGGAACCACACAAAATGATTTTTGAGCTTCATGATACAAGAAAAACTTTGTATGCTTAGAGCTCATGAACAAACAAGATGGCTCCATAGGCATGCAAGCTATATTATGCAAGGTGGCCATATAACAAAAAATGCAAAATGAAAAATAGAAATTTTCAAAGGAGTCCTTCTTAGTTCATGTGAGGTCTTAACTTAGGGAACATTGTTCCTAATGTCTCCAAGAGAGGACCAATCAAAGAATATAAAATTTTCAACTTAGGGGATACATTTTTTCGCATCAAGCCACTAAGGGTACTATAATATGATAAGAGATATCATTCTCTTGAATGAAATCACACCCAATGTCATCCACAAAGGGATAAACATATTGTATGAAGTAAGAAGGTTGCACTAAGAACCATGAAAAATAATAATTCCAATGCATGCCCCCACTTTAAAGAAATTTCTAAATACCATGTTGTGAGAAATTACTTTAAAGTAGCAAATGATAAATGCAAACAAGAAATAAGACATCAAAGACAACTTGGAAAACCCTATGCCAATTCATATGTTTCTGAGTAAGGTTGCATCATGTGAGAGACAAAAAGAAAATAGAGAGGGGTTGCCCTCAAAATGTAAACACCAAACACATAAGGGATCTATGGATTTGGGGTCAGTATGTTATTTGCTACAATTTTTTTAGAGAGCTTGGAACTGTCATCATTCCCCAAATACACATAGGACTGGAAGAACGACATGGAGTGAAAACAAATGAAAAACCTTTTGCATGGAAGAGACATAGGGTGTCTCGATGCCTTTTGTCATCCCCAAAAGGAAAACACAAGACAAAAATGAAAGAGAGATAAAGAAAAGGAAAAGGGAAAGAAAGCCTTATGGGTCAACGTGGAAGAGACATGAATGTCTTAACACCTTGTGTCATCCCCACAAGGAAAACATAAGACAAAAATGAAAGAGAGATAAAGAAAAGGAAAAGGAAAATAAAGCCTTTTGGGTCAACATGGAAGAGACATGAATGTCTCGATGCCTTGCATCATCCCCAAAAGGAAAACACAAGACAAATGAAAAAAAGAGAAAGAGATGCACAACATGAAGAAGAATGAAGATACAAATAGAGGAATTTCACAAAGAGAGAGAGAACATCAAATAGAACGTCATGATGGATCACATTACATAAATGAAATCACACAAAAGAAAAAAGAAAAAAATACAAAAGAATAGTAAGTGTAGTGTCAAAAAATAGGTCCTTGGACATTTTCGCACTCGTTTGGGTCCTCCTTGTGGATTTTGGATTAATTTTTCCTTTATTTAATGTTGTAATATGGATAAAAAATTCAAATTAGATCTTGGGCCCTTGTGAACTAATATATTTTAATGGTGCCTGGCAAAGGTTGTGAAATGTTGTAATAGACTTTCATAGTTTTCTAGGGTTTTATCAATTAACGAAGTATAATGAACAAAATATTAATCATAATCAACATTAATCTTACCTTATTTGGAATGTTGTAACACACTTTCACATTCCTCTAGGATTTTCGTTAATAAATGGGCTTTCTTATTCTTTAATTGGCCCTATTTTACATCCACAAGCCTCATTTATCGCAAATGTTCAAGGATAATCCTAAAACTAATCATAATTTAGGTGTTCCTAGCATGTGTGGCCCAGATTTAGTTTCTAGGACTCATTCACCACCTTTCATGAATGATTCCCACCTAGGTATTTTTTGCCTCGATGCAGGTTTCACATATTTCTAGACACTTTTCATTTTTGGTCCCATACATTATGTGTGATGGGACTCATTTTCCACCTTGGGCGAATGAGCCTTGTGTAACCAAAATTTAAATTTAATTCAAATTTCCAGTGTGATTTTATTCTCCTAGATCTGATGTTGGCTTGTAGTATTTCAATTTCAATATTTTTTGCATAATTAAGTATAAATACAAGGTTCTTTCACTCATTTTCTCATAACAAGCAATCAAGTGATCTAAGACTTTTGTGAGAGCATCCTTATAGAAAATTGAGATCAAAAGAGCATTTGGGCAAGAGAATTGAAGGAATTCAAGGGAATATTATTAAGCATTATAAATCATTCTTGAAGTGTCATTCTCCATGTCCAAGATGGCTTGCGTCATTTTGTTTTAGACCTAATAATTATGGTGTAGGATTTATAATTCAAGAAAGTGTTTCATTCAAGATCTATCAACATCAAGCAAGAATCAAGAACCACATCCATTGGAGCCATTAATTACATGTTTGTAACACCTTATTGCTAGGGTTTGGTGAGTCATAACATTGTCATTTGTTCATTCATCATTCTTCATTCATATTTTATTTTAGTTCAAGGTTTGATTACCACCAAGGGGTTTGACCAAGGCAAACCCCTATTCTATAACCCCACAACATTTTTCCCTCTTCTTGTGTGTGATTTGCAAGTCTAGATTGCAAATTTTTCAAGAAGCCAAGTTTGAGAAAGGTTGTCTACTCCCTAAAGTTGTCAAATTTGTCATCAAGCCTTGGAGAAGCTTAGAGAAGACCTATAAGTGGTATTTAGCATATTCGGATCTAGAAACCAGCCAAAAAGAGAAGAGTAGACTGAGAGACATAGAATCTAGTTCAGAACTTCCAATAAAATGGAAGTGGACTAATTCACTACTATTGGTGAATGAGTCCCATTGTAAAGTCCTAATCAATATTTTTACAGATCTGGATACCCTTTTGGTTGAAACCTGTTCCAGTGCATTTTTAGAGAAACTAGACTGATTCACCCAGCTTGGTGAATGATTCCTATTCAACTTCAAAAGAAAAATTTTTAGTAATCTAGATCTCCATTCTTCCTTAGACTTCAATCTCTTAGGTGCACACTTCCAGTTTCATAACTTTTTAATACATTTGTTTCATCTTTCTAGGTTATTTTGCATATCACACTATGTTTTACAACTCATTGTATTTTCCAAGTTTACACTTGGTGGTGAACCCCTCATTTGACATCATTCATCTCCTAGAATAGTCCTTTTGCCATATTTCAATCTCCTTTGCGTTGAAATCTCAAGGGCTTGTTCTTGAATGAAAAAAGCCTGAAGATTGACCTCTCTCCTTTTAGGTCCAAAACCCTAGAAGTGAAAGAGAGCACCCCAATGTTCCCTATTTCATTTTGGTTAACCTGCATATAGAGCATCATAATTTTGATTTTGGAGTGCATTTACATCCTAGATTTAGCTTGCATTAACATTGCATTAGGTTTTGCATTAGTTAATTTTCATTCTAGGGTTTCAAGTTTTGCATTAGTGAAAGCTCATTTATCTTGCATTGTTGCACTTAATTTCACTTAAAATCAATCAAATTATGCATTTGCATCTCGGATCTACATTAGAAAACATGGGTATGTGTAGGATCATGATAGACCAAAAAGTGGCGATATATAAGTGATATGATAACCTGTGTAGCTAACGACTTTTTTTTACCCAAAATTGATGAAACGAAAAGGATTTTTAAAGGAGATTCTCAGCTTTCCATCAATATAAATTATGATTTACTTTGAATTTAATAAATAATTATTATTCATTTTTTATTTGAATTGTGACTAAAGTCTTGATTGATAGGTTCATTGAAAAACATCTATAGCTTTCAAACGGTATCACATTTTTTGAATCTAAAACATGCATCACATTCTATGCTTTGCATAATATAGGATTAAAAAAAAATGAATTTCATGAAGTGTTGACCAAGTTATGGTGGTTAGACGTACAAGTTTTTATATTTTTTAAAAGTTGTAATAAAAAAATCATAAATAGTTATTTACTTGGAAAAAATCACAAAAAAATATGCATCACATTGGGACATGAGTCCTTTACTTATATCTAAAATATTATAATTTTTTTATCATTTTATTGTGGTTAGGGTGATCAGACAGACACCTACTTATTTTTTCCCTGAAATTTAAGTACCACTATGCTGAAATTTAAGTACTACTATGCTGAAATTTCAATTTTTTACCAAATAGATTTTATTTAAAAAAAAAAATCTAGTAGTTTAGAAACTACATTCAATTTTCTACAAATTCTATTCTTACATATTTTTGAAATAATATAGATAACCTATTCAAATTTTTACATCAAGTTGTCTAACTCTGTTTATTTTGAATTGTATTGCCATTTAAGGGCCCGTTTTTTCCATGATGATCCTGCACATACCCACATAAAAAGCGTAAAATTTAATTCAAAATTTTTGATAATTTTCAAAAAAAATAGTACCTGGAATCATTCGCCACCTTGGGTGAATCAATCCCTTTGCATATTTTTCACTTCATTTTTTGAGTCTCTATTTAATGTTTCTATATTTCATTTTTACTTTCCAGAATTTTAGTTATAAGAATTTCATTCTTATTAGTTTACATTGCATTTTCACTCACCCCACATTTAGTAGCCTTTGCATGAGTGTTTGGTGTCCTATTGCTCATACCATAGTGAGAATAAGTTCAAGACTCATGTCATCTTGCGATAGCACAATCGTTGTGGATCTTAGGTTATCTAGAGCTTCCACTCCTAGTATTGACACCAGTACACTAGGCATGGATAACACCCTTAGTAACTCTTTTCCTTTAAGTAACATGCAAGTTGAACCAAGGAATGATAGAATACCACAAGAAAACATAATCCACATCCATGAGGACCTAGTAAACTTACAACATCAAATAAGCCTTGAAATAATTTCAATTACTGCAATTCCCACAATATAAAACATTCACCATATGCTTGAAAGTGAAGGTGGCCTTGAATTTGTGAAAAACATAGTGCATATCTTTGGCAAGAATCTTCTCTCAACCACTAGTTGTCCTATACCCACAAACAATGTTACAAGCCAAGGAGGAACACAAATTCCTCCTTCCACAAAAATAGCCTCAATCCCTACCTACACCCCTCCTCAAGTCACAAAAACAATACAACAAGTTAGTAATGTGATTCCTTCCTTGGGTATTCTTGCCAGCATCCCTAGTTCCTATGCGGCATCACAATTTATATCTCCTACATTACCACCTATAATAATTCCATTCACTTTGCCCACAAACACATACACTCCATCACCACTTTCACTTCTATATCATAACACAAGCAATGTCCCTCTCATAACTCAACTTTTTCAAACCATGTCATCCCTGCAAAATAAAATTTCCACCATCAACCAAAATCAAAATGGCCCACCCACATACTATGTCAAAAGAAATCCATTATCCTTTGAGATATTAAAAACATTGATGCCAGAAGGTGTAGAGGTGCCTATATTTGATAAATATGGAGGGAAGGGAGGTCCTTCTATCCATGTTAATTCCTACACTACCTTATGTAATGACTTTTTCCTTGATGATAAACTTTTGGCAAGGCTCTTTCCTAGGACCTTAAAAGATACCACCTTGGAGTGGTTCACTTCTCTACCAAATAACTCAATTTGTTCATCTAATGAATTTATTGAGGCATTTATAAACCATTTCCAAGTGCATATGACTCCCAAGATGACCTTGGCCAACTTGATGAGATTCAAGCAAAAGGAGGATGAAAACATAACTGACTTTATCTCACACTATTAATCACTTTATTCCCAGGTTGATGTCGAGATACCAAACCCACACCTTCAAAATATTTTCATAGAAATTTTGAAAAGTAAAATCCAAGACAAAATTACCATGATGAAATTCCAATCCTTCATGCACTTGTGCACTTCCCTCTGTGATTATCAAAATTCAGTTTGTAGTCGAGATACAAAGTCCACTTCTAGCTGAATCAAGATATTCGAGCCTGCACAACAAAAAAATTCCCAACCTTTTAGGAAACAAAAGAAAGGGTTCCTTCAATTCAACCCCCCTCAACACCCAACTCAAAATATCAATAACCAAGTTATTGTTGTCAAAGCCTCAGTACCCTTTAGTTAAGGAGATTTGAAGAGACAATTCACTCCCTTACTCGATATCCTTCATAATACCATATCCCAACTTCTAAACCAACAAATGATTAGTTTACCTCCCATCAAAACACCCAACCCTAATAATCCTTTATCCCCAAGCTTTAAATTAAATGCTTATTGCCACTATAACTGATAAAATGGACATGACACAAAAAATTGCAAGCTAATTAAACATATTGTGTAAGACCTCATTGATTATGGTCATCTATCCATTGGAGGTTTTAGCAATCAAGGCAATAAGTTTGTTGCCCCTCCGAACCAAAATTTGAAAATTTTCACCAATCCCATGCCAAAACATAATCTTTCATTTGTCAAAGCTAGCGAAACTCCAAAGAATGATGTGATGAATCTTGATACAGATGATGACAACAATAATTATGTTCTAACTAATTCTATCAATGTCAATCCTATAGATGAAATGATAGGGGTGATATATGTAATCCCTTGTAAGGGTTGAACTAAGATTCCTCTTGATATTGCTTTCTCCTCTAAGGATATACTTAAAAAATTTCCCGATGGTCCTCTCTACATAGTTGGTTGTATCTATGACAAGCCCACTAATGGGATGCTAATAGATCCACCCTATGGAGAGAATGTGATCACCAAGGAATTTCTACATTTTCATGAACTCTATCAAGATCAATATGATAAACAAAAAGCATGGATCAAGACACACAATGGTTTTGCATGCCTATGACTGGATCGATCACCTTACCATTTCAAATAGGACCAAAAACATTAGATCTTACATTCTCCATCATCCTGTAGTCGGAACAATTTCATGTGAAGTTACCCATGGCTTCGCTCCATGAAATATGTCCCTTTGGTTGTGCATAAATTCCAAAAAATTTCTCTTTTACAATGAGATATTCATTGCTCACCATAGTGGATTCAACCCCTTGTCATCTAAAGGAAACTTTTCCCTAGATTCATTTTGGCCTGAGCCCATGGAAGCTATAAAACCAAGAGAAGACTTATTTTTCTTGTCCTATCAAAATTTCAAGGCAAAGAAGATAGTAGAACTATCTCTCTAAATCATGTCCTCATCCATCTCTAAACCTCCCATCCTTGATGAAACCATGCTTTAACCTAAACAAGACCAAAACAACCAAGACCAACCTAAAACCAAAAACTTCACCTACCTCTTGTAAGCAAGTAAGAAACAATGAAACCAACCCCACCACACCTCCAAGAATAAAACAAGTTTACAAAGTCAAAGAGAAAGCGGTGTAACAACCTCTCATGTTTCTCCCATTCCTCCCCTTAGGGAAGAAAAGAAACCTATGGTTGATCAACCCACTCCTATGCAACTTGAAAAAAAAACAACAGAAACATAGGTTCTAGGGAGCATCGACATAGACGCCGTGCCCTTTCTCGCAAGTTACATTATGAATTAAATAAATAAAATCATGATCCGAACTTGACTGAAGCAATGCATGATGACCTTCCTCCCCAACCAAAGCAAGAAAATTCAATGCAACCTCCACAACAAGATTTGAACTCTTCAATGGCCATTATCCTTTGACCTCCTATTGTGATCAACTTAGATGATGATGACGAGGTTGTAAAAATTGATGAAGAGGTGCATAACAAACTGAATACATTGTTTTCCTCTTCCATGAGCTTAAGTGATAAATCTTCTATAAAGAGTGTTCAACCTGGTGCTTCTCCTAGTTCATCACTTTCTCTTGTCCCTCTGGCTAGTTTCCCACCTTCAATATACATAGAACATGATTGGGAGGTGGATGACTTTCTCACAGGTTGACTCACATTTTCCTTACTAGTCTTTTGCATCATTTCATTTTTATTTTGTATGATTGTATGTGTGTGATGTGATCCCTTGTGATGTTCTATTTTCTCTCTCTTTATCACATGCCTCTATTTTTACCTATATTCTTCTCTATGTCGTGCATCTCTTTCACTTTTTACCTATTTCTTGTGTTTTCATTTTGGGGATGACACAAGGCATCGGTACATTCATGTCTCCTTCATGTTGACCCAAAAGGCTCTCTTTTTCTTTTTCCTTTTCATTTCATCTTTATCTTTTGTTTTTTGTTTTCCTTTTGGGGATGGTGCAAGGCGTCAAGAAACCCTATGTCTCTTCCATGTTGACCCAAAATTTTTTTCTTTGTTTTCGCTCTCTTTGTGTCATTCTTCAAGTTCTATGTGTATTTGGGGGATGATGATAGTTCCAAGCTCTCTAAAAACATTGCAGAAAAGAACATACTAACCCCAAATCCATAGATCCCTTATGTGTTTGGTGTTTTAATTTTGGGGGCAACCCCTCTCTTTTATTTTCTCTCACATGATGCAGCTTTACTCGAAAACATATGAATTGTCGTAGGGATTTCCAAGTTGGATCTCACACCTTTTTTTTTCTTTTTCCTTTTTTTACTTTAAATTAATTTCTCACAACATGGTGTTTAGCAATTTCTTTAAAGTGGGGGCATACATTGGCATTATTATTTTACATTTTTCCTTTTCATGGTTCTTAGTGCAATTCTCTTCATATGATGTGTTTGTCACTTTGTGGATGGAATTGGGTGTAATGTCCTTCATGAGTGTGATCTCTCTTACCCTATTGCATTACTCTTAGTGTCTTGATGCAACACACTGCATCCCCTAAGTTTTTAATTTTATATTCTTTGATTGGTCTTCTCTTGGAGAAATTAGGTGCAATGTTCCCTAAGTTAAAGACCTTGTGCGATCCCACAATGTTGAATTACAATTTTTGGCCAAACTGGACAATGAACTGATTTTTTCTAACTAAATATTCACTTTCGGGCACCTATAGCAGCTCAACCGTGAGGAATTTGAAGATGATGGAAAGTAGTGATTTGTGATATTTTTTTGTAGATTCTAAATATATTTTTTTCAAAAAAATTGGAATCATATTGCACTTCTTTTTCCATCTCCTTTGAAAACTAGTTTTTTTTTCAGTAAACACCATTTTTAAGGAGTGATGCTCACCGTATACAACATAACTATTTTCCATGAAGGATAAAATTCTTTTTTTTTTTTAATTTAGATTTTTAACTACGATATATAGCACTTTTATTTGGTTTCATAGTGTTTTATTGAATATTTTTTCCTTAATCAAGTTTTGAAGTCAAACCAATTTACAATTTAGACATAGGCAGGCTGTATACAACATTAAAAAAATTGTATGTATCAAAATTCAATTTTTTTTGTTAGATCAAGGACTTCAGTATATAGTGCACTAATATTTTTTTTAAAAAATTGATAATTAGCTATTTTTCCACATGTGCAAAACAAAGAGCTTGATTTTCAATGAAAAACCTACATTCACAAGAAATAAAAAATAAACATAATAATTAAATTAAATTTATTTAAAATTATAATTTTTTGGAAGCTTATAATAAGGACTACATACTTAAAAAAATAAATTAATGAATTCATTTGATCCCCCAAAAGGTAAATCAAAAGTGGTTTTTTATCAGCATTTTCATAGGTGTAAAGGAGAATCCTATGTAGGCATGGTTTAAAACTAGTGGGGTTCTATCCAAGGGGGTTTGATCTAAGGAGGTTCCATCAAACCCTCTTCAATTGTAATCCTTTAAATGAAACTTTTTAATGATTAAATCATTATATTTTCCAAAAAAATGTGATTTCAACAAAAATCAAGATGTCCCATAAATTGTAAACCAGTATTGTGGGATCACCCCCTCGCATGAAATAAGAAAGACTCCTTTGAACATTTCCTATTTAGAATTTTGAACTTTTTATATTGCCACCTTGCATAATATAGCTTGCATGCCTATGGATTCATCCTGTTTGTTCATGAGATTAAAGCATACAAAGTTTTCTTGTCTCATGAAGCTCAAAAATTATTCTTGTGTGGCACCTTATTAAAGTTATCAGGAGGTATAACTTTGGTATGGATGAGCATGAATCCCAATCTGAGGCATGAATTTCCACATAGCCAATTGCATGTGTGTGAGTGCATACTAGACATCAGTGTATGTTTCTTACCTTTTAGGATTTCTCACCCAGTAGACAGCTAGTAGTTTCGTCGCCTCAAAGTGAGTATGCATTTTTCGGAAAAACAACCTAGATCTGATCCACATCGTGATGGAAAAATCGTCAAAGCTTGATCTGACTCTCTTTTATTTCTTTTCTCTATTTCATCTTTGACAGTGTATGATTGGCCTTGTTTTTGTTCTTTACATCATTTTCATGTGTGTTTTGTTGTGCTTATGTTGGTTTTCCATGGGATCTTGATCTTGAAGGCTTGATCATCCCTCTTGATCATTTTCATCTCATATTTCTAGCATTGGTATATTGGAACCCCTCTTGATGCATTTTTGTCTACTTTAAAGTGAGTTTGAAGTAGGTTCATCCTCTCACTAAAGTGGGGGCTAAATGTAGTGTCAAAAAATGGGTCCTTGGACATTTTCGCACTCGTTTTGGTCCTCCTTATGGATTTTGACTTAATCTTTCCTTTATTTAGTGTTGTAATGTGGATAACACATTCACATTAGGTCTCGGTCCCCTATGAACTAATGTATTTTAATGATACCTTGCAAAGGTGTTGTGAAGTGTTGTAAGACACTTTCACACTTTTCTAGGGTTTTATCAGTTAACTAAGTCTAATGAACATAATACTAATCATAATCAACATTAATCTTTCCTTATTTGGAGTGTTGTAAAGTTTTGTAACAAACTTTCACATTTCTCTAGGCTTTTCGTTAATAATTGGGCTTTTTTATGCTTTAATTGGCCCCATTTTGCATCCACAAACCTCATTTATTTCAATTTTTTGAGGATAATCTCAACACCAATTAGTAACCAATCATAACTCAGATGTTCTTGGATTATGTGGCCCAAATTTAGTGTTTGAGACTCATTCACCACCTTGGGTGAATGAGTCCCACCTAGGTCTTTTTGGCCCCGATGCAGGTTTCACACATTTCTAGACACTTAATTTTTGGTCCCATACATTATGTGTGATGGGACTCATTTTCCACCTTGGATGAATGAGTTCCGTGTGAGAAAAATTCAAATTTAATTCAAATTTCAAGCAAGATTTTATTCTCCTAGATCTGATGTCAACTTTTAGTGTTGCAATTTCAAGAATTCTTGCATAATTGAATATAAATACAAGGTTCTTTCACTCATTTTCTTCTAACAAGAAATCAAGTGATCTAAGAATTTTGTGAGCGCATCCTTATAGAAAATTCAGTTCACAAAAGAATTTGAGCAAGAGAATTCAAGGCATTCAAGGGAAGATTATCAAGCATTCTTGAGCATTCTTCAAGTGGCATTCATCATGTCAAAGATGGCTTGCATCATTTTTTTTTAGAGCTAAAAATTGTGGTGTAGGGTTTGTGATTCAACCAAGTGTTTCATTCAAGATCTGTAAACATCATGCAAGAATCAATAACCACATCCATTGGAGTCGTTACTTACATGTTTGGAACACCTTATTGCTAGGATTTGGTGAGTTGCAACATTGTCATTTGTTCAATCATCATTCTCCATTCATATTTTCTTTCAATTCAAGGTTTGATTACCAACAAGGGGTTTCACCAAGGCAAACCCCTATTCTCTAACCCCACAAAAATTTTCAATCATCTTGTGTGTGATTTGCACGTCTAGGTTGCAGATTTTTCAAGAAGCCAAGTTGGAGAATGGTTGTCAAGTCCCTAAATTTTTCAAAGTTTTCCTCAAGCCTTGGATAATCTTGGAGAAGACCTATAGGTGGTATCTAACATATTCGGATCTAGAAACTAGCCAAAAAGAGCAGAGCAAGCCGAGAGGCATAGATTCCAGTTCAGAACTTCTGAAAAAGCAAAAGTGGACTGATTTGCCACTACTGGGAAATGAGTCCCACTTTATAGGCCTAATCAATATTTTTACAGATTTGGATACCCTTTTGGCTGAAACCTATTCTAGTGCATTTTCACATAAGCTGGATTGATTCACCCAGCTTGGTTAATGAGTCTCAATCAACTTCAAAAGATTATTTTTAGTAATCCAGTTCTCCGTTCTACCTTCTTCAATCTTTCTAGTGCACACTTCCAGTTTCATAGCTTTTTACTCCATTTTTTTCATCTTTCTAGGTCATTTTACATATCACGCTATGTAAATTATAACTCATTGTCTTTTCCAAGTTTACACTTGGTGGTGAACCCCTCATTTGACATCATTCATCCCCTAGAATACTCCCTTTCCTAGATTTCAATCTTCTTTGCATTGAAATCTCAAGGGCTTGTTCTTGAATGAAAAGAGCATGAAGATTGATCTCTCTCCTTTTAGGTCCAAAACCCTATAAACGAAAGAGAGCACCCCAATCTTCACCTTTTTAGTAAGGAAAATGCAAGTCAACGTATGAGCAAGTCATCCACCTCCCAATATTAGTCTGTATAAGAGGAAGGTGGATAACGAATCTAAGGGACAACGACAAATGCATTACTAAGACAAAGTTATCAACTTCTTGCCCCCACTAAGTGTGGGACAAGAAGGAGATGAGGTGGGTGATGGGAAAGTTCATGTAATAGTGATAATAGAATATTCTACAACTATTACACATGAAAAGGGGTGAAGAAAGAGATCCTGATTAAGGGATGATTTCATACATGTTGAGTCTTTTGAGTATATCTTGTAAAGTACGACATTGATCAGTAAGATGCCCAAGAGTCCAATGATATGCACAATATTTATTATTTTTAGAATTTTTTATTCTAGTGGGAGGTGGCATGGAAATCCAACCTCTGTTAACAAGTTCTTCTAGTTTTTGTTCAATTTGTGTGAGATTCTACAAGAATGGTAAGTCTTTGAACTTTGGAAAATTTTGTCCCTTGTCAAATTTACCAATTTCTTGAGGAGGAGAACCGAAGATGATCTCGTCTTCTTTGAGAAGCACTGGTTCTTCTTTAGGAAGGAGGATATTCATATTGGGAGGGGAATACAAGATCACCTTACCATCACTAGGAAGCCTTATATATTCTTTGGGAGCATGTTTTTTGTGAGAGGGATCTTGATATCTGATTCCCTTGGTATTTTCATCTGTTGGTATTTGTTCTAGGATTTGATGAATGGCATGTTCATTTTTTGTATCACATCCTTGTTTTCTCAAGATTCTGAAACCCTTTGCATATGTTTCTTCTAGATTGATGGAAGTGTTTATTACTTTGTGATCATAAAATGATTGAGCATTTTCTTCCCTAGAGGAGCTAGGTTCACCTTTTGTAGGGAACTTAGGTTCAACTTTTTTTTCAGAATGTAAGTACCCAAACATCTCAAAGGGTGGTATTATAGGAATATTTGGTTGTCTCATGGATGGACAGAAAGAGGAATTGGCTTCAAGGTTATTAAGATAATAATTTAATAATTTATTCATACTATCATCATCTTCTCCAATGATGTCAACATCATGAGGAGGACATGCATTATGAGTTGAGTGAGCATGAGTAAATTCAATATGGTTAGGGTCATTTCCAAAAGCACAACTTGACACATCTACTAAGGACTCTAATGACATCCAAAGCTAGTTAAAGAACATAACCATAATGCAAATTTTAGATTCTAAACTATGCAACAATGTTCTGAATGCAATTTTGATTTTAAGCAATGCATAATATGAATGAGATTAAACCAGATACAATGATTTGAATGAAATAGAAAGTCTACAAGCTAAAATAGAAAGGTAACAACAAAAAACAAAGACTCAAAAAATGAACTATAAATGCTAGAAAATGTAATGAAAAACATGCAAAGGGATTGATTCAGCCAAGGTGGCGAATGAGTCTAGATACAAAAAAAAAAAGAATTTTTTTAGAATTTTTCAATTAAATTTTATACTTTTTATGTTTTCTAATGCAAATCTAAGATGCAAATGCATAATTTGATTGATTTTCAATGAAATTAGATGCAATAATGCAAGCTAAATTAGCTTTTCACTAATGCAAGGATTGAAACCCTAGAATGAAAATTAACCAATGCAAAACCTAATGCAATGTTAATGCAAGCTAAATCTAGGATGTAAATGCATTTCAAATTAGAATAATGATGTCCTAAATGCAGGTTCACAAAAATGGAACCTCCAAAAAATGACTTTTTCATGTGTTTTGTAAGGTTGATGTTCACACCCCCTTTCAGAGATATTCCACTCAAGATCAACCCTAGAGATATAAAAGCAAAGGAGATTGAAATCTTCTAATAGGACTGTCTTGGGGTTTGAATGATATGTAATGAGGGGTTCACCACCAAGTTTAGACTTGGAGAAGATAATGTACTGCAAAATGTAAGAAAAAATCCTAATTGAATGCAAAATAATCCTAAATGACCTAAAAAGATAAACAAAATGCATTATAAATCTATGAAATTGGAAGTGTGCACTTGGGAAACTGAAGAAGGCAGAATGGAGATCTAGAATTTTATAAAATTTGTTATTTATGTTGACCGAGAATTATTCGTTGAGCTAAGTGAATGAGTCCAGTTTCTAGGAAAATGTGCAGATACAGGTTTAATCCAAAAGGGTATCCAAATCTACAAAAATCTTTGCCAACCCTATACAAGGGGACTCATTTGGAAATAGTGGCGAATCAGTCCACTTCTTCTTTTTTGGAATTTTTGAACTAGATTATGTGCCTCTCAATCTTCTCTACTCTTTTTAACTGGTCTTTGAATTTGAATCTGCAATATGCCACCTGTAGGTCTTCTCCAAGATTCTCTAAGGCTTGATGATAAATTTGAAAACTTTAAGGATTTAACAAATTTTCTCCAACTTTGCTTCTTGACAAATCTGCAACCTAGTCCAAACACTAGGAGTAAGGTGTTGTAAACATGTAAGTAATGGCTCCAATGGATGTGGTCTTTGACTCTTTCTTGATATTGATAGATCTTGAATGTAATGACTACTTTAATCATAAACCCTACATCACAATTTTTAGCTCTAAAACAATATGATGCAAGCAATCTTTGACATGATGATTGGCACTTGAAGAATGCTTGATACTGTGCTCTTGAAATGCCTTGAGTGCTCCTATGAATGCTTGAATTGTTTTAAACTTTCCAAGTGATCTCTCTTGAATGTTGTAATGAGGATTTTTTGCAAAATAGAATTGTTAGTTAAATACACATGTATTTATTATTAAAATCCACAAATCAATAGATTGCATAGGATAAAACAAGAAAGGAGAATAATTAAATAATCTCACCCAATCCTTCCTCCTCCATGACTGACTTCCAATGCACCTTCTAACTTTGTTGTGATAATGAGTGCCCTTAGATTTTGTGTGAGAAAATTCTATAATGCCTAGCCCTAAACAAAGCTTTGAAGGATTTCCTAAGTATTGTTGCAAAAGAACTTAATTCTAGAATGCAAGTAGCTAAGATGAAAAATGCAAGATTCAAGAAAAAAAGATATTAAGAGATAAAAATCAGAGATGTCAAAAATGAGGAAAAAATTGAAATTTTATAGAAAATGCAATTTTGGATGAACGGATGAGATTGAAGATTGAGAAAATGCCCTAGAATCAATGGTCAAGATTCAAAATGATAACTCTCAATTAGGGTTAGGGAAAAATTCTCAAATGAGTGAACAAGATTTAATTTAAGAAATAAAATCAAGGATGGAGAATGAATGTGATAGTGGGATGAAATTAGTCAAAAATAAAAGATAAGAAGATGAGATTTTAGAAAATCAGTAATTTGTAGAAGAATATTTCTTTTTTGAATTAAAATTAATTCAAAATATAGATTTTTTGAAATAGTAAGTAATTTATTTAAAATTAATTACTAAAAGAAGAAGCAGTTAACCATGTGAGACATTTTTTAAATAAATTGTTTTATTTTAAAAAAGAGGGAAATGCTAAATAAGGCAATTAAATAATTAGGAATAATTATTTAATTTAGAAGAGGTAGTTAGTTAATTAAATAAATTAATAAATCTATTTAATTATAAAAGGATTTGAGAATTAGTGACAGATTAAATGAATAAATCATAATATATTTATTTAATAATCAAGAGGACATTAATGACAAAGATTAATTAAATAAATTGAGAACTTTATTTAATTATTAGAAGACTTTGATAATTAGTGACGCATTAAATAAATAAATAAGATCTATTTATTTAATAATCATGAAGAATAGAAAATCGTGAATTAATTAAATAATTGTGAATTATTTAATTAATAGTTCAAAGTGGGTTAGGAACATAATTAAAATGACATAATTATGCTAGGACGAAAAGTGGTAAAATAGTGCTTGCAGGCCTAGGTCATTTTTATGTGTCTACATTTGCTCCTCTTTGTTATAATGTAGTTTATCGCGCTATGGAAAAGAAAAAAAGTCCAAAATATGCCCCAGCGAAGGTACGAAGTGCCTATGCCCCTCGGGAAAATTTTTGAATTTTGACCCGAGGTTAGAAAATTTTGGAAAGTGTCTTGATTAAAACATTTCATGACAGGAGAAATAGTCACATGATCTGAATTGAAAATGGAGGATGCTAAGCTAGCCAAAATTCCAAACAAAGATGGTCAAATGAGCTTCCAGTACAAACCCACTAGGTCAAAACCCTAATTTTCAACCTATAAATAGGTTGAAAAAGCGAAACCAAGTGTCAATTTCACATTTTCTATTTAGAATTTTTAGAGATTAGAGCTTAAAGAGACAATGGTGATTACTTCGAAAAATCATCATGGCTATCGCATGCGGAATTTTTGACGATCCGAGGGCGCAGAGGCACCGGTAAGTACCCTATCCCACTTGTAATTTTTTCAAATTTAATTCATTTATTAGGGTTTCTAGGAGATAAAAAAATGCACTGTGACGCAAATGCCATCACGTAAGTTCAAATTGACTTCGCATTTGATGCATTTGTTTGTGTCGCAATGCAAGTGCACTAGGTATATAGGTTAATTGTAAAAGTTTGCATTTGATAGGGGAAACGATGCAAGCATCAAAGTGCAACGCATGTGAATTATTTTGCAATGCACATACAATGTTGCAACGCAATCGCTAGGTTAAACAATGCAAGTGCTATTTAATGACGTAATTATTTTTTTGAATAATACAATCGTTGTGGGGTTTCACAATTGCTAAAGAGGATGACACATTTTCTATATTTTGACACAACTGTTGGGTGTAGAGCCACAAGTGACGAACCATGACGTATTTGCAGTCAATGCGACATAATTTCCATTGACCATGGTTGACCAGCATTGACTTTGCTTAGGATCTTGTTTAGATTCATTTTTTATTTCTCAATATTAATAATGTGCCAATAATATTGACCCATGGGTTCTAATCCTTGTTTATGTATGTGCGGAGACGATTAGTGCCCATATATGCATGAGAGTTCAAACCAGCAACCTATTCCCTTAGAGATCGCTAGAGTGACAGGGAGAGACCGTGATTGATGACACTATGATTATACTATGTCACTTATATGCCCATTATTCAAGCAAGTAGGGGCTTACTGGTAGCACTTTGTGAGAGGTTGCATTCAAAGAATTGTTCCTTTCACCTATGTACAGGAGAGGCCACGATTACCCTGGAGGATGTTTACCACATTCTTTGCATCCTGATCAGTAGGAAGAGGGTTTTATATGATCCACACTGAGGGCAGTAGGCCCTATCAGAGATGTACGAAGATTCCAGTGGTTCTAGTCTAGGCATTCACAGATATGAGATTGGATGGGATGTTGTAGCCGACCAATTTCCATGGTGGGATGTCATTCTCGTGACATTGATTATCAGAGTATTAAGTATGGATCGTCGCGGACATGGATTTTTGATTGTATGGAGAGAGTTACTAGTCCACATGCAAGGTCAGAGGATAGTTTTTGCTTCGAGTCCCTACTTGTTGGCCATGTTATACCACAAACTTCATGAGGCAGTCTATCATGAGGGTCAGAGTATCAGCTATAGTACCACACTTCTTATGATCTGGGTATGAGAGCACATTCCTTTTTTTCAGCCACTGGTACAAACTAAACAGTTGGGTGATGGGATGCCCTATATCTATCTTTATGTAGGTTCAGTCAGTTAGACTTGTGTGGGAGATACTCGATATTAGCATCATTAGATTGATACCATGATTAGTTTTGTATGGAGGCCCTACAGAGATTGCGGTCAATGGCCAGATGAGGATGGTCATTTCTCACTATGCATACAGTTCTGATTCTTGATTTGTTACATAGTTTAGACATAGTGGATTATTGAGATGCACCTGCCCTAGTAGGTACTGTGACAATTTAGGGAATAGTAGGATGTGCCAGTAGGCACCGTAGAGTATGCACAATCCTCTAGAGAGACCATATGGGGGCCGACTATAGCAGTGGTAGTGGCCGAGTAGCAAATAGATGATCTGGTTGCACTTCAATGGTTATGGAGGGGGCGGTCCAGTAGATGTAGGGACATCTATCGAGTTTGATGCCTGGTGGCAGATTCACAGGCATATTCCATTTATAGATCGAGATGGTCTACCTCCTATAGATCAAAGAATAGTTATCCCATGAGCAGGGAGGAGAGGCTGAGGTTGCAGAGATGGTAGGGGGGATGGAGGGGGATATGAAGGTTGAGGGGACAGAGGTAGATGTGGGGGAGATGGTTGGGGTGGTGAAGGAGGAGATGATGGTGGGGATGGGAGGGGTTCCAAGAGGAGGAGGGATGACAGAGGGAAGAGGCATCCCAATAGAGTCTGGCAAAGAGTGAGTGGTGTACCATTTTCACCCATCCCGGAGGAGGGTAAGGAGAGAGAGTATCTAGTTGTG
This sequence comes from Sequoiadendron giganteum, assembly GCA_007115665.2. NCBI lineage: Eukaryota > Viridiplantae > Streptophyta > Pinopsida > Cupressales > Cupressaceae > Sequoiadendron > Sequoiadendron giganteum. The sequence goes on from CM021100.1 coordinate 963,776,022, forward strand.
TAGGAGGCAGAGGTGGGAATGGAGGAGGTCGAGGCGAGAGCAAAGAAGGTGGTCAGGGGTGGAGAGGAGGTGGAGGGCAGAGTAGAGGAAGAGATGCCAAAGGAGGAGGATCCATTTATCGAGCACCATCCTCTTGATATTGATGTGGAGGATGTTTGAGGAGAGGCGGGGAGGAGGAGAGGGATGAGGAGGAGGATGAGTGGGAGGATGAGGCAAACTAGATACTACGAGAGCAAATGATCACCAGAGACGAGGAGGGGGACAATTCATCGATTTTTCTAGAAAATGCTACCATTGACAAGAGGATCACCAACCTCCAGAGCATATTAGATGTGGCCTTGTCTCAAAATGAGGCCTTGGTAGCAGAGTTAGAGGTCACTAGGGTGGAGAGAGATCAAGTTGTTATCTGACGATAGGAGTCTGATCAATGGGCTACTGAGTTCGTAGAGTTATGCATTGGGTTGACAGCAGATATGTCCAGGGAGCTAGCCAAGATGATAGAGAGCAGGGATCATTACACATTTCTTTATGAGTAGGTTGTTCCACCAGAGAGATGGGACCCAGGGTTGTCCCAATCAAACAACAGGACAAGCAGTGGCACCTAGACCCATAGCAGCAACAAGTCACACAGTTTAAGTCATACTAGTGCTGGGGGTTCCTCTTCATCAGGGCAATCATCACGCCATAGGTCACACAGTTCCCATAGGAATTCGTCAGACCATAGCCATAAGTTAGATCATGGACATAGATAAGTGTCATCAGGATACCAGGCAGAGCAGAGCCAGCCTCCTATTACTTATCCCTCAAGATCTGAAACTTAGACTCCAGACGCTACTCCCATCCAGGTCACCTTTCGCGTGGTTGGTCAATGATAGCCACCCCATGATTCACCTCCATGCGATGAGGTAGGCACATTCTAGGACTTGTATTCTAATATTTGCATTAGACACTTTCATATATTGATATTCGAGCCTACAAGCTCCATTTTTGGGATATCCTATGACATTAAATTTTTTTGAGATTAGATATATGCGATGCAATTTTGATGTGACCTATATGATTCTATGAGTTATGGTGTTCTTATTATTTATTAGATGCTATGTGATCTGTTTATGATGCTATGAGATGTATGGATGTAAATGATAGAGTTATACAATGTGAATTATGGTATTTGATTTATGCAAATATGAAATGTGAATATGATCATATATGCATCTTTTTTTTGTATGTCATAGGATATCATCAGAGAGAAGATAAGATGAAGATGGATGTTAGTACGAAGAAATATATGCATGTTAGTGTGGATAATATATGCATTTTAGTGCTTGCTCTTAATCATCATTGGCCAAAAATTTCATGATGGCCGACAAACACTATGATATGACATAGATCAATAGTGTGCAAGGTCGAACCCTCACGTAGATCAACAGTCGCAAACAAGGATGATCATGACTCATACGAGGAACATAATTGCCCCTAGTCCTTTTGTGATGACCAACCGCTAGAAAAACTAGACCAATCATGAGACATTGTTGCTTCTCTAAATCTTGATGTTAGGACATCCTTGAGAAAGTAGCCACATGATAGTAAAAATAGATAGGAAAATCATTGTACTACGTCATTGCTTCTCTAAATCCTGAAGTCAAGACATCCTTTAGAAACTAGTAGTAGGTTGATCATAAAAATACAAGGATGATCATCTTGATATGTCGTGGCTCATATGACATAAGGAACTAATATCATGATAACCATCAAAAAGATAGATAAATTTTTCCAAGTGCTTGCCAAGTGTTTTAATGTCAAGGTTGTCAAATTTTGAGCGATATCAAATTTAAGAAGGACACATCCTGAATGACGTTGATATCTAGGAGATCGAGTCTCGGAGTTAGGAGAATACATCAAAATTCCAGATGATGAGGATAATTATTAGGAAGGACACATCCAAAAGCATAAATAAATGGCGAGAGTTTCTCTTCAGAACGACACATCTGAAGAAGAAACCAAAATATTTCTAGGTTAAATTGTCTTGATAGAATTTGATTACATGTCTTTGCTGACATGCTGAATTGACTAAAATTGCTGATGAAACAGACTGTTGATAGATTGCTTTCTCAAGATTGATGGAAGAAATCTTGACGTGTGTGAAAATGTTGTTCCATGAACCCTAATGGATTGACCTAGTGCAGCCTTTGGGGCTCATCGATTGATGGCCTTGCCTATGTTGTGCACTTAGAGACCTCATAGTTTGACATGACCAATGACCTTGTCCAAAGGACAGAACTTTGAATCATGATTTTATTGTGACCGACCTAGAAAGACTAACCTAATGTCTCGGGGACTCAAAGATGAATCTTGCATATGTAGAAAATGCGTAGAGACAACATAGTTCAAACCAAGACAAAGATTGATTGACGTGATTGACTAGACTAACAAGATACTACTTTGACTCTACTTTTGGATTTTCTCAGGACATTTTCAATTTTTAGATCTTTCTTCAGGACTTTTTAGGATTTTTTTCATATTTTTAGGATTTTTTCAGGACTTTTCAAATTTTAAGGATTTTTTTAGAGATTTTTACAAATGCATGATCATGTGTGACACCCACTACAGTTACATGATAAAGGTCTTTCCCCCAGAGAGATTGGGGGTTACCTAGGTCAAATGATATGGAAATAGGCAGGTATAGGGCAAAAGGCAAGGATATGCAAGAGGTGATGTAAACCAAATGCTAACCATGGCCAGAATTGAAAAGACTTAGGACGGATGTCATGAATATGTTAGGACTTGGTGATTATGGAAAGTGGATAAGGGTTGATTAGACTAACAGTAGATGGCGGAGCAACGATTGAATACACATGGCACCTGTTTGCCAAGTTTTCACCATGGTACTTATCTAAAGCACCTATTTTTCAGGTTTTCACTATTAGATGAATGTATTTCTTTTTACTATTTTTGTCATTTTTTTGAATTTTTTTGGTGTCACCAAGACGCCTGTTTGCCAAGTTTTCGTCAAGGGACAATTTTTTTTCTATTTTTCAATTTTTTTATATTTTTAGGTTTTTGGCCAAGCTCTTTGATGCTGTGTGTAGAAATTTCGCAGATGTAAGTTGTTGATGGGTTATTTCAAATTTCTCCATTAGGTGTGGCCAAATGATAAGCTCTTGAACCAAATGTAGTAGTAATAATATAAGGAATGAGCCAATTAGCCTAAAACTTACCAATATTTTCATGGTCAACCTGATTTCTTTGATTCTACATGAGGACCAAGTCACTGATTTCAAAATTTCTCACCATTACTCTTTTTTTATAGCTCCAACAGAGACGATTTTGATATGCATGCAAGTGATTCAAGGCATTGTCATCTTTCTTGTAAAATTTCTAGCTCATATAGGCGAGACTGTCTGCACTCTTCATCATCAATCATTCCTTTCAAAGAGACTCAGAGAGAAGGAATTTCAACCTCAATGGGCAATATGGCCTCAGATCCACAGACCAAGAAAAATGGAGTGGCTCTAGTGGGTGTACAAATGCTCGTACACTAGGCCCATAAGGAAAGATTAAGTTGTAGGTGCCAATCTTGGCCAGCATCATTAGCAGTCTTCTTAAGAATGTGAAGAATTTTTTTATTTGACACCTCAGCTTGACCGTTACCTTATGGATAATATGGGGTGGAGAAATGATGTTGGATGTGGAATCATTCACAGAGTTCACAAACGTCTTGATTTTTCAATGGAATCCCATTATCTGTGATGATGGATTGTGGGACACCATACCGACAGATGATGTAATTAAGGATAAACTTGGGTATCTTCTTACCGGTGATGTAAGTGAGGGGGACGGCTTCAATCCACTTAGTAAAGTACTCAGTGGCCATGATTATGAATTTATGGTTGTTAGAGGAGGGTGGATGGATCTTAACCACAAGGTCGAGTCCCCATTGTGCGAAAGGCCATGGAGAATCGATCAGTCTCAGCTCCTGTGTAGGTGTGTGAATTAGGTCACTATCCACCTGGCGTTTATGCCATGTTTGGACAAACTAAAGAGCATATTTTTCTCATGTTGGCCAGTAGTATCCTACTCCGGTGACTTTCCTAGCTAATGTTGGACCACTCAAATTAGATCCACATATACCCTCATGTACTTCTCATAAAATTTTGTGGGCTTCATCAGTGTCGAGACAACGAGGAAGGGTGTTATCAAATCCACGATGGTATAGGGTGTCACTGACAATGGTATGTCGGGTAGCTTTTCGTATAAAGTATTTTCTCTGGTTATTGGAAATGTTGGGTGGTAAGGTTTGGGATTTCAAATAATCATATATGTCCTGGTACCAAGGTAAACTGGGACCGAAAAGCTCGCAAACCATTTCTGACTCTTGTGTGTCATATGCCAACATCAATAATTGTTCAACTAAGAACTCAAATTGTGAAAAAAAATTGGGGGTGTCCAAGAGAGATCCAATAGTAGCAATTGCATCAACTGCCTTATTTTGTGTTCTGGGAATTTTTTCAAAGGAAATCAATTTGAAATATGTTAGGAAGTTATCCATAATTCGCTTGTACAAAAGAAAATTTTCATCTTTTGTTTCATAATCATCATTCACTTGGTTGATAACTAACTGAGAATCCCTGAATACAAGCAGTTTCTAAATTTTCCATTTTATTGTGATCTTGAGCCTTGTGACCAATGCGTTGTATTCTACAATGTTATTAGTACAAGGGAAGGAGATGTGAAATTCCTTAGGTATTGAATCCCCTTGTGGTGTGATGAACAAGATACGAGCTCCTGAGCCATGACCAGTGTGGGACCCATCAAAATAGAGCTTCCAAGGTAATGTAGGTTCCGCATGAAAGATAGACTCATCAGGAAAATCAGTTATTAGTGGATGAGTGTCTTGGATGGGTGCATCTACAAGTTGATCTGCTATTACCTGCCCTTTTATTGCCTTACAATCAACATATTATATGTCATATTAACTCAATATCATGACCCATTTTGCTAACCGGCCTATCAATGCTGCCCGACTTAGGAGATACTTTAGTGGATCAATCTTGACTACCAGGTGTGTCTTGTGACTTAGCATATAGTCTCTTAGTTTTTGTGTTGCAAAGACAACTACAAGGCATGCACGTGCAATGGTTGTTTAGTTCAACTCATATCCTATCACTGTGCGACTGATATAGTAGATACCTCTTTCGTTTTCCTCATAGTCATTTTGTGCCAATAATTCCCCTAGTGCATTTGTAGTTGCAGAGACATACAAGATCAATGGCTTGCCTTCAATTGGTGGCATTAGGACAAGTGGTGTCAATAGATATTCTTTGATTTGTTCAAAGGTTTTATGGCATTTTTTTGTCTATACAAAAGGAATATTTTTGAGGAATAGGTACTCGAATGGTTGACATCTATCTGCCAACTGTGTAATGAAGCGTCTGATGGATTGCAGTCTGCCCTGAAGTGTTTTCAGTTCACTAATTCCTTTTGGTGGAGGCATGTCTAGTATTGCTTTCACTTTTTGTGGGATCAACCTCAAATCCTCATCGTGAAACTATGTATCCCAAAAGCTTTCCTAAAGTGACCTCAAAGACACTTTCTTTTTTGGTTCAAACAAACCTTCTAATCCTCTAGCCGTCTAAAAAAAAAAATCAGCACTTTGAGATGATCTTTTTGTGTCAAAGACTTGGCCAAAAGGTCATCCACATAATCTTCCATTAGTATATGCATCATGTCATGAAATATTGATGTTATAGCTCTTTGGTATGTGGTGTCTGCATTCTTTAGGCTAAATGGCATGACATTCCAACAGTATGTTCCCTGTGGGCAGGTCAATGCCATTTTTTGTTGATCCTCAGTTGTAATGCAGATTTGGTTATAGCCCAAGAAACCATCCATGAGAGACAGCATCTCATACGCTGTTGTGAGATCAACAATCATGTCTAAATTTGGTAATGGGAAATCATCTTTTGGGCAAGCCTTATTCAATTCTCTGAAATCTGTGCAAATATGGATTTGTCTCTTTGTCTTTGTAATAGGGACAATGTTGGATATCCAGTCAGCATAATCTATTGATCTTATGAATCCCGCATCCAGTAACTTCTTCAATTCAACCTTTACAAGTAATGCAATTTATGGATGCATTTTCCATATTTTTTGTTTGAATGGTTTTATATTTGGGATTAATGAAAGATTATGCAATACCAATTTTGGATCTAGGCCTGCATGTCAACATATGACCATGTGAAGTTCACCTTCCTTTCTATGAAGAATTGTTGGAACTCAAGTTTTTCTTCATCTATTAATGATGCAGCTAAGAGAACCATTTTGGGATTCTCCGGTGTGGCTATGTTAACTTCGATGGTGTCCTCAATTAGCATTACCAATTTTTCTTGTCTTATCGGAAGAAAGTCCAATCCTCCATCCTTAGGTGCCTCAAAGGGGTTTTCACCTTCAGACACATCCTCTATTTTTACTATTTTTCTATCAGAAGGTGCCTTACGGTTTTCAACTAAAGACATTTATTTTTTTGTCTTGTTCTTTGTATTTTTGCGACTGGAGGATTGCACAGTCTCCCCGAAGTAAGCTACACATTCTAGGTCAATGGAAAATCTTGCTTTCTAATCACCCCAAGGTATGCCTTCTCAGAGTCCGATGAATTATGTTATTGCCTCATCATTCTGAAAGATATCCATCACTGGTGGTTCATGTTGGTATCAGTCAATCAATTGTGGGTAAACAAGGGAAATCCCATCGTCAGTGTTGGTAAAAGATGGGGAAGATGCGAAAAGTGTGCAAATTGAAGCCTCAAGTATGAAGGCAAAGTTGTCAATTTCAAATTTCGTGTTAGATGCAATGGATGGACCATATTCAGATTCTGATGAGTTGAATTCATAGTCATAAGAAGGTAAAAAATTATCATCATGACTACTGGATAGAATTTCATAGGCATGGATGGTAAGTTTAGGCATTTCAAGCTCATGGGTGGCCTCGAGAATGGGGCAGGATAATTCAGATGTTGTCGACGACACCTTATGTTCTTCTAGATCCCAAGGAATACTTACCCATTCCTTATTTTTAGAATGACGGTCAATAGGATCAATGTTGTATTATTTTCTGAATCGTTCTTCGAAGGGATTGGTCAGGGTCTAGGAATAGTTTTTCAATATCATAGTTGTTGAGGGTTTTCTTAGATCCCCATTCCCATTCATTAGATTCAGTTTCGGTAAGGGATTCTTCACTTGTCTCGACACTTTTTGGAGTTGTTACTTCCTCACTTGAAACTTCATAAGTATGTCAATTATCATCTCCGAATTGGTCAAACCCTAGCCTTATGTACCTTGGTCTTGCAGAAATAATAACAAGTTCCCTCCTTCCATTGTTGGCCTTTCCAAGAACACTTATGTCATCAAAACCTAGTGTTTTGCATATATCATAGCCTTTTCCATATAGATACACTGGTAGTGGAGGTAACTCTTATGGATCTTTGTAGATCCAGTTAGCTAAGTCGATGATGACTTCATTACTCATATCCACCCATAGTGTGAAAACACTTTTTGGTGGAACCTTGAAAGTTGTTTTGGGCTTGACTGTGAAACATGGTCTACCATAGACTTTAGGCAGCTTAGGTATTGCGGTGATACAGTAAGCTGAATTCAATTTGAATTCTCCACAGCCAAGGTCCTGGATCTGGAGGTGTTAACTTGGTATGGAGGCCAAGGAGGATAGTGTGGAAAAGTTTGATGGAATGGATGGTTTGGTGAGTGCAGACGGGTCAATATATTTGGAAGAGGTGGAAGTCAAGGCTTCTCGATTGATGGGTACCTAGTGTTCAGCAGTGGCTCGCAGATTGGTATAGTATTTAAATGGATTAGGATCTCTTGGGATAGTAATTTTAGTACCATCAAAAGAGAACTTCAATCATTGGTGGTATGTGGAAGGAATGGACTTTAGGGCATGAATCAAGGGGTGACAATGTAAGATATTGTAATTATGTCACGATCTAGGACTTGGCATGTTGTATCTATAGTAACTGGTCACACCCATAGTGAAATTATGATGATGCCTTTAGAAGAACATTCTTCATCATCATATGCCTTGATGATAATGCTCTTAGTAGCATCCACACATGCATCAAAGAAGCCAAGAGCTTTGACCAATTTTAAACAGTAGATGTTCAATCCTTCTCCATCATCCACTAAGACTCATCTAACCTTATCTTTGAGCAAAAAAACCTCGATATGAAGGGCATCATTATGAGATGGTTTGGGCAAGGAATAGTCATTGTTTGAAAAGGTAATGTGGCAAGGAAAATTCAGATATCTGACCATATTTTTAAAGTGGTTGACATCAATGTTAGTTGGGACGGAAGAATCTTGGAGTACTTTATCTAGGATGGCCTTATGTGTGGGTGAGATGCGAAGTAATTCAAGAATGGATATTTGAGTAGGTGTGTTATTCAATTTCTCAATAAGCTTGAACTCTGGTTTAGGGTTTGACTATCTGGCAGACAGACCAAGTATGGTAATTTTAGGCTGATGTGTAGAGGGACGTGGGATGGTGACCTTGCCTTTACGTGTTGTAACGTTGCAGTCTAGGGCCTTTTTAATGGTAATAGTGTTGAAACATTGTTCTTCATCATTAGCTCACAAGTTTTTGATGATGATACCACCAAAATAATTGAAGGCAGGATGGATGTGATTAGCTTGATTGTTGGTATTGTTCATGCCAGATAAGGAGGGTTTACTAGAATAATGATCCTGTAGTGGGTTCTTGTGGATTGTATGATCCACATTAGATGCAAATGGTTGACCTCCTAACTCAATGGTGTGGTTTTCAATAAGGTCTTCTACCACATTTGCAACTAAAGGCAAGAGGAAGTTTTGTGACCTTTGACACAGTGGTAATCACAAACTGCATTATCATCCCACCATGATGGCTTGAATTGAATAGGGTCATACGGTTTAGGTTCTTCCAATGTTATGACTACATTTTGGAGAAGTTTCTTCAATACAATTTTGATCGGGTCACCCAAAGGGTTGTATGTGCATTTTTGAAATCGTCATGGTTGATGCAGTTGCCTTTGATTAAATTGAGCAGGATTATTTTGCACAACATTGGCAATTGGTTTCGGTGTAGTCATAGGTACATTTTGATTTTGGACTCCTTTGATGGTGAGCACATGACCTGTTGCATTAATGGTTTTTATGTCAACCACACTATCATTTTTGATGTGTTTATTCTTAACCCGGTATTTATTTTTGTCATTGGAGTTACTTGGGTTATTGGTTGTGGTGGTGTTGATTGGTTACCCACCTGTTGTGATGAGATGTTTTGGTTTGGGATGTGTTGGTGGTGAGCAAAACGAGTGTTCTAATTTGGTTTTTTGAAATGAGTGTTTTGATGAGGGATGTAATATTGTGTATGGAATTGAGACACATAATTTGGGATGTGGAATTGTGCCATGTTGGATTGAATTTGGGGGCCTTGTTGGTTTTTAACATGTGGAAGCCCAACTTGATTAGAAACTTGGGTGCCTTGATTTCCTTGCCCAAAAGTGTAATTATGGCCTTGAGGAATGTGGGTGTTTTGCCTCAAACGAATGGTGGTATTAACTTGTGAATGATTTGGGACATTAGATTGGGTGCCTTGAATGAAAACTCTTCATTTTTTTCTCCCAAAAGCGTTTGATGAGTTGGTTGCCATAGCATTTGAGGAACCTACTAACAGGTTGGTTGATGTACCCATGGAACTAGATGAAGTTCCAAAGAGGTTTGAGGTGGTTGCACCCATTGTTGATCCAATTTTTTGTGAAGGGATGGTGGATGTTTGTTGGGGGATGGGTTTTGATGTGGTGTTGGTATGAGTAGAGGATCCCCCAATAGATGTTGTGTTGATTATGGTGGTGGATGCATTGGTTGTGGTGGTAGCATGAGCAAGGGAGGTAGTATTAATGGTTTTAATGACATTTTGTGATTGGGGATCAGGATATGTTGCTCTAATAGTGTTGAGGTCAAATCCTTTTGGTAACCTATTCCCTTGGTCAAGGAGCATTGCTAGATATCTGGTTGAATCATTTAGAATGAGCTCTTCCACAAAAGAGGCCACTTCTGGGTTTTGGACAGCAGCTTGTATGTCTTCTTCAAAGACTTCCCCATTTGGGTTTCTGCGAACAAATTGTTCAAAAGGATTGTGTGGAATGGAAATCTAACTAAAAGGATTGATAATCAAATTTCCCATCTCATTAGCAAGAGTGTTCATGTCATTAGGGAAGGAATTCATGTCATTTGTGAAATCAAGAAAGTTGTTGTCTTATCCAAAAGAAGCCATGAGCATTTTCTTTCTCTATAATCTAGTTTGAACCATAAAAATTTTGCTCAACTTTGGGATGATAGGGGAGAATGACCTAAATATGACACTATGTTTTTGGGTTTTTGAATTGAAGAATGTTATGAAATGAAAATGAGACCAAAATGAGACTAAAGGTTTGTGAATGCAAATGGTATGACACTAAAATGAAGATACTAATGGGAGAAAAACTAAAATGGAACCTAAGATGCACTCATTATTGGTAAATCTAAGGATAGGGATACTTAACCATGTAAAGTGTTGGCAATGCTTCAGGTTTGGAAAATCAGTGGACTGTAAATGGACTAAAGGAGGACAAAGTGAAATTTCCACACTAGACTATTGAGTGAGAAATAATTCACTAAAGATCTAACTAAAGGACAAAGGGTGATTGGGTCCAATGATAACCTACTTTTGAATGAAAATTTTGACAATAGATGGTAAGGAATCTACTAAGATGGTAGAGTTAACAATGCAACTAGTCAAATGCAAATGGAAACCTATGGTGATCCTAAGAATGCCATCTATAATGTCATGATGAGGGAAGTTGAGCAAATCAATGTCTGGTTTGACATAAACAGAAAATAATGACTTGATGAAATCTAGAAAAAGACAGGTTTGGACTTCAATTTTGAAAATGGGAAGATGCTTATGAAAGCTGGAAAATGTTTCACAGCAAAGGCGGCATGACAGAGCACATGCGGATCAGAATGGCGAATGTGGTGTTGCAACTAGAAAATGCGGCTCAATTTCAATCAAATACGGCTTGACAGGGTGATTGCAGTGGATGAGAAAGCAGATACGATGCAAAATGGTGATTGTGGTTCACGAGATTTCAAATGCGGCTCAACAGAGTGAATGCAGCTCAGAATGTAACAAATACATTTTGACAGAACGAGCGTGTCGTAAGAAGAAATCTTGGAAAAAAATTCAACATATTTACAAGTTTGTCTCAAATTTTAGCAGGTTTGATGTTCATTTGTTAAATTTTTAAAACAAGTTGGAAAACACATGGTGTTGTAAAAAAAAAATGAAAATCAACCACATTGAAGACATTGAAAAAAATCCTAGGGCTGCATGGACATTATTCTTATGGATCCCACGAACCGCATATCCTTAGCGAATGAATTCAGAAGCTTGGCCCCACGGGCTTCCCCCTTATAGTGCACTCACTTCTCAAGCCAACCAAGCTTCCAAACTCCATGAAAATCCCATGATAGATTGATCATTTCTACTAAGAAATATGCAAGTATGGGTGCCTTGGCAATGACCATTGCTGCACCGAACAATAGAATGTTTGTGGTTTTCTAAAACAAAGGATTTATTTCGGGCACTCGTTCAGAAGGCCATGCGAAAGGTATTATCATCCTAGTCTGCAGAGGTTACACTCTATAGGTTTTGACGCACCACAAGGGTATTAGAGATTCAATTGCTAGTCCGCAGGAAGTTCTGTAGTGCTAAGATTTCCTTAACATTAAAATTTATATACCGGTTGGGTGTTGCCTAGATTTAGCACATTCCAGGTTTCAGTCGCTTTGGGGTGAGTACTTTTTCCCACCAAAGAAGGCCCAAAATTTAAGGCTGACATAAACGAGCCAAAATATTCATAGTTCAATCGATCTTTGTTTAAAGACAAAAAGAGAGCACCTGAATATCTCAACTCACACTCACATGGTGTTCATTTTAAGCCCAAAATTAAATGTGTTGACAAACAAAAAAACATGGAGCTCATTTTAACCATTTGTAGTATTTGTCAAAACATGGGGTTCATTTTAACCTTTTGTACTATTGTCTAACTAGTAGTTAATTTTAAACCCATGAAAAAATAAAATGTATTGTTCTTTTTAACCTTATGCAAGAGTGTGTTTGTTCATTTTACTAATGAGTGAAGAAATGCATGATTGTTGGAAAAAAAAAAAACATAATAAAAGCTAACAATGAAATTTAACTAATTCCCGTTGGACACATGCTACAACAAACAGATTAGTATCGTGGAAAATTTCTAATCTAGAACAAAAGAAAAAAAAGAAAACAAGAAAAACTTCAAAAAAAAATAAAAATACAGTCAATTGTGTTGCGATAGAGCATATGCGACTCGATCTGGCATTTGCAGTTCGGAGGCTAGTAAATGCATTGCAACAGGTCATTTGTGTCGCTTGGGCAAGAAAATATGGTGCGAAAGAGCAAATGTATCGCACGCAAAGTTGTATGCGGAGAAACAGATCGTTTACGTCGCACGGTCTGTCAATTGTGTCATTTCATACTTGTACCTGCAAAAATAAAACTAGAAGCCATACAAAAATCTATAAAAACCTTTTCACCAATGTAATAAAGATTTTCTACAAAATAGAATTGTTAGTTACATACACATGAATATATTATTAAAAACTACAAATCAATATAATGCATAGGAGAAAACAAGAAAGGAGAATAATGAAACAGTCTCACTGAATCCTTCCTCCTCCATGGCTGACTTCCTTTGCACCTTCTAACTTTGTTGTGATCATGAGTGCCCTCAAATTTTGTGTGAGAAAATTCTATAATGCCTAGCCATAAACAAAGCTTTGAAGGATTTCCTAAGTATTGCTGCAAAAGAAACTTAATTCTAGAATGCAAGTAGCTAAGATGAAAAATGCAAGATTCAAGAAAACAAATATATTAAGAGATAATAATCAGAGATGTCAAAAATGAGGACAAAATGGACATTTTATAGAAAATGCAATTTTGGATGAACGGATGAGATTGAAGATTGAGAAAATGCCCTAAAATCAATGGTCAAGATTCAAAATGAAAACTCTCAATTAGGGCTAGGGTAAAATTCTCAAATGAGTGAACAAGATTTAATTTAAGAAATAAAATCAAGGATGGAGAATGAATGTGACAGTGGGATGAAATTAGTAAAAAACAAAAGATAAGAAGATGAAATTTTAGAAAATCAGTAATTTTAGCAATTACTTGATTTGTAGAAGAATATTTCCATTTTGAATTAAAATTAATTCAAAATATGGATTTTTTTAAATAGTAAGTAATTTATTTAAAATTAATTACTAAAAGAAGAAGCAGTTAACCATGTGAGACATTTTTTAAATAAATTGTATTATTAAAAAAAAGAGGGAAATATCAAATAAGGCAATTAAATAATTAGGAATAATTATTTAATTTAGAAGAGGTAGTTAGTTAATTAAATAAACTAATTAATATATTTAATTAAAATAGGATTTGAGAAGTAGTGACACATTAAATAAATAAATCAGAATATATTTATTTAATAATCAAGAGGACATTAATGACAAGATTAATTAAATAAATTGAGAGCTTTATTTAATTATGAGAAGACTTTGATAATTAGTGACACATCAAATAAATAAATAAGATCTATTTATTTAATAATCATGAAGAATAGAAAATTGTGAATTAATTAAATAATTATGAATTATTTAATTAATAGTTGAAGGTGGGTTAGAAACATAATTAAAATGTCATAATTATGCTAGGATGAAAAGTCGTAAAATAGTGCTTGCAGGCCTAGGTCATTTTTATGTGTCTACAAATGCTAGACCTATGAAAATGAGAGAAATAACCTTGTATTTATACTCAATTATGGAAGAATTCCTGAAATTGTAACACTACAAGCTGGCATCAAATCTAGGACAATAAAATCTCGTTGGAAATTTGAATTAAATTTGAATTTTGGTCACACGAGACTCATTCGAACAAGGTGGTGAATGAGTCCAATTGGGCCAAATGTATGTGACCAAAGAAATGAAAACTGCTTAGAAATATGTGAAACCTACATCGAGGCCAAAAAGACCTAGGCAGGACTCATTTTCCCAAGGTGGAAAATGAGTCCTAGACACTAAATCTGGGCCACACATGCTAGGAACACCTGAATTATGATTAGTCAATGATTGGTGTTGGGATTATTCTTGAAAAGATGCAATAAATGAGGCTTCTGGATGCAAAACAGGGCCAATTAAAGCATAAGAAAGCCCAATTATTAATGACATGCCTAGAGGAATGTGAAAGTGTGTTACAACACTTTACAACACTCCAAATAAGGTAAGAATAATGTTGATTATGATTATTACGCGTAGCTATTTGATAAAACCCTAGAAATGTGTGAAATTATTTTACAACACTTTTGCAAGGAATGATTAAAATCCATTAGTTCACAAGGGCCCAAGATCTAATTTGAATGTGTTATCCACATTACAACATCAAATCAAGGCAAAATTAAGCCAAAATCACAAGGAGGGCCTAGAAAAACTAGAAAAAGTAGAAGGGTTACTTTTCAGTGGTCACACAAACCTTTTGGATAAACTTGGTGTTGATAAATCAAAAATTCAACCCGATTCTTTACCTATTAAGGGATTCAACAATGTAGGAAAGCAACCACTTGGTGTGATTACTTTGCCTATTACAGTTGGAAAGGCCACATTAGAAACATCGATCCATATTACGTCTCACGATCTTTTATACAACCTCCTTTTAGGTAGACCGTCAATTTATGCAATGAATGGGGTGGCTTCTACTCTTCATCATAAAATGAAGTATATTTACAAAAACAAAGTGCACACATTGGATTCTGATAATGAGCCTTACAGTGTTTTACAACTTGAGAAAAAAAAATCAAATCCTTTGAAAACATTGACATAAACTACACAAGTGGAACTCATGCAACAGAAAGACAAAGAAAAACATATTGAGGAAGTCATGAAGCTATTAGAATATGATTGGGGTTCCTTAGACTTTGAACTAACATTCATGGGAGAATATAAGATCATAAGCAAAGATTCAGATAAGGGAAAACAAAAATTGGTAATGTCAATATAAAATTTGGATGACCCTTCAAAATAATCCACCTCAAGCACATTAGAACAAAAGAGAACAAATTACACAACAAACTTTGATGAGATAGACTATTAACAATCGCCAAATCCAAAAGAAATAAAAAACTTTATGGAAAAGGTTATGAGCTTATGAAACAACTTGGATATAGTGGAAAAGGATTTGGTTCTAGAGAACAATGTATTTGTGTCCCTATAGAGCCTCAAACACAAGAAAAGACTATTTTTCTTTGTTATTTTCCTTTGATAGAAATAAACAAACCCTCAACAAAATATTTCTCTAAGCCGAATTTAATAATAGTGCATCATGAGTTGATAGACACTAGTGGTCTTGATTGTTATCATTTGAAAGAAAGAGAGAAGTCCTCGCTTAACATTAATGTCATCACACAAAACAATAATGATTTGAATTTGATATATTTTATGGCTTCCTTTAAAGAAGAAAACAAAATCTCACAATCTAAAGAGTCTTGTGTAAATATGACATCCTATACTAAGAAAGAGATATCTTTTTCATAAAATAAAGAACCAATTTCTACTTTTGATCAAGAAAGTATCTTGTTGAGACTCCTCCAAGATCATTTGATATCCCTCCCTCCAAGAACATGAAATAAATTCTAATGCAAACATTCATTTTGTACATATAATAGAGTTCATGGTCATTCTACTAATGAATGTAAGGCTTTAAGTAATAAAATTCAACATCTTAAGGATTGTGGTGTTCTTCCTTATGTGGGGGCACCTAATTCCTCTAATTGATACTTATTTTTACACGAGCATGTTTCTCATCAATCATTTCGGCTCACCCTTGTCCTACACTAAGTGGGGGCAAGGGGTTAGGTAGCCTTGTCCTTGTATGTCACTTTTCATTGCCTCTTTTGGCTAGTTGATGACCTTTCATGTATATGTAAGAGAAAACTTGGGATGTGGATGATGTGCCTTAGGTTGGATTGCATGTGACATACTCTCATATCTTCTTCTACTTTAAAGAAATTTCTCATAGTAATGGTGTTAGCAACCTCTTTAAATTGGGGGCATACATCGACACTCATGTTTCATTGTTCGATTTTCTTTCTTCCTACAATGTGTTCCTTTCCCGATGGTGTCATCGGGTTTGATTTCCTCTGAGAGTGTGATATTTATTTGAGTTGTTCTCTCTTGGAGACATTAGGCATAATTTTCCCTAAGATGAGACCACGTACGAACTAAGAAAAATCCCTTTGAACATCCCTCTTTCTTGTTGAGTTGCATTTTCTTTTTGTAGCTGATTAAAGTCATGGACGTATGGCTTTGATATGGTTCCTTGGAGACTCACCTAGTGAACAACTAGCTTCACTAGCCCTTGTGAATGAGCATTTTTCTTTTTGTCCTTATCATAGTCATGGGGGTATGACTTTGATATGGACCTCTTGGGGCTCACCTAGTGAACAACTATCTTCACTAGCCCTTGTGGGCATGCATTTTTGTTTGCATAGTGGATAGCGTGTTCCACTTGTAAACCAGTTTGGACAAACAACCTAGACACAGTCCATAGTGCGTTGGACAGCTAGTCGAAACTTGATCCATTATATTTTTTTTCCTTTTTTTGTTTGTTTTTGTTTTTCCTATCCTTGATGGTGTATGTTTGTGATCTGGTTATGGCTTCATATATCATCTGCATGTGTTTTCCTTTGTTCCTATGTTGGTTTTCCTTAGGATCTTGATCTTGGGGACTTGGCCACCCTCCTAATGTTTTTCATCCTATCCTACTAGAATTAATCCATTTGGACCCCTATTGATTATGTGGTTGGCTACTATAGTGTGAGTTTAAAGAAAGTTCATCCTCTCACTAAAGTGGGGGCTAAATGTAGTGTAGTAAAATGTATACCCTTGCATTTTCACACTTTTTTGGGCCCACCTTGCTTTATTTATCTTTATTTATGTCTTTAGTGATCCTATTTTGCATCCACAAGCCTTATAAACTATCTTTTTCTAAAAAATACCGATAAACATTAAGTATAATTGATAATTTAATGATTCTGGATGAGTGTCCCTAATTTCTAGGTTGGGACTAAGATGCCACCTAGGGAGTCTTTGTCCCCTTGAGGTCTTGAGACCCCCTTTTCAGTGGAACCTTAAATGGGCCCCTTTTTTGAATCTGTGCCCCAAGTTTTCAAGACTTGGGACTCAGATGCCACCTAGGGTATCTTAGTCCCCCTCAAGATTTTTTCAGGATATAATTTCAAATTCGGGTGGAATTTGAAATCCTTTAATTAATGATTTCATATGTTGGCTTGTTGTGGTGTAATTTTGGGATATTAAGCATGAAAAGGTATAAATACAAGGTTCATTCATTCATTTCAATAACAAGTATTTTGAGAGCATTTATCATAGCTTAATTGAGTTCACAATAGCATTTAAGAGAAATTATTCAAGCATTTTGAGCCATCATCAAGAGTCAAGCATCATATCAAGGAGATTGTTCCATCATGTGTTTTTTTGAGATAACATTTGTGATGTAGGGTTTTGATTCAAGCAAGCAATTCAAGTCCATATCTATCAATCATTTCAAGATATAAATTCAAGCTAGCCACTTCACACAAGGTTGTAACACTTCATAGCAAGGGTTTGGTGAGTTTTAACATTCCATGTTTTTCATTCATCATTTCCCTCTATCTCATTTCATTTCAAGGTTTAATTTCCAACAAGGGCTTTGACCAAGGAAAACCCCCATTTACTAACAATCAACAATTTTTTATCTTCTTGTGTGTTTGTGATTGCAGATTTAGGTTGCAAACTTGAAGATCATTTCGAGTGAAAAGTTGCATCACAAAGTTGTCATCTTCATGAAAACTCACCTACAAGCCAGATCTAGAAGATTTAAAACCTGAGAACTAAGAAGAAGGAAGTGCAGATATTGGACCTCAAGACCACATTTAGAGATTTTTGAAAATTCAAAATAGGACTAAGTCACCACCTAGGGCGTCTTAGTCATCTCGAGGTCATTTTTCAAAAATTCTTTCAGATCCAATTTTGAATTCGAGGATTCTGCATTTACCTCGAAAACTAGCAATGGGACTAAGACAATAGTAAGGGCATCTTAGTCCTCCATAGAAATTTTTCATAGCTTCTTTGGATTTCTAGAATCCATGTTACATTTTGAGAGCTTCTAGGTACACATACCCTAACTCGTTGTTGTATAATTTCATTGTTTGCATCATTCATTTAGCTTGCATTACTAAGTTTTGTGAGTTTGTTGCTTATTTGTCTTTTCCAAGCTTTTGCTTAGTGGTGAACCCCTCAAAACTTAAAATAACCCCTCCTAGGTCTTCCTTGTTGAGAATTGGCTCACCTTTGAGGTTGATATTCAATCCAATTAGGATTCCTAGGACATTATTAAATGACCTAGGGAGAATAAGTGAACACACACCTATTTTATTTATGGTTAGCTTATGAATTCCAATGGTTCATTGGTGGAGAATATCCACATAGTCTACGAATACTTCTCTAATAGTCATCACAACCTTTGCAAATATCTATCTTTTGACACAAAAGTAAAATAACCTTTTGAAAATCAAAACAGTTCTAATTGAGCATCATTATCCAATGTCAACCCATAGACACCCGATCAATAAATCACAAATTTAAATCAATCCAAAACCCCTAAAATGTTCATACTAGAGCAATCAATTATACAAAAAATTACTCCTACAAAAACAATGCCCAATTACACAATGCAGTGAAATGTGTCAACTTTCTTGATTCCAATAATGTCAAAACATACAACTTACTGGATGAAATCATAGATTTTTCAAATTTCTAAATGCAATGTATATTTTTCCCAAGGCCCCAAGGATGCCTTTGCATCATGTGAGCATCATAAACTTCCTAAGCCTTCATCCCAAAGTTGGATCGTATCATCAAATCATATAAGTGTTAAATTCTATTACAATATAGAATACATTTTGTAAGACTAAAAATAAAATTCAATCTTCTAATTATCCCAATTAACCATATGTTCACTAAAAAATGACTTCACAATACATGTCACTTGAAAATATAAGCCTCATGATTGAGACCTACAATTATTTAATAAGTGAGGAAAATCTTACTGTAATGTCATCGATTTAGCCTATTTCTTGAAACTCGTAGGCTAAGAAGAATGGGAAATTAGGATTTCCTATTTTATAGGAGGTTTCAGATGCAGTTTTGAAGGCTTGCATGTGTTTTTTTCTAATGCATGTCTAGTGGAGTTTTCTGGGTTTTCAAAGATCTCTAAGGTGATGTGACATGCATCTAAATCTGACATCCTCTCTGGGCACTTACTATTTATAGTAAGTCATAATGGTTGCCTAGTTTATGCTTAAAAGATATTTGGAAACACTTAATATTTATAGTAAGTCATGGTACTGCTCAGTTGGCATACGGATGTGGTATTGGCAAACTTACTATTTATAGCAATATGTTCTTTTTGGTAAGTATATTTATAGCAGTATCACTCTGGCAGCAACTCAATCTTTTGCAGTTCAGTGTGGCCGATCAATTTGGCTTTCTGTTGAGTTGAAGTGAATTTACTATTTTTGGTAGTGGTTATTTTTAGTAACTTTAATTTTGGTAGTATCACCATTTGCAGTTCATCTCAGGTCATCATGTTATTTTGGGTGATCCTTCAGTTTCAGTATTGGCTTTGGTTTTGGTTATCTCCTTGGACTAAGTGTTATACTTATTCAATTTCATGTTTTTAAGTTGTACCCCATTCCTAGGAGTGATAACTTCATGTTGTTTTAAAGAGGGGACATTAAGGGGTCATGTTGAGCATTTAATGATTTATTAAAATGCTTTATTGTTGCAAATAGAAATGGACACCTAAAGGGAAGGGAAATAATGTCTTATTATTTCACAATAAAGTGAATGGTTGAAGGGCGTCCCTTGGGAATTTGAAGTAATTCAACTTCTTGGAATTCAAAGTGTTCCATTTGCCCATTGGAACTTATATATTGTTGCATTGTCGAGAGTTGCTTATGTTATGTTTTGGAAAGCAAAGTTATGCTCCTAGTTTGAAACCCAGAATTCGGATAAGGGAGAGCTTAGCAATTCTATTCCACTCTTCAGGCTTGAAACTATGGTTCCCTAGATAATGGATCGAGAGTGTGCTTCATTTAGAAGTGCACATTGAGCCTTAATGTTGAAGATTTAGATGTTATTTCCAGATTTTATTGTTGCTAGTTTAGTCATGGTTGTTGGTGAAAATCATTAACAGCTTTAAGGGTAATTCTAATTTGATTATGGGTATTTTCTCATCATGATTCTATGCTTGGGGTGACCTTCCTACCAATTTTTCAGATTTTAGTTTGGAGTCTTTGATTTTCTATGTCAAAATCGCCCCTCAAGGAGGGTCATACATTTTAGCTTGCATTGGGATTTGTGCATTAATAAATAAAGGTGTTTTGAGGTTGTTTCTTCATCTTAGCAGGGGCGCCTATCTTCTAGTTGATCATTGCACTTGGAATCATGCAATTCAGAGGTAATTCAATTGAGTTATGAGCATTTGATAAATTTATGTAGTTGCTGATTTGACATTTTCAGAATTACAATTTGCTGAAAGAGAATTAAATCATTTGTTGTTTCCATCTTTCTTCTTCTTTCTCATTATATTTTGACATGGAAACAATGTATAACTTGGTGCTTAAAAAATGGTGAAGAACATTGTAATTTGTAGCCTTCCTATTTGTACAAACTGTTAATAGTAGTATTATTTTAGTTCTTAACATTGTTGCATTATTTAATTAGATTCACACTAAGCACCCCTGGATAGTATACCGCCAGTGAGGATAAATTGAATTGTAATCTCTTTCATGCCCACTTTCAAGTGGCGAATCCCCGCTCATCAGTGGATGCATGCCGTAGCAGAAGAAGCATTTTAAATTTTAATATTTTCCCTCCACTATTTGGTGGTAGCGTGGAAAGTGTTTTGGTTGGTTATCCGCCTTGTTACATTTCAATTCACCATTAGTATTCCACCATATGTTAGCACCTTGCCTCTCAAAGGATCTTGAGTGCACATTCTTGGTGTCGAGTTTATTCTCTCTCTTTCAGTGTAATCTTAATAGTATTTGATTCAGTAAATCCTAGGGATCCTCTGACCATATGTCCGCCCCTCCTCCTTAAGTGTTTTTAGGGCGTATTCTTGGTTAGAGTTCTTTCATGCATGTTTTGGGTTATGCTAACTTTAACCGGTCCTTGGTTACATTATAAATGTTTGGTTTAAAAATCAAAAAAATTGAGAGAGTATATTTCACCTTGTTTGATAAATTTCATTATTTGTGTTGATGTAGGATCATTTTAAGCCATTATATATACCTAATATATGAATTTTTGAGTTGATGGATAGCAATTTTCTTGATCGACTAATAATTCCATGTATATTCCTTTTGGTCAAATGCCACTTCATGCACATCTATAATGTTACCTACATTATTTTATTTGAATGATTTTTTTTACTTTATTTAATTGATAGAAAGATAAGTTAGAACCAATAAAAATACAAATTTGGTAAGACAAAAATTATATCATGAAAAAATAGATGCTAAGATATATTTGGTATTGTGAAATTTTTAAAAATTTGAGAATTTTATACTACAATTGTGTGGCAATTATAAATAAAATTAAGTATATGATGGTCTATTACCAAAATAAAATTACAATATCTTACATGTAAGTGCAACATATGTGGATTTTACAAGTTGGGTGCTTATGCTTACCTTACACTATATAAAAGAGGTGCTAAGAGTTTGAAACAACATGGATTTGTATTTGGAATTACACTAATTGAATATTATGGCCTCAACACTCACCAATAATGCATATAGGGCCCTAATTTCCCTACAAGGTGTTATTCCCAAGGGTCGTCGATATCACCTACACACTATAAATGATGTATTGTCAATGCAATAATATCTAAACAAGTTAGATGCATTGAACCCGAATTTGAATAGCTACTAGGAAACGTGTCTTTTCACTAAAACATGAAGAGATTTAAGGGAAATAAACTTTTTATTGTTTAAATTCTAAACAATTTTCAATTGGTGAATGAAAAGATTTAAAATTTTTAACAATAAACATTTAAAATTATCTATTTGTTAAACAAAACAATCCAGTTTCATAAAATTTGATAAAAAAAATTACCTCCCAAAAACCAAAAAAAAGATTTCTATAACATTAATTTTATGAATTTGAATTTAATTAAGAAAGAAAAAATCAAGAAAATCAAGAAAATGATAAAAGCTTCACTTTCACTTAAACATCACAATTATCAATAGTCAAACTATCAATAATAGTTTTACATCTTATCATTACAAAAAAAAAAAAAAATTCCTTTTATTAGTCAAATCTTAGCCTTTCACCACTAACCTAAAAATTGGTTAGACAACAACGTTATTGCAATCTCTTCAAAAACTAGATGACCTAAAAAGTTCGATAACAACGTCGTTGTAATCTCTTCAAGGAGGTTCAAACAACGACCCGGCATTCATTATACCAGATATTTTCGCTTCTTATGAGGGCAAAAAACCAAAGATAAAAGCAAGAGCAGAGATGGAACTCCAGGCTAAGAAGTCCCAGCATAAAGTATTCGTGGTAGGTGACCGCTTTTGAGCTCGCGATCCCACAGAACTAACAATGCAGAGGAAAGCCGTGACTTTTAGCGGAAGGGACTTGAAAATATCTGACTCCAAAGGTAACGTCGTTCTCATAGTGGCCAAAAAGGCGATGTGTCTTCGTTACTCTCCTTGCAATGAAACCGAAAGTACACCTAACCATTCATTGTTGATATTGATGCATCGCTCATGCATATTGCATGCTTGGCGATATTTTTTAGGTTTCTTAATAAAGAAGACTTAAAGTTGATCAATGAGTTCTATGTTTGTGCATGCTAAATGCATGAACAAACCAGTGCAGTTAGTATTTATTTTTAGGAGTTGTTATTTCTATAAATAGATCTTCTTGCTGTTTGGTTTAACAGTCTAAGGAGAATGATGAAGTAAGAGGAAGACCTCTATATGTTGTTTATTGTTCTTGCTGTTTAGTTTAACAGTCTGTAATGAGAATGATGAAGTAAGAGGAAGACCTCTATATGCTGTTTATTGTTAATTGTCTGTGTTTCAGAATCTATATTCATAGGCATAATTAGTGGATTCATTTGCAGTGTTTAATAGGGTTGTATTGCAGATGTTTAATAGGGAAGCGGTCAGAGCCTCCATCTCTTCTCACTCCAAATATTAGATGTTTCAGCTCAAAACGAGATTTCATGTGTTAATGGCAGGTATCAAGGACGAAACTCTCTGTGATTTCCATGTCAAGAGCAGCTGCAATATTTATCGAGGCGACCAGATCGTCGCAGAGGTAAATAGAAAACAATTGCCCTAATTTGAGGCTGTGCTTTTGGTTGTGATTGTTGTATTTGGAGATAAATAACGTGTGTTTTATATGAATCGGATGAAGAGGAAATCCAGAGTGGCAAACGTGTTGATGGGGAAGGACAAGCGTTCAGTGACCATGAAGGCGGGTGTTGATTATTCCGGACGAGATCAACAAACAAGGTACTAAGTGCGATTCATAAATCTTTTTCCAGTAGTTGTAGTCGAAAGAAATTCCCTTTGATTTGGATGCAAATTTCTACCTTGCATAAATAATCTGGCGCCCATTGATTTAATCCTCAATCTACGTACTCAACCTTAGTGTGTATGACTTAGATGTTTTAAAACTTTTAGATCTTCATCTCAATTATCTGAACACGGTGGTGCTACTAAACACTAGTATTAGTAGAGTTTGTTGCATTACAGAATGAAGCTACAACATTCAATGTCCCTATAATCTTAACTCTCCTACAAAATAATGCTATTGTAGATGATATTAAAAGAGGGCTTGTGGGGAATTTATGTCTAATGATGATTTTATCAAGATAGAAGAGTTTAAGATGTTTTCCATCAAGTTGAGAATTAGAGCTAAGATATAAGAGACAATAAGAAGTGAAATGTTTTTAATGATATTTTAGGAAAAAATTGACGGTTAATAGAAAGAGCCAACAAATTGTGTGATTGTTTATAAAATTTACTCAAGTAATTTAAATAACTTCTTAAAATATCAATATTTTTCTTTACAAATATATAAAATACATCATATTATATATTTTATAATATAATATATGTAAATATAATTTATTATTTAATTATTTTGAAACAAAATAAACAAACAAATAATAATAGAAAACCTATATATATTCTATTTTAATGATTAAATATCATGATGGTCTCTCTCCCACCAAAATCAAAAAAAAATAAAAAACAACTAAATAATTTAGAAGAAAATAAACTAATCATATTATATCCCCATAGTACCCTATAGTACCCTAAACCTTAAATCACTAATGAAAGAACAGAAATTAATTGATTTCTTATTTGCAATCACTTGAACCTCATCATTTTTGTTCTTTTCACTTAACATTATATATCCTTAAGCCACTAAACTCTATAGTACCCTAAACCTTAAATCACTAATGAAAGAACACAAATTAATTGATCTCGTATTTGCAATCACTTGAACCTTGTCATTTTTATTCTTTTCACTTAACATTATTTATCCTTAAGCCACTAACTCAATTTAATTAAGTAGTAATGTTTAACCTTAAATAGTTATGGCATTTTACAATCATATGCATGTCATCAAGTTTTAGTAAATCTTAGATGTGTTCGAACTATACCTGAATTTCGTTGTTAATTATGATTAAATTGTACTCAGACTTGACTATTTATGTGCTCAGGAAATAAAAATACTTAAATCATGATTAATATTGAAAAAAAAACATTGGATTGTCGGTGTTCTTGACTTGGGGTAGAAACTAAGAAAAAAGAAACCAAAAGTCTAAAGAAAAGCACCCATCCGCCACGTAGTTGAATACAAAGGGCGATGTTGTAAGTGCTTCTCCCACTATGGCGTGCTAATCTCTCATTTCCTGTTTTCAGACTCCACTCGATTATCATCTGCCACACCGCCCGATCATCCTCCGTCCACCACTTCAACTCAAAACTTAAACCCATCACCTCAATCTTAAGCACAATCATTATATTCATTTTATCTCCTGCACACATCATAAATTTTGAATTGTTTTTCATGCGCAACTTCTCACTCAGATTCGATTTCGTTGACATCCGAAATGAAGGAGGCGTATAATTAGTGGAGCCATGAATTTCCCCCTCCTCCTCCTCCTCCTCCTCCTGTTAATCAACAGCAATGGCGTATGGTGCAGCCCGCCTGCTCCGCCAGTCCAATGTGACACCAGCGGTTGCACAGTCAGCAACGCGTACGGAATATTCCCCGACCGATCGACGTGTAGAGCTGCAGCAGCAGTTTATCCTGCGTCGGAAGAAGAGCTCGTAGAGGCGGTGGCGACGGGCAGCCGGAAGAAACAGAAGATGCGGGTAGTCACGCGGTGGTCGCACTCAATTCCGAAACTGGTGTGCCCGGGGGGCGAGAAGGGGCTAATCATAAGCACCCAGGAGCTGAAGCGCGTGGTTGGCGTGGACGAGGAGTTGATGAGAATCAGCGTGGAGAGCGGAGCGGAATTGGGGGAGATAATAAGCGCGGCTGCGGAGTATAACCTGGCGCTGCCCCCGACGCCGTATTGGAAGGGGGTGACCATCGGAGGGCTCCTCTCTACGGGGGCTCATGGCAGCTCCCTCTTTGGTATGGGAAGTGCTGTTCACGACTATGTTGTGGGCATGAGATTGGTCGTTCCCCTTACAGGGGGGAATGCGGGCGTTGTGACCCTCAATTCCTCTCACGCTGATCTCGATGCTGCCAAGCTCTCTCTTGGTCTGCTCGGAGTCATCTCTCAGGTATAGACCTTTTTGAAGCCGTATGAATTAGGTGAATCAAATAATATATATAAACTTTATTGATTAGGTTGTTTATCCAAGAGATAGAGAGAAATGTTTAATCAATCAATAATTTAATTTTTAATTAAAAGAATCTAATATTATTATGTGATATTTGTACTTTCATGGCAAAGATGGAAAGTTAGTAATAAAGAGAACGCAAGTGCACGTACTTATTATTTTACTTCGGAAGTTTTACTATATATTGGTTTTATTAATATTTCTTAATTAGAGAAATGAATTTTATTTGCTATTAGCAGAAGTTCAATTTTTTCTGATATTGCTAAGACATCATATAATTTTTAGAAGATTTCACAAGTGCAGGTAACATTGCAGTTGCAGCCAATGTTCAAAAGGTCTATCACAAACGTGAAAAAGGATGATCAAGATTTACACGAGAGCATAGCTGAGTTTGGTAGAACACACGAATTTGGAGACGTGACATGGTATCCCGGGCAGCGTAAGGTTGTTTACAGAATAGACGGCAGAATTCCTCTAAACCAATCTGGAGACGGAATCAACGATTTTATTGGCTTTCGCGAAACCTTAACACTAGGCTTGGGCATCACCCGTTCAACAGGTAAATTTTGCAATCTACTTGCATACATTATATATTTCTTTATTGAACATCCAAGTTTATATATTAGTTGGGTTAACAAAATAAAATCTTCCTCATAGTTGAAATATTCTAGAAGAGTTACAGGAATCTACAAAGGATGCCAAGGGAAAATGTGTGACAGCGAAGCTTCAGGTAGAGGCTCTGCAGAGCGTGGGTTCAGGCTTCAAGAACAATGCTTTGGGGTTCTTCAAATATCCCATTATAGGCTACCACAACAAGCTCCAGGCAGCCGGTTCATGCCTCAATTCTACAAAAGATTTCCTGATAACAGCCTGCCCATGGGATCCTCGCATTAAGGGAGAATTCTTCCACCAGACTACCATGAAAATAAGCATGACCAAGATTTCAGACTTCATCACAGAAATTAAAAAGTTGAGAGACTTGAATCCCTCTGGTCTTTGTGGGGTGGAGCTCTACAATGGAATTCTCATGCGTTTTGTCAAGGCTTCCAGTGCTTATTTGGGAGCAAATGAGGATTCGGTGGACTTAGATTTCACATATTATCGATCTAAGGACCCCATGCTTCCTAGACTCAATGAGGACATTCTTGAAGAGATTGAGCAAATGGGGTTGTTTAAGTATGGAGGCACTCCCCACTGGGGTAAGAACCGCAACATTGCCTTTCAGGGAGTATTGAACAAGTATAGGAAAGGTGAGGACTTTTTGAGAACTATGAAAAAGTATGATCCAGAGGGATTGTTGTCCAATGAGTGGACGGATGGACTG
This sequence comes from Sequoiadendron giganteum, assembly GCA_007115665.2. NCBI lineage: Eukaryota > Viridiplantae > Streptophyta > Pinopsida > Cupressales > Cupressaceae > Sequoiadendron > Sequoiadendron giganteum. Next base: position 963,803,465 of record CM021100.1, read on the forward strand.
TTGGGAATGGGAAAGGAAGGGGTATTAATAGAGAAGGATGGTTGTGCTTTGGAAGGTTTGTGTTTATGTGTAGAGGACAGGCAGTGTGCTCCTCAAAAAGGTTATTTTTGTAGGGCAGGAAGAGTGTACATCGATGCTAGAGTCTGTAGATACGAGGGATAGAATAACACCTAATTGCATGTATGTATTAGATCGACAAAGTTAATTTTGTGATTTTTATATATAGAGCGCACAAATTTAGGGGATAGATAATGTTGCAAGCAAGATAATGGGATCATCAAACAATTTGGGATAGAATATGACATTGCAAGGATTTTATTTCAAACTGGCTTTAAGGAAGGGTATATGGACAGACTACTCTTTTCTCTCTAATATCTTTTTATGCTATTTAATTAACTTGTAGTTACTACATTTTTATTTATAATGTCAATGAATTTTATTCATGTTAAAGTCGCTTCAAAATCATTTCTATGAGTGGCCATTAACTATTCTTATTGTTAATGTCATGGATTATTTTCACTATCTCTCATCTTTTTCATGGATATATATTTGAAGAGAACTTTTTTTATCCTTCATAATTTTATATTCATCAAAAGAAATAAAAATTGATTATAGATACTCATAAAATTTTATATTAATATAAAAAGAGTTATAGTTTAATAAATAAATATTGAATTAAATTAAGAGGTTAAAGATGATTTGGGTTTTTAAGGTAGAGTATTGATATGATTTAATCCCATTAAAGGTACATTCCTAGAGTATATTTCATTGTATAAATTTGATATGTTCTTTTTGAAATTTGTGTTGTTAATCTCTTCATAATAATTGGGAAAGATCTCAAGTGTGGTTTTGACCTCTTTATTTGTAATTTTGTCCTTGGCAATTATGTTCTCCTAAATTATGTTCCTCTATTATAATACCTAAGTCAAAGTCAAAATGGTTTAAATCAAGTGTGGTTTTGACCTCTTTATTTGTAATTTTGTCCATGGCAATTATGTTCTCCTAAATTATGTTCCTCTATTATAATACCTAAGTCAAAGTCAAAGTGGTTTAAACAAAGACCTTTTCAAGGTTGTTACAGAAAAATTGGAATTTCAAATTTCCATGTCCTTAAGTCAAATCTCATTTCATTATTCATAATTTGTATGAAAAATAATTAGATATCAAAATGGATATGCATGAAAAACAATCATTTTTCGTTAAAATACAGGGTCATTTTGATTTGAAACTCTTGTGATACTTTATGACAAGGTGAATGAATAATCTAATTTCCTTAATAATATCCTACATATTGTCCGTGTTTCAATATACAACTCTATACATTAACTTAAAAGTTTCATCTAAAAATAAATAGACAAGAATCATATTTTCAAATTGAATCAAATATTTATACTTCTTCTACATTATTATTATGTTTAGCAATATATATATATTATATTTCTAAAATACAATAAATAAAACCGTGTAAAAATAATAATTAACATTTATAATAAAGACCAAAAAATAAAACAATACTAATTTATATTTAGCTGATAAGCTATTTACGTGGGGGAACCCCACCGGTATTTCCAGCAGTCTAACGCCGGCGGGAACCCCACGAACTTTATGGCAGGGGTACGTCATCATCGAAAAAGTGTTTTTTCGGGTACTTTGATCTTGCTTGTCATTTACTCATTCAACAACCATCTCAATAACTGCTTCGAATTAAAAAAGATGTCTGTCGTTTGTTTGGAAATCCCTTTTCGCAAACAATTTTAACACACAAAGAATTTGAAGGTCAATTTGGCTTTAAATAGCTTTGCTTTGGCGGAAAAAATGGTGGATTCTGCAAATTAAAATCTACAGCAAAACTAATTAGAACTGGTAATTGCACTATCGACCTATATTTTATTCTGCCTTAGATTTGTATTCTAAAATTTTCTTCATAGATTTAAGTTTTAATAAAAAAGAAATTCAAGGAAGCCGCTACATTCATAATCTATGCTTTTTCTGCCTTCAATTTTTGTTTCTATTTTCTTAAGGATTTAGTTTATAGTCAAAATAATCCAAGGAAGCACCTGCACTGATAATATCTATTTTTTCTGCCCTAGATTTGTCTATTTTCTCGCAAGGATTCATATTTTAGTAATAAGAAGTCGCTACACATATATTCTGTATTTTTTATGTCTTTCTATTTGGTTGCCCTCTTCATGAATTTAATTTAAAAAATCATTTATAAAATAATAATTTATATAATAAATAAAATAATTATATAATAAATAAAATAAAAAAGCTTCTTTAAATAAAATAATATAATAAATTTTTAATAAAAATAAAATTTGTTATGTGTTATAAAATCCAAACAATAAACAAATAGAAAAATGAAAAACTAAACTTGTATAGGAAGTGTTGTTTTTGGAATGAATTGGAGAGGAGGGTAAAGAAGTAGAGAGGGAAGGATAGAGAAAGAGAGAGAGAGGAGGAAAAATAAGTAGAGAGGGAAGGATAGAGAAAGAGATAAAGATGAGGGTAAAGGGACAGAGGAAGGTAGAGAGGGATAAGTGAGATAGAGATAGGGAAGGAGAGAGTGATGGAATAGAAAGAGAGAGCCAAAGAGACTAAGAGAGAGAGAGAGGGAGGGAGGGAGAGGTAGAGAGGGATAGGGGAGATACAGAGGGGGAAGGAGAGAGAGGTAGAGAGGAATAAGTGAGGGAAGGAGAGAAGTATAGAGGGAAGGAGAGAGTGAAAGAGAAATAGGTGGGATGGAGGGAGGGATAGGTAGAGAGGGATATGTGATATAGAAAGAAATAGAGAGGGAAAGAGAGAGCAAGAGGGAGAGAGAAGGGGGGAGGCAAGGAGGGAGAGGTAGAGAGGGATATGTGAGATAGAGAAAGAGAGAGGAGGGTAAAGAATTAGAGAGGGAAGGATAGAGAAAGAGAGAGAGAAGAGGGAAAAGAAATAGAGAGGGAAGGATAAAGAAAGAGAGAGAAAGGAGGGTAAATGGACAAAGGGAGGTAGAGAGGGATAAGTGAGATAGAGATAGGAAGGGAGATAGAGGTGGGATAGAAAGAAGTAGAGAAGGAAAGAGAGAGCTAGAGAGAGTGAGAGAGAGAGGGAGGGAGGGAGAGGTAGAGAGGGATAGGGGAGATATAGAGAATTAAAGAATTATAGGGGGAAGGAGAGAGAGGTAGAGAGGAATAAGTGAGAGAGGGAGAGAAGTAGAGAGGGAAGGAGAGAGTGAGAGAGAAATAGGTGGGATGGAGGGAGGGATAGGTGGAGAGGGATATAAGATATAGAGAGAAATAGACAGGGAAAGAGAGAGCAAGAGGGAGAGAGAAGGAGGGAGGGAAGGAGAGGTAGAGAGGGATAGGTGAGATAGATCACTACTTTCTTCATGTCGTCCACTGCTTTTCACAGCCATAAATAATGTAGGCTCAGCCTATCGGTGTAACTATTGCACCTTATTGAGGTGCAAGTGCTAGTCTTAATAGATCTTGAGAATTAAGAATTGAGTGAGAACAAACTTAATAAAAAATTGAAAATATCTTAAACCATTTATTTTTATACAACTACATATAGCTCAAAGTTGAAGGTTTGAACAAACCATTATAAATTTGAAAAAAGTTGCAAGGTCAAATTCTAATTTGAAGGTGCATAGAAATGCAATTAGTCTAACTTCTCTTTGAATAATGCATTCCTGTAAACCGGTCCCATAAATTGACATCATGAATTATCTATTTAGTATAATTAAAATATTGTGTGAATAGTATTTTACCAAGTGTAATAATACATAACACATATGAAAAAATTTAACGATATTAAATGTGAAAAGGGAGTGTGAAATGAATATTTAATAGATATAAAAGTAGATTACATATAACATATGAAATTTATGAAGTTAAAATGTTAACTTTTTTAATAGTGTTTATGTTATTTAATAAATAAAAAAATAATAAGATTAATTAATTTATGAAAATATGTATTTGGACTACCTATCACTTGATTTCTTTATTTACTATTGTAATTTAATACATTTATTATTATGGTAAGAAAGTGATTTATTTAGTATATAGAGTCTTATGTAGTTGTATAAGAATATAAATATTAGAATCATAATATATTGGGTGGGGGCCCTAGCTTGGTTGGCTAAATCTTTCCTATTTGATGCAGAGTTAGGAGGATTCAACAACATATCTCACAATCCTTCAAAATTAATCCAAATCAATCTTTGTATAACACATGCTCTTAGTCATTCTGTGTCACATTGGAAACATAACCATGGTAGCCCAAAAGAAAACTATTTCATTTTTCCCAAAACTGCAAACCCTAGACAGGGTTCAAACCTCCCCTCACTAAAATGATCATAACTTATTCAAATATTAATGAAATTTGATGAGACTTGAAGAAAATGAAAGTACATTCATATAGGAACAACATAAACTTGGTTTCAGACCCAAAATATATACTTTAAAATCCGTACCATCACATTCTTTTAGACTGTAAATTCTGCACAATATTGTTAAAATAGGCAGTCTCACCAAAATAATCATATCTTCCACAAAACTCAATAAAATTGAATGAGACAAAAAGATTTAGAAACTAGAAACAAATATCTTTCCATCCATATATGATACTCCATTTTTTTAGTGCATACCAGGCCGTAAAAATCACAACTTCAACCTGGAAACAATGTAAAATCAGAAAATGCACACAAACTTGAGGTTGCCATTCATCAAACTTCACAAATAATGTCTCCAACCTTTCCAATTCAAGTTTTGGAGGGTGTACTTATACATTTACAACCTAAAAAAACTATTTTCAACCACCTTTTAGTTAGTTTGTTGACAAAACACCTTAATGACACTTTTGACAAGTTGCTTGACAACTTTCTTGAGCAACTTTTACAATTTTTAACAACTTTAAACATTATCTGAAAAATGACTTGAAATGTGACTTCCTCAAACTTTAAAACCTATAAAATGGTTTGATAAACTTTATTATAATACCCAATACATAAAATAGAGAAACTATTTACAAATGGCCTCATGGAGTCAAGAAATCAAACAAGTGCTCCTACACCACTATTACAGGAGGTTGGTCATGAGGTATAGGACTTTTTTTTCTTTGGCTATGAAAAAGAACAGCCAAGAACAAAGCATCCCATGCGAATAAAAATTTTCCAAGAGCAAATATGTCCAGGTAATCCACCAGAGTGTGAAAACACAAATAACTGAATGGAGTGAAATCTGGAAAAATGGCATGGATGAAACTGAAGAGCTCTGAAAGATGGTTCCAACGCCACTGAGATTGCGAAAAACGGAGAAACTGATCAAAAGTTATGAGCTTGAGACTGAAAGAAGCCCCTTTGTCTTCAACTGGCTGTAGAATGCACCAACAGAAAAATCACTGAAAAATAACTACTCCATCAGAAAATTGGGATTTCCAGCTTTCCAGCGATATCTCGTTTGCCAATTTTCGACACCGTGGCGGAAAGTTATGGCAAAAGGAAAAAAAAGGCTCAATTAGGGCATTGTGGGGTACATCAAATGCTAACTGGGGGCAAAAGTGGAGCCCCTGGGCGCTAGCCCTCGGTCGGCCATATGACCGCGGGTGGCTCAAATGCAAAAAATAAACCCACCACCAGGCGGGTGGCGGGTGGGTTGGGCGGAGATGGCAAGAGGCAGCGACACCGCCCCTAGGATGGAGCCCCCTGCAGAAGAACCCGCAGACCAAGGCGGAAGGCGTAGGCGCTTACGATGAGACCGGGGCATGGCCGGCAAAGGATGGTCGGCGGACCGGTGACCAGAGGTCGGCGGGGCCAACAAAACTATCATATGTCGGACAGGTCGGCAAAGGACAATGGGGTCGGTGGGTACAACTGGCCAACAGGGTACGAACCCTACGAAACAATAAAAACCTCCCCAAACAATCCGTAGAATATAAAAATTCAAACCCCCATATAATATGCCCAAAAAATTATTTGCAAATAACCAAATATTTAATAAAAAATTCCGACGGAAATATATGCAGAACATAAAAAATTCAATAGTTTTTTATTCTGCAAAATCGTACCCGGCCTTGGGTGGGTCGTACGGTCGCCCAAGTAAAAAAATTTTGCCTTAGATCGACTTTGTCCAAAATGGACGAATGAACAGTTGATTTAGGGGTTTTGGACCGCTGCAGACGCAATGGCAATGTCCGTTTGAGCTTAAAATGCTTCAAAAATGCAGGTGTGCCCTAGATCAAGAAAACAATCCCCAAACCTTTGAAGCTCCAAAAATCTTCAAAACAAGAACAGGAAGCAGCAGGTGTGGAGCTCTGATACCATGTAGGAGTTGAGAAAATACAACACCACAAACCCCGAAGATCACCTGCATGCAAATAACCTATCACAAAAGAAGAGATGGAGACAAACAAGCAAGGGTTCTCTGAAAACTAAAAATGTATATATCAGAGAGAATGAGAGAATGAATTGATATGAAATACAATGGGATCAATCCTTATAAAAAGGAGATCATGCAAACCCTAATAAAACCCTAATAGGAAAAACCCTAATAGAAGCCCTAATAGGATAACATTTAATAATTAATATAATTATTAAATGTCACTATATGCAAACTAACGTGAAATCTTAAGAAGGGAATAAAGGTAACTTAATCAACATAATTAAGTTAAGACCTTTACTCTAACAACTTTTACAACTTTTACAATTTTTAACAACTTTAAACATTATTTGAAAAATGACTTGAAATGTGACTTCCTAAAACTTTAAAACCTATAAAATGGTTTGATAAACTTTATTATAATACCCAATACATAAAATAGAGAAACTACTTATAAATGGCCTCATGGAGTCAAGAAATCAAATAAGTGCTCCTGCACCAAACTCCTGGGGGCAAAAGAATTCAAGCCCCTTTGAATTGTCTTCCTCTTGATCTTCCAATTCCTTTCCAATTTTTCCTTTGTATTTTCAACCTGAAAATTATTCTTTGTCCAAAGCATTAGTAACATAATGAAATGAAACAAACTTTCTACCATAATACCTCCATCATTCATCAATCCTTTGCAAACCTCTATGACCAATTCATCCATGATCATTCCCTTAATCAACTCAATGTCTTCAAGTCCTGAAATCAGGTTTCTTATCTCAATGATACATTCACCTTCTTGCCTTGGAATTTTTGCAACAACTTTAAATTCTCCATCTTCATGCTTAGGAACATCTTTGTCTTCATCTAGGAATTCTTCATGTGCATCTTCATATGCTTCTTCTTCCTCTTTCATCTTCTCATTTCTTCTTCTTTTCACAATCTTCTTTATAGGCCAAACCATCTTCCTTTTCAATTTCAAATTCCAACTTGTCTCTTGTTTCATCATTTGTTCTATCTTCTTCATAGATTCTTGGAACTCTTTATCCAACCTCTTCATTTCTTGCTTCAACTCAACAATTTCCCTATCCATCTTTGCTTGTCTTTTTCTCTTCTTTCTCTCCTCCTCTGCCTGCAAATGCCTTCTCAAGTTCTCCATCTTTTCTAGATGGTCTCAGCAAGTATATCCTTGCTCACAGCTCACTTTTCTCTCTGCCTTTTCAATGGAAACAATCAGGTTCTCACATAACCTGCAACCAACCAAAACACAACTACAAAACCACAATACCAAAACCAATTTCTTTCTCAGCCCAAACCTTTTGCTGAGCTCTGATACCAATCTGATGCAGAGTTAGGAGGATTCAACAACATATCTCACAATCCTTCAAAATTAATCCAAATCAATCTTTGTATAACACATGCTATTAGTCATTCTATGTCACATTGGAAACATAACCATGGTAGCCCAAAAGAAAACTATTTCATTTTTCCCAAAACTACAAACCCTAGACAGGGTTCAAACTTGCCCTCACTAAAATTATCATAACTTATTCAAATCTTAATGAAATTTGATTAGACTTGAATCAAATGAAAGTAGATTCATATAGGAACAACATAAACTTGGTTTCAGACCCAAAATATATACTTTAAAATCTATACCATCACATTCTTTCAGACTGTAAATTCTGCACAATATTGTTAAAATAGGCAGTCTCACTAAAATAGTCATATCTTCCACAAAACTCAATAAAATTGAATGAGACAAAAATATTTGGAAACTAGAAACAAATATCTTTCCATCCATATATGATACTCAATTATTTGAGTGCATACCAGGCCGTACAAATCACAACTTCAACCTGGAAACAATGTAAAATCAGAAAATGCACACAAACTTGAGGTTGCCATTCATCAAACTTCACAAATAATGTCTCCAACCTCTCCAATTCGAGTTTTGGAGGGTGTACTTATACATTTACAACCTAAAAAAACTATTTTCAACCACCTTTTAGTTAGTTTGTTGACAAAACACCTTAATGACACTTTTGACAAGTTGCTTGACAACTTTTACAACTTTTACAATTTTTAACAACTTTAAACATTATTTGAAAAATGACTTGAAATGTGACTTCCTAAAACTTTAAAACCTATAAAATGTTTTGATAAACTTTATTATAATACCCAATACATAAAATAGAGAAACTATTTACAAATGGCCTCATGGAGTCAAGAAATCAAACAAGTGCTCCTACACCACTATTACAGGAGGTTGGTCATGAGGTCTAGTCTCTCCCACCCCCGTGGTATCGGAGGGCATGTCGTGCTATTGTCACTGGTCACGTTAAAAATTTTACCAAGCACACTATAGTTTATAGGGGGTCATGCTACCCAATTCCTATAGTCTAAAAAAAAAGAATCATAATATATTGAGAAAATATGTGATCATCTATGTAGATTAGATACCATTTTAATAAAAGTTACATTAGACTATTTGACATAGATTTAGTGGTTCCAATTGAATAATGGACTTAAAAATGAAGGTACCAATTGAATACTAGATTATTTAAGTAGAACCTAATCCAAAACCACTTCTTCCAACTTTAGAATTTATAAGAATCAAGTAAGACTATGTCAAGTATTGCATATAAGATTCAAAATAAAAAATTTATTTCTAGAATAAACTAGTATCTCATGAGTAATAATTTGGTGTATCATTGCTGAAAATAATATATACAATTTAGATATGAAAAATTCATTTCGAAAAGGTTGTATCTCATATTTATTTGAATAGACCTTTGCAATATTGATAAATAAATTATATTACACATATATCATAGATGATGTTACAAATACATCAATAATCTGCAACATATCCTATATCTAAGATAACCAACAAGAATAAATGAAACACATGTTCCTTTTCCTACTTTAATAGATCTATAAGCTTAATTTTCATCGAATGTAGTTTACAAATTCACAAAGACGTTGATTCTTGCAAGCTAAAAAAATATAATCTTAGCTTTAGAAATAAAATCTATACATAATTTAGAATGAATCAGTTCATTTTGGAATTATTTCATCATCATATGATAAACATTGTATATTCTTAACCCATTATTTAAAATAATATTTGATAGCGATGGACATAAATACAAAATAAATTACATTTCATCTCCAAATCATGATGCATACAATAGAATGATTATGTATCTTCTCATATAATGTAGAATTAATGAGACAAATATTCTAGGGTCAAGTACAACTCTTCATTCAATGTAATTACAATAGAACTCTATGGACATGTCTCCTAATCACAAATCATTGAAATTGTATTTAACATAGTTGGCAACCATAAATATAGATTATGATATTCCTCTATCATGTCTATCAACCCTTTTAGAGCTAAAAGAGGTTTTCAAAGAAAATAATGTGATTGAGAAAATTCAATACATTCAACAATAAATAAAGACTTCCATGGAAATGATCAATGATAAACTTAATCATATAATAAAATATAGTGTCGCACTCATTCAAAATTAGTGACAAAGAATGATTTCATTTTTAGAAGAAAATATTTATTATATCCTATCATGATACACATTATTATTTTTATATATCTATTATTTAAGACTCGATGAAACTTAATAGTATAGGATAAGTTTACTAAGTCAATCCTCTCAAATTTTCATCTAGTCTTCAATGTAGAATCCTTCACAATTACTTTGAACCTTTGTATTAAAGCTCAAGATTTTAAAATATATACATTCTTTAATAAGCTAAAGTGATCCAAAATATTGTACCATTTTAGTACATGTGAATTAACTCATTAGAAATAAATTAAAAAATATAAAAATAACTATATTTATATCTATTAAATAATCAAATAAGTTAAGGGCTCTTTTTTAAGGGAGATGGACAATAGCTCAAATGTCATAAAAGAAATGTTTTGTCTATTAAATATTTTAATTTTTAAAATAAAAATATTAAACTATATTTTATTGTAATATATTTGTCTTTGTTTATTTAGTAAAAATGTTACTTTTCATTGAAATAAGGACCCCTTTTTGGAGTGTTGTACATTTTTTTATTTTTTTTACATAATTTATTATTTTTCCTAGTATCTTAAATATATCATTAATTTTTTTATAATAGTCTCGATTGAATACAAATTTTAAATATATATATATATATATATATATGGCATTTGACAAATTCATCACCAACAATTCACCGAAGGAAAGTTCACCATCAGCGGTTCACAGCCATGGAAAATTTACTAACGGAAAATTCACCGCCAAGTAAAATTCACCCCTAGTAATTGACCATGGTGGAAAATTATCTGCATTAATATTTTTAATAAATCATTTTTTTTAAATATATATTAAAAAATATTAATGCGGTTAATTTTTTGCCATGGTGAATTGTTGGCGGTGAATTGCTGACAGTGAATTTTCCTTTGGTGAATTGTTGGTTATGAATTTTCCTAGAACTATATATATATATAATTTTTTGAAAATCTATCATTGAAGACTATGTACTTACAAAATGGTGTCTTTAGATGAATTCATTTGATCCTCAAAAAGTGAGGTGAAATTGCTTTATCAACATTTGATAGGAGCAAAGGAGACTCTTTCAAGGGTTCAATTTAAGTGTATGGAGTTTAATATAACTCCCCTAGACTAAGATTGAACCACCCCCATATCAAATCCTCTATGCAATTTTTAATTGCAAAGTAATTTTAGGCAAAATTAGGGTGGCACCAAAAATGGGACAATTGATTTTTCTTTCACCCAAACACTAACCTAATATTATCTTATACTTTACTCATCTCATAATACAACAATGGTGCTCAATGGAACACTATAAGAAAATTAGAATTTAGGTAAATCCAATTATGGCTATGTTCCTCAAATGCTAGTAAATAATTGTTTGTTGGCCCTTGCCCAGAAAATTGACAAATTCTACTTCTTATGTTGCCCAAGTTGTTTTGACAACCCTATCTTTATAAATGACCTTAGAAAATATAAAATAGGGTTTTTTTATCTAGTTTAAGACTTCATTTTAATATCTTTCCAAAATTATAGTGTCCTTATGTACTATTTTATCTTTTGTATGTGTATTTTGTCCATAATTAATATATTTTTTTATTCTTTGGAGACATATTCATGGTGATCTATGCTAGACCCTAAGCCTTTATATTTCATTTGCTTATCTCTGTGGTGCATATACATTCATATTTTATTTCTTACATTCTCTTCTATTTAAATGTTGATTGACTATCACAAGTGGGATATTAACTTAGCTTAATCCTTAAGCTTGTGAGTGACTAGTTACAAGTACTTATGAGTGGATTGAATTGGTTAACCCTCTAGTGTCCATGGTCTAATATTGTGTAGATTATTCATAAATTTACCTAATTGAATTAGTATATTAGTAATTTGTGTGCCATGATATTCTTGGGTGGTAGGCTCCCATTAGACAAAACATGTAATGTTGACAATGTGATGGGCCTACAAAACATATGATGATGCTAAGAGGTTTGATTGTATACTAAACAAATTATAGTTGAATTAATTACACATCAATAACCATTAAATAAATAAACCCGACTCCAAGCACATAGTGCATAATATCTTCCCACTAGTAACAAATGATTAATGGAGATTATGTCGTAAGAGGTCTTCTAGAAGATTTAACATTCTTCCAACACAAAGCCTAACATGATATTTTCCTTTCCAGAGCGGGCCGACAGAACTTAGTATTACTTGCTTTGGAGCCCATCTTTCCAATCCAAGATATATCAATGAACATTTTGCGACACTAACCCGAATCCATAGCGTTATCACATATTTATTTGGAAGCACTGATCGATAACTGGATCTTCGCAAACTGCTACTGAAATTTTCTGGTTATATCCTTTCGTATACAGCGATTGAAGTATTGATTAACATGAACAAGTCGAGGTACGATTTGTCTGACAAAAATAAGAACATGGAAGGCCTAGGCTTTAGAATCAGCACTACTTATGGCAAAGTAAATTCTAGGAGGAACAGGTCGCCATATTCCATTGCTAAGGCATTTAGAAAGTCACAAAGTCAGAGATACAGACAGAAACAGAATAATAATGTTCATGGTCTGCTAGTGGAGAGCTTTGCAGATGCGGGCATGCCAAGAGAAACAAGAGTAAGTGAAGAAGATATAAAAGAGCTCTTCTCGGGTTTTGGGCAACTCAGAAGATGAGCTCTTCATTTCAATAGAAAGGGTGAGTTCATGGGTACAGCAGAGGTGGTCTACATCAACAGAAACGATGCGACTACTGCTTGGAAATGCTACAATAATGTTTTGCTTGATGGAAAGCCAATGAAGATCGAATTCATTGGTGCTACTGTTCCTGATCGTACGATTACAAGTAACTTTGACTTGGATCCAAAGTTGCCCTTGATTACGCAAGCACATCCCAAAATGAGTGGCCAGAGAGGAAGGGGGAGGAGAAGGAGGACAGGATTTGTAGGGGCGCCAGAGAATGGTTTTGGAAATATAAATGAAGGAAGCTACAGAAGAAGAAAAGGAAGGGGAGGAAGGGCCGACAGTCTAAGGAAATCTAATAGCGTATCTGCTGCACAACTTTAGATGGATCTCGAAAGCTATCATGCAAAAGCCATGCAAAAATAATAGCAGCAATCTGTTTTCAACAATTTTTTCTCAGTCCTAGTGCCATTTCTAAACGTCAGTGGTGTAATGTGTCCTTACTTAGAGATTAAATAATTCACACTTTTATTCAATCTTTTTGCATTTTCATTTTTTATTGAATTTATTTAGAATAAAATCATAATGATTTATATTATTTTTTTAATGGCGATTTTATTTTTTTTATTTTTTCAATTTATGATAATTAGTTTGTTTATAATATGACAAACAACATTATTCATTCTTGAATTTCATAATTACTTCATTAGTCATTTTGAAAAATATATCTTATTCTTCAAATATCTCATTTCCATCTTGGTTCAAATATGTGAATACAAAAATTAATTTGTTGAGATTTCATGTTTGCAAATTTGAACATCAAATATTTGATTTTAAAATTTAAAATTTAAATCCTTACTACCATTTCCTTTGATCATTATGAGTTGACTAAAGTGTGAATTGTCTAATTTGAATGCTTTCAACGGTGGACTTAAAGACTAACACTAATGGACATGAATCATATAGCATAACTAAGAGTCACATTTATGAATCAGATTATAAGTGGAATAAAAGAGACTGTGTCAATGTTGCATCATCAAACTAAAAGCATATATTGCACACTTGCTTACTAATCTTGACCTTGTTTCACTTCTATTTTAATGGTTCATCAAAGAGTCTAACTAAAGAGAATTTGACTCATGCAATTCAATATATTATCCAAAGTTCTTTGTAAATATCGCATATCCTTGCACAAATTCAGATTCTAAACATTGAGGCAAACAATTTCTAGCCTACAAAATTTTCCTAGAGCATATTTATGAGGTATGGTTTTTAATATAATTGTACACTCACAAGGATTACCTTTATATTCATGGACCTAAACTAGGAAGGGAAACAACCAAAATTGTAGGTTAGCAAGAAAGTGTAAAATTCCAACACTTTGGCAAATAGATTCCTACCATTTAGATAAAGAAATCTATAATGAAATCAAAGCTAAGTACCCACACATTTAATTTATTTAGTTTTTGTATTTATTTGATTGATTAATTATAACATTTATTTTTATTATCAACCCCTAGCTCTATTATATATGCTAAGTATGGTTCAATTGCTCTACTTATTTAATCAACCTGCACTTTTATGTAAGGTGGTTGTTTTTCTCTTACAACTTTGGTGAATTCAAAATTCTACACAACCTAGAGTTTGACCTTAGCATTCATCATTCATATTCATCAAATTTCTCCATATCTAATTTTCTAATATACCATTTTATATTAAATTTAATTAGGGTTTAGATCCACCCTTGTTTGTATTTAATTTTCATACCTTGATTAATGTTTGGGCCTTCATTTTGTCAAATTTATATGACTTCATCCACTCATCCTCAAGTTACCCATCACCTTGAGTCCTCATTGGTCAATTCCCTTAACTAATTTGATGTGTCATTATGTTTTGTGGTTTCCAATCCTTCTATAGAAATATTTAAATTTTTGAGTAATTATTTTTAATATAGGCTAATTTTTGAGAGATTTGTAGTAGTACACATAATTTTTTTTAATTTTGGTGTCAATATTTTCTAAAAATTATAGATTTTCACAAGTGATGTTAAGAAATTATCATTTGGGGAATTTCTAAGACTCCTTTTAAGAGTATACAGTAACATTTTTGGTGCAATTTTTTTGAAAGTGTATAGTTTTTTATCTACTTGTTATTTGTCCAATTTGATGCATTCCATTTTATATCAAAATTATACATTCATCTTTTGTTTTATTGATTATAGATTACTAATAAAAAATAAGTTTACATTATAGTTTCATACATCAAAGTTTCATATGTTGTCTTTTTGAAAGGGGGAATTTTGGTTGTAGATTCTATGCTTGGGAGATAGAACACCAAAACTCAACACTCTCATTCAAGGACAAACCCTAGAGATCTCAACCTAAACTATGCAAAGGAGAAAGAGATCTGACTATAGGGTTGTTCTAGGGGCTGATTGTAAACTAATGAGGGGTTCACCACCAAGCTAGGGCTTGTAAAGACAAATGCAATGCAAGTCAAAATGCTAAAACCAAGGGTAAAAGCACAAAGATGAGTCCACAAAATGTGGAATTTTTTTCCTTAGGCAAAAAAATTAAATCTGCTTGCAAAAAATGGGATCCCGCTTTTTAATAAATGGGGTCCCATTTAGGTTTAGGACCCCGAGCCAAAAATAGGATCCCGTTTTGAAAATGGGATCTCGTTTCATTAAAAAAAATAAAAAATTATGAATTTAAGAAATGGGATCCCGTTTTTTAAAAAGAGGGATCCCGTTTTGAAAACGAGATCATGTTTCATAAAATCATAAAATTAAAAAAAATTATGATTTTAAGAAACGGGATCCCGTTTTATAAAAAATGGGATCCCGTTTCTTAAATTAATAAAAAAATTATTTTTTTATGAAATGGGATCTTGTTTTCAAAATGAGATCCCAGTTTTTAACATTTTAATTTTTGGTCAAGTTCTTGCTTTGTTTTTCAATTTGACAAAAGGCTTGGGGACCCAAACCTAAGCTTTGGACCTAGTTTGGCATACAAGTTGAAGGTCCTGGCAATGTAACAAGAAAATAGTGACTTTGGGCATATGTTTGAAGACTTTTTTTCAAAAAAAATTAATGAAATTAAAACCCCTTATAGATAAGACATTTTAGATTCTAAATATATAAAAAAAAATTATAATTGGATTATTGTTTCTATTTTCAATTAGTTTTTGATGAAACGGATCCATAAACTTGAATTATCAGGGTTTTTTAGTATTTTAATAACTTTTATTAACATAATTTATTTTTTTTTAATTGTACAAAAGAGTACTTCCTACAATTCTTTTCAATTTGAAAAAAAAATCAAAAAATGATAAGTTTAGGTCATCTTATGCGTGACATACACGACAATTTTTTAAAACACCAAATATGGCTAGTAAAATATTCAATAAAAAATTATAAAAAAATGGAAAGTGTGCTTCAGTGAGTTACAAATCTTTTCTCAAAAGGATTTAGAAAAATATGATTATTTAGCTCAAAATATGGATGACGTACATGTGCATGGTATGGTAGAAAAAAGTGACTTTTAAACAGTGGTTTTTAGAAATGTTTATTGAAATTCAATTTGTATCTTCTGGATATTGAAATAAAGTACATATTTGGAAACTAGACTCTTAGTACTACATTTTATGATTGGTGAATTTTTCCAAGATTCCATCTCTAAGTGCTTGAAATTTTAAGGTCAGATATGTCAAATTCTAAAAATCAAGGAAAACACTTCCACTAAATGGCCAAAAAGTGAACTCAACTTCTTGTCAGCACCCCCAAGTATGATGCAATATTTAATTGAATCACCTAAAAATGCATAACTATATGAACAAAAAGTTGCAAGATGAAATTTGTGCACCTGCAAATCAGAAGATGACTTGATGGAGCTATGAAATGCTAAAAATAGTGACTTTAATGTTGATTGGGACTCATATGTTAGGTTTGGTGAATCAATCCCAAATCTAGGTTTCTATTTAGAAACATGAATCTGGCAAATGGGTATCTAAATCTATAAAAACCTAAAAATTGACCTAAGAGATAAGGGGGCTTCATTGTACATGAGTCTCTTCATTCTGAAGAGAATCCTAGGGGACGAATTGCCCTTATCCACGTCAACATAAACTAAATAAAGAAATTGAAAAGGAAGCAAATGTAAGTTAGCTATTAGAGAAGACTACTTCAGATCTTGAGAGAATGAAACCTCTATATTTCTACCCCCAACAAAGGAGCTCTGGGCCAAAGGAAAACAACATAGATTCAAGATGCCAATGTAGCGCACTGGTGTCCAAATGGCATGCTAGCATCTTGAGAAACAAAAATCTTAGAAACTCAAGAAGGCAAATAGAGTTTCACTAATTAACCTAGATCAAGGTCTACTAGACATAACAATAAAATAGAAAACATAAACTATGAGAAAATACTTGGAGAACTTGGAGAAAAGTTACCCTCAACCGAACATTTGAGTCTTCACTCCAAGCTTTTCTTTGCAACCTATAGACAAAACGAAAGAGGGGAAAATGTTGGAGCTGTATAGGGGCCTGTCATAGTCAAACCCCCGCTTTGGTGTTTCTACCTCCATGGACAACCAGCTAGAAAGAGAGTGTAACCAAAATGGACTAATGGAGTGGTGAAAGAAAAACCCACTTCAGGAGTAGAACCCACACCACCAAGTAGTAAATGAACAAGATATCTAATCTATTTGCAAATAGAAAAGAGTGAGAGAGAATTACCAATAGGCCTTAGCTCCCTCTTGAACACATAGATGCACCATTGAATACTTGCTAGAGAGCTTTGGCTATTGGAGGGACCTCAGTCCAGCAAAGCTTCACTTGTAGAAGTGTCACTCTCAAGAATGGAAGAGATTCAAGAGTGGTGTTGAAGAGAGAAACTTGAGTGAATGAATGAACCCCTAAAATGAGAGTAAATGAGGGGTTTTTTGCATGCAAGGGTAGCAAAGAGTCGTTACACTTGAAAATCTGACTATTAGGACATGTGTCAAGAGTCAAGATTCGAGATTCCTCATTTCAAACATGGAAAACCACCAGGACACTAGTGTGTCATGCAGGAATTCAAAGCATAGGCTTTCGAGAAATGTGTCATCAAGCTTTTGTTGCTTTGCCATTGGTCCACATGGAGCTAGAATTGTGAAATTCTAACCCATGGGGTTTTTGCCATTGATGAGTTTAGGCGTCATAAATGCTAGACAAAGTGCTAAAATATGGAATTTCCCCTAGGTGCAATTCTACAACATGACATTTTTCCCCCACTTTAGTGGGCTTAATTCTAGGACAAATCAGCCACACTGAAGTAGAGAAGAAAAAATTTCACTCAAACATTGAAGTTTTACATATTTGCATACCAAAAGAGAATGCATCATAGGTCATCAAGGTCGCACCGATTGGTACCAAAGGTTCCCCCTAGGAACTGAGCTCAGCAAGTAGTGTGAGACGGGTTGTGAAAAATCATGTCAAATTATACTGTACAAAACTCAATTTTAAGTCAGCTTCAAAAAATCAGAAGAAGCTACAATGGTGAGATGAATGGTCAAGAAAAATTTGATGACTTGGAAGAAAAATATGGTGAAGATGTGACTATATGCTCCCTCCTACATTTTCCCCTAGCTAGGTGGGGTAGAATCAAGAGAAATCGGTGACCCACAAACTCCAAGAAAAGTGGACCCTAGGGGGCCTATATATACCTAGGTGGGCCCCGAGAAAGGTCATTTACACTATTCATCGTGAGGATTTTGTTGACTTTTATGAGAGAAAAGTCATCAAAATTTTGAGCAAGCATGATAATGAGGATCCAAGACTGGACCAATTGCATGCAGACATTGTTGAGGCCATCGAGGTCGACCAAGTAGGCCACGAAACCTTCTCATTAGTCATTTTTGAGTAATTTTTCTCCTTTTTTTGGACTTTCTGGTGTGCAGGCATCTTGGGCGCGCACACACATCTTTGGTAGGCATTGGCATCTAGGACGGGTGCTAGTGTCCCGAGGATGAACTAGTATCCAAGGGTCATGATGTCATCCCTATGTCATTAATGACGATCTAGTATGCCTACACAACACACAGATGTCTGTGCAGTGCACATGTGTCCTTAAATGCTTTTTACTTAGAATTTTCATAATTTTTTGTGTACTAACACATATTTGCTTCTTCTTTCACGTGACTATCCAAAGTTCAAGGAGCATCCCAGAGAGCGATTGCTTCACGTATTATGAGATCAGAGGGATCGACTTACTGATGATCAGGTCACCCACCAGGGATAACTTTAAGAAACCCCCCCCTCAGTAAAGGTGTAAAATCCTGGTGAATCTTTCCTTTTATTTAAAAAAATTAGTAATTTTCCCTAGTGAATCTTATGCACATTATTAAAAAAATTGTAAAATCCTGGAGAATCTTAATGAATAATTGGTAAAAAAAAAAAAAATCACAGTGGCGAATCCTACTGAATATTCACTAAAATGATTAATTATAATGGTGAATCTCTCCTTGAAAAATTTGCATAGTTGGTCGACACAGTTCCCCCATTTTTTAAAATTTTTTTAATATTGAAGTAGGGGCTTGGGGGTAGTAGCCACCGTTGGGGTCAAGGGGGTAGAGGCCCATTGTGGGGGTCGAGGGGGCAATGCCCCCTCACAAGGTCTAGGGACAATGACACACATGGATGAAGTGTTTTTTTAAAATGACAGCGGCACCAAGCATAAATTCACTCTTGAAAATGCATTGTAGCACACATGGATGAAGTGATTTTAAAAAATCTCACTTGAAAAGTAAGACTAAATGAAACTTGAAAATTTTATCATCGATTAGCTTTTAAATCGAACTGCTGCAACTTCATTCCGTGAGCGAATATCGACGTGAGTGAACATCATTAGTGGGACACTTGGGGATGTCCCATTGATACAACGATGATGGCAAATGTCATGAACTATTGGCAACAGTGAATGGTGGAGATCAAACAGAGCTTTGATTGGATGTCTTTCCAAGAGCTTGGCACGAATATTATAGATTCCCTTCTTGATTCTCTGAAATTACACAAGTGGTGTACCTATGCCTTGGTGGACCCCAGGTGGAGTATGGAAGCCTTATCAGCATGAGTGAACATCGTCGGTGGGATACTTAGGGATGTCTCGCTGATACAATGATGATGGCGTATGTCATGAACTATTAGCAACAGTTACTAGTGGAGATCAAATTTCGGGCCTCAACAACCTTTTTAAAAGGCACGTGCATATAAAGTCATGAAATTCACTTGCAACCATTTGATTAAAAAGCTAATCAATGGAAATAAATGAAAAACCTATTCAAGGCTAAAATATCCCTAAAATGAAAAGGTAAATTATTATTAGTGGTGATATTTTCCAAAATATAATTGTAGGAATATAAAATAAATGGTGAATATAATTAATATCTGGAATTATAGTATAAACTACTGGTGAATCAGTTCCAATGATGCATTAGTGAATTAATCGAGACAAATTTATTTTTTGTAAAAACCTGGCGATTCAACATCCTTTCTAACTTGTATTATTCATCATTTTTGTAGGTCCCGATTTCAAACATTCGCCAATTGGCAAAGATTCACCACTAAAGTTTTCCCTATCACCCACCTACAGCGAGTCAGGCTCTAGCATGTATATAACATGCCAGAGATTCTCTACCACAACCGCATGTCGATGGTGTTGATGGAGCGATGGGACGCCACTACCTCCAGTTTCCAATTATCGACTGGAGAGATGACCCTTATGTTGGAGGACATTTATCCTATCCTCGGGCTTCCCATCTGGTCGACGGGTGGTTATTGATGATACTCACTTAGCGTAAGAGTGATCGGACAGGGTCTGATACTACTCTAGTTAGATAGACAGTAGGGATGGGACAGGGCACATCTACACCCAATGGTTTGACCGGGCCTAGACCATTGCCCCTCTGGTGTGCCATGTCATGGTGGTTATAGTCACCATGAGGGTCACCATAGATGCACAAGGCTCTCACCTGCATGGGGGCCTCGTTCACACCATTAGCATGATGGTGGATTGATGGACTATTTTCTCATGGGGGCACAACATGCTTGCGTACCTCTACCTGGAGCTCGCTCGGTACATCCACTATGAGTACCGCAGCCTCACAACATGCACACTTCTTTGGGTGTGGGATTTCCCCCACATCACCTGCACTAGGCGAGAAGAGTATCCACAAGTGTGGAATTACAATGTCTCGACGGCCCACTAGTACGAGCTTACTCGTTAGTGGAGGCACAACAACCTATAGTTCTAGCAGCTACAGTTCCACACCCTGATGCCAAATAGGATCAGGTGGAGACCTCACCAATAATTTTGGTGGGTGGATAATCACAGGTTCCTCCATGACCGATTCATTCTCGAGCACACAAATTATGTGATTATGCCATACTATTAGAGTTGGATCATGCAGCAACACAAATGGGTTCAAACCATCTCCCTTCCTATGCCAACATACACCCGAGTTGTGCGGAGTGCAGCGAGGCCTGAGGACCATCTACACCCTACCCTAGTAGATGTGGATCTCTTTGATGACAATGCCAACGACACTGACTTGCCACATATGGGCACACTAGACAATGTCGTCGTGGACCAAGCCTTTTTGGTGTGATGGGTGAGACACTGTCTTGCCCTATTTTTTCCATTAGATGCCCCCATAGGGGATCCTGGATTGCAAGGGGACGTGCCACCACAACCACCCAAGCCAAGGCAGAGATGTAGAGGTAGTGGAAATGAGTAGGAGTAGCAGTAGGAATAGGAGTAGGCCAAGGAGGCTAGGGCAACGTCATCGAGATCCAAGAGGTGGTAGAGGATGCCATCCCCTCCACTAGCTACTCCTATCTCATCGGCCCCACCAGCTCTTTTTGCATCTGGGATGGCTCAAACTAGCGATGCAGGTTCAATTGCACCTCCTCCCCTTGACCCATTCTAGTAGCCAAGGGACCCAAGTATGATAGTTATTTATGTTGTTTCATTTCAATATTTCCAGGTTTTATCCCATGTATATACATATCATGTTTTGATTTTATACACTTCATGATACTGATGTACTTTCTTCTTCTATGGTTGTGTAAGAGAGGGGGACCAACCACTGCAAGCCCCTAGGTGACAAAAGGACAAGAGCAAAAAGGTTTCCCTAACATACCTTAGTTAAAGTAATGTTAGGATGAACAAGATAATAATGATGAGGATTATGTGTCCTTCAATCACTCTACAATCCCAAGAATTGAAGGGAGACTATATGAGTCGCTTTCTAGAGTCAACTCTGCATCTCAGGTAGCTCTCTATCCAAGGAAAAAAGTGCAGTTCTTGGACGACAGCGTGGTGCACTCGCGTCTCACATGTGCACTGGTGTCTGTACGGCCAAAAAACTAGAGAAATGAGATTGGAATCCTGACAAAGGACTGATAGTATATTCTAACAGTTTCGAGAAGTAAAGAACAAGACTAAGAAAAGACAAAGGTAAATACGGATATGATAAAAGAAGTATATTACCATGAGGGTGATGAAGATAATTTGATATAATAATCCTCTCGCCAGCTTGCTTCGAGATCTCTCCACCTGCACACAACAAAGAGGGAAAGTTTTGGGGCTATTTAGGGTCCTTCCTCAGTCAGACCCTCATATTGGTGTTTCTACCTCCACGGACAACCAAGTTTATAAAGATAGAAATAACAATAAAGAAAGGAAATACAAGCTACATATGCAAGAAACAATACAAAACAATACATTCTTACTCAACCAAATACGATAGAGGAGATGAGAGGATCTTACCACCTTTGTCCAAAGCGCTTAAAGCTTGTGGAGAATTGAATGAGAGGAGCTCAAGCCTCTGCTGCAATGGCATTTTTCTTGCGCTCGCACTATCAGAGTGATGGAGTGGTAGATTGTTTCAATGGAGTGAAAAGTGGTGCTACAAAGCTTGAATGGATCAATGGAAATGGAGAGAGTGAATCCAATATCTTTCCAAACTCCCTGAATGAATTAGAGAGTGAAGAATATGGAGGAAAGGATGAAAAATGGCCATATTCGGGTCAGCTAGCTGAAGAGGGGCATTACACTTCGACTACCAATCGAAAGTGTACTGTCTTTGTAGTCTCCAGCCACAAGAATCTACTAGGGACATAAGCGCATCGTGAAAATGTCTTTGCACCATGTGGGAGTCCCCAACAGAAACACCCCCACTGACACACAAACAAGGTGCCAAGTGGAATGCAGGCAGTGGGCTTAAGTGGAATTAAGCCTTTGCCTTAGGTTTTCTAAAGTGTAAGTGGGTAGAAGGGAATTTGAATTAGGGATGTAAATTCATGCTCATACATTTTTCCCCCACTTTAGCAAGCACAAATACTAATGAGTGATTCGATAAAGTAGAGTAGTAAGAAAGTAACAGAGTAAGAGATGTATACCTAAACTGATGAGGAAGCAGAGCACAATCTAGAAAACATAGAAGTGCAAGAGAGGACTTCATAATTCCATAGAACTATGAAGTTAAAGTACGAAAGTGCCTCATAGGCTCATAGTCCTGCAAGGGGGGTTATCCTTCAAGAACTCTCACATGAAGGAAACCATGAAAAGCACCTTACAGCCCTGCAGACTTGTAAGGAAGGTATCCCCCAAGAACTCTCACATGAGGGAGAATGAGAAAATCACCTTATAGACCTGTAGACCTGCAAGGAAGGTATCCCTCAATAACTCTCACATGAGGGAGACTAAGAAAAGGGGACTCCGCAGATTCAAATATGGTAACATGTTTACTCGTAGATAGAACATATCAAGAAGCGGTCGCGCAAGCTAGTGAACAGACAGTCACACAGACCATCACTAAGTTGCAAGGCTTTCAAAGGTGTCCCTCGGGAACCCTTAAAAAGGAAGGAGGGTCCACTCAAGGGATGTGTTGTTTGAAATGTAAAGTCTAGTCGGGTTGCCCCCAAGCTAGACGTGAGGATGCAAAGTATTCCTAGTCAGGTTGCCCCAGGACTAGACACTAACATGTGAAACTGGTTTAGTTAGGCTACCCCCGAGCTAGACACAATGATGTGAAACAGGTCTAGTCAGGTTGTTCTCGGGATAGACACCATAGAATTTGTTGAAATCTTTCGAAGGGGTCCACTCAAGGGACACACTGTTCAAATGGTTATCGTATTCTTTCTTAAATTGATTCATCACCAAGGAATCCTTTTGAAAGGCGTTCACTTCATTAAGTAAATTGAAAGGAAGGAGATGTGCTCATGCGAGGGAAAACTAAGATCATTCCCACTTTAGAGGAGGGTTTCCAAGTCCTTTTTTTATGAACCCATGATAAAGGAAACATGTTCTGTTAAGATTTCAAGTTGAGAATGCAATTCTAACAAAGAAGTGTGTGAAGAAAATATTTGTTTGGAAATGAATGTGTTTTCTAAAGACCAAGTGATGTACAAGAGGCGTTGTCACACATGAAAGGGACAACTTAAGCAAAAATGAGAGAAAGATAAAGAGAAAGTAAAAGAAAATGGATCACACACAAAGGGCACAGGGGGATCTGGTTTCATGAGGTCAGATATGCCTTTATTTATATATCTTCGGTAATTGCAATAAGAGGTGAAAGATCATCAATCCCCAACCAAATCAGGAAGAATGCATGAAAGACAAAATAAAAATAAAAAATTGGGTCAACATGGAAGGAGGCCTAAATGCTCCCGACGCTTTGCATCGTTCCCAATTTGCCAAAATTTGATCACAAAGATGGAAGAATAGAGATACATATAGAAGAAGGTTTACAACACATACACCATGCCTATATCCAAGCACCAATAAAGGTGACGAGGGTCATCCAGGCACATGTAGCACGATTACGGGGGAACAGATCACAACACACACACAAGAAGAGCATCTCCCTCTAACACTGGTCGACCAAGAGGTCATCAGCTTCCCAATCTAGATCATCAAAGGGGGAAGGATGACGAGCCTACAATGGTGTAATGTTAAGGGGAGGAGCTTCCAATCCACTAACAACAAGGGCCAAGGCAGAGAGACCGGTGAGGTCTCTATTGCTCAACTCTTGTGGTTCCAAGGTCAACTACCTCGCAAAGATCACTGACAAGGTCAAAACTTCATCCACCAAGTTAAACATGAATTTAATGGGAGTGTCATGTTTCACCTCAGTGGACGGAGGATTTTTCACTCTAGGTTCACCACTAGGCTCACCGAGAGACTCGGGAGTGGTGAAGAACTCAAGGGAGGCTGGGAACTCAAGGGAGGCTGGGACTGGTTCTATTATTAGGATAGAACAATTCAATTTGGGGCCACCTTTCAGAGAAGGTGGGCTCTTCTTTCATCCTCCATTGCTAGAGGTGTCACACTCTACCTTCTTCTTCATCGGAGGAGATGAACTTCAAATAGATGAAACAAGGAGGGTCGAGGGAGAAGAGGAAAGAACCATAGCGAACACAACTGAAGTGTTCACCATGTCCATGGGCTTTGGGAAAGGAAAGACATCCAGGATGGAAGTCAACAAAGGCGGCTCCACCGAAGGAGTGATGAACACTTGCACCCTTCCAGGCACATGTGTGCTCATAGTGGGAGCTAAAAGAGATTAAGAGATGAAAGGAGGGAAATAAGAGGATGTAGCAGGAGGTGCAGTCTTTTCCTCCTTTTTCTTTAAGGAGGCTTTCTTAGCTAGGAGAGCCTTTTTTCGGTGCTTACGCTCGTGTGCAAGGCAGTTTCTATGGCTCTTTGGACCAGAAGCCAATATTTGTGAAGGGACATAAGGCTCCCACTCAGCCAAGGGAGTGTCCTCCATGGTTGTTTCCAGTGGAAGGGAAGCCTATTGAATGGGAGAAGGAGTAGCAGGTTTAGAAATGACAAGAGGATTTGACTCTAATGCCTCAATAGTGGACCTCTTCCCATTCACTATTTTGGGAACAAGAATAGTAAGAGGTCACGGAGGTTGAGACAAAGAGGACTCTCCATGAGGAGATTTTTGTCTACCATACTGAATGGGCCTAGGCTCTATGGGTAAGACATGAAGCTCAAATGTAGGACGCTTGGCCTTTCACCAAGCGCGCACCATGGGATTCTCTCACAAAAATGAAACAAAAGTAGATGGTACCATGACAGGGTGAGAGGAAGCATCAAGCTAGACAATAGAAGGGGAAGAAGGAGGATCTTGAGATCGCTTCTCTTCTTCTTTTCAGTGTGCCTTGGTGGCATCACTATCAGCTTTCAGACAAGCTCTATGCGAAAAAACATAAGGCGATGGAGGGTATCTCACTTTTGGCCTAACACGCCCCTTCTTATAGTTTTGATATGTGCAATATAGAAGGTCCTTCTTAGGTGGGAGAGGACCAAGGAATGCAGGCCAAAATTAATCTAAGGTATATTTTCCATAGCAAACCGGTGGTCTATAACTAGTGTCATGGACAACATGTACCAAACCTCCATGAACAAACTTCATAAAATTGTGTATAACCGAGGGAGCCACATTCATAGCTACTAGCCAGGGGATACCTAGCTTCACTCTGAAGAGTTCAAACCCCAGGCTGATGTCAGACTTAACACTTGCAGATTTAGGTCCAACAAGGATCAATAGGATGATAATCCCTATAGGAGGTATGAAAATTCTATCATGTGTACGAATGGTGCTTTCAGCTGCATCATACCTATCCTTGTGTAGGAAGTTAATCAACGTGATCTCCTCAATTATTATATTCACTTTTGATGTCAAATCAATGAGAATACCTACTACAGTATTCCCATTTATCCTCGTAGGAATGTAAAGAGGAGATCGTTCTCTATTGAAGCCCACCGACAAGTTTTGTGAGGTGAAGGTTATGCTAGTACCACTAATCACTATCTACATAAATAGAATAGGTTGACTTAGGAAAGAGGCCATCCCACACACCAAATGGTACTTCTATAGAGCCTCCTAAGTTTTATGAGATAAGGTAATGACCCAATTAAGGTTTCGTTATGCAATACTTTGGAACCTTCCAACTATGCCTACTAGGCATTGCAGGTTGGGTTGTGAGGCGAGAGCATCACAACACTCACACCTACAACACTCCTAGAACACGATGAAAGGAGCTCTTAGTATCGCAAAATGGAACCAAAATGGTTCACGTTGGGTTCACCAAAAATGTAAGAGAGGGGGACCAACCACTACAAGGCCCTAGGTCACAAAAGGCCAAGAGAGAAAAGGCTGCCCTAACTTACCTTAGTTAAAGGAATGTTAGGATGAATAGGATGAAAATGATGAGGATTATGTGCCCTTCAATCACTCTGCAATCCTGGAAATTGAAGGGAGACTAGACGAGTCACTTTTTAGAGTCAACTTTGTGTCTCAGGTAGCTCAGGTCTGAGGATAGAAGCATGGTTCTAGGATGACAGCACGGTGCACTAGCATCTCATAGGTGAGTTGGTGTTGGTATGGCCAAAAAACCAAACAAATGGGTTTGGAATCCTGAAAAAGGACTGATAGTCTATTCTAACAATTTCGGGAAGTAAAGAACAAGACTAAGCAAAGAGAAAGGTAAA
Source organism: Sequoiadendron giganteum (assembly GCA_007115665.2). Taxonomy (NCBI): domain Eukaryota; kingdom Viridiplantae; phylum Streptophyta; class Pinopsida; order Cupressales; family Cupressaceae; genus Sequoiadendron; species Sequoiadendron giganteum. Next base: position 963,830,600 of record CM021100.1, read on the forward strand.
TACGGATATGATAAAAGAAGTATATTACCGTGAGGATGACGAAGATAATTTCATAGAATAATCCTCTCGCCATCTTGCTTTGAGATCTCTCCACCTGCACACAACAAAGAGGGAAAGTGTTGGGGTTGTTTAGGGCCCTACCTCAGTCAGACCCCTATCTTGGTGTTTCCACCTCCATGAACAACCAAGTTTGTAAAGATAGAAATAACAATAACAAAAGGAAATAAAAGTTGTGTATGCAAGAAACACTACAAAATAGTATGTGCTTACTCAATCGAATATGATAGAGGAGATGAGAGGAGATTACCACCTCCATCCAAAGTGCTCAACACTTGTGGAGGAGTGGATGAGAGGAGCTCAAGCCTCTTTTGCAATGGTGTTTGTCCTACACTCGCACTATCAAAGTGATGGAGTGGTAGATTGTTGCAATGGAGTGAAAAGTGTTGCTAAAAAGATTGAATGGATCAATGGAAATGGAGAGAGTGAATCCAATATCTTTCCAAACTCCCTGAATGAATGAGAGAGTGAAGAATATGAAGGAAAGCATGAAAAATAGCCATATTCAGGTCATCCAGCCGAAGAGGGGTGTTACACTTTGACTCCCAATCGAAAGTGTAACGTCTTTGTAGTCTTCAGTCATAGGAATCTACCAGAGACATAAGTACGCCACGTGGGCTTCCCCGACAGAAATTCCCCGACCGACACACAAACAAGGTCCCAAGTGAAATGCAAGAAACGAGCTTAAGTGGAATTAAGCCTTTGCCTTAGGTTTTCTAAAGTGTAAGGGGATAGAAGGGAATTTGCATTAGGGGTGCATATTCACACTCATACAAGTTGCAATGGATACTCGGGGATGGATTGGGATCTTCTCCTAGTGCATATCAAAGGTGGCCCCTACTATGCCTATCCAGGGGACAGTTCTAGATGCCTACCAGCTAGTTTCAATGGGATGACATGTCTTCCTTTTCAAGTCGGTAGCACATCTGAGGACTACATATGAGAAGGCATGAGCAAAGGTGGTGCAGAGGATGGCTGATGTTTCCATAGTGCAAGGGAAGTGTCACCAGCTATCGGGGGAGTTGTGGATGGCACTCACAAAGTGAGACGTGGTCGTGATGAGGGATTATGCCACCAAGCAGGTGCATGACACCATTTAGAGCCATCCCAATGACCTCACAGAGCAACCAATAGTCATGATCTTTGTGGGTGATTAGTAGCTATAGCAAAATCTAATGCAGGTACCAATACAGATATACTCTCTTTAGGGAGAGATCAAGGGGATACGTGCAACCCTGTCTAGATCACACTCGCACCACTCTAGATCTATCTCCACTGTGGAGACCCTACCTAGGCCACAACCGTAGCCAAAGCCAGAGCATTCTAGGAGGTACATGGCTCAGCTATAGAGAGCTTCCATTTTGTACATGAATTTTGTAGTTGTGATGTATACTTATAGATTTTTTTGTATAGATATTGATACACATATTCAGCAGCCACTCATTTTTTGATGACAGTGGCTCGATACATGTACATAACATTTGATATATATATGAGATACTAATTTTGATATTGTGGAATTGTATACTTTGATGTGTATGTTTCTTTACTTTCATGTATGTTGATACTATGGATGTTATGTATGTGTATGGATGTATGTTTACATTAGATGCTATCATGATTTAATGAACACACAAGGATGTATGTTGATTAAATACAATAATGATCTAATTTCCTTAAAAGATATAACGTAATGCATGGATACATATCATAATATGATAGATGTATGCACGACACACACATGCACATGATAACATCATAACAAAAAAGAAATTATAATCTGTTAATGATTGATGTCAACAAATTCAATGTTGTAACCATTAAAGTGTGAACACCACACATATGACACATTAGACACTACACATAGTATCGACGAAGATGCATTGCATCAAGCTCTTTTATAGGCATTCCATCCATAGATAATAATCCATAAGCACCCGAAAAATACAGAAAGATGACAATGTAAGGGCCTAACCAGTTAGGACTGAATTTTCCCCTCTGATTAGGCGGTGCATTGTTCATCCCAATTGTGAAGTTACTATTTACTATTACTACATAGGGTAAATATGAATGTAATGTGAATTTTGGAGATGAATAGATGATGCTTATAGAATTTTATCAATATGAATGCTATCTCATTTGATGTTATCTCAATTGATATTACCTCAGTTGATGTTATTCATGGTGAAACATTTCATATAAGTGAATGGAAGGTTATTGAATTATTATTATTCTAACTTTGGAAATGCTTATGTATATTGCATATGTTATGAACAATTAACTGTCATAGACATGTGTTAGTGGTTGCAGGTAAATGATCATTCCCCCAAGCGGAGGGGAAGTATCACTTAGGAGAAGATCTTGGTCGTAACCAGTAAAAGTAAAATATTTGAGCATAAAAACACACCACATTAGAATGATTGAATTGAGTCAGTTTGTGGGAAGTTGGTAAGTCATCCATATCTAGTATGTTTGCATTAGGAGTCTTGTTTACTTTTGTATGCATTTTTGGGTGATGTTTATCTATTTGAGTAAATTTGAGATCTTTCTTGTGCTATTACGATCATATGGGTAAGTGGGATTTAGGTGGAAGTATGTTTATATGTATGCACATGCATGTCAATGGGATTTAATGACACATATATGCATATGTATAGATATACCACATGTACACATTTATCAATATGAAGGTAATGTGAATGGTTGTGAATGAATCGGATGTGAACATATATATATACGTATAGTATATACATGTATCCATATGTATATGTATATCGATACAAGTGTACATTGGAAAATGGACATCCTCATATGGATGCATCGATATGCTATACCTATATATAGGCATACATCCTATATAATATGTTTATTATAAACTATATTTCCTATACTCTTTTATACACACACACACACACACACACACATATATATATATATATTGGATGTATGCTGACACTATTGGCTTATGATATATATATATCTATTTCTATATATATATATATATATTATATGTATGTAAATATATATTAAACGATTATATATATCTAAATATATTAATACATTAAGGTATTTAAATAGATATATATATATATATGTATATAATATATATTATATATATAATAATAATATGTATTTAGCATATTAGTTATGTAATTAGAATTTTACTAATTCTTATTCAATAAGAAGTTGATTTATAAAGACTAATTTTTGCATTTAATGACCATGGAAATAGAGGTCGATTATAGTCATCAATGACTATGAAGTTGGAGGATGATTTGCAAACGTTCACGGTTGTGTGATTAAAGCTGCATATATCTTTCCATGTCATGTATCTGAAAACATAGGAATACATTTAATCTGGTAAACTTTGACTTGGTTGACACAGTGAATAAGAATAATGTGAACTTAGTCCAATGTCTTAATTTGGATAAATCGACTCATCCTTTATTTCAGTTGATACTTGCTAGGTGTTGCAGAAATATGATTGACTATTTCACTCCTTTTGAAACTGCACCAACTTGATAGTAGAAAAGAGGCTTTGGCGCCACCTCTTGAAGCATTTTCCTATAGATGTCTTTGTTGGAGAAGAATTTGAATTCTCCATGTACTTTTTGAATTACTCTTTGACTTGTAGTCAAAGAGGTAAGTCGAACTATTGGAGGTTTTGCTGAGTCTGAGCTTAATTCATCACCACCTTATTGTTGAGTTGCTTTGCATGAAACTTGTTCTCTTTTTACATGCCTAAACCGTAGGCTTTTTGATTGCCTTGTAACTCTATAAATAGTTGAATCATTTCACTTGTGAGAGACACATTATTTCCCAAGAGATATACCTCTTTTATATTTCAATACTTCTAAGTTATTACCAACCGTATTTGATTTGATTTGTGTGTGAAAAATAGAGTGGTCTATTCTACCTAAGAGTTATCATTATTGTTTGAGAGAAGTTGATTGTTTTTGGAGAAGGTTGCATTGTTACTATTAATTTGGATAAGCAATAATAGGCATGAGGATCTCTTCTTATTTGATTATTTTACTTTTGAAAGATAAGTCTTGTATGCATGACTGAGAGGTCTTTTCCAGTATATGCATTAGATAATTTAGATTGTTTTGAAAAGAAATTTGAAGCTATGATTTTTTTTTCTTAATGTTATTTTAAGTACTATGTGATAGGAGTGATTGCTTGACACAAGTATTTAATTATACTAGATATGTTGAAGAGACTACTTGACATAAGTATTTAATTATACTAGATATGTTTGAACATGGCTTGCAATGTGTTTGTAATTACTCCATAGTAGAAGAAGGGTGTTTAGAATAGGTATTATATACTAGGTATGATTGAACTTGAAAGGCACATATGGTACACTTAGCTAAGTTATTGATTTAACTAGGAAAGCATGTGTTTACTCTTAGGAGAGGTCATCCAAAATGGGAGAGGGTTTAATATAATTACATGTAAGTAGGGTTATCCAAGTATGTAGGCTATCTTTGGAATGATGGAATATCCATTGAGGAAATACCTAGCTTGTTTACTTACTAGTTAAGTAGTGAATTCCAATTAGATTAATATGGTTGTAGGTTATCTGGGATAATGGACTATCCATTGAAGGAAATACCTATGTGTAGCTTAAGATAGCCTTAAGTCAAATCAGCCCTGAGTAGTGTATGTGATAGATGACTCTCAGTTGTTTACTGAATAAAACTCTTTGATCAAAGTAGTGTGAATGTCTGAGACTCCACTCTAGATTTTGTGTCTCCAATATATGTTGTGTGACTACCAAGACTAACACTGTCAGTTCACCGTGATCTAGTATTACATGCTAGTTTGGGATTGTGGGATTGTAAAGTTCTAGTTATGTAGGACACAACACTATGCTCAGTAGTTTTTCATTACCGGTTACCCTACAAATATCTTTGTCGAAGGGAAGGGCCATATATTGAATGATATATGTGTGGAGGACCTTATTATGAGTCTATGGTTGGTGGAAAAGCACCTAAGTGATGCTTATCGTCCACAACATGCAATAGAAGAACCAAGATTTGAAAGGAAGGATCCTAGACCGTCTTACAGCTATTAGTTCTTAAGCTTATTAGAGCCATGTATTCTTGTTACTTGTACTTGTGAAGTTATTGTAATGAGGTGGAATCTTTATTGTAATATGATATGGCATCTTGATCGTATAATCTCAACAAAAGAAAGAAAAAATTTATTGCAACGACTTGTTACCTAATTTATTTACTCATATGGTGTAAATTTAGAAAAATTTACTGCATTAAAGGGTTGCCACATTACATGTGGTATCAAAGCCAAGTTCAACACTGAAACCTATGAGCTCATTATGCAACAATGCATAAACCTTATCAAAAGATAATGGTTGAAAATTTCTTGTGCCAAAACGGCAAGAGAAAAAAAACATAAGGAAGTAAAAAGGAAGATGAGAATTACTAGAAAGTCTTATAAATTTGGGACTAGTTAAGATTCATCCCTGTAGTAGGAACTCCTAAACCAACAACTTATGATATTACCTAGGGTTGTGAAAGATTATGCAATTGGGCTATGTAGGAGGGTTAGGAAGAGTAACCAATATATAACTTTATCCTATAGAATAGTTATATGACTCTAAGGGGATGGAAAGAGGAGAGATAACCATTTTATAGTAGCAAACTATAGTTGTAAAGAGTCAAGAATTATTGGATTTAGTGAAAACACTACAAATCTATGTATGCAAAGTCAGCATAAATTAGATCAAAGTAAAGAGTCAACAAAAGAGGCATTCACAAAGTTGGAGAACTCTTGACATAAATCTAAGTCTTGTATAAGGATAGGATCTTGCAAGAAAAGAGTTAGTACCTAGGGAAAGAGAAAGACTAGAATGGTCAAAATGAAGTAATCAATGAAGTGGACATGTATCCACCAACCAAAATTGATGAGATCATTAGAGTTTTGACTAAGATGTGAAAAAGATACCAAAAAACTTTGGTATCTCTAGAGGTTAAAAGAGAATAAGGTTCCAAGCATTGGAATAAAGTCACTTAAAAAGGTTAGCTTGACCAAAGGTTTGGATAGTATATAGATTGGTTGGAATATAAGATGAACTCGCCAAAAAGTCTACAAAAAATAACATTTGTTTAGAGGTGCCAAAAGGAAATGGAATACAATAAGCACTATGTGTCAGAAAAATAGAAGTTGCAAGGAAAATAATGTTCTAAGATGAAAAGAACATCAACAAAAGAGGCTTGTGAGCATGGATATTCCTCTACCAAAAATGATATTGGAAAAGAATTGGAATATTAGAGAGTCTCTTAACTTGTAAACTTGTTGATTATTCATTAGATCTCCTATTGGATGATCCAAAATGTTGAAATCTATGAGATAGAAAAGAAAAATGAATCTAACTTTAGGAAAAATTATATATGAGGTATGCCATGAGGCAAGCAAATGGCAATAAAAATCCAACAACAAGGAATGACAAATCCTTTTAAAGAAGCAAGTGTTTTCTAGGAATTCAACTTTGAAATGGTCAAATGTTGTGGAAACACTAAGGGGGGAAGGAAGAGGGTGGATTAACTCAGGTTAAGTACCCCACCCAATGAAAAACTTATGTTCTCAATTTGGAAGAACTAATGACTTCTTCGCAAGTCATGATGTCAATTAAGTCATACATTTTATGACCACAAGGAAAAATGTATTGGGATTTTTGGAGAAAGATAAATGGAAAGGTTAAGGGTTACAGCCTATTATCATCCCATACTTAATATTTATTTGATTGGAAGATCAAACAATATTATCATTGATGTCTTGGAAAAGGATAGGAGGATAATTTGATCATAATAGGGAAGATCATTATCTAGGGGATTGAAAAGGGAAGATTGAGGTTACTCGTAATTGGAAGAAAGTGTTTCTACACTCCTATATACCTTATATGGTAAATTGGATTTAATGATGTTATTTCTATTCATAGATAGTAATACTAGTATATTTTATGAAATATATCCATGTTGTAAAATGACTTGCAATTGTAGCTTACTATGCTAAGAGACCTGGGGATGATAAGATTTAGCTATAAATTCGTAGAGATGGAGTGAAATGCAAGGTAGGATGTGATGTTATGTGAACCACATCAAAAACCTCTTTATTTGAATGATTATTTGATCATACTTTATACTTGATGGAAACCCTAGGTTTAGAATAACCTAATTGGGATAAGAAGTTCATTCGAATAAAGAGAGAGATCTTAGGATAATATTTAACCTATTGAGTTGGTTTATGTACTAGAATACTCATTAACACCTTTAATAATTTAACTTTCTTGGTTGAATTCTGCATTTGGTCTTGATTGGAACATAAAGGGGAAGAGTAACCTATAACATCAAACTAGTCATTGATTGAGAACTCTATCCTAAGAATTGGAAGGGAATATTGAGATAAAGATTCGCCCATGAGAATGTGTAAATCACTTGAGCTTATAAAATTATATATGGATGGAAACATAGGTAGGATACCTAGTGAGTTAAAGTAGCTACATAGTTAATTACTTTACACTCTTGAAAGAAAGTCATAATGTTGACAAGACTCTAATTTGATTTGCTCTTTTCTTAATATGGATACACTCTCAAAGGGAAGCATCTATTGTTATGTCATGACATCATAGAATTTTCACTTAGCGTGAAATATTAGAAATTTTAATTAGTAGAACACTGGGGTTGTTACTTGTGCTCAACTAGGATATACCGAAGTTTGGACTCTCCTATATGATTAAGTGAATTCATGGAGCTAACAAGAAAATTCCATGCTTGGTAATTAGGTATGAAACTAAATTTGATATCTTCTAGGGACCAACATGGTTGAACAGGGATTAATACTCGAAATTAGTACCATTTTTTATCGAGAAAATTATATTGAGTTGAAAGATGGATTCCACAGTATGGATGTCCTAAGATAAATGGGATTTATCTCCACAATACTTATAACCATTATTACATAGGAATTAAAGATTGCATAAGATCTTAAAATAGGTTTTCACTTAGTCAAATAATAGACTATTATTGGATATAGAAGAGCCTATGTACCCAAAATTGTGGAAAATTTAGGAATGGATTTATGAAATTAATGTCAGAGTTAGGACATTGGAATGAAAAAGTGAATTGTTGAATAAGGATCCACTATAACCTGGGAAAAGATAGAGTCATGGGCTACAAGGTATGTAGCAAGTTATTTTATAGTATGCTAGGAAATGAAGACTGGATGTCATCACCGGTAGGACATATGTACTCTCTTGAGATTCTAGAGGGAAAGTGGAAGAACACAATACAGATCAATCTATATATGTCAGTAAAACTGGCATAATGTTCTAGTGGATAGACTCATCAAAGTAACCAATGCTATTTGGGAACTTAAGTTATAAGAGTTTGGTTCTAAATAATATATTGTGCGAAGTAGTTTCTTAGTATTCTTGAGAAGGTTATGAACAAGAAAATAATGATAGGGTTGTGTAAACCATGATCATACTATGAAACATTCAATTGAGCGAATTCGTAATATATTATTATAGTCAAATAAGTGAAAATGGTAGACTAAATCTTGAACGATTTATAAACTTCTAACATTGAAGTTTGGACCATTATATGGAAAGGAAGGTTTGAAACTCTATTAGGCTGAAATAGGCTTAGCAATAGGGTTAACCATAGACTTGATAGTTGTCAAAAAGGAGTAATAGATCGAAGAGATCGATGAAACTTTTTTGATACAAAGCTTAAGTATGAAGTAGTGTCAAAATTTGACAGGTTTCCAAGAGAAATGTTATGCTCGGGATAGATAAGTAATCAAGAACAAGTACTTTATGGTAAGGAAAGTGGATGTGTAAGTGATGGAAAAACTCAATTTATGAATTTCCTAAAATTGTAAATACCAAAAGGGAAGGATGGGACCCATGGTGTAGTGTACAATGCACTAACATTCCTTAACTATTTGGATTTTACTAAGGATAAATTCATGGGCCAATGATTTATGTTCACTATGTTTTAGGTTTCATGTATAGTTACTATTGTATCTAGGATGTGTATATATGATAGTGTAATAAATTTCTTTTGGAGAGTAAGTATGTGTAAGGCATATGAGATTTCCATATGTGATAGTGATGGCACTCAAAGCAAGGTCCAGGGAGGACAAGGTTGCTACATAGGATGTATATTTTATAAATCTTACATGATTTTGAGAATGGCAAGTAAAACTTTATTTGACTTCAATTGTATGTTAAAAGGTTATAGATCATCGAGGATGATGATTCACAAGGGGGGAAGTATGTTATATCCCAATTGTGAAGTTACTATTTACTATTACTACATAGGGTAAATTTATGAATGTAATGTGAATTCTAGAGATGAATAGATTATGCTTGTACCTTGTTATCAATATGAATGTTATATCATTTGATATTACCTCAATTGCTATTACTCATGGTGAAATCCTCCATATAAGTGAATGGAAGGTTATTGAATTATTATTATTATAACTTTTAAAATGTTTATGTATACTACATATGTTATGAACAATTAATTTTAGTGGCTGTAGGTAAATGTTCATTCCTCTAGGAAAAGGGGAAGTATCACTCGGGAGAAGATCTTGGTTGAATAACTAGTAAAAGTAAATTATCTGAGCATAAACACACACCACATTACAATGATGAATTGTGCTAATTTGTGGGAAGTTGGTATGTCATCCATAGCTAGTATATTTTCATTAGGAGTCTTGTTTACTTCTGCATGCATTTGTGGGTGATTTTTATCTATTTGAGCTTTTGAGATATTTCTTGTGCTATTACAATCATATAGGTAAGTGGGATGTAGGTGGAAATATTTTTATATGTATGCACATATCTGTCAATGGGATTTAATGACACGTATATGCATATGTATAGATATACCACACATACACACTTAACAATTTGATGGTAATGTAAATGGTTGTAGTGGATCAGATGTGAACATATATATATATATATATATGTATAGTATATACATGTATCCATATTTATATGTATAATTATACAAGCATACATTGGTAAATGGACATGCTCATATGGATGCGTCAATATTATATACCTATATATACATGTACATAGAGGTGTATACACTTATACATATATATATATATATATGAATACATCCTAGATATAATGTGTTTATTATAAACTATATTGCTTTTACTCTTATATATATACATACATATATATATTAATACATTAAGGTATTTAAATACATATATGTATATGTATATAATATATACTATATATATAATAATATTTATTTATCATATTAATTATGGAATTAGAATTCGACTAATTCTTATTCAATAAGAAGTCGATTTATAAATACTACTTTTGACATTTAATGACCATGGCAATAAATGTTGATTATAGTCATCAATGACTATGAAGTTGGAAGATGATTTGGAAACTTTCACGACTATGTGAGTAAAGTTGCATAGATCTCACAATGTCACGTATCTGAAAACGTAGGAATACATTTAATCTAGTAAACTTTGACTTGGTCGACACAATGAATAAGAATAATGTGGACTTAGTCCAACATCTTAATTTGGTTAAATCAACTCATCCTTTATTTCAGTCGATACTTGCTAAGTGTTGTAGAAATATGATTGACTATTTCACTCCTAAAACCACACCACTTGATAGTAGAAAAGAGGCTTTGGCACCACCTCTTGAATCATTTTCTTGTAGATGTATTTGTTGGAGAAGAATTCAAATTCTCCATGTGCTTTTTGATTTATTCTTTGATTTTTTCTCAAAGAGGTAAGTCGATCTGTTGGAGGTTTTGTTGAGTCTGAGCTTAATTCATCGCCACCTTATTACTGAGTTTCTTTTCATGAAACTTGTTGTAATTTTGCATGCCTAAACTATAGGCTTTCTGATTGCTTGGTTTCTCTATAAATATTCAAACCATTTCACTTGTGAGAGACACATTTTTCCACTTCACTTGCGAGAGATGCATTCTTTCCCAAGAGATATATGTCTTTTGCAGTTCAATACTTTTGAGTTATTACCAGCCATATTTGATTTGTTTTGTGTGTGAGAAATAGAGTGGTCTATTTTGAGTAACAGGTATCATTATTATTTGAGTAAACTAAGCTATCAACAAGTGATATAGAGTTATTTGAGAGAAGTTGATTGTTGTTTGAGAAGGCTACACTATTGTCATTAATTTGGATAAGCGATAACAAGCATGAGGATCTCTTCTTATTTGATTATTTTATTTTTGAAAGATAAGTCTTGTATGCATGGTTGAGAGGTCTTTTCCAGTATATAAATTATAAAATTTAAATTTTTTGAAAAGAAAGTTGACGATATGATGTTGTTTTCTTAATGTGATTTGAAGTACTCCATGATAGGATAGATTGTTTGACACAAGTATTTAATTATACTAGATATGTCAAATAGACTACTTGACATAGGTATTTAATTATACTAGATATGTCTGAACATGGGTTGCCATGTGTTTGTGATTACTCCATAGTAGGAGATGGGTGTTTATCATAAGTATTATATACTAGGTATGATTGACCATGAAAGGAACATATGGTACACTTAGCTAAGTTATTGATTTAACTAGGAAAGCTTGTGTTTACTCCTAGGAGAGGTCATCCAAAATGGGAGAGGGTTTAATATACTTACATGTAAGTAGGGTTATCCAAGTATGTAGGTTATCTTTGGAATGATGTACTATTCATTGAGGAAATACCTAGCTTGTGTACGTACTATTTAAGTAGTTAATTCCAAGTAGATTAATATGGTTGTAGGTTATCTAGGATTATGGACTATCCATTAAAGGAAATACATATGCATAGCTTAAGATAGCCTTAAGTCAAATCGGGCCTGACTAGTGTATGTGATAGATGACTTTCAATCATTTAGTGAATAAAACTATTTGATCATAGCGTGAATTTCTTAGACTCCACTCTAGATTGTGTGACTCCACTCTAGGTTGTGTGACTACCAAGACTAACACTGTCAATTCACTGTGATCTAGTATTACATGCTAGTTCAAGATTGTGGGATTGCAAAGTTCTAGTTATGTAGGACATAGGACTATGCTCAGTTGGTTGTGGTTATCGGTTACTCTACCAATCTCTTTGTCAAAGGGAAGAGCCATCTATTGAATGATATATGTGTAGGGGACCACATTATGAGTCTGTGGTTGGCATAAAAGTGCTTGAGTGATGACTCTCCTCAATAGCAGGTGACAAAAGAACCAATATTTGAAAGAAAGGATCATGGTCTGTCTTATAGCTATTAGTTTTAAAGTTCACTGGAGCTATGTATGTAAATGTATACATGTAGTCTTGTTACTTGTACTTGTGAAGTTATTGTAATGAGGTGGAATATTTATTGTAATATGATATGGCATCTTGCTTGTATAATCTCAATAAAAATAAGAAAAAATTTATTGCAATGACTTGTTACCTAATTTATTTACTCATATGGTGTAAATTTAGAATTTTTTACTGCATTGAAGGGTTGGAACATTACACATGTTTACATTCCTCTAATTCTCATAGAGAATCAGAACACCTACCTTGAAAGGTCTAGGAAGTACACTTTGATTATACTATCTGGATAATGATCATTGATAAGATTTAAGATGATCGAGGGTCTGTAATCAACGCTCATCGAGAATCTCTAGCTGATGCAAACGATTAGCTTAGTAAGTCTCATCATCAATTATAGCTTTGAGGGAAACCCACAAAGATAAAATTTACAACTCCAAAGGCATGATAGCTTCGGCACCATACACGATGTTGTAAGGTGTCATTCTTTTCATCGTAAAAACACTCATGTGATAAGCCCACAAAGCATATTTCAATTGAATATTGCAATCCTTACCATGTTTATTAACTTTTTTACAAAGAATGAGCTCAAGAGTCTTATTAGACACTTTTTCTTGGCCATTGGATTGAGGATAATATGGTGTAGAAAATCTATGTTGAATGTGAAACTTCTCTAGGAAAAGCTTTAATTCATTTTTCTTGAATGGAATACCATTATCAGAGACAAGTGTAGTAAGTAGTCCAAAATGAGAAATAATGTTGTTCAAGAGAAAACTACAAATAGCCTTAGTGTTCATGGATCGAAGTGGAATGGCTTCGACCCACTTCATGAAGTAGTCTGAAGTGGTAATAATAAAAGTTTGTCATTTAGAAGGAGGTGATATTTTCCCGATAATATATAACCCCCACTTCACAAATGGCCAAGGAGAGGTCTATTTTTGTAACTCTTGTGTAGGTGCATGAATAAGACGACTATGTTGCTGACATTGCAGACACTTTCTAACAAAATCAAAGGAATCTTGTTCCATCATTTGCCAAAAGTACCCCATGTGTATCAATTCTCTCACCAGGGATTTACCACCAAAGTGTCCACCCCCAAAGCCTGAATGGGCTTCTTTAAGGGCAAGGGGCATTTCTGCTTTAGTCAGACATCGAAGAAGCAAGCCATTCTAGGATTTTTGATAGAGAACATCAGAAAAGACAACATAACAGACTGAAATCTTTCATATATGAGTGTGATTTTTCTTCATCGCATCATTAGGAAACCATTAAGAAAACCATTCTCTTCATTCTACGTGAGAACACACAAAAGCCTCGGATTCAGGCTATTCGGGAACACCTAGAGACCACAGGACCTAAACCACGAAGTGGTATTCTTTCATATCCTCATCTAAAGGCACCAGAGAGGTAGTGCTCGCTATGGCATCTACATGTTGATTCTCCCTTCTAGGGACACTACCTATCGTGAAAGAGGTGAGTCAATTAAGCAAAGACAAAGCGAGGTCTCGATATCGAGACAACTTAATTTTATTAGCTTGATAGGTTCTAATAATCTAGTTCACAATAATCTCATATTCACCCAATATGTAGAGATCATGCTTTATTTTTAGTGCAACCATGGCACGCAAGCCAGCAATGAGGGCTTCATACTCAGCAATGTTATTGGTGTAGTGAAATTACATTTGAAAGGAGAGATGGATTAGATTACCTTTAGGTGATATTAAAACCACACCTACTTCAAAGCCAATCTCACATCTTGACCCATCGAAGTACATTTTCCATTCAAGGTTCTAATTGATTACAAAAATGTTCTCATTGGGAAACAACTCCAAGCTCGAGAAGGAGCGAGACGAGGGAGCATCTACCAATTGATCAGCAATCGCTTGACCCTTTATCGACTTCTGAGTAATGAACTTTATGTCAAACTCAAAAAGAAACATCACCCGTTTCGCTAACCTCCCAGCAAGCTCGGCACTGGAGAACAAATGCTTTAGAAGGTCACTTTTTAAGATAACATGTGTTTCATCTTGAAGAAGGTAGTGCATTAACTTCTGTGTAGCAAATACGAGAGCAATACATTGCTTCTCCATGGAGAAATAGCAAGTTTCATAATCAACCAGGACATGACTAATGTAGTAGACTTCTCTCTCTTTCTCGACATCATCATACTGAGCAAGCAAGGTTGCCAAAGCATATGGTGATTTGTTGTGAGGTAAAGAAAAAAGGGTCTATCTTGCATAGCCAGCATTAGTACAAGAGGATTGGCCAAATAGGATTTGATTTACTCTAAATATTTTTTGGCACTCTTTGTCCCATATAAAGTGAACATCTTTCTTTAACAAATGAGTGTAAGGAAGGGTATGATCAGCCAATTGAGATACGAATCATTGAATTTCCTAAAATTTCCCTTGTAAACTTTGTAACTTAGTGGTATTATTGGGTGGAGGTATGTTAGCAATAACATCGATCTTATTTGTATTGACCTTGATTCCATGATGAGAGACTATGAATCCCAAAAGTTTTACCATGTCTACGTCGAAGAAACACTTAAGAGGATTTAGCCTCATCTTATAGATTTGAAGCCTCTCAAAAATAAGACAAAGGTTCTTTACATGATCCTGATAGGTTATAGACTTCACCAAGATATTGTCAACATAATCTTCTAAAATCTTATGAATGAAATCATGAAATATTAAAGGGTCATCGCTCATTGGTAGGTAGCTCTTGTATTCTTCAACCCAAAGCACATGACCACATAACAGAAAGTACCCTAAGGCTCGTAGTGAAGGTTGTCTTATATTGATCCTCTAGATTAATATGGATCTAATTGTAACCCGAAAAACCATCCATAAAAGATAACAAGGCATGGCCTACATTTGAATCTACAATCATATCTATATTAGGTAATGAAAAATTATCTTTAAGAGAAGCCTTATTAAGGTCACAAAAGTCAATGCATATACAAATATGACCATCAGGTTTTTTGACGATGACAATATTTGAGATCCAAGGGGAATAGTCAAATGGACAAATAAAGCCTACTTTTAGCAGCCTCTCTATCTCAATTTTAACCAACAATGCAACCTTGGGATTGATCTTTCATATTTTTTGCTTAACTAGCTTGGCCTCAGGACATAAAATGATATTATGAACCACTATGGACTCATCTATATTGGGCATGTCCTCATACGTGTCCAAGCGATGTTATTAGGATGAGAATGTAGGAGATCAAAATGTTCCTCTGCTTCTTGTAAAGTAAGGAATTTCCCAATATTAATTACCTTTTTAGAAGACTTAGGATCCATAGATATTTCAATAGTATCTACCTTGAGGAGGGAACTACGATCTGTAGGATGCAATATCAGGATTTCATCTTGAGCATTAGTTAGAGGGACCTCCTCATCAACACTCAAGATAGATTCTCCAAAATATGCTCATTTATTTAGGTGATATGGGAATCATCCTTTATGGTGGAAAGAAGGAAAAGGGGATTAGGCACCTAAGAATTCCTCAAGTGCTTCATTCAAAGAGAATACATCTAAAGGAACTTTCTCATCCTACGCCCCATCCTTTATTAGTTTAGGATGGACCAAACTAAGTGGTTCAACTGAAATCATGTTAATATTCCACCAAGGTTTTTGCTTGGATTATTCAATAGAGCATCCC
Source organism: Sequoiadendron giganteum (assembly GCA_007115665.2). Lineage (NCBI taxonomy): Eukaryota > Viridiplantae > Streptophyta > Pinopsida > Cupressales > Cupressaceae > Sequoiadendron > Sequoiadendron giganteum. The sequence continues at coordinate 963,846,668 of CM021100.1, forward strand.
AAACCCAAATAATGCTTATGAGGCTTGAACTAGATATGGACTTGGATTCCTTTCTCAATACATCTGAAGCCTTTTCACCCATATCCATACTAAGAAGGGATTCTATATCCAAAACCATAGTGAATTTGTAAAACTTCGAAAGGGGGTGGTTCCACGTAGAGAGCTTCATTCCACCAGTGAACATCAAAAAAATCTATGAGAACACAACCATATCCTTTACTCAATTTTCAAACATAAACCTCCTTTGTAGGAATAGAACTATCCTCCTCATTAGGGGAAGGATTGGTCTCCTAAATAGGATTATAGATTTCCTCCTTGATGTGAGTATCATCCACTTTTTCATCAAGAGAATTCAAGGTTATAAGAATCTTAAGATTAGTGGGACTCACCTTGTATTCTCCAATAAATAATTCAGAGAATTCCAAAGACCCCCAATCATCACCAAGGAAAGAATTTGATTCAAAAGAAGAGGTGGATGGGGAAGACTTAGGAATTTTTGCTTTACGTGGTTCATCTTTAATGATATTCACTATGGGGACCACCTCCATGGAGGGTATCACTGAGGAACATGTCATAGCATTAAAATTTAAATATGGAATACAGTTCTTAAGAGTGGAGTCAACTGTTCAGCCCGTCCAAGAGTCGCTAACTCACAAAGGTGAACAACTTTCAGGTCAACTTTGACTGTAACCACTCGATTATTTGCAAAACACTATAGAGAATGATGTAGAGTGGAAGTTACGACACCCATAGCATGAATCCAGGGTCTCCCCAAAATAATATTGTAAGGTAAAGGGCCATCCATCACATAAACCAAAGTGGGTAAGGTAACGAGGCCTCGGCAAAGGCAGTATTATTGTGCCTAGAGCCTAACGGCTAGCATTATCAAACCCATGAATATACAATGAAGAAGTAGCTAGGGAAGATGAATCAAATTTAATCTTGGGTAGTAGATTGATACCACAAACGTTGAGAGTTGAACCGGTGTCAACGAGCATATGCCTATTATCAATAGTAATAACATTAACTATAATCATTAAAGGGTTTGCTTGCTTCTACACACCTAAAGGAGGGTGTTCTTATAGATAGAACATAATATTCAAAAAATCTACATGAATATGATCCATCAATGCATTAACATTTGTCAGCCTAGCGAAGGAAGGCAAGAGAATCTTCTACAAGGCTTCCTTAAGCATTTCTTGATAATCCAAAGCAATTTGAAGCAAATCCCAAACTGAGATCTTATCTGCAGTAACACAAAGTTGCTCGACAATATCATAATCACTTGGTGCTTTAGTCATAGGTTTAGGTGCTAAAGGAATACTTGGTTGAGAGGGCGGTAAAGAAGTAGGAACTTGTGTAGGTTGTGATGTAGGAATAGAAGGTTGTTGATCCAAATTTTGTTTGTTTCTTCTTGTATTATATGTGTGCCCAACAACATTATAAGAAGTAGAGTCTGTAGCTTTTACAAACGTTGAATATAAATCTGGTGAACCATCACAATATGAAATTCCACAGATAGAGTGATCCTTCCTTGGAGAAATGATAGCTGGGGTCAAGTAAATGACAGGTTTTTGAGGGCTTGGAGAAGCCACAAAGAGCACCACAATATTTACCAACTCTTTAGACTACGAAGAAGGGGTTTGTTCTGAAATATTTATAAATAGAGGAAGATACTCCTAAGAAACCGTCTAGAGCATCATCCAAAATTTTGAAATATTCCTTAGAAAAAGCATTATCATTCAAAAAATTTAAAAATAGATCTGACATGTTCATATTGGGTTCACCAAAATGTGAGATAAGGGGGATTCATTGCACATGAGTCTCTTCATTCTCAAGAGAATCCCAAGGAATGAACTGCCCTTATCCACCTCAACATAAACTAAATGAAGAAATTGCAAAGGAAGAAAATACAAGTTAGATATTAGAAAAGACTACGTCAAATCCTAAGAGAATGAAACTTCTAGATTTCTACAACCGAGAGAGGAGCTCTCGGCCAAAGGAAAACAGTGTGAATTCAAGATGCCAACGCAATGCACTAGTGTCCAAATGGTGCGTTGGAATCCTGAGCAACAAAAAGCTTAGGAACTTAGGCAAGAAAAATAGAGTTTCATTGCATAACCCAGATCCGAGGTCTACTAGATAAAACAATAAAATAGAGAACAGAAACTATGAGAAAATACAAGGAGAACTTGGAGAAAACTTACCCTCAACCGGACGTCTGAGTCTTCACTCCAAGCTCCGCTTTACAACCTACACACAAAATGAATAAGGGGAAAATGTTAGGGCTGTATAGGGGCCTACCATAGTTAGACCCCCGCTTTGGTGTTCCTACCTCCACGGATGACCAAATAGAAAGAGAGTGTAACTGAAATGGACAAAGGGAGTGATGAAATAAAAACCCACTTCAGGAGTAGAACCTGCACCACCAAGTAGTAAATGAACAAGAGAACTAATCTATTTTCAAATAGAAAAGAGTGAGAGAGAATTACCAACAAGACTTAGCCCCCTCTTGAATAGACGGATGCACCATTGAATGCTTGCTAGAGAGCTTTGGTTGTTGGAGGAACCTCAATCTGGAAGAGCTTCACTTGTAGAAGTGTTGTTGTCAAGAATGGAAGAGATTCAAGAGTGATGTTGAAGAGAGAGACTTGAGTGAATGAATGAACCCCAAAAATGAGAGTAAATGAGGGGTTTTTTTGCCTACAAGGGTGGAAAAGAGCCGTTACACTTGAAAAATATGACTATTGGGACACATTTCAAGAGTCAAGATTCGAGATTCCTCATTTCAAACTCAAAAAACCGTCAGGATGCTAATGCACCACACAAAAATCCACGCATCATGCAGACATCCACATGCTACACAGGCATCCAAAGCATAGGTTGTCAGGAAATGTGTTATCAATTTGTTGTTGCTTTGCCACTGGTCCACATGGAGCTAGAATTGTGAAATTTTGATCCATGGGATTTTTTCTATTAATGCGTTTAGGCATCATAAATACTAGGCAAAGTGCTAAAATGTGGAATTTCCCCTAGGTGTAATTTTACGACATTATGTGACCTAAATTGGGACTCATACACCATAACTAGTGTATCAGTCTAGTTAGGGATTTTTTGAAACTTCAAATTCTAAATCTGATCTTCAAGGTCTTCTCTGCACTTCCTGATTGTTTTTTGGATCTAGAACCCTGATTTGTAACCTATAGAAGTCTTCCAAGTACCTTCAATGCAAGGTGACAACTTTGAAAACTGTGAACACTTTGAAAACTTTCTCCAAGCTTGTTCTTCAATGTATCTTCAATCTAAACCTGCATATCACACACTAAAGAGGGGAAAATGTTGGTTTGTTAGTGGAAATGGGTTTGCCTTGGTCAAACCTCATTTTGGTAATCAAACCTTGGAATGAAATAAAATAGGAATGGAGAATGATGAATGAACAAAATATGATGTTGCAACTCACCAAACCCTAGCAATAAAGTGTTGGAAACATGTGTGAGATGACTCCAATGGATGTAGATCTTGACTCTTTCTTGAATAGGATAGGTCTTGAATGAAGTGCTAGCTTGAATCATAAAACCCTACATCACAATTGTTAGCTCAAAAACAAACATCTGACATGATGCTTGATACTTGAATAATTCTCTCAAATGCTTGATAATTTTCCCTTGAATTGTCTTGAATGCTCTTATGAACTCAACTTTCTTATAAGGATGTGCATTCAACTTTCTAGGTCACTTGATTTCTTGTTAGGAGAAAATGAGTGAAAGAAACTTGTATTTATACTTAATTATGCAAGAATTCCTGAAATTACAACACTACAAGCCGACATCAGATCTAGGAGGATAAAATCCTTCCAATAATTTGAATTAATTTTAATTTTGGGCCACACAAGACTCATATTCCCAAGGTGGCATATGAGTCCCATTAGACATAATTTATGGGACGAAATTCAAAAATGCTTAGAAAGGTTTGAAACCAAGATTAGGACCCAAAACCCTAGGTGGGACTCATATGCCTAAGGTGGTGTATGAGTCCCAGACCACCAAATCAAGCCACACAACTTGAAAACACCTGAATTATGATTGGTTATTGATTTATGTCAGGATCATCCTCAAAACAATACATTAAATGAGGCTTGTGGATTCAAAATAAGGCCAAATAAAGCATAAAGAAGCCCAATTATTAATCACAACCTTAGAAAAGTGTGAAAGTGGGTTACAACACTTTACAACACTCTAAATAAGGTAGGATTAGGTTTATTTAGTTTACAAGGGCCCAAGACCTAATGTGAGTGTGTTAAAACACATTACAACACTAAGTTAAGGCATCATTAAGCTCGACGCTATAAGGAGGGCCCAAACAATTGTGAAAATGTCACTGACGACATGTTTTGACACTAAAATTTTATCAACACATTTATGTTCTTTTCTATACTTTAATGTTGTATATACAATAAATTTATGCATTCATTTTTTATTATGTTTCTTCTTTGAATTTCTCACTATATTTCCTCTAGAATTCCAAGTAGCTTCTCTAGAAATTGTTGTTGTTCTCCTTGTTGAGAAACCAATGGCTCTCTCAAATTATCTCCTCTTTGTATTATTCTTCTTTCCATCTTTAATTAAATTTACAAATTTGCCTCTATATACCTCCAATTCCATCATTGTATGCACAAAATCATTGTAAAATGTGTCATCATTCTTCATTGTAAAATCATTTGCCTCTATATACCTCCAGTACCATCATTCTTCTTTCCATCTTTAATTACACTCAATAAGTTCCCTCTTTTTACATTGATACTTCTCCTAATTTCTTGGTTTCCATAAATGCCACAAAATTTTATTAGTTAGTAAAACCCAAAATAAATTAATAGATTTATCTAATCCTTTTATATATCCATATATTATTTCTTGCCAACTAATCCTACCTATTTTTCATTTTTCTCCCAAATCAACACAAAATATATTCCATAATTCTTTTGCTCATAAACATTCAAAAAATTGTGTTCACAATTATCAAGTTGTCTATAAATCTCACAATTTTGTAAATTCAAGGCAGAGAAGGAGTAGATTAACCTTTTTAGAATAAGTAGTCATTTAAAGCAAGCTTTTTTGGGTTTTAAAACATTATTCCTCTCCGTTTAAAGGTTTTTTCCCAAATATTTTTTTATTTCTAATATTCCAACAATTGTTAAGTTAATCAAATATTTTATGTGAGTTAGCCAACTTGTATTATATATATTTTGGGTTTTACCTTCTAAGTCAGATCCATACCATCAACTCATTTGAAGTTAACTAGTTTTTCATAGAAAATTTCATAATTCACATGGAATTGAAAAAACTTACATGTCTCTCTCAATACCAAGTATGTCCTCCATTAGGAAGAGGGTAGGTCAAACTCTGTGCTGAGAGTGGCCCATGCTTTTAGTTAGAAATTACTAATAATGTCTTTAAAATAATTAATGCTTTTTTTGGCCCATGTTTTGGCTAGAAATTACTAATAATGTCTTTAAAATAATTAATGCTTTTTTTGGCCCATGTTTTGGCGGAGTAGCCTTGCAATAAGGTAAGGGGTCTTCCTTTATGAATCAGATTCCACCATATTGAATTGTCTAAACAAAAAAAAAAATTCCAATTTATTTCATGTCATTGCTCTTAGTAAAGCCTTTAACTTTCTCCCAAGCCTTCCAAATGGTTTTGAAGATGTTTGATCCTACCAATAAAATAGGAAAGTTGCATACCAGAAAATCACACATTGGGATATGTTTCCAAGATTTTTTCTTCTTAGGGATAGTTATTTGAATGTTATTTCTAATTAGTATTTTCCAAGGTTCATTCCTATTCATTGATTTGATAATCCATTTAATGAGGGATATACCTTATTTTTTTTAATGTTATAGACCTAATCCACCCCTCCTTGCCTAGGAAGAAACATTCCCATTTGATATTATGTTTATTTTTGTTACCCTTCCCATTAGACCATAGGAACTATCTTATTTTATTTTAAATTTCATTTATTTGATAGCTACAAAAAAGCCACGTTGAGGAGCAATAGATTTTATATTTAACGAAAGAAGGTTTTGGTAAACTTGAAATCTCCTTGCCATTGATAGATTTAGGTATCTTCCATGTTGACTCAAAAGGCTTCTCCTTTGTCTTTTATCTCTACGTGTCATTCTTCCTTTGTTCCTTTTGTTCCATGAGTTATTGGGGGAATGATGATGATTTTGAGCTTGATTATTGAACCACAATTTTTTTTTACCTCTTGCACCTCCAGGGTTTTTCACCTAAAGGGAAAGGGACAAAGACCTGCACTTCATTCAAGAACAAACCCTTGAGATTTAAATGAAAAGGAGATTGAAATCTATCAAAGGGAGAGTTCTAGGGGCTGAAAAATGATAAAAGGGGTACACCACCAAGTATAAAATTGGAACATGCAAAGTGTTTGAAAACATAACGTAGTATGCAAACATATACTAAATGACTTAAAAATGATTATGAAAAAAACATAAAACTATAGAACTGAATATGTGCACCTAGAAATGTGTTGAGGGTTGGAATGAAGACTAGAAATGCTACGAATTCTGGAAATTTGACCTACTAGGACACTTATGCCATTCTAGGCAACTTAGTCCCAGATTTGGAAAATCATATTGGAGCTCGTTTCAGCCAAATGGGTATCCAAATCTACAGAAAACTCTGAAAAACATGTGCAGTGGGACTAAGTCACCATTGATGGTATTATCTGAAAGTGGAATCTGAAGCTCTCGGTCTGCACTTTCTATTCCTCCAGGTATCTAGATCTAAAACCTTGATTTTTGGCATGGTAAGTTATTTTTTGTGGATATTTTGATCTTTCCAACAAGGAGATGTCTTCAAAAACTTTGCAACCTATTCTTCAATGATTTCCAAGCCTTCAAGATACCTAAATCTACAAACACACAATGAAAGAAAAGAGAAATATTGAATGTTAGGGCATGGGGGTTTGCCTTGGTCAAACCCCTTTTAGATAATTAAACCAAAATGAATAAATAATGTAATGAAGCATGAAGTAATGGAGTTAGAAACTTTTCATGAATATTGATCTTGAATTTCTGCAGCAATAGGTAAAGAATTTGCCCTTGAATGCTTCTTGATGACTTAGAATTCCAAAACCCTAGCTTGCTTGAGAAGAATGATGAATGAATGATTGAGAATATGGATTGATTAAAATGAATGGGGGTCAAATGAGATGGAAAAAGCTATATTTATACACAATTATGCCCCAATTCCTGAAAATACCTCATCACAGGCCGACCTCAAGGTCTAGAGAATAATATCCTGCCAAAATTATAAAATAATTTTGATTTTTAAGCCAAATGGGACTAAGTCACCCCAAGTGGTGAATTGGTCCCACCAAGGCAATTTTACTAGGTGTCGAGAATTAAAGTGTATTTAATGATGTTTAACGAGATTATTCTCCGAAACACACTTAAGTAAGGCATGTAAGTGCATAATGGGGCCATTTAAACATAAGAAAGGTGTAATTATTGATGACAATCCTAGAAATGTGTGAGATTTTGTTACAACTCCTTACAACACTTTGAAATAAGGCCTGGTAAGTGATAAAAAGAGGTTATTTAAGTGAAATATGTTAAAAAGGTCCTAGAAAAGTGTGAAAGTGTGTTACAACACTTCACAACACTTTTACAAGACATCATAAAGTTTTTATTGGTTTACAAGGATCCAAGACCTAATGTGAATGTTTTGGCCACATTACAACATTAAATCTAGGAAAAACTAGGCCAAAATCCATAAGAAAGACCCAAATGAGTGTAAAAATGTCCAAGGATACATTTTTTTGTGACATAGTTATATCACTGTAGAAAATACATACACTGGCCCCAAATCCATGGATCCCTTATGTGTTATCTTAGGATTGCATATGGGTAGCAACCTCCTTTCATGATGTAGCTCTACTCAAAAACATATGTTTTCATAGGGCTTTCTAAATAAAGCTCTCATGTATTGACATTTATCATTTTTCTACTTCAAAGTAATTGCTCACAGCATGGTGTTCAACAATTTCTTTAAAGTGGGGGCATATGCATCCCTACACATTGTTTACATTTTCACCTTAAAGCGTGGTCTTCTTATTTCATGTGACGTTTCTTCTTCTTGGTGACATGGGGTTTGATGTCCTTCAAGAGCTTGACCTTTATTGGTGTTAGTAAACAGATTGGTCACTGCAATTTAATGGTCAAATTGATGATTAATTTCCCATATGAGAAGTGACACAACAAAACAATAGCTCTAGAAATTTTGCAATTTCATTTGTGACTTTCCTCTAAATTTTAGAGGTACAACTCCCTCGTATGATTTAATTGGTTTTAAGTATTCCTTTGACCAAAAAGCGAGAAAGGAAAAACTGAACATATATGCATAAAATGACACAAATGCGATGATGGATTTGAAATAAAAAGTAGACGGAAATAAATGACATATAGACCATCTGCTACACACCTACAAATGATAACCAGGAAAAGATGAACATCAGATCTCTTCAATGAATGGATTGACTAGAACTCACAAATTCTTAATCAACACATACATAATCTGATATAGCAGGGAAAGTACCAAAGACTAATCACAAAAGAAACACTGGAAATCTGTAATCAGAAGGAAACAAAATTAAACACACAGATTTAAACTATCTCCTTTTTTCTCTGATACAAACAATGAGTTCACAGACTCAAAAATGATTTTGTGCAATAGACTATGTTTGAAGAAAATAAATCTACTCCTTCTTCCTTGGGAAAAACAATAGAAAAAGATCAAATATCTGTTTACTATAATCCCCCTAGCCCTCACAGATGCTCTCGTTCAATAGCAAAAGATCCCCTTTACAAAGATGAATTTTACTTTAATGATTTCCCTCCCATAATCAATTCTTGCATTTTAGTAACAAAGAATCTATCACCTTCCTTTAACTGCTTCTTGTTTTTAAAAGAATGAGTTACAAATGACTTTTTACCTTCCATAAATACAATACCTAATATAAACTTTATAATTAAAATACTTCGGCATGTATTCAAAAGGTAAAATCACCCAGTTTAAATGTGATTCTCTTCCAATTTGCATGACCTTCATTAGTTACAATACTTTGAACATTTCTCAATAGCATTTATAATTCACTCTCTAAGAACATTTTTGTCCTTCTAAACATGTTGTAACTTCTCTAATTCCTACAAACGCAATTATTGATCGTCAACAACTTTGTTTAGCTAGACACCATGATTTTTGAGTTCCACATACACCTTATGTGTATACTCAACATATTTCTCATGAAGTAATTTGCAATGATCATGAAGGATAGAATGGCCTTCAATCAAGTCTACAGTCAAATGCCGCATTGATACTCGAACTTCAGGAATAGGAATCTCTTTTGGCCCAAGTAGTAGTTCTTTACTCATATTTTTTGAATTTACTATTTTTGAAACTTCCAAATTCTAATAAGTTTCTTTGCAACCTTCAATTCAAAGAGACAACGATTCTCTTTGAACCTTCATCCAATGTTGTTTTAAAAATGTAATTTCACTCTAGTAGAGTTCGGTACCACATGTGAGCTTCAACAAAATCTTTTATCGCTTCATTATATTTTGATGTAGTTTGTGTGCTTTCACTTGTACATGTGAATTATTATGAGATAGCACCAAATGTGGGGATTAACAAGTCGAGCCAACACTAAATACAATGTGCTTCAGTAAGCTTTCGGTTCCTTTTAGCTAGGGAAAGTCGTTATACATTGTGCTTACCTCCTGCTACTGGGCCTTCAACATGTTTGCAATGCCTAGTAATTACAAAAGGAATCTCAACATATGCTATAGAGTTGGCAGCTTTCACTTTAACCATCAAGTCACCCCATCCATCCTTTCCTTCAATCATCACTATAAATTTAATCATAATTGTTGCACATCATTTCCACATTTCTGAATGCATTGGGTTACATAGAATGAGTCTCCATGGGAAGATTTATTAGAATCATATGTTTTTGTCCCCGTGCACTTAAATATAACACTAAATCCCTAAGATATAAGATTCATACATTGGATTAAATCTTCTCTGGGCATTCCTTCAAGGATCTTTCACAGGTTTCCTTATTGTGGCAAACACTAGAATTGGTTTACAACAAAAATTGGGTCTTCAATTTATAATGCAAATGCTCCTACTTCCTTCAGTGCTTTAACTCCAATGCCCAGATTTTAAACAAATTAATTCGAATGAAGGGTGCAAGAGAATGGTGATACTCATAACGTTTTGGCGGTCTATGCTTAGTTAGTTGGCTCAAGACAAACAAAAATAGTTGTCAGATATTTTTTTGAATATTCATCAGGAGAAATGTGATCAAGAGCACGAAGGAATGCCTTCATTACATCTGAGTCATTGTCATACATCTCTCAGTGCATAGTATGAGGTGATAACACAATTCCATGTATTACTAGCAAAGTAATGATCCACGTTCCCATTCAGGTTCCTATCTCTTCAAATTCACCTCACCTATCTCAAGCAAGCTCTGGTAGTATGAATGGATTCATACATTCCATCACTTATCATTGTTAACCTGAATCGGGTATGGTGCGGCACAAAGCTTACGAATAAGAAATGAATCTATAACTTGAAGCCGTTTTAACCAATTCTCTCATGATAGCAATACCATGTCAAGCAAGAATAACTTATATGCTTCATTGTTATGGGTAAAGTCATTCTTTTCTATTAAAAGTACATTCCTCTACTCTTTTATGAGAAAATTAGCAACAAAGCCTTTGTCTTGAATCATCACCATTCAGCATCTCAAAAGACTTCATTATCTCTTTGCCAAAATGATGTACCTGCACTGCACCTTGTGTAGAGAGTGACTTCGGCGGGCCTTTCTATGTTTGCAGTGAAATGAGGGAGTTCTATAACTTCAAGCAGCCTTTTTGAGAAGTTTGTATGACCATGTACGGATACCGCCGACTTCACAATAAGTCAAAGATTTTTACTCTCAAATTTTATTTTTCCCTCGAAATTAGTGGCTAGAAAAGTGATTATAATGGGAACTCTTGCAGGGTTTTAAGTGGTTATGATAACCCTGCCAAACCCCACCAACATTTAACTTTATAAAATTTAAACCTTGAGACATAGTAAATCACCTTTGAACCTGGAGACTAAAACTCCCATATCTCTCAAATAAAAGCTCCATTTTTCACAAAATTTTGACGGATTGACATAGAACAACACCTAGAAACCATTTTTTCTTCAGATGCAATAAATTTGAGATTTGACATTATTTACAAATTGTCAGCCAAGAACTTAAAACTTTAAAATCTCTCAAATAGTAAGGAGTGTGGGCACGAAAATTGGCCATATTGGAAAAAATGAGGTTAGAATCAGGTTTGCAAAAGAATTTCACACCAGCTTTCATGGAATTTCAAAATTAATTATTTAGTGATTCGGTAGGCTAAAGCGAGCAGAGACGCATTAGGAGTTTAAAAATAGGTTGGGTCAAAAATATGGCTAACAAATGGCTCTTCCTAGGGACAAGGACTACAAAGGATGAAGCAAGGAATCCATAATCTTAAGCATGGACCAATGCTAGAATCCATTAGGCTATAGAGTCAGAGAGCAAGGAGGAATAAGAACAAGAGCAAGCCAAAAATAGAACAAAGCAAGAAAAGAAACTAAACTACCAGCACAACAAAAACTCCTAATATGTACACGATAGGAAGACCCTACCTCAAACGGCTCCAAAATGATCACAAAAGTTCATTAATAGGCTAGGAGAAGTAGTTGCCTATGTGAATTAATGCTTGGTGACTGAAAATTGTATGCACAGCCAACTGCCAACTAGCAACTACTGCCACTAGAGACATAATAATAACCTCTTGTAAGAACTCTTTAGATAAAATACAATGCCCAAAAATCCACTCTTTAGTATATGACTTTGCAACCAAATGATTCTCACTAGCACTGCCTAGCATGAGGTCACCAGAATCTACATCTACAATATTAGACATAATACCATGTTGTACTTGATTCTTTGAGCAAGAAGAAATCAACCCTCGAATTGGACATCCCACATAAAAATCATGAGATAAAGACCCTTCTTGGTCACAACATGTGGAAGTAACTACATTTTTTAAAAATTTGGACCCCAATTTGTAGCACATACTTCAACAAATTTGTCACATTCAAACCTTGATTCGATTACTTCAGCTTCTTTTCCATTTTTATCTACCACATATATTGATTCAAACAATTTACTAGAACAACTTGAATCTTTTACAATATTTTCCTGAAAATGAAAAGACTCAAAAATGGAATAATTTATTACCTCTTCATTTGTTGCCTTATGTTTGTGAACTTCATCAATAAACTAAAATGTTTCAAATTTTGTTGCATGTGAGAAGAAAGAATGTTTGATGATTCACTTGCCTCTTGAAGCTGATTTTTAATTTCACTTTTAGTTGCACAATGTATGTTGATATCTTCAAAAATGAAAGCCTCCATCTCCAATAAATCATTTATGTCTTCTTCTTTTTTGAAAATTGACCTATTATGTTCATGTTAATCAAATCATTTGCTAAATTTATATCAATATTTTCAAGTCTGAAAATTTTCAGTTTTTGGAGCTCATATAGAGGAGTCAAAAATTGTTCATTTTAGTTTGATTTTAGATTGTCCATAGTGGATAAATCCCCAGTATTTATTGCAGCCAAGGTAGAAGATGTAATACATGATTTTTCTCCACAAGAAGAGTGATTTTCTTCATCACTAGAAGAATTGGAACCATTATTATCTATATCATAATTGAGATTATATATTTTAGTATTAAAAGATTTAGTCTCCACATTATTTTTTTGAAAATTATTTTGATCAAAGACTGTGAGATTTAAAAACTCATCTGATGGGAATAAGAGAATGGATGAATTAATATTTTGAAACTTATGGGTTTTATTCTTTTGAATCAGACAACTTTGTGCAAATCTTTCAACTTTATTTTTCTTCCATAACCCAAATAAGATAAAATCATCCTCAATATTAACAACTTCTTTTTTATCAATCTCAAGATCACTTACCTTACTTTGCTTCAAGAGGAATCCAACATCAAGATGTAATGCTCCAGCAAAATTAATCAGCTGCATCTCTTTACTTACCTAAGTATTATGAGGAATCTTATCTAGATATCTATCAAACTATTCCACAAACTCCCTTATTGATTCATCTTCTTTCATTTTAATGTTGAAGAACTAAGATAGAAGTGCACACACATCAACTGCTAGTTTAAATCTTCCAAGAAACTTTTTCTTCATGCTATCCCAATTCGTAATGCATCCATCTTCTAAATATTGAAACCAAATTGCAGTAACTCCAATGAGGTATTCAACAAATAATCGTACAAAAACATTTTCCTCTCTTACCCCCAAAACTCCACAATCTATGATCAAGGCTCGAATATGATCATTTGCAACCTTTGAGTCTTCTCTATTAAATCTTAGAAAATGTTTTCTTGAGCCTGCAGGAAATTATGAATATTGTCATAGTGCTAAAGGCCCAAATTGAGCACACCATGGTTGGGGTGAAACCAATGCCATAATGAAAATTTAGAAAAAGAATGGTTAGATCTACCAAAAATATTTTTTGAGCAAGTTCCATATATCAAAGTCGCCAACCTCCATCCTCAGGGGGGCATCTTTAGATTTATGAGAAAATAAACACTAGAAAACATTGGTACTTTGATTCTTTCCCCAACGGAGTCACTCAAAATTTGTTAGTAAAAAAATTGGTCACTGTGATTTAATTTAAAAATTGACCCTTAATTGCCCAAATGAGCACTGACATAGTGAACCAACAACTCTAGAAAGATCACAATTTCATTTGTGACTTTCCTCTAAATTTTAGAGGTACAACTCCTTTGTATAATATAATCGATTTTAAGTATGCCTTTGACCAAAAATAAGGAAAGGAAAAACTGACATATGTGCATAAAAATGACACAAATGCAATGATAGATTTGAAATAAAAAGTTAACAAAAACAAATGACACATAGATCATCTGCTACACACCTACGAACAATAACTAGGAAAAGACGAACAACAGATCTCTTCAATGAATGAATTGATTGGAACTCACAAATTCTTAATCAACACATACATAATCTGATATAGCAAGGAAAGTGCCAAAGATTAATCACAAAAGACACACCAAAAATCTATAATCAGAAGGAAACAAAATTAAACACACAAATTTAAAGTATCTCCTTTATTCTCAGATACAAACAATGAGTTCATAGACTTAAAAACAATTCTATATAGTAGACTATGTTTGAAGAAAATAAAACTGCTCCTTCCCCCCTAGGAAAAACAATAGAAAAAGATCATATATTTGTTAACAATAATCCCCCAACCCTCACAAAGGCTCTTGTTCAATAGAAAAATATACCCTTTACAAAGATGAGTTTTACTTTTATAATTTTCCTCATGTAACTGATTCTTGTGTTGCAATTACAAAGAATTCATCTCCTTTAACCGCTTCTTGTTTTTAAAAGAATGAGTTACAAATGAATTTTTACATTTCGTAAATACAATACCAAATATAAAATTTAAAATTAAAATACTTTGACATTTATTCAAAAGGTAAAATCCCCCAATTTAAATGTGATCCTCTTCCAATTCATGTGACCTTCATTAACAATACTTTTAACATTGCTCAATAGCATTTACAATTCACTATCAAAGATATTTTTTGTCCTTCTGAACATGTTGCAACTTCTCCTTTGATTCCTGCAAATGCAATTGTTGATCATCTACAACTTTGTTTAGCCGGACACTATGATTTCTGAGTTCCACATACACCTTATGTGTACACTCAACATATTTCTAGTGAATTAATTTACAATTATCATGAAGAATAGAATGGCCTTCAATCGAGTCCGATGTCAAATGTCTCATTGATACTAGAACTTGAGGAGTAGGAATATCTTTTGGCCCAAGTAGGAGTTCTTTACTCATATTTTCTGAATTTCTTGTTTCAAAAACTTCCAAACTCTAATTAGTTTCTATGCAACCTTCAATTTGAAGAGAGAAATATTATCTTCGAACTTTCATCCAATGTCCTTTTAAATCCACAATTTCACTCTAGTAGAGTTTGGTACCACATGTGAGCTTCAACAAAATCTTTTATCGATTTTTTATATTTTGATGTAGTTTGTGTGCTTTCACTTGTACATGTGAGGTATTATATGAGATAGCACCAAATGTGGGGATTAACATGTTTAGCCATCACTCAATACAATGTGCTTCAATAAGCTTTTGATTCCTTTTAGCTAGGGAAATTCATTGTACATTATTCTTACCTCCTGCTATTGGACCTTCAACATGTTTGCAATGCCTAGTAATTACAAAAGGAATCTCAACATATGCTATAGAGTTGGAAAATTTCACTTTAACCACCAAGTCATCTCATCCATCCTTTTCTTCAATTGTCATTGTAAATTTAATCATAATTTTTCCATAGCCTTTCCACATTTCTGAATGCATCGGGTTATATAGAACGAGTCTCCATTGGAAGATTTATTAGAATCATATGTTTTTGTCCCCGTGAACTTAAATATAACACTAAATCCCTAAGATATAAGAAGCATACATTGGATTACATCTTCTCTGAGCATTCCTTCAAGGATCTTTCATAGGTTTCCTTGTTGTGGCAAATGCCAAAATTGGTTTACAACAAAAATTAGGTCTTCAATTTATAATGAAAATTCTCCTTCTTCCACCAGTGCTTTAACTCCAACACCTATATTTTCAACAGCTTAATTTGAATCAAGGGTACAAGAGAATTGCGATACTCGTAACCTTTTGGTGGTCTATACTTAGTTAGTTGGATCAAAACATAAACAAAACTAGTTGTTGAATCTTTGTATGAATATGCATCAAGAGAAATGAGACCAAGAGCACAAAGGAATGCCTTCATTACATCTGAGTCATTGTCACATAATCTCTCAATGCATGGTATGAGGTGATAACACAATGCCATGAGTAAGAAAATTAATGAGCCACATTCCCATTTAGGTTCATGTATCTTCAAATTCACCTCACCTATCTCAAGCAAGCTCTGGTAGCATGAATGGATTCAGACATTCCATCACTTATTCTTAACCTAAATCAGGTATGGTGTGGCACAAAGCTAATCAATGAGACATGAATCTTCAAATTGAAGTCGTTCTAACCAATTCTCTTGTGTTAGCAATACCATGAATAACTCATGCTTCACCATTGTGTGTAAAGTCATTTTTTTTGTTAAGAGTACATTCCTCTAGTCTTTTATGAGAAAATCAACCACAAACCCTTTGTCTCAAATCATCACCATTCAACTTATCAAAAGACCATTATCACTTTGCCAAAATGATGTACCTGCATTGCACCTTGTGTATAGAGTGACTTCAGTGAGCCTTTCTATGTTTGCGGTGAAATGGGGAAGGTCTATAACTTCAAGCGGCATTTTAAGAAGTTTGTATAACCATGATAAGTGTCACTAGAGGTTTTAAGACCATGTACGGATACCGCCAACTTCACAATAAGTCAAATATTTGTACTCTCAACTTTTATTTTTCCCTCAAAATTAGTGGCAGGAAAAGTGATGATTATGTGAACTCTAGAGAGGTTTTAAGTGGTTATGATAACCCTGCCAAACTCTGCCAACATTTAACTTTATAAAATTAAAACATTGAGACATAGTAAATCACCTTTGAACCTAGAGACTAAAACTCCCATATCTCTCAACTGAAAGCTTTGTTTTTCATAAAATTTTAATAGCAAGCTGAAATATTGATGTAGAACGAAACCCAAAAACCATTTTTTCTCCAGATGCAAGAAATATGGGATTTGACATTATTTATAGATTATCAGCCAAAAACTTAAAACTTTAAAAACTCTCAAAGGGTAAGGAGTATGGGCATGAAAATTGGCCACATTGGACAAAATGAGGTTAGAATCAGTTCGACAAAATAATTTTGCACCAACTTTCATGGAATTTCAAAGTTAATTATTTTATTGATTCAGTAGGCTAAAGTGAACAAAGGCACATTAGGAGTTTAAAAATAGGTCGGGTCAAAACCATTGCTAACAATTAGCATATGAAATTTTTTGGTAGATGGTTAGCACTCCCCTCGAGATTCACGACATGGCTTAACTACCTCACATGGACTCATTAACTCTAACAGTTGTATCGAGCATTAACATGTCGACCTTTTGGCACGATGATAATCGTGGGGCCAACAATTGGTATCAGATCCAAAGGTTACAGATTTGAATCCCCTCGATTAATGCTAAGGGGGATATTGTTGGTAGATGATCAGCACTCCTCTTAGGATTCATGACATGGCTTAACCATCTCCCATGGATCTGTTAACTCTGGCAGTTGAATCAAGCATTAAGAAGTCGACCTTTTGGCACAAATGCAACTATAGGGCCAACAACATTCCTCTTAGTGGTAATGTTATGCCTTGCATCCCCTAAGGTGTCAATCCTTTATTCCTTGACTAGTCATCTCTTGGTGACATTAAGCACGATGTTCCCTAAGGTGAGACCTTTCATGAATTAAGAAAAACCCCTTTGACTATCATATCATATTGCATTTACAACATTGTCATGGCCACCAAGCATAACACAACTTTCTTTCCAGTGGTGCCTTTTGTTTTTCATGAGTGTCTAGCATAATACAGCTTGCTATCCTTGTGGAATTTTTTTGTGTGGTGCCTTATCAAAGTTATCAGGGTATATAACCTTTTGTATGGTTGGCATATGGGAACCTATAGACTTGGCATGACTTTCCCATTAGCCACCCTTTTTGTGGGTACATACCAACCTAGTGTGTGTTTCTGACTTTCTTGGGGCTCACCTAGTGGACACTGGATTTCACTAGCCCTCGTGAGTATATTTTGTTCACATAGTGAACAACAATTTTTCACTTGTGGACACATTTTATGGACAATAGTGCACATATGACTAGTCCAACCTTCCTTTTCTTTCATTTTACATTAATTTTGATATTGCATGATTAAGCATCTTGTGTTACTATTGCAAATATGTGTCCAATTTGTGCTTATGTTGGTTTACCATGGGATCTTGATACTGGGGGCTTGGAACACTCCTTGATATTTGTTTTCCTATCCTGTTGATATTTTTGCACTTGGACCTCTGTCGACATACATTTGTCTACTTTAGAGTGAGTCTAAGTGCAAGTTCATACTCTCACTAAAATGGGGGCTAAATGTAGTGTCAAAAAATGTACACCTCTACGTTTTCACACTATGTTTGCATCCCCTTAATTAATTATAATTAATTATGACTTTAATTGGCCTAATTATACATTCACAATCCTAATTAATTCCATTTTCTAAGAGGGAAACCCACATTTAATTAATGCCTACATTTAATTACACATTTTGGAAAATTTGTGTCATAGGTTTAGGGTCAAGGACCCATTCACTCAAGGGAAAATGGGTCCTCCTTAAGTCTCAAGATCCATTTAAAAAAAAAATTGGTGGCATTTTAATGATCTAAATTCAAATTACAAAGGTCATCTTGTGATGTTTAATTGTCGAGTAATTAAGGAAATACCTATAAATACAAGGTATTTTTATCAATTCAAAACTAACACATTTTATGCAAGCATTACAAGAGAAAAGATTATTGTCAAGAGAATTTGAGAGAAGATTTATAAGTCAATTATTACAACATTCAAGATCCTATCATGATGTCAAGATTTATGGGGTTTCATGCATGTTTTTGGAGCTAACATTGTGATGTAGGTTTCAAGTTTCAATCAATCATTCAAGTATCAAGATCTATCAAGAAATAAAGTCATTTCATACAAGATCCAATCCTTAGAGAGATGTTTTAGACTTCAGTCCTCTAACGGAATTCATTAAACCCCATTTGGTGAGGTGCAAAAGCTTTGTTCATTCACCAATTCCTTCATTTTTATCATTATTTTACTATCAAGGTTTAATTACCAAACTAGGGTTTGACCAAGGCAAACCCTTATCCACCAAAAATAAACATTTTTTCTCCTCTTTTTGTGTTTGCATATTTGCAGGTGAAGAAGGATTGAAATTGGATCAAAAGTGCAATTTTGCAAAGTTGTCAAAGTTGTCATCAAAGTTGTCAAGGGACAAAAACTCACCTACAAGTTTTATTTCTATTTGACACTAAAACCTGGTGGAATCAGAAGCTTAGATTCGGGACCTGAGGACTACAAAAATAATTTTCAAACCCTTGTATAGAGACCCATTTTCCCCATGGTGAATGTCCTTCAACAAAGCTTGAAACCCACTTTTGGAGCCAAGTACATACCATCTTAACCTTCTTAGATCTGTTGGTTAATGCTTTTTTCTATCAGTATTATCATAATACTTCATCTTTCAATTGTTAGATCTCATAAGTTTGATTGTTAATGCACTTTTATTCTTCTCCAAAAATTGTTGTTCAGTCATTTTTGTCATAAGGAAGTTAAGGCAGCATAGTGTCCAAACCTAGCATTGACTCACCTTGAGGGTTGCAAGTAAATTCTAATCATTTGTGGCACTATCCCTCTTCCTAATGAAAACAGAAAGGTGGATTTGTGATTAGGTGGACACCCACTTTGTCTTTCGGTATAGGTCCCTCATTTTTAGGTCTACTATTTCACCCCCTTCATTTTCCTATGTTTCACTAGGTATTCAAAAAATGAAAAACTAAGTAAAACATTAAGTGCATTGCCCAGGATATCTGATAACATAAAACACCTGAAAACCAGCATAAGTGTGCATAGCCGAGAAATTGTAAAATACATTATTTTAATTGCAAAATTCAAGAGTTGGAACAAAATGCGTAACTTTAATAATGATTTATTTTTTGACATATGCATTAAAGGATTTAAATGTAGCTTATGTAAATGATGTAAATTTTGTGGATGCAGGTATGATAGGTGGTGAACCATGGTAGAGATGCGTACATACATATGAATAACACTCACAGATAAATCTAATGATATTAAAGCAAGAGAGATACGTGATTAAGAGATGCGTATGCAGAAGAGGTTTTTTATGTAGAGTTGTGGATAACTGGAAAAGTGGAAACCCAGGTTTTCTCTGGTAAGAAAATATGGTGTCAAGTTTCTTTGTTTTGCATTAGCAAAAGGTGTGTGCAAGAAGTTGAGTCCACTTTTTGGCCAAAAAGTGGAACTATTTACCTTGATTTCAACATTTGTCACATTTCACCTTAAAATTTGAAGCACTTAGAGATGGAATATTCAAAAAATTAACAAATCATAAAATGTAGTACTCGGAGTATAGTTTCCAAATATGTAATTTATTTCAATACCCAAATAATACAAATTGATTTTCAATAGGTTTTTCTAAAAACAACTATTTAAAAGTCACATTTATTTTACCATACCATGCACGTGTACGTCATTCATATTTTGACCTAAATAATTGTATTTTTCTAAATCCTTTTGGGAAAAGATTTGTAACACACTGAAGCACGTTTTCAAAAAAAAAATTGTAATTTTTTATTGATTTTTTTAGTCAATTTTTTATTGGCCATATTTGTCGTTTTGAAAAATCGTGTAAGTCACACATAAGATGACCTAAAATTATCATTTTTTTATTTTTTTTCAAATTGAAAAGAATTGTCTAAAGTACGTTTTCATGCAATTCATTTTACAAAAAAATATTTTAATTTTAGAAGTTATCAAAATACTAAAAAACCATGACATTTCAAGTTTATGGACCAATTTCATTAGATATTAATTGAAAAATAGAAAAAATAATCCAATTGTCAAAAAAAAAAAATATTGGAATCTACACTGTCTCATCTATAATGGGTTTTAATTTCGTAAAAAAATTATGCGAAAAGGTCTTCAGACATATGTCCAAAGTCACTATTTTCCTATAGCATTAACATAACCTTCAAGTTGTAGGTCAAACCAAGTCCAAATTAGCTTAAGTTTGGGTCCTCAAGCCTTCTCCTGAACCAAAAAACAAGCCAAAAACTCAACCAAAAATTCAAATTTTAAGAAATGGGATCCAATTTTGTAAATCGTGATCCTGTTTCCTTTTATTTATTATTTGGACTGTTGAAAAAGAAATGGGATCCCATTTCTTTTTGACCATTTTTTTTAATTTTTATTGGAAAAATATTATTGTCAATTCTGCAACTTGACATGTACAGCCGACTACGACAATTTCACCTATTTTCTATCAAGTTTTGTCTTTAGAGGTCTTCAACTTGCAATTTGAACTGAATTTTTGAAAGAAGGTGTCATTCGAACAGTTTTTTTATTGGAATTATGTTTTTTCCTACTCATTTGAAGGAGGAACAAAAGAAGAAGACTTTCACTAGATTGGCATTCATGTGTGCTTGATAATTTTGTAATCATGAGTTCACAAGCTCATAATAAGAGGAAATATAGGAAGGTATTGGCCCTTGAAGAAATTGAAACAAAGAGGGAGAAAGAGGCAAAAAGACAAAGAGATAGAATAATGAGGATTCAATCAATGAATAATGTTGAAGCATCTAATTCCACAATTATTGAAGATAAAAACATTGAAGAGACCATGGTTATAGATGATGCTAATTTGCGAGAAATTAATTTGGAAAATAATACGATTATACAAACTAGTCTTGGTATGTCTTCAAATCCCCCTTTCAATGCTATGGAGAATGTTTCAATAGGAACAAATCTAGGTATGTCTTCAAATCCACCTTTGAGTGAAATGGAAACTTTGTTTGTACAAATTTTACAAGATTTTGGATTTAACAATGTTGACATTGATAATATTCATAGAGAAAAAGATTTTATACAAATTATTGAAAAGGAAAATTGTGTTGTTATTGAAAATGAAATTGGAAATCATTTCGTTGTTGAAAATGAAAATGAAAATCATTTTGTTGTTGAAAGTGAAAATGAAAATTGTTTTGTTGTTGAAAATGAAAATCCTTTTGTTGAAAATAAAAATGAAAACCATTTTGTTGATGAAAATGAAAATCGTTTTGAAGTTGAAAATGAAAATGAAAATCCAAGATGTGATGTTGAAAATGAATTTTTTTTTTTTGAATTGAAAGTGAGGTTTTGGATAATCTTCCTAGTAATATTTCTTGGAGACAAATAAGAATGCATACCAATAGATTATACAGAGAATTCTTTTATCATAATTTAAAACTTTCATTTCAATTTCAACTAATGATGCAATTCATGAGAATGTGGAAAAGGAGAAAAGTACTGAAAAATTTAGGCATTTTTGTTAAACCAAGAAGAAAAGATCAATCACGAAAACATGATATTTCTACTATTGCTAGTGTCATTGAGTCTATAGGAAAAAATAGTCGATCTAAAGATAAGAATGCAGCAAGATGAGCTATAAAAACTGTTATAGTTAATAAAGCAACTTTGAATAAAAGAATGGTAAGCAATATTAGTGAAATTCTAAAATACATCCTAAAACATTGTTAAGAGTAGTAAAGAGAAGAGAAAGTATATAAAATGATCCAATCAACCAATGTTGTAGTTTTAGTGGTCAACTCATGAGGTCTGACATGAAATTGAATGTTGAAATCAAATCTTTGATTGAAAAATATTGGCATGATAATGCTAGGGTATCATCAAATGCTAGTGATGTTTTAAAGTTAAGAGTGGGGTCCAAAGTTTGTGATCCTCATCCAAAACACCTATTAGATACAATGCAAACTAAATTTTATAAAAAAAATTGTGGTGATTAAGTGTTACTTGGTAATATTATAATAATTCGAAGTTCTTTTGAAAAATGTAAACCTTGGTATTAAAAAATTAAATAAGCAACGAATATCTTGTTGTTGTAAAATGCATGTTCAATTTTTTTATTTTTATGATCTTTTTCGATATATACATTGTAATTTACATACTAACATGATTATGCAGGAATTTTGTATTAATATGTCACTTGAAACAATAAGGGAGTTTATATCAAGTTTGTTTTGTGAAAGATTTAATGGGAAATTATTTTATTTAAGTTCATGTATTTTTGGACAATGCACTAGTTGTTGCAATCTTTCATTCTTAAGAGTTTTTATGCATGCAAGTGTTGATAATGATTTTGGAAAAAAATTAGAGGTTGTTAAAAGATTTAAGAATGGTGACTATTCATTAAATGATGGATAAATTGGAAAGCGTTGTGATTTAATTACACAAAAACTTAGTGTACATGCATTCATATCAAAATTTAAGAGTAAGATTGTACCAAAATATGTCAAGCACTCTCAACATGCTTGATGGCTTGATGGACAATTTTGTGCATATAGAAACAAATTTCCATTTGGTACTATACTATCAATGGTTGATTTTGTGGAAAACTATACTCTAGCTCCACAAGAGGAAACCCAATCACAATATTACAATTCAATGCAAGTGGCTATGTTTGTTCATATTGTTTATAGATAGGTAGATGATAGCACAGAGGATGATAGAAAATTTTTGAGGTAGTATCATTTCTATTTGAGTAACAACCGGTTACACTCGTCGAAATTTTTTCAATACCGTTTCAATATATTCTATACAAAGCTATGAGAAAGGGGAATTCAAATGATAGAACATCTCATATGGTCAAATAATTGTATGGGACAATTCAAGAATACTCGAATGTTCCATTGGTTAAGTAGGATTCACAAGGAACATAATGTCCAACATATGTGGAGTTTTTTTGAAGCTAGACATGCTAAAGGAGAACATGATGGAGTTGGTTCTTGTGTTAAAATAATTCTTGCTAGAGAACAATTGAAATTTGAGGATGTAATAAAATTTAAAGATGCACGTGGGATTGTGGATTGGTAAAATACAAGATTATCTACACCTGGTTCAAGCAAGTACTCTATAGTTTTTTGGTTCTTTTGGTTGCTTGAAGAAGAGAACATTCTACCTAAACTTTATTATGAGATAATCAGTGGATCTACTAAATGGCATTCATTTAAGAGTTTGAATGCAAGCACATGGACTATCTAGACAAGGGAGCTGGCATGTTTTTGTCAATTTTTTATTTCAAGAGATTGAGAAGCATGTGAAAATAGAGAATTTATTGAAGACTGTAAGCAAAGATCATTGACACCTACACAAGAACAAAATCAATATGAAACAACAATTGAAGATAATTATCAAGTGTTTGCATCAGACAACTATTACTGTGTTTCATACCTTGTACAATAAGGTAATTTAATTCAATTTATTTCATTTTATTTCACTTTATTACTATTTTGTAATACTTTTATTTATTTATATACATATGAATGGATTTATGTAGATTGGTCAAATTATAGGTACACATACTTGAGTTATTAAATCAAATTTTGTTTGCAGGACATCTGTATGTTGTTGTTGCACCTGAGGGGAATGAAGAGGAAATAGAATATTGGTTGGCTCATTGTGTGGAGGCTAAAAATAAGCTAACAACACCTCGAGAAGATGATGATGGCTATCATTATCCAATAGGTACAATGATTTCCTTAAAACATCCCCTCAAGAAAATTTTGATAACAAGTCTTTGATCCCCTTAAGAAAATTTTGAGAACTTCTTTGATCCCCTTAAGCAAATTTTGAGAACTTCTTTAATGATGGCTATCATGTTATCCAATAGGTTTGGTGGTGGTTTTTTGAACTTGGCTACAAAACTACCTAATAAGGAAGAATGGTATACCTGCATTTGAATATTATGACATATAAGAAGAATATACACTACTCACATTTGGTGGTAGCAAAAATTATAAAACTAGTGAGGTATCATGGAAGACTTGTAAATAAATAGCTATGGATAACTTTTATGGAAGAGCATGAGACAATCATAGATGTGTTGCAAGAAAGAGAGGACGTAGATGGTACAATGGAATGAGTAAATATAGGTAAATATAGTTTTAGTTTTATATTTTTCCTTTTAAATACATGTTTTGATATTTCTTGTGTGTTATTAGTTGAAATTGATTTAGATTATCCTTTTGTATCCTTAAGACATCATCACAAATTCATCACATACTTTGAGACAAAAAGGAGAGTCCATGCAGATTCAACCTAGACAACATGGAATACTTGATAAAACTAGGTAATTATTAGTTAAATTATATTTAAATACATGCTTTGATTATATATTGATATTGCTTGTGCATTAATAGTTAAAATTGATTTATTATCCCTTTTTGTATCCTTAAGCCATCATCACATTGGTTTCATACTTTGAAACAAAAAGGAGAGGACGCAGATTCAACCTACACAAATGTGTGGAATACTTTTAAATAAAAGTACAAGTTATTTACATATAGATAGTTTTATATTTAAATTAAAATACATGTTTTGATGATTTCTTGATATTTCTTGTATCATTTTGATATCAAGTGGCATGAAGAACTACTACATTTCGAGCACAAGTTTCAAAATTTCTTGAGATGGATTTTGTAAACATTGTTTTGAGTTGGCATATATGTACATACATAATTACACAATTACATATTTTTTACAAATTTGCATACATGTACATACACAATTATACTCTACACTTTTATTATCAAAATCAATATTATATATATTTTGTTTGTTAAATGTTCATGTTTTCCTACTTTGAAACTTTAAATTTGATTGTATAATCACTAAATAACATGTATATTATTGTTAAATTTGGTTTCCTTGGGAAACTTCACCAAATTTTGAGTTCTTTGATCCCCTTCAGAAATTGTATTAGAAACCCTTAAGACATCCTATTACGACATAAATTAAATTAACATTGACACTATTTAAATTGTATAGAATGTCATTGTTATGATGAGTCATCCTAAATTTTAAGTTACTTAATTATATCAATTGCGATTAAATATGAGACATGTACTTTGAAGTATTTCATCCCCTTAGGATGTCCTATTAGGACATATCTTAAATATTTATACTTAATTATATCATTTATTGTGATGTGTCACCCTAAAGTCTAATACTTAATTATATCAATTGTGATCCATCATGAGACATCTACTTTGAATTCTTTTATCCCATTAAGAATTCCTATTAGGACCCCTTAAGACATCCTATTACCACATAAATTATATTAACATTAACATTATTTTTGTATAACTTTTTTTATTGTTATGATGATTCATCCTAAATTCTAAGTTAATTATATCAATTGCGATTAAATATGAGACATGTACTTTGAAGTATTTCATCCCCTTAAGAAATTGTAGCGATTAAAAATGAGACATGTACTTTGAAGTATTTGATCCCCTTAAGTATTTTTTTTAGAACATCTTTGATAAGTTAATGCCTTGACTATGAATCACTAAATTTGTTAAGTACAAATATTTGAATGTCCTATTAATTTCTTAACTATGAATATTTTGTAAAGTACAAATATTTCTTATCAATTTCATATTAAAATTTCACATAAAATGCATAAATACACGTGTAAATTACTATTTAACAATAATAGACCATAAAATACTAAAATCAATAAAGTCCATGAAACACTATATTATGTCCATCAAAATACAAGCAATGAAATAAAGTCCATGAAACAATATATTAAGTCCATGAGAAACAATATATGTAGTCCATGAAATAATCAAATACAACCCATGAAATCATCTAAGTCATATTGTCTCTATAATCAAGAGACCTCTTCACACCACACAGACTACCCAGATGACCTAAATCACTCTCTACAACAGAAAGAAAGATGAAATCAGATGTAAGATGATTAAAAATGATTTAATGACAATTTATTTTATAATTCATCATAAAAATAAATAATCGTGTGAGGTTTCTCTACATGCTCTGGTGCAACTAGACCTGTCTCTACATGCTTTGAATCGATCTACATACAAGAGAAAGAAAGTTGAAATTAGATGTAAGTGTACAATTAAAAATGATTTAATTCAATTTAATTTATAATTTATCATATTTAAATTGTACTTTAAGAAGTTGTTGTGCATCCTCTATTCCACGACTTGTCTCTACATGCTCAGCTATAGGATGTGTCTCATGCTATAAAATAAAAATAATTTAACGTGTATGAGCATATATATATTCAATTTTAAATTTAATTTAAGTTATTCACTTGATATATAATTTGTAATTGACTTTAAATATAATAAAAAAATTAAATTACCATCTAAGGCTACTTTGCATGTCTTGGTTGAGGTGGTGTGACCTCATCAAGGTAGAAACTCGCACTCACAAAGTCCTTAAAGGTCAAAATTAGAGCACATGTGTACTTTAATTAGGTTAATATATATATTCAAGTGTGCGCATATTGTGTAGAAATTTTTTAAATAACCTGAAAGTCAGATATCTCTTGAATTGCCACCACATCAAATGTGTGTCTAATCCCCATTCTCATTGTTGTGTCAACCTACATACATAGAAATAACACTTATAATAAATTTACTTGTACATGCACGTTTGATATATAGTGAATTAAAAATACAAAATTGTAAGTATAATAACTTTAAATAATTCACAATATGCATGTACTTGCACTTAATGTGAGATACCTAACAATGGATGAGTGCTCGAAAAACCTTGAGGAGAAACCAATGTGGAATTCGATTGACTCTCTTGAACCAACATAAATATTTAAAACATATCTGCATGATTGAATTACAAATTAAAAAGTCAAATTAAAATATTATTTCATATTATTTAAAAATTTGAAATCAAAATACCCCATAAGGGTTGTCGACTTGCACTAGTTTTGACAGTAAAAGTCAAGGAGCAGATGATTCCCTATGGTCAGTGTCATCTACACCAAACAATTTGATTGTTAAAATGTTACAATTTTTTTTTATATATATGTTCATTAATGAAACATAGAAAAATAGGATAGGGGGAGATTTCCCCCAAAAATGGAAAAGTGGATCCAAAGAGGGACAAAGGTAGTTATATTCTTTTATTTTCATTAGGAAATGAGATCCACATCAAGCATTAACTTACAAACCTTAGGTGGGTCAACCAAAGATGTGAATCTTGCAATTTCCATTTTTTCTAGGATGGGGATATGAACTAAATTGCACTTTGGGGAGAAAGATTAAGGCCATCAAATACTCTCCAAATTACAAGTTATAAAGTGCATTTAGAAGCTGAAACATAATACTAAAGGAACCTATAGAATTTAGGGATATTTTGGAAGGGGTAAATGTTACATACCTCTCACAAAAAGTGCTTTTTCATGGCTCACTGAGGACTTATTCGCCCTATGGTGAATGGGTCCTAGCTAGGGCTCTTGGAAAATACTTTTTGGGTTTTGTTCTCCTATGTCTACACTCCCAAATTCCCAAATCTCACAGTAAAAAAGCTGTAAATAAATTATGAAGGTCAATTTTAGTGATTTTTCAAGAATGGTGACAACAAATGCAACTTTGACAACTTTCCAATTTTTCTCTTTAAAGGATCTTCAACCTAAAATCTATAATCACACATTAAAGAGAGAAAAATGTTCTTTATTAGGTGAATGGGGGTTTTCCTTGGTCAAACACCATTTTGGTAATTGAACCTTATGATGAAACAATGAAACATGAAAAGATGAAACAATGATACCTTATTTGAAACCATGGATAACAAATCTACAAACTAGCATGAAGTGGCCTCAATAGATGTAGATCTTGATCATTAAACTTGATTAGAAACAATTCCCTTGAATACTTGCATATATCTTGAACACTACATCACCATATTAGCTCAAACAACATGCATGATGCAATACATCTTTGACATGATAATGGAATCTTGATTGTTGCAATATTTTTCAATAATTTTCTGCTTGAATACCTTAGAAATTCTCTTGAATTCTCTTGATAATTCTCTCTTGAATGCTCTTATGATTATTTCAATTTGAAAGGATTGTTTGAAATTCTTAAGATGAAACTTAGTGAAATAACCTTGTATTTATACATATCTTAACATTAATTCCTGAAATTCAAATATCACAAACCGACATTGAATTATAGATTTAAAATCATTAAAATACCACCAAAAACATATTCCAAAGAGGGTTCTTATGTCTAAGCCATAGGGTGAATGGGTCCTAGACCACTTACCTAGGACACACATCGAACAATATTAAACATTATGCAAAAATAGGCTCTTAGGCCTAAGTGAGGACCCATTCACCCTATGGTGAATGGGTCCTAGGTGACTTAGCTAGGACACACATCTTCAAAAGTTAAGTGTTGTGTAATGGAATTTATGAATGTCACGTTTTATCCCTCAGAATTTACATTTAATTAGGCTTGGATTTGAAGTAAAGGGGCCAGTTAATAAAGCCCTAGATTAGTGTGAAAGTATAAAGATACACCTTACAAAACCCTAAATAAGGCACAATCAATTCCATTTAGTTTAAAAGGGCCCTAAACATAATGTGAATATGAAAAACATATTACAACAATAAATTAAGGCAACACTAGGCTCATTTTATTATTAATTATTCCCAAATTAAGTGTGAAAAAGGGATGTTTTTTCCTATAGTACATTTTGTCACCACTTTAGAGAGAGTATGACCCCATGTCAAACTCACACTAAAGTAGACATTCAAGACACTTATGTATGCACAATGACAAAGATACACAATCATACAACATCAAATACCATGAAGATCAATCCTAAACTGTCTAACGCAATGTGGAACACATCTAAGCTATCGGTTTGCACTCACTTTGAGGTAGCAAAAATTCAAGTTGTTGACTAGGTAAGTCTTCCAATAGGGTTGAAAATGAGAGAATCATATTAGGCTCCCATACCATATCAAATCTATCCTCCTGACAACTTCAATAAGGCACCACAATGCTAGGCAAGGCTCCATAAGCAAGAAAGGTGTGTTATGCTAGGTGGCCTTGAAATTAGGGTTTTGTGATCCATAGGGCTTAACAATTTGTGTTATTCCAAACACCTATGAACATGGGGAAGGCTCCATAGGCAAGCAAGGTGTGTTATTCTTGGTGGCCTTTATTAGGGATGGGTTCGAGCTTCACAAGGTTAGCAAGCTACGTTATGCCAAACACTTATGAACATTACATTAATATAGGTTTTTGTTCAAGGGGATCTTGATTCATTCATGTAAGGTCTTCCTCTTAGGGAACATTGTGCCTAATGTCTCCAAGAGAGGACAAGTCAGGATTAAAAGTTTCACAACTTAGGCACTAGTATAGAAACAACAGTAAACTACTTTAAAAAGGACTAAAAATTGCTTATAAATGACTAAACTTAGTCACGTGACCATTAGTAGTTTATTGCCAGTCATTTATAACGTGACCAGATTGATGACTAAACCATTTTTAGTCATTTATTGGTTGTTTTGATTGATTGATTTGGTAGTATATTTATTCATTGACTTAGTCATTGATTATTATAATCTAGTCGCTTATTTAGTCATTTTTATTCACTAATATATATAGTCATTGATTTAGTCATTGATTGTTGTAATGTGGTCACTTACTCATTTTTATTCACTTATTTTTTTCCATTGGTAGTGTACTTAGTCATTAATTTTAATCATCATTTTGATCAATTTGGTAGTATATTTAGTCATATTTATTCATTGTTCACTGATTCCTATCAATTGGTAGTATATTTAGTCATTTTTATTTCATAGGTCATATATTTAGTCATACTTATTTATTGTTCACTGATTTTTGTCAATTGGTAGTATATTTAGTCAATTTAATTATTAATTGATGTCAATTAGTAGTATATTAAGTCATTTTAATTTACTAATATTTGAGGATTTAAACATAAAACACAAAAATATGCATCAATCATCAATTGCACACAATAAGACAACCATTGAGAAGGAAAATTGGTGAACTTTATTAATAAAAGAAAAGTGTTCTAGTTATAGCTTAGAAATAGAGTATTACAATTTTTATTTCCAATCACAAGACTAAAAATCTAAGTTACAATATGTCACAGAAATGACTACAAGAAAGAAACTTCAAAAAAAAACTTCTACAACGATGGAAACATATGCTTGGAGTTCTTCAATGCGAGCACATGCCCATTTCATCTCTTAAAGATTCTACAATGTGAGAAATCTTCCTGGAGCAAGTTGTAACTTTTAGAATCCAAGAAGGAGAGTGTTAATCGTGTCCCATATATGAAGCTCTATCCTTCAATGCAGTCAACAATAACCTAGCTAGAATATTTCCTCCTTTATATGCAATGTGCCATCTAATATGAGCAATAGGGTCTGCCTTTTCTACCATGAATGAAGCTATGCCTCAATACAACCAACAAAATTACTATTAGTCTCAATTAGAAAAGAATAAAAGTGCATTTTATATTGCAAGTTTACAAAAGTAATTCCAAACACAGCAGAAAGATAAATCAATTAAAAAATTGTAGGAGACAAATCACATCCACAAACATGGGAGAGTTATACAAAATTGGAGAAATTGGCTTGGAAAATGAAGGCAACAGGGTACTTCTAGATTCAAGACTTTTACTTAATGTTATGGAATAGAAGAAAAAAGAATCATTTATCTTCCACCATAGAGAACAGTTAGCAATTACATTTGGTTTGTTAAATATGGCCCCTGGTACAACTATTAGAGTTGTTAAGAACCTTTGAGTATGTTATGATTTTCACACTACATCTAAGTTCATCTCCAATATTTTTGTAAGAGAAATTGTTCTAAGAGATGTGAACCATTTCCATCATTTTAAAAAGGGACAATGTTCTTGTGGAGAATATAGGTGATCTTAAATGAAATAATCTGAAAAATAGGCTTGCACTATAATAATGTACAATACATCAGATATCTAGTAATTATGAAGGGTCATCCATTAAAGCATAAAAATAGGAAATTTTTTGTCATATGTTGTAGTTACAAGTGCATTTGTAGACATACATACAAATGTGGAAGCCTAGACAAGGCAAGCGAGTTGTTTCAAAAAAATGCCTCAAAGAAATGTGATATCATGGAATGTCATGATTGAAGGATATGTTCAAAATGGTTTTTTGTGAAAATTCCATAGAAAATATTAAGAAAATGCAACTAGTGGGTGTAAAGCCACCTCCTCAACCTTTGAAAATGTCCTTCCTTCCCATGTGTGAATTGGAGCTTTGGATGATGATATGAACATCCATCAAAAGCATATTTCAAAGTGGTTTTTTATCAGATATTGTAGTTGCAAGTTTCACTTTGAATCACCAAAGCCTTCACAAAACCTTCTGCACAGCCACCGCAACACCGCATGACTATTGTTGGGCCTTCGTGGTGTTGTCCTTGCAACACCACGAAGGCCCAACAATAGGTGTGTGTTGTTGTGGTGGTCATCGTAGCACCACACGGCTATTGTTGTGCCTTCATGGTGTTGTGGGTAAAGCTCCTCGCAACACCGTGAAGGCCCAAAAATTAACCTTATGATGTTGTGGTGGTCACTGCAACACCGCATGACTATTGTTGGGCCTTCGCGGTGATGCGGGGAAATATCACTGCATCACCATGAAGGCCCAACAAAAGTCATGTGGTGTTGAGGTGGTTGTGCAGAAGGTTTTGTGAAGGCTTTGGTGATCCGAAGTGGAACTTGTAACTACAATATCTGATAAAAATCCACTTCCAAATATACTTATGTCTTAATGAGAAATAATCACTCATATAACCGGTTAGTTGGAAGAAAATTGGGAGATAGAATGAATGCTGAGTTAGCAATAACAATATTGAAAGCACCTTCCTTGAATGTTGGTTCTTCAATTTGTGTTGTAATAATTTGGATTCTATGGATATCAAATCTCAAAACATTTCTATCAAATTGTGCCTTTTGATATTGAACATGCTACATCACATTACACATTCATGCAGAGAAAATGATAGTTTATTCCATTAGCAAATGAGGGGAGCCTTCTCATCAATGGATAAGCTATTGTAAAGATCCCACAAATACTAATACGGGCTCTTTAGGAGTGGCCTAGGAAGAATGAGAGCAAGGTTTTTGGCCTTTCAAGGTTCTTGTTGTGTGAATATTATCATAAATGTGTATTTTGAAACTGTCGCAAAAATATGTTGTGTATATAATCATAAAGATGCCAATGTGTATCTTGAAGTAGCTTATGGTATTTTGCATAGGTGAAAACATTCTTTCTAAGGCTTAGTTTTGGGTGGGCACAAAAATTTCATGGCATATCTTCTTCCTAATTGTAGAAAACCATTAGAATGACACATTTGGGCTGCAAAATATAGGGCACATATACTCTCAATCATTGCTTCTCTAGATGGTATGGAATTAGGTGGATACTGTGGAATAGAGTACATTATACGCTATCTTATGTACCAAGGAAAATTGTGTCAAGATCTAAGCAAATAAATAATTCTTTAACTATCAAAACATTATACCTTCCATTCTCAGTGTATCTACTATCATACCTCTCACTAACACTATTATTTTATTGACACTATTATCCTGCTGCCTCTACAAAAGAGATCCATTTGAAGTCATATTGACTACATATTATGCACAAAAAAACTCTACAAGTGCAACAAGACATTTGTGAGACAAAATATGAATTTACTGAAACATTACTGTCTAAGCAACATAATATCTTCAAATGAAGGAGCATTGTAACTGTGACTAAGAAATCATTGTGTAGGCATTTTTAGCATTGATAAATGAAGAAGATAACACAATGAATTAGGTGGCTAAGATCGCTAAAAGGAATATCATTGTTAGAGAGTTGCAAACTGTGAATTGTCATTTGTCCTATAGGATTGGGAAAGGAAGAACATCTTCAAACAATGATTGAATCATAACTAACAGTCCAAAAACAATGAAAGGTACTGCCAAATGGTGAGAAAGATCTATCCTCTAAGTCATTTGCACATGGTGATTGAGAACATATTGAGTAAGAAGTAAAAGAGCACTGGATCATAGCACTGCAAAATGGTCATGTGTTATGTAATGAACATCACTATTCTTTTGATCACAAAGGAGATCAAGATAATAACCAACATACTGATGTGCACAAAGAATGTTCATGGAGTGTAAAATTTCTTACAAATAAATTACCACAATAGAGTTTGAGGTGAATTGCACTTGCTATTTTATGCTGATAAGGATATGTTCTAACCTGTAGTTAATTGTTGTAGCATAATAGATAGGCTAAATACTTTTTCATATACCATTGTTTCAAATTCAAAATTGATATACCTTATTCTAGGATCAAATCATAGGTGGAGTCTATACATAAGACACCATTGTTTCAAATTCAAAATTGTTGGCTCTTTCACAATTGTTTGCTTCATATATTTGATCTAAGATAGCCTGTTGTATAGAAGATGCTCTCAAAATCATGTGATTAAAATCCTTTATTTCGGGAAGACTATTTAGAATCTTCCCATCATAACAATGAACAAAACCATTAGTCATTAACCTAAACTTTGTAAGAGTTTCATCAAATTCTACTTTTCCACACTCTTTTCCATTCTAAATTGTATTCCCAATTTCATCCATGAACTTTATCAACCTGTAGATCTTGTTGTTAGTCATAACTTTACCAGGTGTTGAGGATAGGTTTGAGTTTTTACCCAAGCAACAATTGATAAAATTCAGCCTTACAAGATACAATGTGTTGAAAATATCTTTGAAGTTATTCTAGAAAAGAGTTCCTGAGAGTATAATGTGCATTTCTGAATTAACATTTTTACATGAGTTCCATATCTTTGATCGGCTACTTTGAGCTTGATGACCTTCATCAAGAACAAGAAGACCTATGCTCTCTAAAAGCGCTTTTCCTGAAGAGGCTAAGTGTATTGGAAAACTGATTTTAGAGAGCCCGAGTCTTCTCGTTCTTGATGAAGTTCATCAAGTTTGAAATAGCCGATCAAAGATATGGAATTCATGCAAAAAGGTTAATTCAAAACTGTGCATTATACTCTTAGGAACTCTTTTCCAGAATAACTTCAAAGAACTTTTCAACACATTGTATCTGGGAAGGCCAAATTTTGTCAGTTATTGCTTGGGTAAAAACTTGAAGCTATCCTCAACACCTAGTAAAGTTATGGATAACAGCAGAATCTACAGGCTGAGGAAGTTCTACATGGATGAAATTGGGAATAAAATTCAAAATGGAAAAGAGTGGAAAATTAGAATTTGATGAAAATCTTGCAAATTTTAGGTTAATGAATGATTTTTTTGTTCATTGTTATGATGGGGAGATTCTAAACAATCTTCCTAGAACAAAGGATTTTACTGTGATTTTGAGAGCATCTTCTATACAGCAGGTTGTCTTAGATCAAATAAATGAAGCAAACAATTCGAAAGAACCAATAATTTTGAATTTGAAACAATGGTGTCTTATGTATACACTCCCCCTATGATTTTCTCCTAGAATAAGGTATAGCAATTTTGAATTAAAAAAAATGGTATATATGAACAATTAACTCTCTTTTATGCTACAAAAATTAACTATAGACTCATTTTTCTCTAAGTATGATAGTACCTGAGCTTCTAGTGTTTCTAGATGGAACCTATAGTGGAAAAGTGTAGTCTCCATCTAAAGGAACTATCTTTAGAGCTCTTCCCTGAAATGAGGGTTGAAAACATTAGAAGAAAAGCAATACCATAATTCTAAAATAACAATTTGTGTCAAGCCAAATGTTAGAAAGTATAATTAAAAGGACAAATCTTTACAATCAGACCTCAAATTGGACCAAGAAATTTTATGATTTTATCTTTAGAATGTAGGAACTTCTTTTTCGGAGCTTCATGACCTCAAACTGGATCTCTAATTAGACCAGCATATTTATGATTTGCTTTGTCCACTGACATTTGTATTCCTACACTCAGGTTCTGCTTCCAAGTGAAAACACCTAGAAGTGTTTTAGATCAGCTCAAGGTACTCTCCAACTTGGTCATGTCACTGATAGCAATCCAATTTTTCATGAACCGTCCATACCCAAATGTTGCATCACAATCTATTCTTCATGCACATAAAAATGCCACATATTAACCCCATCTAAATAAAACATTTAATCATCATAAAACCATAATTAATAAATCATTTCAGTTTTAGAAAGAATTTGATGTCATTTACTATCAAAACAAAAGTTGTATAAATCACAAAAAATCCATGAAGCCTTCTAAATGTAGCTTAGGAGGAAGTTTACAAGATGGGTTTCAGCATAAGAATCTTTCTAGTACAGCTCTCAATGAATTTATTATAAGAAAAAAAAAATATTCACACTCGAAGTAATGCAGTCAAACATTTATTCCAAAAGTATGTTAGCATGAGTTAACTAAGAAAGAATGGATTTTTTCTTGGTTTCTTTTAACAATATTCCATGTGGAAATGGAATAATCACTAAGAAACCCTAACAATAAAAAATGAAGTAAAGCTTTAAGAAAGGAAATTTCAATGTACTATTGTGTAATGGTGACGAAGGCACTTATATGAGCATGACCTGCATAAAAATCCTTGCCATTCAATTTCCATCCATCCAAAGAGAAAATAATCAATGTAAGGATTTGAGAAATATAAGTCCAAAGGGTTATGTTGTAATTGTAATGGAATCACCATAAGAGAACAACTGAGGAACAAATTCTTTTGACTGTAATTATGTGATTCATAACTCTATTGGTCATGTGGCACAGTTGTGCTATAACAAATACAAGATGCATTGATGTGTGACCCAAGTTCAATGTGGCTATGTTGTGATAGAAATGGAGGAACGTATATGAGCACAATTCATGTACAAATTAATCACTATCATCACAATTAGGTGTCAATCATCATTGGGTGCATTTAGGTTGACTCAAGTTTAACAGGTTATAATGTAATGATAGCATGATCCAAGAGCGATTACCTCTTGCTGCAATAAAGAGCCTATAACTCTGGTTGATATGCAGAGTGGTTATTTTATATCAATTATGTAATGCATTGAAGCACAACCCATGTTTAATAGGCTATTCTAGAGAGTGATCAATATTTTCTAAACCTTATAAATGTTACTTAAAAGGAATGTGCAAGGGTAGTGATCAAATAGAAATGATAAGGTTATTTTTATGCCAAAAGATAATGAATACTTAGAATGAGTCTAGTAATGAATGGGGACAAGAACTTTTCATATTATTTATCACCATGACAGTGTCAAGTGCAATCTACATGGACAACTCTTAGCTATACCTTGGATTACGAGAGGTTCATGAAGAAATGAAAGAAATTTTTTTAAGAGGATAGTGCTCTATTAAATAAAATCATGTTACAAATGGAAAAGTCTTTCACCATGAAGTTCCCCTTGAGCATTCAATAGTGGTAGACCTATTAACAAAGGGAAATGATTTGTGTATAAACATTTATAAAATGGTAGATTACAGATAATAAAATATGGTTATAAGACATAAAAGATGATAGTCGTTATCAATGGATATAAGGGAAATCCATATGCAAAAGATACTCTCTATGATTGTAATAAATAGGATAAGTACCATGAAGCTAAGGGAAAATAAAGAAGTAGGGATAGTTACTATAACCAATGGATAGTGATAAAATCTTATTAGGATAGTTAGCTCATGCATGATAGTAAATATAACCTTAGTCATAGTTGAAGCTAGCATAACTGGATATCAAGTAATTCCATTGAGATTAACCTCATTGAAATAGGATAGTCATGGTTATCAATATTTATGACATGAAAGGATAGAACACAATTATCTTGAAGACTTTAACTCATGCTAACATATTTATTACAATGGGTGATAAGGGAGATCTAAAACACTTTTTTATTTAGGTAGAAAAAGATGGATAAAAAGAAAGAGAAGATATAGTCATGATAATTTAGATAAAGAAAAAATGAAATGGTAGGTTACTTTTGGACACCCACATCAAACCCTAATGATATTTTTCTTGAGAAACAAATAGATTTGAGAATAAAACCTTGAAAATTGTTAGTAACTAGAGGACAAAACCCCTACTAGTTTGTAAATGACAAAGGACAAAAACCTATTAACCAAAGAAGCGGTTCTCACCCATAGGTTGTGGCTAAATTTTAATGGTGGTCGACATTGGTGATATCAAGATAGTAAAACATACATATTTCCACTTATTCATCATTATTTTCCTTACAAAGACATACATATTTCCATTCATAACTAGTAAAACCCATTGACACTTCAACAATGAGACTACTATCATGTCTTAAACATATCATGGCCTGTGATCTTCTCAAAAGATCTACATTGTGATATGAAAGTATCACCTATGAAGGTGGTTGTTTTCCTAATAAGAGCTTTGACTTCCTAGTATGGGCTTATGACAAGGATAAAACCTTCAAGCTCTTCCTCAAAAATTCAAAAAAAACTAAAAACCCTAACGGTGTAGAGTATACCTGGCAAGATGTGAGGATGAAGGTTTCCAAGAAAACCTCGAATATTAATCAATGTTGGCATGATCTAGCCTTAAAACCTTGGAAAATCTCCTTGTGCATGCAGTGTGTCTTCAAACCCTTGTGAATCTCTACAGTGTGGATGAATTCAAAGCCAACAAAGAAATGTTTCTTCATATCAAACTCAACATGCCTTTATCCCAGATCTTCTCAACAACATGGATATATGTTGGTGCAACCAACTATTGGTTCTACGACATGCCCTCAAAAAATATCTGGACTTCTTCCAACCAGAAAACTAAAAAACCCCTAAAATTCCTCTTGTTATGTGGCTCAATAGACACAAGCAATGAAAATTCTATTTTTCATTGTTTGGTGCCCAAAAAAAACTTAGTCTTTCACTTTCTTTTTTATTAATTTCCACTTTATTTTCCACTCAATGATCAAATTAGTCACTTACGATGATCAAATTAGTCATTTATAGCTGTGTTGCAAAAAATGACAAGAATTTAATCATTTTTAGCTGTCATGACTAAAATTTGTAGTCATGTAGTCATTTATTTGCAAAATTCTACTAGTGAGGGAATGCAGTGCATCACTTCACCACTAAGAGGAAAGTTGTATGCTAAGAAATATTGCACTCTTTGAGGACATCAAACCCAATGCAACCACCAAGAAAAGGATGCATCACAAGAAAAAAGAAAATCGCACCATGAAACATGAGAAATTTTGAAAGATATTATTGATGTATGCCCCCAATTTAAAATGGTTGCTAACACCATTGTTGTGAGCAATTTCTTTAAAGTAGCCAATGTTCAATCCTAATACATGAGAGATTCCTTGAAAAGTCACTATTCCAAGTCATATGTTTTTGTAATAAATCTGTCATGAAAAAGGAAGGAGGGGTTTCCCCCAAGAATACATAAGGGATCTATGGATTTGAGGTTAGTATGTCTTTGATATAATGCTTTTATAGAGCTCAAAAACATCATCATTCCCCAAATACTCATAGAACTAGAAGAATGACACAATGGGAGTGAAAACAAAGAAAAATTATTTTGGTTCAACTTGGAAGAGACCTAAATGTCTCGACGCCTTGCATCATCCCCAAAAGGAAAACACAAGATAAGCGAAAAAGATAAAATGTTTATGACATAGAGAACAATCTAGGTACATATAGAGGAATGCACAAAAAGAGAGAGATACATCAAACAAAACAGTACGGGGGATCACATTACACACATGCAACAACATAAAGAAAGATGAAAAGAAAACAAAGCAAAATACTAGTAAGGCACATGTGAGTCAACCTATAGCAGGTCATTCCCATCCCAATCTCAATCAGTGTATGCAAAAGGAGGACAACTAGCCAAAGGGACGATGGTAAGTTCTAAAACTAGGACAAGGATATCTAACCCCTTTCCCCCACTAAGTGTAGGACAAGGATGATCCAAGATGAATGATGATATTCCACTTCTTGCAAAAGGGAAATGATTTGCAATGAATGTAAAACATGCAATAGTGAGTATGCTATGATCCTGCAACAATTACATGGCAAGGAGCAGAAACTATTATTATTGATTATAATGAGTAGAAAAAGTATCAACTTGATTCATATCTAATGAGACATTCCCACATGTAGTATCTATCAATTCAGGATGCACCAAATTTTAATTTTTATTGGAAGAATATTTCATAAGAGTGTTGACATTGATTGAAAGCTTGTTTGGGGCTTTTTTAACTTTTGAAGGACAATAATCAAGACCATTAGTCATTTCTGGCACGTTAGGATCTATAGGGACATGAATACCTTGTTCTCTAGAACCACATCCTTTTCCACTCTAACCAAGTTGTTTCATAAGTTCATAACCTTTTCCATAAAGCTTTTTCATTTCTTTCCGATTCAATGGTTTTTCATAATCAACTTCATCAAAGTTTGTTGTGTAATTTTCTTCTTCTACTAAAGTGGTTGAGGTGGATGCTTTTGAATTATGTGTTCATATTACTTCTTTTTCTTTTCCCTTTTCAGATTCTTTTGTTGTGATCTTGTATTCACCCATGAGTGTAGGTGTGAAATCTAAGGAACCCCAATCATCTTTCAATAGCTTTGTGACTTCCTCAATATGATTTTATTTTTCTTTCTCTTGCATGGGTTCCACTTGTGTAGTTGGTGTCAATATTTTCAAAGGATTTTCCTTATTTTTCTCAATGTTCAAACAATTGTTTGGTTAAGGGTAATCTTTGATTGTATACACTTTTTTTTTGTAGACATACTTCATTTTATGATGAAGAGTAGAAGGCACCCCATTCATTTCATGAATCCATGGCCTTTCTAAAATTATATTATATGAAAGATCATGAGGCATAAAATTGACATGAGTTTTCAATGTGGCCTTTCCAACTTGTATAGGTAATGTTATCACACCAAGTGGTTGTTTTCCTACCTTATCAAACCCATGAATGGACAAAGAATCAAGTTCAATATTGATCTTATCCATTCCAATCTTATAAAAAAGTTTTATGCTACACACATTAAGGGATGATATATTGTCAACAAGTATTATCTTTATCCCAACCCTATTAATGAAAACCACTATCATGAAAGATTCATTTTTTTTTTTGGCACTTCTAATGGAGGTAACTCATCTTGATGGAAAGTAATGTCTAAGTTGATCAAAGTTATAGCTTGAATTTTGGCTACCACATCATTTGGTTTCACATTAGGAGGAGTAGGAACTTGTTGCAAAGCACTTTGAATCATGTTATTATAACTAGGTGAGGCTTGAATAAGGTCCCATAAGGATATCTTAGCAAGAGTATTCTTAAGTTGTTCAACAATATCATACTCCTTTCCAATTTGTAAAGGCAAATGAGGAGCACTAGGCAAGATATGTTGAGGAAATGCGAGGGATATTGGAGTTTTTTGTCTTGGTTGTGGATTGTTCCTAGTGTTATATGTATGAGCAACGGTATTGTAACTCAGTTTTTGTGAAACATTATCATTATCAAGTTTCCTTGTAGGTGGTTCTAAGATAAGAATGGGTTTATTTTCAACTTGAGATTTTTGTGAGGGTGGATAAATGATAAGTTGAGCTTAGGTGGTCCAATAATTAAAGGATTTATAGAATTTCTAAGAATTAGAGGACTCGAGGGAGTCCTACTGTCCATAACCTCAAAATACATCCTTATTTTCATGATCTCTTACTGAAGGGGAGTCTGAACCCACATTAGTATTGTCAATGTTCTCATTTTCTT
The DNA here is from genome assembly GCA_007115665.2 of Sequoiadendron giganteum. Classification (NCBI taxonomy): domain Eukaryota; kingdom Viridiplantae; phylum Streptophyta; class Pinopsida; order Cupressales; family Cupressaceae; genus Sequoiadendron; species Sequoiadendron giganteum. The sequence continues at coordinate 963,888,295 of CM021100.1, forward strand.
GAACCATGATATCTTCCCTAGTAAGAGAGTTTTTAGGAGAGATACAAACTAGATGTTCATGACATTAAAAGGTCGGTTCTTCTAAAATGACTTCATCATAAGTAAGGGAGTTATCAATGGTTGGATTTTCTTGCTTATCAATAATGACATTGTCTTGTTTAATAATGTTTTCCCTAGGAGAAGGGAGACAAATAGGACTCTCATAACTCTCATTGGTTGGATATTCTAACATAAAAATATCTTCATCACCAATAGGAGAGATATTAGGAGAAGGCCAAATTTGATTGTTATAATTGTCCATGATTTCATCCTTTTTCTCTAATATCTCATTCTCTTGTGCCATAATATCTACCCTAGTAGGAGAAATTTTAGGAGAGAATCAAACAAGAGGTTCATTTCATTCCATCGTTTGATTTTGTAAAGTAACTTCATTAGAAATAGGGGAGGCATCAAGAGAAGAACAACTATGATTTTCATGCTTACCAATGAATGGAATTTTTCATTTAAATAGATCTTTCCAAATGGTATGAGAATTAGGAAAGGGAGAAACAAGATTCTTATGACTCACAATAAGTGTTTCTAACATCAAACTATCTTCTTTGCATCTAGGAGAGATATTATGGGAAGAAAAAATTTAATTGTCGTGGTTATCTATAGTTACATCCCCATGTCCTATAATGTCTTCCCAAGTAGGAGAGTTAGCATTGTCATAGCTCTCAATAATTGTATCTCTTAACATCAACATATCCTCCTCACTAATTTGATTTTAATGACCGTCCATGATTGTATCCTCTTTCACTAAAGCATTCTCACAAGTAGGGGAGGTGTTGGGGATGAATAGAGAATAGGAAAATTAATGTTAAGAAATGTGTAAAAGATCTCATCTTATTGTCTCATAATATATTCCCAATGGGGAGAAGAGGGACAAACAAGACTTTCATGATTCTTAATGATCATATCTTCTTTCACCAAGACACCTTCATCACCAATAAGAGAGGTATCAAGCGAAGAACAATTATGATTGTCATGATTGTATATGCTTGTATCCTCTTTCACTAAAGCATTATCAAAAGTAGGAGAGATGAAATTTTTCTTAGCATGTTTAGGAAGGTAAGATACTAACATTGTGTGCCCAAAAATGAAAATTACTTTTATCCATCTTATGCGAAGCTTTAAGAATGTAAACATTGTGTATGCAAAAATGAAAAATTTCAAACATGTAAACATTTTCAGATCTTATATTTTTTCTATTGAAATGATTTTGGAATTATTCAAAAATGGCTACACTAAATGGATGATTTTCACCTAGATGCATAAAATAGAAATTCTTGAAACTTTCCAAACTGATACAGTAGTTTACCGGCAAGCCTAGGAAGTGCAAAAAATCACCAGGAAGCTCAAAAAAGTTGGTTTTTGTAGGCCTCCAAGGACCCATTCGCCCAGTGGTGAATGGGTTCTGGTACAAAGTTTTTTAAAATTAAAAAGTGCAATTTCTAAGTGATTATATGTGTTCTTTATTTCAGGTTTCAAACAGTAACTTCTATAGTACAATTTTCCAAAATTTGATGTTGAAATACAAGTGCAACTAATGAAAAATGATGAGCTATGTGACTTTTTGAAATGCAATTTTGATAAAAAAAATTAATATAAATGATGAAAATTAAACTAGCATGCAAACACTATGCAAAATTAGTCTAACACTATGCAAATTTTGTTGAATTTTCATATTTAAAATAAATGCAAAATGCAAGTTTACACCTAAAATGTAGTGCAAATTTATGCTAGATTTAGAAACCCTAAATACAATGAATCAATGCACATCTTAGATCTAGGGTTTAAATGCACTCCAAATCAGAAATTAGAATGTTTGAAACTCGGGTTCACCAAAATGAAACATAAAAAAAATAGGATAGGGGGAGATTTCCCCCAAAAATGGAAAAATAGGCCCAAAGAGGAACAAAGGGGGTCATATTCTTCTATTTTCATTAGGAAATGAGATCCAAATCAAGCATTAACTTACAATCCTTAGGTTAGTCAACCCAAGATGTGAGTCTTGCAATTTCCCTTTTTGTTAGGACAGGGGTATGAACTAAATTGCACTTTGGGGATAAAGATTAAGACCATCAAATAAACTCCAAATTACAAGATATAAATTGTATTTAGAAGTTGAACCATAATACTAATGGAACCTACAGACTTTAGGGAGATTTTCGAAGGATAAATGTTACATACCTCTCACAAAAAGTGTTTTTCATGGATCACTGATGACCCATTTGTTGAATACCCAAGATACTGAGAGGGGGGGTGAATTAGTATATTCTTAAACTTATTGAACAAATACCATCCAATTATTCCAATGCATATAATAGTTAAGATAAGAAGAAGCATTAACAAAACATTAAAACACACAACACATGAACACCAGGATTTTTACTTGGAAAGTCCAGAATAGGAAAAACCACGGTGAGGGTTAACTCATAATATTCTATAACTGGTTATAAGATATTACAAAGGGTGGCTCACTGTCAGGACTCACTATCCAAAAGAGAGGCTCACTATCTATAAAAGATACAGTAACAAAATGGCTTATATCCAGAGAATGAACTGATGAAGATACACCTCACAAGTGCAAATTTAGTTCCTTTGAAGCTCAAGAATTCATAATCTAGCATACCAATATTCACTCTTTTTGCATTCAAATTCAATCCACCAACACACCACATGCACAACACACACACTTCAATCTCCAAACTAACTTGTGTATATATCTAACTTGTCCACAAGCACCAATTAGGCCAGCTTCAATTAAATACAAAAACTTCTCAAAAATAATTCAATCATGTAGCACACTACATCATGTCAGCATGGATCGCACATACAAAAATTAGTTCATTACAACTTTAACTACTTATTAGGTCGGCCAAAGATAGACCTAATAACAAAATGCAAAAAAATAGAATGATGCCAACATCATATGCGAGCACCTATACACACGAGATTCTGAACTTCCATGCTTCCATCAACCAAAAACCATTTTCCAAAAATGCGAGCAATGACAATCACCAGAGGGGAATTGTGGACCAAAATATCGGAGGACATTTTTGTATTCTTGGTTCAGAATATCGTATCATCATTGACTTTGAACTTGCAGTTGCAACTCATAAATCATGGTGACATCAATGACAACACAAGAGCTGCAATAAGAGATGTATTCTTCTTCATTCTTCCAACAATATCCTCCTTTTTCATTGATGGTAACATGTTCCAAAAGAATTTACAAACCTCCTATACAATACTCTCCCCCTTTTTCAATATTCTCTTTTCCTCTCCCCCTTTGACATCAAGGACAAAGGGAGACCCAAAAAAAAATGAATATACCTATGTACACATGGTCTGGAATAATGTATAGCCAAAAGAATCAAAATTATGAACTCCCCCTTAGGAGTTTGACACAATCAATGTAAGCTTAAAAAAAAAATTACCCAAAGGAGGGTGCACTTTGAACCTCCTAGAGAATGCCTTGCTAGGTTGTCTTACCATCCTCCCAAATCTACTTAGCAGATATCAGTATTTTATTTAGATACTCCAATGCAATTAGGCTCTCTTCAACCTCATCCAGAGTATTTGGGGTTAGATTGATCTTATCCAGTTTATCAGCATTAGCCAAAGCATTGGCTCCCAGAGTGTACTCCATTCTTACACTGTTGCCAAGTAGATCAAATTTTTTGATAATTTCTACCTTCTGCTTCTATAACATGAAAAAAAATTCTCTATGAGGAAAGATGGCATTCCAAGTTGACCTATTTCTATCCTTAGATGCATTGTATGTGCTAGAAACAACTGTCAACTAGGACTCAATAAAGTCCATAAGATCTTTTATGCTTTGTGTGGCATCTAGCCACCTTATGTAGAAAGAAAACACAGTGTTTTCTTCGAACTCACGAGCCTTTATAGATTCTAGGCTCTTTTTTACATTAGTGTGTTCCAGAGCACACTTTTCATGAAGAACCAATAACCTTTTCTCAACCAATTTCTCTTCAACTTCTTGTCTTATTTTCTCACAACATCTAGCGGCATACTCCTTGAAGGATTCCAATAGAAGTTTCAAGTTTTCTACCAGAGTGAGAGATGTGTCAATTTATGTACCAGGTGTGACTTCCTACAAATCCTTAATGGAATCATCAATAAGCTCAGTTCCCTTTTGATGTGTTTCCAAGATTTATCTTCTATCGGATGTGTGCAATGCATCACCTAACACCATTTTATGCATAGGATAAATCTTGTCTAGATCCGCATAGCCTTGAGTCATGGGAAGTTGTAGTAGCTCTAGAGGAATCATCGGCTAGAATCTAATTTTCTTAGATAATAGGCCTTTTAAAACATCATCATCAGAGGAAAATTCTCTAGACGACCTTTGTGATTCCACTACCTGTGTTGTTACTTCTTCATTCTTTTCAGCATCTCCACCTGATTCATCACTCCTTTCTTCTTCCTCAACTTTCTCTTATTTTGCCTTCTTTTCTTCTTCCTTTTCTTCTTCTATCTTCTCTTCTTCTTTTTCTTCTTCCCTGTCACTTTCATCCTTGTCCTTTTCTTCTTTAGCTTTATCTTTTTCCTCTACAGTATGTACCAAAGGATCAGCATCATGCACTTTTGCTTCAAAATTTTCTTCACTCTACTTCTCAATCTCTGGAGCCTCATCAACAACATTAATTTCTGGAAGAACATCTGTACCACCTATTTCTAGAGGGATATCTGAATCTTTATTTTCCAAAGGTACGTTTGTATCACCAGCACCAGAAGGAGTGTCTTCCTTAACTTTTGTAGAGGTGTCCTCTCCTGTTTTAGGTGTTGAGACAAATGCACCAAGCATACCATATTTATTTTCCATGCTCTTGATGGTGTTTACAATTTCCTTCTTTATCTTCTTAATCTGCCTCTTATCTCTTATCATTAAAACATTAACTCTTTTCTTCATCTAGAACATTACATAAAAAACCTTCTTCAAGGTTTCTAGATCACCTAGAGTCAAAAAGGATCCAATTTCCTTAAATTCCTTAGTTTTTATTTTTCTTCCATCTCAACTGCTTTTGGTCTTCTTTTCAATAGAGCATCCCATAGTTACTCAAGTAAATTATCCTTAACATGATCCCATTTAACTTCCAAAATAATGACATACTGAATGATAGCCATCATTAATGTTTTCCTATCCTCTTCTCCTATTTCATTAAAAAAAATTGTTTTGGTTTTCAACATATTTTCATAATATAAAAAAGTATTTACCAAGGCTTCTTGTCTAAGAGGGGTACCAAGTCTTATCGGAGAAGCATTATGTTCTACCTAGTCTAGGGAAACCTCTTCTACAACTTTTTCCTTCTTTGCTTCCACCTCATGAACACTAATGTCTTGTTCATCTTCCTCTAAGGATGATCCATAGTGAACTCTTTTAGATCCAACACTAGCTTCTTGAGAAGCACCTTCACCAGAGGACATGCTTACTCTCTTCTTTCTTATTAATTTTGCATCGTCTTCCCCATCTTCCTCCTAATCTTCAGTGATACTGAGGTTATTTTCCCTTGTGGATTTTTCTTTTCTTCCTCACTTAATAGGCACAACCAGAGGAACACCTTTTCTCTAACCCGATCTTGTAGTAGATCTAGAAGGATCGAGGCCTTTGCATTTCTAAAAAACACTATGTTCAATCTATATTGCATAGCCAGGCCAGAAGTTGGCTTAGAAGGAGAAATCCTGTTGGATCTCCTAACACCTGATGATTCTCCAAAATTCTATTCTCTAAGAGCCCTTCCTTGTGTTACTTTTTCCTCAATGAAACCAAATCTTCTAAGTGCCTCATCTACCCTTTCTCTCCTCACAGGTTTGTTGTCCTCCAAGTGAACATCTAGGGATTTTTCTACGTATGTACCAATTCTAGGTTCATTGGAATCTTTCAGATTTTTCAATAAAAGCTACACATAGCCTCTAGCTTCATCCTTTTTAATTTCATATCCCAAAGGTTGAATCTAGATAGTTTGGGGTTCAACCACTTCAACCATGCATTCATCAGAAGATAGATGGAATATGATATCATTCTTGTATTTCTCAACAACTTTCTTCAGGATTCTTTCTTTCTCATTCATGTTTCTCTTAAACACTACAAAAAATGTTGTCAAGGCATCATCCTTGTTCTTTAAATCACCCAATTTATGCAAATAATCAAAAATTTGATGAGCAACTGGTTGGGATGGATCCCAAAATACTACTTCATCTTTTCCCAAAATCCTTCTAAGAAAATAGAACAATAGGAAAACAATCAATGAACCAACCTTATAAGGATATTTCATCTCCTTCAACATCCTCACATTCTCAAACAGTTGTTGTCAGAGAATCTCACACAAATCATAATCTGCACCATTTGTTGCCATGTCATAACCAATATAGATTGTTGTAGCGGACATAGAGTTCTCTTTGTTTGTGAAGTAGATTTTATGTCCAATCATTATTGATGCATACTTCACAACTAGATTAGTAATAGGATTTATTGTAAGAGCCCTTTTATCATATGTAGCACTGGTGAGTTCCATCACCACTTCATTCTTCATAGATTTCAATACCAGTACTAGTCTGGTATCATAGAGTCTAGTAATTGCTTTGATTACTTCCTTAGTTATCAAATGAGGTCTTTCAGTCCATAGGAATAGATCATACATTCTACTAAGGAGAAGTTTAACATACTTATCATCAACAGTGGAATAGAAATTAGGGAAGGAGTTCCATCAATCCACCTTCTTCACCACAACATTTGAATACTCACATTTTACCGAGAAGTTATCCCTAGAGAGATCATTCAGCCACATGTCTATCAATATTCTATGATTAAATTCCTCAGTCTTGACCCTAATGTACATCTTGGTGTCCTCAATAGGCGTGACACCATGAGGAATCAAAGAGAAGGTGCCCATGGGGTTGTCTTTGAAAACCTTCATAGAATATTTCATGTATGAAGGTCTAGGTATTTCTGATGCCTTCACGACTAAAGGGGTTGCCATTTTCAACACATGGAGCTCTAAAGATTCAAAAAGAGGATTTGCACAAGCTCACAAAAGCATAGAAGCATAAAAATACCTTTTTCCTTCGTGAAAAAAAAATGAAGCTAGGGTTTGCATAGCTCACACTTCAAATCACCTCAAGAATGCTCAATTTTTCTCTCCACTTTCTTCGAATGCACAAGTGATTAAAATTTTTTTACAATTTTTCTTTATAGATCAATGTGATGCCCTAATTTGCATTAAATGCGATGGAATTCAAAAAGCTGGAAAAAAGCCTTTTGTCACATTGAGAAACCCTAATATGCTCTGCAAATGAACATGCTTACACTTTTTCTTCCAGATTATTTTTCATAACCTCTGCCTATTCATTAAGGTTACAACTCCCCCTAAGACCATGCTAGGTCTATTTTTATTAAAGCTCCCCCTAAGACCATGCTAGGTCTAATTCCTAGAGGAATTGTCTATACCAGATGAGGGAACATATGCATTTGAAGATTCTGGCTCTTTTTTCCTTTTCCAAATCTTGTTCATTTCTTGCTTAACCTCATCTTTGTCAATATTCTTCACATGTTCATTCTTCTTTACCAAAGTGGACTGCTTTCCCTTTGTACTTCTACATACGCTTGAAATATTTCTCAGTTTGTTATAATTGTAATAGACAAATTTCTCTGATTTGTTTGACTTCCATTAATCCTTGATCTGCACTGATTTTCTTTATGTCCAAATTTGTTGCAAGTATAGCAATAACAAACAAAGGATTGATTCACTCTACCTCCATTAAATCAATTCATCATCAGAGTTCTAGATTCACTAGCTCTATGTCCAATCTTATTACATGCATAGCATTGTCTGGAGAAGGAACCATAAAACCGATTCATCTTACTTCTGCACTTAGTTGTTTTATGACCAAATTTATTGCATGAAAAAAAAAAAACCATTGAAAGATTGATACCTTTGAGCATTTGGTTGTCAAATCAGTGGTCTTCTTCTTGGATTTCTTGTTTGCTTTCCTTTACCTTGATCTTCTTTTGATTGTTCACAACTTTTGAGCTTTCACCTGCTTCTAATCCCAATCCACCTTTGCCTTTAGGTGGTTTTTTTCCTGCAATCAATTCATCAAGCCTGGTGGATCTTGACTTGAAACTGTCTTCACAAACTATTTCTTTTTCCATATCGGCTCTCAGGTTCACTACTTCTTGTTCAAACCTAGAGTATTCATCAGATTTTCTTTGCATTGCTGATTCAAACACTCTTCAATTCTCTTATTTTCCTCCACTTGCACCTTTAGTCCGGTAATCTCTTCATTTTATTTTTTTAATTGTTCAATCACTTCTCTATGTCTTTCTTTGAATTTATTCAATTGCTCTTTCAATTTCTAAATGCATTCATTTGCCTCATCAAGATTTTCTTTCAAGTCTATGTTTTCATTTTCAGCTTTGTCAAGGTCATCAAGGGAAGTCTAGAGTTCTTCTTTATCATCCATTTGTTCAATCTTCAAGATATTCCTCAAGCTATTAGGCTTCATAATAGGAACCAAGCTCTGATACCAATTGTTGAATACCCAAGATACTGAGAAGGGGGGTGAATAAGTATCTTCTTAAACTTATTGAACAAATACCATCCAATTATTCCAATGCATATAATAGTTAAGATAAGAAAAAGCATTAACAAAACATGAAAACACACAACACATGAACAACAAGATTTTTATGTGGAAAACCCAGAATGGGAAAAACCATAGTGAGGATTAACTCACAATATAGTATAACCAGTTATAATATACTAAAAAGGGTGGCTCATTGTTAGGACTCGTTGTCCAAAAGAGAGGCTCACTTCCTACAAAAGATACAATAACAAAATGGCTTACAACCAAAGAATGAACTGATGAAGATAAACCTTGCAAGTGAAAATTTAGTTCCTTTGAAGCTCAAGAATTTGCATGCTAGTAGACCAATATTCACTCTTTTCACATTCACATTCAATCCACCAACACACAACACACACACACTTCAATCTCCAAACTATCCTGTATATATCTAACTTGTGCGCAAGCACCAATTAGGTTGGCTTCAAGTAAATATAAAAACTTCTCAAAAACAATTCAATCATGTAGCACGCTACATCATGTCAGCATAGATCGCACATACAAAATTTAGTTCATTAAAAATTCAACTACTTATTAGGTTAGCCAGAGATAGACCTAATGACAAAATGGAAACAATAGAATGATTCCAACATCGTATACAAGCACTTCTACATACGATATTTTGAACTTGCATGCTTCCATCAACCAAAAACCATTTTCCAAAAATGTGAGCAACAAAAATCACTAGAGGGGAATTGGGGACCAAAATATCAAAGGACATTTATGCATTACCAATTCAAAATACTAGGTCAACACTGACTTTGAACTTGCAGTTGCAACTCATATATCATGGTGACATCAATGACAACACAAGAGTTACAATAAGATATGTGTTCTTCTTCATTATTCCAATGCCATTCACACCATGGTGACTAGGTCCTAGATAGGTCTCTTGGAAAATGATTTCTAGGTTTTGTTCTCCTATGTCTACACTCCCAAATTCCCAAATCTCATGGTCGAAAAGCCAAAAATAAAAAATTTAGGTCAATTTTAGTGATTTTGCAAGAATGGTGACAACAAATGCAACTTTTTTTGAAGTGAGAAACCAAGATCTTCAATCTGCAACACCAAATAACCTCCACAAGAAATAAAGAGTAGCAACAATGGAAGATGCTACTCCACAAAACAAGAATTGCAATATGATACAATATGCAATATTACTACAATACAATGCAAAATATACTAGAGATGCCTTTCTTATAATGGCAAGGATGAGAAATAGGATAAGAAAAGATCATGAAAATTATCTTAATCCTATCACATTAGACAACTAACTCATAACTACCTAGGATGATGTGATGTCTAGATTAGACAACTATGACTTGTATAGATAAGACAACTAAGACTTCTAGAAGAATGCTTATATCCTAAGTAAACTTAACATGTGAATTAAGTCCCCTAAGTCCCTAGTAAAGTAATTAACTAGATACAAGACTTATTCACACCAACACTAGTAGAATTTGGCAAATAAATTATTATGTGACTAAAAATTTTAGTCACGTGTCTAAAAATGACTAAATTCTACTAATGTTTTACAATTCACAAGTATAAATGACTAAAAAAATGACTAATTTGGTCATCGGGTAAAATCACAACTAAATAATTGGTCAGACAAATAAAAATGACTAAATAAATGACTATTACTCCTTTATTCTTTTTTCTTTCAAATTTGATTATAATACATAGAGCTTAAGCCCCCCTCATGGGACCCCTACCTAAGAGGGCTATTTGGCCGCCTAGGTTGCTTGGTGCACCAAAAACACCTATTGTGTGGAAGGCATTACCTCTCAGTACAATCTTAAGGCCTTCAAAGATTTTATAAAAAAAAATAACATTTGCATTCTTTAACTTTTATTACTCATTATGTTAATGAATCACTAATGTTTTTAACTATGATTTGAAGCCATTTTGATTTTCCTATTGTATTAGCATGTCACTAGTATCAAAGAGAAATTGTGGTCAATTTCACTAATAAAATATGATTTAAACAATCCAATTGCATTTTGAGGGCTATCTCGCAAATAATTTCATTTCAAAAGGTCAAGTAGTTATTTTTAGAAGCAATTAGATTCAATTTACATGGATTGTAGAAACATAATGTTTGTAAAAGTAATTATTTCTAGAAGCGGTGCCTTAAAAACGTAAGGTCAAGTAGTTATTTCTAGAAGCAAGTAGATTTAATTTACATGGATTGTAGAAATGTAATGGTCGAGTCTACTAAAAACGAAGATTTATCCCTTAAAAAAAGAATATTTTGCCCTAAAAATGAAGATTTTTCCCTAAAAATGAAGATTGATTCACTTCTATCTTCGCTTGTTGATATACTCGACCATCTTAATAATGTGAAATAGAAATAACAATGATATCTTTGGGCACTACTACATACAGGGGGGATTTAAGACATTAATTTAAGACAATATATTAATTTTGTCTTAAATATATATTTTATGTTTAAATTATATTTTAAATTTTCTAATTGTCTTAAATTAAGATAATAAAAAAAATACCTTTCTAAAATAAAATAAAATATTTCCCTCCCCTCAATTCATTTTCCCTCCCTTTCGACATGCATTTTCTTTTCCCTTACCGCTATGTCTACTCATTCATGACTATAGATTTTGTTGAAAAATCATGATCACTGTTAGGAAGGGATAGTCACACATTTAGAAGGGCATGGAATCCCTCCTCGTGGTTGTCCAAGGTTGAAGGTCAAATCTGGCATGTTGGGCTGAAGGAAAACCATATTTGAGTTAGATTTTCCTGTGGAAATATCTTCAATCAAGGTTTCCCTTCAAGTGGAAAGGCGAGAAAAGATTTTGAGTTGTGTCGTGAAATTAAGCTCCTACAATTTTAAACAATTCTCCAAGTATTTTCAATGTAAGTTTTGTTGTGAGTGTTTTTCCTATATTTTTTTGCTTGTAGGTATGTTGAACAAGTGTTGTTTGTGTTACAGAGGCCTTCAAATCCTAGGAGGGGAAAATACCTTTGACCAAATCCAAGTGTTGTTGCTTTCCCTAGGGATTTTATTCTTAGAGGTCTCTAAGCATTTGGATTTACATCATAATTTTCTCATACTAAAGTCAACCTAAGAAACTATGTTCTTAAAACCTTGATTTTCACATAATCAGCATTGTGGAATGAAAAGGAATTGAGACATAGACATTCAATTTGAAAAGCATAATCAAGAAAGTGTTTGTGGTAAAAATAACCAAACCTAAGAAAGATGATATACAATTGAACCACACATGTGCTTGGTCCCTTTTGAGTCATTTGGTTTTAATGCAAACATTGGTCTTTTGGTTTGAACCAATTTTAGAGAAAAGCATGTTCTTCATTACCTTGGTCTTGTGAACAAAGTCCTCTTAGGTTCATCTAGGATCAAAATAATCACTCTCATCCGTCTCTCAACCATCTAAATCAAATATCATCTCATTAAAAAACTCTTGAAAACTTTAAAAACATCATTCATGCTAGACTTCTAGGAAAAATCAAACATCACGTTGTTTGGCTTAACACACCTAGCCAAATTATCCTTTTATGTATGATTTTACTCTAGGATAACACAAATTCCTAGGGTTTACAAGTTCATTATCACTTTGTTTGGCATAACACACTCAGTCAAATTATACAATCCATTATCACTTTGTTTGGCTTAACACACTTAGTCAAATTATCCATTTCATTATCACTTTGTTTGACTTAACATGCTTAGTCAAACTATCCTCAACCAAAATCGAATCAAATCAAGTCCTAAAATCTAACATTGATCCAAAGTTCCTAAAATTTTAAACACCCATATCATTCACCCCTATCACCCTTTATCTCATCATTGGTCCTAAGCCCCTCAGAGGTCAAAAAGGTCAAAACACAAGAGGAGCATAGAATATAAACTTGATTCATACATCATGAGTAATACAATTCAACCAAACTATCCAAGCCTTATGATGCCAATATATTTGAGAAACTTGCATTTGTACAAACCATACATGGGATCATTATCTCCTCCAAACCTCAATGGTACAACAAAAGTGAGCCTGCCCAATCTAAATTTTAGAACACCTTTCCCTTTGGTAGATTTAAATCAAAGTCAAAACTTACAAATTTATCAACCAAATAATCAAGGCATGAGCCTTCCCCCTTTACCAACCATCAATCAACCGAATTCGAGCAACACCCTCTTCATAAGTCAAAGCATCATATTGAATCCGAGAAACACCCCCTTCATAAGTCAAAGCATCATATCGAATCCTCCCATTTTTCTAGCGATATCGCAACAACATATGGCAACCATCCAAGAAACCCTAATGGTCAACACAACCACCATCCTTCAAGTGTCTCAAGGACCAAGCATCTCAATCACACCATTCACCACACAAACCCTGGAAATCAATACAATCGTTCCACTTGTCACAATGGTCAACACAATTCCCAATCCACTGCCACCACCACCAAAATACAACATGGAAAATTCATTCTCCATCGTGTTGCAAGCTGTTCGACAAGATACCCACCAAAAGGCACTCCAAAACCAACAAGTTGCACAATTAGTTGTTCAACAAGCACAAGTGCAATTATCCACCCAACAAGTTGCACAAGCTACGCAAGTGGCACAAGTAGCCCAACAAGCATAGGCTCAAGCTCAAGCCCAACACTAGGCTCGACAGACACAAGCACAATATCGGGCACAATTCCAAGCAATCCATCAACAAGTGTATCAACAAGTCTTGCAACATTTTTAAGCACAACAAAAAGTAGCTCAATAGCAAGCCCAACAACAAGCATTGTTGGCACAGCAAAAACATGACCAATGACAAGCATTGTTGGCTCAACAGAAAATGTATGCATTACTCACTCAACAAAGTTTTTAATAGATTCCCACCACAATCATTGAAAATGATGATCAAGATCCTTCGACCGATGATCATGTTGAAAATGTCTCTACATCACCTAATGAGTTAAGGACATATCTCAATAATTTATTCCAAAGCATGATCAACATCTTTCACCAAGGTCTAGCAATGATCCTTTCCAAAACATATGGACATTCTTTGACCTCATGACATTTGAGAAACTTCCTATGCCTAATGAAGATATCCAAGAACCCTTTATAAGCAATCCATTCTTTGGAATTGACCCATGTCAAGAATTTGATCCAAATCATGTCGAGAGCAATTTTGAAATCATTCGAGATCAAGAATTTGTATCTCCAAGCTACTACAATAATATAATGGACACTCTCCTATCTATAAATGATGATCATATCCATATAGCACATACTCCTCCATCTACCCATGAGATTCTTTCTTTGGATGGACACATAGATGATCTTCATTCAAAACTAGAGTCTCATACTCTTGACATCATTACCAAGGAACAACAGTCTCCTACTCTTAAAATTTGTACACAAGACCAAGATGTAGAAAAATCTAGAGACATATCAGAAAAAGAACATGAAGAAGGCTTCTACAGAAGTCGTGAATCAGAAATATCCTGTGAAATGAGTCATGAGGAAGATGTTTATGGGAACAATGAACCAACACCTCATGAAGAAGCATTACAATCTGATATCTCACAAAATCAAGCCAAAGAGGTCAATCAGAATTTATCCCACATATGGAGGATCATTTCACTTATAAATTTGGATCACTTACCTTTCTTAGGGAAAGCTATCTCATCAATAAAGAATTTTTCACTTTTGAAGATCCACCAAAGAGCATAGAAGGATTAGCACCTTGTTTCCAAGGTAAATCATATCCTATTGCAAGTAAAAAATTTCAACAAATCAATTATCAAGGCATAGTATTAGGCCTACATGAATAGTGTATCTTAGAACCAGTGTAGATTGTTGAAAATCCTAAGCATCAAGGTCTTGGTTATTTGATAACTAAGGGATCTAAACATGTAAGTGATACCTCTATAAAACTAGGGGCAACTTCGTCTCAAGCAAGCATCAACATAGGGAGCATGAAGAATCTTTATGATGAAACCAATGCCAATACTACAACCAACCACGTCATGAATCTTCATCCACCCATCACCCCATCCACGAAATGGAACCAACATCAAAAGAAAGATTTGAATCAAAGCATGAAGAACGACATCAAAGAAAAAGAAGTAGCAAAGCATGAAGGACAAATCAAATACAAGTGGATACCAAAAATACAAAGAAAAATTATCCCTATCAAACTCCATTAGTCACAGAAACTATGGGGAAAAGTAAAAAGGGGGCAAGTATCCATCAAAGATGTACACAAAGGAAAAATTAGGCTTCTCAAGCAACATACAAAGTATATCAAGTAGTTGGTCCTAATTCCACGCACACTTCCGTATCCACCCATCATTTCCCATCTTCCCAAGTTTGGAGAGTCAAAGATTTCAAACTATCAACGAATCCATCTTTTATTCCTAAACAAACTCCACCATCCATACCTCCACAATTGATATCTAAGTCTCACATTGACCATGTATTGACAACAACCCTTCATTATAAGGATTTAGAAGGTACTTTATTGTGATGTGCACACAAAGATAGAGTTAACTCTAGTATTAGTAAAGAAAATTAGGAATCTCAAAATTTGCATTCAAGTGCATGTATCTTGGCAAGGAAACTTCTTCAAGAAATATATTGATGGAACATTATGAGAGAAGCATATACATCGACACCACCAGATGGTTCACCATGAGCTTAGAATATTTTACAAAAAATCTCAAAAAATATAAAAAATACAAAAAAAATCAGAAAAAGGATTTGAAAATAGTAAAGAAAAAATTGTCCTCCAGTGAAAACAACTCCGGTGGTGCTTTGGATAGGTACCATGATGAAAACTTGGCAAACAGGTGTCATGTGTAGAATTGAGCATCTACTTGTGCCATTTCAGGAGAAAGCATCTTATCGCATCCATAATAAAGCCAACATTCCCTCCATCTTATCCATAATAAATTTGTTCATCCATGAACCATTTATCCAATCCATTTTCATCCATCTACATCCATAGTCCAAGTTATCTTAATCTTGATGAAATTTTGGTGCACACTTTACACTTGTGTATGGTAGACATCGTGACATGGGTCATTTTCATTGATCCTATCCTACCTAACGTTATTTGAGCCTTTAAGAATTATCCAAATGAGAATCCTCTATTTGAACACCTTATCACAAGATAATCCTTGGCATCCTTTGCATGCTTACCATATCCATCTATCCTCATAGATATCCAAGCGTCCACCCATGGCATTCCATACATTGCTAGACACTAGGGGAAGATATTTACATTTTCCTTTGGGAATAAATCTTGATCTATATCCTCCAACTTATGTGGTGACCCAAGCATTGGCAAACATGAAATCAAATTAGTCAAAGGATTTATGAGCCAAAATCCAAATCACTAGCCCATGGCATATTTTGACGAAAATATGTTCTTTATCAAGCTTTATCTTTCATCGAACATCAATCCAAACAATCAATATTAGTCGCATCTAATGTGTACTTAAGCATCACATCAAATCATCAAAACAATTTTGTTCCAAATCAAGTTTCAAAGTCCTGATCAATCAAATCCAATCAATCCATCATCATCTTGGGATATCCTTCCCAATCCTTATGTTTCTTAACACTATCCTTGCATTGTTGTGTATCCTCAACAATGTTATCATCATGAATTCATCATCATCTCGGGATATCCTTCCCAATCCTCATGTTGTTTAACACTATCCTTACATTTTTGTATATCCTCGACAATGTTATCATCATCAACCCATTGATCTGATCAATCAACCTTAGCTTGGTTTCAAACAAAATCCCAAAACAGAGCACTGCTATCAACACATATCCATATCCAAATCATCAAAATCATGTGAAAATCCAAATCATATCAAAATCCAAAACATGTCAAAAACAATTCATCCGATCGAACTACGTCATCTATGAGCTTGAACATAGGCAAGGTTGATCTTTGATCATCCCTTGAGACATTTTAGGTCCATCCTTTAGGCGTCCATCGCAGCAATCTGGCAATTTGTTTTCCCATCTTTCTCACCATCAAATCAAGTCTATTGTCAACCGATACATTTTAGGTCAGTCCTTTAGGCATTCATCGCAATCTTGCAATCCATTTTCCCATCTGTATCATCATCAGTCAATTTTTCGTCAACCAAACTACCTTGTCTTTGAGCTTGAACATAGGCAAGGTTGATCTTTGATCATCCCTCGAGACACCCTAGGTCAGTCCTTTAGGTGTCTATCACAGCAATCTGGCAATCCATTTTCCCATCCATCTCATCAGTAATAAAATCCATTGTCATCTAAACTACGTCATCTCTGAGCTTAAATATAGGCAAGGCCATCCTTGATCAGCCCCCGAGACACAAAATCCAAAAACATTGAAAAATCCAAAAATTAAAACAGCCTCAAAACATTTCAAAAAATCCAAATATATTCAAATATCTGAAAAACCCAAAATAGTGCATCCACCTCATCTCACTTTCACCCACAATAATCATTGTTCACAATAAATAATCATCACCTTCATCCTTTGTTAAGGCAATCAGAAATAAGTCTAGCAGGTTCAAAAGTGAACACCTAATCATCAGAAGTCTCAATTCTAGGTCAGTAAGTCAGCAAGTTGATCAACTCTAAGTATCAATAGCTTATCATCCAATCAATCTCATCAAAACCCTGATCACAACATGTCCTAGGATGCATCCTTCCTACACTAGACATCAGCATCAGGTACCACCTTAGTTTAGCCTTAGCTAGCGGTACGAAGAACATTAGCTTGTTTATTTATTTTATCTGGTCTTTTTTTGACTTATCTTATTTTGTGCTCATTCCAACGACCTCTCGATGATGCCTAAACAAAACAAGTTTAGAGAGAAAGGAATGGGGCAATGATCATTATCTTTTTTATCTGTTGTTCTTGTTGGATGTTCTTGTAATATAACTTGGTGAATACTTGCTTTGTTAGGTCCGTCCTAGCAAGGTTTTCGTATGTCAAGTGTGAACAAGAGTAGTCCTATCTGATTGTCGAGTCAAAGTCCATCACACTAGGTACAACACCATCCTAGTTCTTTATACCTTGATGCATCGTACCTACGTGTGTTATCAAACATAAAGTAATTGGCCCTTTTAAAATCCCAACTCTTGTTAAGCAAATCACCATCATCATCATCATCTCTAATAACGTAGGCTTGTGTATCCTCCTTTCATCATCTTATTCTTCTATCTTTACTAAAATTTCTATCCAAAATTGATGTGTTATATCAAAATATACATGAAGCTATCCATGGCTGATGACTGTCTATACATCATCAAAATTGTCTATGTCCAATATTTGATCTTTCTAAAGAATTATCTTTCATCCTCTAATTAGTAGAACCACTCCTCTCGCATTTTTATCGTGATCTCAATCGGAAAATTAGCATTTCCGCCTGATCTCTCGAGGAGGGGCAATATACCAACATAATCCTTATTGTTGGGGCAGTAGTGGGGCATCCAAAAAAATAGAGAAATATTTGAACTTTGATCTCGGTAAAGTTATTCTTTGAACCAATGCAACAAGTGCATTGCTTCAAAGAGGGGAAAAATTTAGACATGGAAAATATAAAAAACACACTTTATCCTGATTACTAACATCATTTCTTCCTATATCATCTTCTTAACTTATCATCGCTTTTCATCCCTTAATTGAACAAATCATTATTTATCTGATTAAGTCGTTCTCTCTTGTTAATTAAATTAATCAATTTGATTTAATTAACCATATGTTTCTATTTGATTAAACAATTCATTTTATTAAATCCCTAAATTCATCCCCTTAAATTAAATAAATTAATCTTTATTTTATTTAATCTAACACCAAGCTCCTTAGTTAAATACATCAATTCTTATTTAATTAAGTCTAAATCATTATTCCTCTCAACTTTGATTTAAATAAATCATAAAATGTGAATCAAATTTGTCACATCATCTAATTTCCTATTAAATTGATCAAATCATGATTAAATCTAATCCTAATCACTTCAATCCTCTAGATTTTGCAACTTGCACAATAAATCAATTTATTTGATTTATTAAATCATCATTTTCCATTCAAAAGGGCATCTTTTGTGGAATATTCTTCCAATTCAAAAATCCCTCCAAAAGGGGATGGGTACTTCCAACAAGGCATTTAATGCCTCTTACATGTCCTTATGCATTGAGCCAAGTGACATTAACTCCATTTCCCTTCCCTCTAAACATGTCATTTCACTAAATTCAAATTTGAATCTAATGGCATTATGGGCACATTCATCAAAATGTGCACAACCTTCCTCCATTCACATCTTGATAAGTGACACTTGGCCATTGTATGTTGAATGATCCCACATTTCTCAATCTCACTCATTCTTCCAGATCTGAAATCTATAAATGAGAGACTATTCCTCTCATTCATCATCCACAATCTAGAGCAAAGTTACTCTCTTCACATTGAGAGCTAATTTTATCCATTTCATATCAAGTGTTCATCATTTTCATGATTTCATAGCAAGGTTATGCCAAAATTTCATCAAGGAGCTTCAATCATCATCAAATTATCACAAAGCTTACAAAGGAGTTGGGAAAGGGCGAATTTTGACACACCAATTGGCACCAACTCCCCCATGGGATCAAGAGTTTGCATGCTTAATTAGGATTGCACTTATCTTTTATGTTTGTTCTTCATTTTTCCTATTATTAATCATTGTAAATGGATTTCATGGGGAATCCTTGTTTTATCTTGCATATGAGCTTCTAATGTGTTTGTTCTTTGTATTTGTGCAAGTTTAGGATCAGGGTTCACAGTATGGAACTTTCCTAACAGAAAGAATATTGCTAGTTAAAAATGTGGGATCTTGAATATTTTAATTGCTCATGAGACGCCATAAATAGTGTGGGCCCAACAATTCAGTTGAAAAATAGAGAGGGAAGAGTATGTGGGTCCCAACAAGGATTTTCAATGCCCAGCTTAGAGAAGATTCATTTATATATTTATTTATTTATCTCCCCACATGTAGCTCATGGTGATCCCCTAGGTAGATAGAAATCAAGGAGGATATAAGGAACTAGCTCCATTTTGGACCCCATGTGAACAAAATAAAGAACCTAATAAGACAAAAAAACCAAAAACACAAAAAAAACTTTGAGACTCCCACAACCTACAATTCAGACTTCAGGGTCTAAGAAGCAGATTGCAACTATGAAAAACTTTAACAAGGTAAGGAGAACAAGCTCTTGATTTTTTATTATCGAGGCATAACTCCCTCCTTTTGTGTGTTATGCCAAAACAATTCAAATCAAGTACTCAAGCATACATGGGCACACCTTAGCGAAGTGTGGAGTTCTCAAATGCCTTAGAAAGTGGACTAATCCCCACAACAAAACTCTCCTTCTCAAGGGTAAGAGAGGCAAGGAAAATGGCAAGGTTCACAAGGGAACAACCAAAAGAGATAATGAGAACATCACAAAGCATCATAGCAACATTAAATCTCATAAAGAGGGGTGTAAATATTGAATGAATCTATGACAAGAGTAGGGCCAAGAGGTAAGAAATCATGCTTACAAATACAATAATCTAAATGCATCCAAAGAGATTTTGTTTATTTATTCATTTTTTTGTTCTTTTCCAAATTGAAGTGTGAGTTAATTAATCTACATGCAAATAACAACTTCGATATGGCTTTGCAAGTACATTATGCTTTTTCTTGTGTTTTTGGTTTCAAGTAGAGTTTTCAATTAAAAATTTAACCCACTAGCAAGAAGAGTACATAAAATAATCTAAATCTAATCTACCTAAGAAAGCAACAATGAATCTAAACTAAACTAAGGAACAATAATAGAGTGTTGCAAATTTTATGCAAGGGTATGTGATTTAATAACTAACTAATAAAAATTTTGAGTAAACAAATTGTTTCTTGAAATAAAAGAACTTCAAAGAATTTTTGAAGCTTCTTATGCAACTATTGTAATTGTATCCTTGGAGGATCCAACTTTTATTCATAATATTTTCTACTCTTCTAGCCTTGGGGTACCCCTCTTGATGGAATGGAAGATGCAAATTGGGATTGATTTAGGAGTTGTGAGTTGGAAAACCAAGTTATCATCGAATGTGTATGTTGACCCATGCAATTTTGGATGCTTATAGGTTAACACCACCCTATCATTTGGATCCATTGGCCCCACATGTTTGAATTGGGAGACAACTGACTCAAGTAGTGCAATACACTCACATCCAAACACAAGGTTGGAAAAGTACACACCCACCACAATACATGTAAAGACTCATCAAGCAAGCACACATGAGGAGTACATAGGTAGCATTCCAAATGTACACGTGCCAAATACATTTTCACTATATTAAACCAAGTTGGCACACATGAAGAGATCATCGAACCAAATCAAGCATGTGCGAAATTATCACTAGCACCTATTGGACTTACAATCCAAGGTACAAAAAGGAAGAGAGGGTTTTCCTAGGTACGAGAAATGGAGTGTCGTTGCGGAACCAACCATGTGCAAGTTGAGGAGCATGCCCCCATCCTATGGATGCCCTCATTGACACTAGTATTTGTGCACAAGTTTGTCCCAAGATCCATGGTCTCATAAATACTAGAGTGTCTTGTCTATCCTTCACGTTCCTTTCACATATCCTCATAGGCATGGTAAAGTGTCTTATAGATTATTTTTCATTAAAATTTACATGTTTGATTCCCCATTCATTTTAAGTTGTATTTTATTTTAACCTATCGATGCCTCAACCTCACTCAACATATGAGTGGATGGGCGAGAGAGTCCACTCCATTCTAGCTTCGATTCTTCAACTCCTACAACTTCATAACAAAAGTACACAAACACATAACATGAAGGATGGGGGTCATAGCAAGACTCACACAATACCATTTGAATTTTCCATGCCATTTCCATGATAATCCCATATTCCCACACTAAATTTTAGTCATAATGCAACATCCCTTTTTTCACAAGAAGCACATGCTTGCCTTTTCCAATATTTCAAGGATTCAATGCAAAAAAATTGAAATTCTCAAACATCAAAGTTTTAAAATACTAACATAACCTTTTGAAGTCAAGGGCATGGAAAACATACTTTTTGAAACATGTAAATATTTGGAGGGAGTTTTTTCATAGTTTGGGCATAAATGAAAAATCTTCAAATGCATGAACTAGCAATTCTTGAATTGATTCTCATCAATTCAATCAACCCTCTCAAATAGTCTTTTGTGAAAAAATAGAAAGCCATTGCATGCACTCAAGGTGGCTTGCCATGTTCTTTTGTACCATATTTTCAATTTATGTTGTTTGGTTTACTGTAACATGAGAGAATATTGTTATTTAATGAATGTGGAATCCCTGTAAGACCACATGTATGATAACAAGTCAAGCTCAAACTAGAATTTTGATTAGATTGTTTATTAACTCCATCATTACATAGAGTCGTGATACATGTATTAATATAGACTGAAATAAAAACTATTGTTTTTTTATTTGTTTTCTTATAGAACATTGTGTTATTTTTGGCAGTTAGACATGAAATTAAAGAAGTTTTTGCATATTATCAAAAGCTCTTATGTATTTTTAGTGATTTATGACAGCAAGAGGTACAATTTAGCTTTATTATTTTGTCATATTTTTCAATGAATATAAATAGTTGTAATTTTAATTGCATTTAGTAATCTTATATGTTTCAAGACATGATAGTCAAATGATTGACACTAGAAAATATTCATGTGAATTAAGCCTTATATGTTGTTGATTAGCATCAACTAGATTTTGATTCTTCTTAATGACCTCTTCTTTTATATGCTTTTATTTTCCCTCTAGATATATGTTATTTGTATATATGATTATATGTTGCAGAACGGTATTATTTTTGCCTCCCATAATTAATGGTGCTCAATTTGCTATTTCTTTGAAAATGAAGAATGTACTCATTGAATGCACAGCAACTAACTTGACAAAAGAAAAAAATGTTCTAAATATAATGGTAACATATTTATTAATTAGAGTGATATTCATTGTTGGGAAACTCAACTCTGCTAATTTTTTATGCAATCCCAGTAGGACCTTTCCTCTACCAGTGAAACTATATATTTGAATTATTATTTTTTGTTTGTATTTCTATTGGTTTAATAACAATATGCAATATAATATGCTATTGCTTGGAAAAGGGAAGCAAAGAATCACTCATGACAGTCTTGAGTGATGTGTTGGTTTTGAAGAATGTATTCATGGTCTCCTATTTATATTTGTGCAGGTGACGATGTTTTCAATATACTGTGAAAGGAAGTTTGAGGTGGAGCTAGTTGAGGTGATAACTCCAGATGAAAAATATTTCATTTATCCAAATCTCTCTATTTGGAACTTGAAGGTTGATTTACCATAAATTATTCAATCGATTGGCATTTCTCTTAAATTGAATGAGGTGAATATTTTTTATTATTCCATATATTCTTTAAAATTGATAATGCTTAGTTGAATATACTCATTTATTAACTAAAGAATTTAAAATTCAGGAAAATTATAGATATGAAAGTGTCATGTCCCCTTTTCCAATAAGTTCCCATAATGTTGTGTAAGCCCATTTCCTATTTCCCATAGGCTTATTTCACATTGGCTTAGGGAAATGATTTTATAAATTTTGAGTGAGTTATGCCTTTTGTCTTTATAAGTGGGGTCTTTGTAATAAAGTATTTTCATAAAGTGGGTGCATATAGTTGGGGTATTTGTATTTAAAACAATTTTTTATTCAATCCTCCAAAGCGGTGTTGGAAAAGACATTTTGGAGGGAAAATTCGGGTTCTCAAGGGTCTATATAAGAAAGACTTTTGTGCAAAGGATGTATGATTGTTTATTATCTCATTCCCTCAAAGAGATTGGACATCCTATGCATCTACCATTAGAGATTGGAGGATGGAAACTAATGATTCAAAATTGTGCAATTCTCTCCAGAGATTGCCTTTGAGTTTCAAAGTTGCAGATTGGAGTTTTGTCATGGAAAATACCATTGTTTGTAGCAGCTCATATAGCACCAATTTCTAAACATTTGGGTGGCTTTCACAGCACCATAATTCTAGGCTTGATTCAGCTTCCATAAGAACCCTTATTACAACACCATATGTGTGGGTTGTGGGTGGCTAAGTCAATGCCATTATTGCAGATTTGGGGGTGGCTATTTCAGTGCCCTTTTGAACTATTGGTGGTTAGGACAATGTCATTTATTGTTATTGTGTATGAGGGTTTATATTTCTGCAATACATTTAATTTCTAGAAATCTATTATTCATTTTAGTAAGTCTAATTTGTGACAAGAAGAATTTCAATTACAAAGTGCTGAAAATTGTGAAGTAACATTTGATTGAATATCACATAATATTCTATTTGGGGATATTATAGAAATTAGAATTTAATTATGATACACCCAAAGTCAATTTCATAAATTTTACATAGATTTCTCTTTTTGGACCCAGACATCAATAAGAAGGGTTGAAGTTAAATAGCACAAAAAAAATTGTACTCACTTTTTTAAACTAATGAAGACTAAAGTATTAGTTGTAGAAAACATTTTTGATAATTGACTACTGAAATTTATCAATCTTAACCACTGTTCAAAAACTTGGACATGGTAAAACTAAACAGGCCAAAATTCTCACTCAGACTTGAGAGCTAGAGAAAATATGGCATTATAAAAAAATACATAAATTCATAGAACAACTTACATACTGAATTTAGAGAACTAAAAAGTAGTTTTTCTATTAGTTTGGACCAAAATGGAGAACTCTTCACATCATCCTATCACATATCATATCTTTTGAGAATGAAGTTTGGAAATTAAATTATTTATACATTGATGGATTCTTGTGTATTAACCATAGTTCAAAAATTTAAAAGTAGGTAAAACTCAACAAGCCAGAATTTTGGGTGAGACTTGGGACCTGGCAAAAACTTGGCATATTTAAAAATGCATAAATTCATGAAATAGAACCTAAATAGCATGCAAAATATTAAATTGAGAGAACTCAAAAGAAGGTCTTCTATTACTTTTAGACTAAAATGGATTACAATGCACACCATAGTGTCATATATGATATGATGATTGATAATTTGAATTTATCACACAAACTTGCAAATCCATAAAATATTTTAGAAATTTCTCCTTTGACTAAACCTCTTTAATTCTAGTACCCTCAGAACATTTTTTTCTCAAGTATATGATGGTCACCATTCAATGAAGTCCCACTTGATTTTCTTGTGATGCATTCATGGGTTGAGGATCCAATGAAGGATTATCTAACCATGCAGTGAATTGAAACAAAACACAATTTAAACAACAAAATGTCATTTATTCAATCACAATGACATAGGATTACAATCTGCAGCAATGGGCTTCCAACATGCTAGGTTGTTGTCGTTTGATTACAAACATGCCAAATTACACAATTTGAAAGATATTACATCACTTCCAATGCCAAGCTCCAAAATGAAAACAACTAACTTTTTCCTACCATCTTGACTACTTTCCAATGATCATAAACAATGTTTATATTGAAGATTTTAGCCTTAAGAGTGATCTCAGTTGGCTTCAAGGAGGCGTAAAACTCAATGCCAAATGTAATGTGTAGTAAGTCAAACATGTGAGAATCTTTGAAATGAATGTGGTGATGATGGATCAACAGATCTTGATGCATTTTATACCATATACTCTCTTTGGTCCAATATAGCTTGAAATGGGTTTCTTTGTTGCCATATGTTTCAAAAATTTGTTGCAAACTATGAATAGTAAAATTGGATGCTTGCATGTTATGCCCAGTAATGAGTTTGTAAGTGAATTATTCCTTTGCAGTCATCAAAATCTATTGCTCATTGAATGCAACATTTTAGGATTAGTATAAAACATATATTCTCAATAATGAAGTGAATTGTTGTAAATGTGGTGAAATGCAATAGGATCTGTGACAACTAGAATGTTGTTGAAAACTTGGAAACAAGCAAACAAAGGAAAATATTTTTGTTTTGTTGGTTAATGCAGATTGCTCTTACACCATAGGATACTCTTTAATCACCATGCACTTGCACCAGGAGAATTCATCATAGGGCAATCTGTGACACAATTTTGGCCCTTAAGATGCCACTTTTTTCTGAAATCAGAAAAATCTGATTTGCACAAGAAAATGAAGATAGTAACACTCAAAATTTCAAGATGTAGAAACAAAAAAAGTTGAAGTGCTCTAAGTCTAGTTTCTAAGCTACTAATTTTTTTTGAAATTAGTGAAGATTAAGGATCTCAAAAAGTGGGGGGGGAAACAAGTCCCGATTTTATAAAAAAAAATTAGCATAGCGCTTGAGGGCTCCCCCCTTTTTGATTAAATTTTTTTTAGAATTTCAAAAATCCTAGTAGTGAGAAAATAGCTAACACCGTGTAGTTTATCCTCATTCTTTCAAATAAATTTTTTAATGAATATATAATATTTTATGAATTTTCAAAGTGGACACATCTTAAAAAGATGAAATTTAAGTGTGCTCCCCCCTAAATTTTTTGAAAACTAATCAAAAATTGAAAAAAAAATTCATCATGTGTAGAATGGAATCTAGTTTCAAAAAATGTAATTTGTTTCACGTTTCGATGAACGAGTAAAAATCTATCCCAAAACTAGCATATGCTGGTTTATGACCAAAAATGGAGGCATTTACAATAGAAGCCATGGATCAAAACCTTAACTAAATAAAAATAAAAAAATGATTATATATTTAGATAGCTAAGAGAGAGGTTAATGCTATCACGGTTTTTTTATAAACTTGCATTGAAAGACATGCAAATGAGACAGGGAGCACAGATGAAAATATGAAGAAATTTAGCACCCTTTCAAAAAATAATAGTTTTTTTCATGAAATGGTTGTCCAAATCTTTGGGTCGGATGCCCAATGCAAAATCCAACCCATTGGGTTGGTATTTCCCAATGCAACCTATTTGGCATACGCCAAATGGGTTGCTTCATTTGGCTAGTGCCAAATTTGGCTAGGCGAGTGCCAAATGTCATTCATCACTTTTGGAATGCATGTTTCTAAACTCTTTGATTTTTTCTTTTTCTATGAAGGAAACTGTATACATGAAATAAACATTTAAGTATAAGTTGACATTTTTATATGGAAATTTACTTTCTTATACTTTAAGTTGTATTCCATGTATATAGGTAGGATGTTTGAAAGTAGTTTCAGATCTCTAGGAGTTATAATACAAATTATAGTTTTTGGAAGATCTTAAAAATTTCAGACAGTCAAATTTCAGTAATCAACATGTCAAATTTCAATAATCAGGAGGTCAAATTTCAGTAATCAAGAGGTCAAATTTCATATTTCTCTCTCTGTCTCACTCATTTTCATCTCTTATTCTCTATACCTCTCTCTCTCTCACTATCTCCATCCCTTTATCTAACAATCTCTTCCCTGAGCTCAAGAACTACATCTCTACATGTCTCTCTCCTTCCCTCTCCTATATCTATCTCCCTCCCTCCTTCCCTCTCTACATTTCTCTATCTCCCCTCTCTCTCCTTTTATCTCTATATATCTCTTTCTACTCTCTATATCACCTCTCTCTATACATACATATCCCTCTCTCCCTCTCTCTCCCCTCTTTCTCTCTCACTCTTTTCTTCCCTTTCTCTCTCCTTCCCTCTCTACTCTCTATCTCACCATTCTCTCTCTCCTTCCCTCTCTAGTTATCTCTATCTCACTTCTATCTCCTTCCCTCCATCTCTCTCTAATTTTCTTTATCTCCCCCTTTCTCTCCTTCCCTTTCTACTTCTCTCTATCTCACCTCTCTTTCTCCCTCCCTTGCTCTCCCTCTCTCTTCCTTTCACCCACCATTTATCTCTACTTCTCGCTATCTAACTTATCCCTCTATACATCTTTCTCTCTCCCCCTCCTTCCCTCTCAATCTCTCCACCTTCCTCCTTACCTCTCTACTTTTCTCTCCATCACACATCTCTATCACCTATCTCACTTCTCTCTCTCCCCTTCCCTCCCTACTCTCTTTCTCTCTATCTCACCTCTCTCTCCCTACCTATCCCTCCCTCCTCTCTCTTATCTCTCTCACCTCTCTCTCTCCATCCCTACCTCTTCCTCCCTCTCTCCTTCCCTCTATACCTCTTTTTATCTCCATCTCCCTCTATCTACTTAGACCTCTCTCTATTTTTGTCTCACCTCTCTCTCCATCCCTACCTCTTCCTCCCTCTCTCCTTCCCTCTATACCTCTTTTTATCTCCATCTCCCTCTATCTACTTAGACCTCTCTCTATTTTTGTCTCACCTCTCTCTCCATCCATACCTCTCCCTATATATCTCCTTTTATATCTACTTCTCTCTACCTAGTTGTCCCTCTATACATATTTCTCCCTTCCTCCTTGCCTCCTCTCTCTCAATATCTCCACCTTCTTTCCCTCTCTACTTCTCTCTCTATCACCTCTCTCCATCTCTCTCCTCCCTCTCTAATCTATCTATCT
Source organism: Sequoiadendron giganteum (assembly GCA_007115665.2). Classification (NCBI taxonomy): domain Eukaryota; kingdom Viridiplantae; phylum Streptophyta; class Pinopsida; order Cupressales; family Cupressaceae; genus Sequoiadendron; species Sequoiadendron giganteum. Next base: position 963,916,511 of record CM021100.1, read on the forward strand.
CTCCCTCCCTCCCCCTCTTTCTATCTCTCCTCTCTCCCTCTCCCTCTTTCTATCTCTCATTTCCCTCTCTCTAGCTATCTATCTTTCTCCTATCTATCTCAACTATCCATCTTTACCTATCCCTCCCTCCTCTCTCTCTTCCACCAAAATTCACTCTACATCTCTCTAACCTACCCCTATATACCTCTTTCTCTCTCCCTCTCTCTCTCCCTCTCTCTTTCCCTCTCTCAATCTCTCTACCTTCCTCCTTACATCTCTACTTCTCTCCATCATCTCTCTCTCTCTCCCTTCCCTCTTTACTTTCTTTCTCTCTATCTCACCTCTCTCTCCCTAAATATCCCTCCCTCCCTCCTCTATCTCTATCTCACCTATATCTCCCTCCCTCCCTCCCTACCACTTCTTCCCTCTCTCCTCCCCTCTCTACTTCCCTTTATCTCCCCCTCCCTCTCCTTACCTACCTCTCTATCTCTATTGCACTCTCTCACCTCTCTCTCTCTAAATCTGTATCTCTCCCTCGATCCCTACCTCTCCATCCATCTCTCCTTCCCTCTCCACTTCTCTATATCTCCCCTTCCTCTCTCTACCTATCTCTCTCTCTCCATCCCTACCTCTCCCTCCATCTCTCCTTCCCTTTCTAATTCTCTCTACCTACCTATCCCTCTATACCTCATTCTCTCTCTCTCCCTCTCTCAATCTCTCCACCTTCCTTCTTCTCTCTCTAACTTCTCCCTCCCTTCCCCTCTCTCCCTCCCTCTCTACTCTATCTCTATCTCAACTCTCTATACCTACTCTATCTCTAGGTCTCTCTCTCACTCACTCCCTCTATCTCTCTCCCCTCTACCCTTAACCCTTAAACCCTAAACCCTTAAAACCCTCTACCCTCTATCTCTCTCCCTCTCTCTCTTTTTCTCTCTCTCTCAAGTCTATCCCTCCTACCCCCTCTCCCTCTCTCAGGTTAGTCTCTCTCACTCACTCACTCACTCCTATGTCTCTCTGCTCTACCCTTAACCCTTAAACCCTCTATCCTCTATCTCTCTCGCACACACTCCCTCTCTCTCTCCAAGACTCTCCCTCCTACCCCCTCTCCTTCTCTCAGGTTTCTCTCTCTCACTCACTCCCTCTATCTCTCTCCCCTCTACCCTTAACTCTAAACCCTTAAACTCTAAAACCTTAAACCCTCTCTGATTAACCCTCTACCCTATATCTCTCTCCCACTCCCTCCCTCTCATTCTCTCAAGTCTCTCCCTCCTACCCCCTCTCCCTCTCTTAGGTCTCTCGCTCACTCACTCACTCCTATCTCTCTCCCCTATACCTTTAACCCTCTACCCTCTATCTCTCTCCAACTTCCTCCCTCTCTCTCTCACTAAATCCCTTAATCTCTCTCCCCTCTACCCTTAACCCTTAACCCTTAAACCCTTTGCCCTCTCTCTCTCTCAAGTCTCTCCCTCCAACCCCCTCTCCCTCTCTTAGGTCTCTCTCTCTCAGTCACTCCCTCTATCTCTCTCCCCTCTACCCTTAACCCTAAACCCTTAAACCCTCTACCCTCTCTCTCTCTCTCAACCATCTTCCTCCTACACCCTCTCCCTCTCTTAATTATCTCTCTCACTCACTCACTCCTATGTCTCTCCCCTCTACCCTTAGCCCTGTACCCTTAAACCATCTACCCTCTACCCTTAACCCTCCCTCTCTCTCTCAAGAATCTCCCTCCTACCTCCTCTCCCTCTCTCACTTCTCTCTCTCTCACTCACTCCCTCTCTCTCTCTCCCATCTATCCTTAACCCTAAACCCTTAAACCTTCTACCCTCTACCCTTAACCCTCCCTCCCTCTATCTCTCTCCCACTCCCTCCATCTCTCTCAACCCTCTCCTTCCTACCCCCTCTCTCTCTCTCTTAGTCACTCCCTCTGTCTCTCTCCCCTCTATCCTAAACCCTAAACCCTAAACCCTAAACCCTAAACCTTAAACTCTTAACCCTTAAACCCTAAACCCTTAAAACCCTCTACCCTCTACCTGAGAGAGGGAGGGGGGGTTGGAGGGAGAGGGTTCAGAGAGAGATTGAGGGAGGGAGTGGCAGATATATAGAGGGAGGGAAGGTTTAGGGTAGAGGGTTAAGGGTTTAAGGGTTAAGAGTAGAAGGTAGAGGGTTTAGGGTAGAGGGGAGATAGATAGATGGAGTGAGAGAGAGAGACCTAAGAGAGAGAGGGGGGGGTATGAGGGAGAGACTTGAGAGAGAGAGAGAGAGAGAGGGAGGGAGGGAGTGGGAGAGATATATGGTTAAGGGTAGAGGATAGAAGGTTTAAGAGTTTAGGGTTTAGGCTCAAAGCAGTAGAGGGGGAGAGATAGAGTATTTGAGAGAGAGAGACTAAGAGGGAGAGGGTAGGAAGGAGAGGGTTGAGAGGGAGGGAAGAGATAGAGGAGAGATAAGAGGATGGAGGGATTAAGGAGTATAGGAGTGAAGTGTTTTAGGGTTTAAGGGTTAAAGGGTTTTGGGAGTTTAGGGTTTGGGGTTAAGGTAGAAACTAAGGGATTTAATGGTTTGGGGTTTTAAGGTTAGGGTAGAGGATTAGGAGTTAAGGGTGAGGAAGAGATCGAGGAGTTAGTGAGAGAGGAATACCTAAGAGAGAGGGAGAGGTGAGTAGGAGGAGAGACTTGAGAGAGAGAGGGAGAGGGAGTGGGAGAGAGATAGAGGAAGGGAGTGTTAAGGGTGGAGGGTAGAGGGTTTAAGGGTTAAGAGTTTAGGGTTTAGGGTTAAGGGTAGAGGGGAGAGAAATAGAGGGAGTGACTGAGAGAGAGTTAGAGACCTAAGAGATGGAGAGGGGGTATGAGGGAGAGATTTGAGAGAGAGGGAGGGAGTGGGAGAGATATAGAGGGTAGAGGGTTAATGGTACAGAGTAGAGAGTTAAGGGTTAAGGGTAGAGGGTTAAGGGTTAAGAGTAGAGGGGAGAGAGATAGGATTTAGTGAGAGAGAGAGACCTGAAAGAGGGAGAGGGTGTAGGATGGAGAGACTTGAGAGAGAGAGGGAGGGAGGGGATATATAGAGCCTCTCCCTCATCACCCCCTCTCTCTCTCAAGACTCTCCCTCCTACCCCCTCTTTCTCTCTTAGGTCTCTCTCTCACTCACTCACTCCCTCTATCTCGCTCCCCTCTACCCTTAACCCTAAACCATAAACCCTAAACCCTTATCCCTTAAACCATAAACCCTTAAACCCTCTATCATCTACCCTTAAGCCTCTACCCTCCATCTATCTCCCACTCCCTCCATCCCTCTCTCTCTATCAAGTCTCTCCCTCCTACCCCCTCTCCCTCTCTTAGGTCTCTCTCTCACTCACTCACTCCTTTTATCTCTTCTCTCTACCCTCTACCTTCTATCTCTCTCCCACTCCCTCCCTCTCTCACTCACTCCCTCTATCTCTCTCCCCTATAACCTTAACCCTAAACCCTGAACCATTAACCCTAAAAACCTAATCCCTTAAACACTCTACCCTCTACCCTCTATCTCTCTCCAACTCCCTCCCTCCCTCTCTCTCTCAAGTCTCTCCCTCCTACCCCCTCTCCCTCTCACTCCTTCTATCTATTTCACCTCTACCCTTAACCCTAAACCCTTAAACCCCCTACCCTCTACCCTCTATCTATCTCTGACTCCCTCCCTCCCTCTCTCTCTCTCTCACAAGCCTCTCCCTCCTACCCACTCTCCCTCTCTCAGGTCTCTCTCTCACTCACTCACTCATTCTATCTCTCTCCCCTCTACCCTTAACCCTCTACCCTTTATCTCTCTCCCACTCCATCCTTCTCTCTCTCTCACTCACTCCCTCTATCTCTCTCCCCTTTAACCTTAACCCTTAAACCCTTAAACCTTAGACACTCTGCCCTCTACTTCTCTTTATCTCCTCCTCCCTCTATCTACCTAGACCTCCCTTTGTTTTTGGCTCACCTCTCTCTCCATCCCTACCTCTCCCTCTATCTTTACTTTCATATCTACTTCTATCTACCTAGTTGTCCCTCTATACCTATTTCTCTCTCCCTCCTTGACTCCTCTCTCTAAATATCTCCACCTTCTTTCCCTCTCTATGTTTCTCTCTATCACCTCTATCTATCTCTCTCCCCTCTACCCTTAACCCTAAACCCTAAACTCTTAACCCTTAAACCCTAAACACTTAAAACCCTCTACCCTCTATCTCTCTCCCCTCTACCCTTAACCCTAAACCATAAACTCTTAACCCTTAAACCCTAAACACTTAAAACCCTCTACACCATCAACCCTTTGTCCTATATTTCTCTCCCACTCCCTCTACATATCTCTCTCTCTCAAGTCTCTTCATCCTACCCCCTCTCCCTCTCTCAATTATCTCTCACTCACTCACTCCTATGTCTCTCCCCTCTACCCTTACCCCTCTACCCTTAACCCTTAAACCCTTAAACCCTCTACTCTCTACCCTTAACCATTTATCATTAACCCTCTATCTCTCTCCCACTCCCTCCCTCTCTCTCTCAATACTCTCCCTCCTACCCCCTCTCCCCCTCTCCCTCTCTTAAGTATCTCTCTCTCACTCACTCACTCACTCCCTCTATCTCTCTCCCCTCTACCCTTAACCCTTAACCCTAAACCCTTAACCCTTAACCCTTAAACCCTAAACCATTAAACCCTCTACCCTCTACCCTTAACCCTCCCTCCCTTTGTCTCTCTCCCACTCTCTCCCTCTCTCTCTTTCAAGTATCTCCCTCCTACCCCCTCTCCCTCTCTTAGGTCTCTCTCACTCACTCAATCCATCTATCTCTCTACCATGTACCCTTAACCCTTAAACCATTAACCATCTACCCTTAATCCTCTATCCTAAACCCTCTACCTTCTACCCTTAAACCCTCTACCCTCTATCCTAAACCTGAATCCCTTAACCCTATACCCTCTACCCTCTACCCTCAACCTTAAACTTTCAACCCTCTACCCTTAAACCCTCTGCCCTCAACCCAATACCCTCTACCCTATACATTAGACCCTCAACCCTAATCCCTCAAACCTATACCCTAAACCCTCTACCCTCATACCTAAACCCTCAACCATAAACCCTTAAACCTTCTATCCTATACCCTCAACCCAATACCATATACCCTCAACCCTAATCCCTCAACCCTATACCCTAAACCATCAACGCTATAGGTCATCAACCCTATACCCTCAATTCTCAACCATCTACCCTATACATTGGATCCTCAACCCTCATTTATCCATGTCCCTCCCTCCTCTTATCTCCTTATCTCTATCTCACCTATCCCTCCATCTCTCCCTCCATCCATCCCACCTTCTCTTCCCTAATCCCTCAACCCTATACCCTCAACCCTTAAACCCTTAAACACTCAACCCTATACCCTAAACCCTCAACTCTCAACCCTTAAACCCTCTACCCTCTACCCTCAACCCAATCCCATCAACCATCAACCCTAATCCATCAACATTTAAACCCTTTATCCCTCAACCCTTAAACCCTCAACCCTCTACCCTCTACCTTCAACCCTTAACCCTTAACCCTAAACCCTCAACCCCTATACCCTGTAACCTATATGTTGGACCCTCAACCCTAATCCATAAACCCTATACCCTCAACCCTCTACCCTCAACCTTAAACTCTCAACCCTCAACTCTTAAACCCTAAACCCTTAAACCCTCTACCCTATACCCTATACATTAAACCCTTAACCCTCAATTATCAACCCTCAACCATTAATCCCTTAATCCTCAACCCTTAAACCCTAAACCCTCAACCCTTATACCCTCTACCTTATAAATTATACCCTCAACCCTAATCCTTCAACCATATACCCTTAAAACTATACCCTAAACCTTCTAACCACAACCCTAAATCCTCAACTCTAAACCATTAAACCCTTAACCCTTAAACCTTCTACCCTCTACCCTCAACCCTATACCCTCAACCCAATACCCTAAACCATCAACCCTATACCCTCAATTCTCAACCCTCTATCCTATACATTGGATCCTCAACCCTCATATATCTCTATCCCTACCTCCTCTTCTCTCTTTCTCTCTATCTCACTTCTCCCTCCATCTCTCTCTCCATCCTTCCCTCCCTCTCTACCCTAATCCCTCAACCCTATACTCTCAACCCTTAAACACTCAACCCAATACCCAATACCCTATACCCTCTACCATCAACCCTATACCCTCAACCCTTAAACCCTTAAACCCAATTAATCTCTCTACCCTAATCCATCAACCCTCAACCCCTAATCCCTCAACCCTTAAACCCTCTACCCTCTAGCCTTAAACCCTAATCCCTCAACCCTATACCCTATACCCTCAACCTTCAACCCTCAACCCTCTACCCTCAACCTTCAACCCTCAACCCTTAAACCCTAAACCCTTAAACCCTCTACCCTCAACCCTCAATTCTCAACCCTTAACCCTTAATCCCTCAAAACTAGGTAGGTAGGGAAACATAGGTGAGATACAAAGTGATGAAGGGAGAGGTAAGTAAATAAAGGGATAGGGGAGATAAATATAGGTAGAGAGGGAAGGAGACGTAGAGAGAGGAGAGATAGAGAGAAGTAGAGAGGGTGGGGAGGGATAGGTGGGGAGGAGATAGAGGTGAGTGTGTGTGTGTGTGTGTCCAAGAGAGAGAGAGAGAGAAGTGGTAGAGAGAGGTAGAGGGATGGAGAGGAGAGATAGAGAGTAGAGAGGGAAAGAGGTAGGGAGGAGACATAGTTGAGATATAGAGTGATGGAGGGAGAGGTGGGTAAAGAGAGGGAGAGGGGAGATAAAGATAAATAGAGAATGAAGGATATGTAGAGAGAGATGATAGATAGAGAGAATTATAGAGTGGAGGGATGGTGGGAAAGGAAAGGAGGAGATAAAGGTGAGTGTGAGAGAGAGGGAGAGAGTGAGAGGAGATAAAATGAGGGGAGAGAGAGAGAAAGAGAGTAGAGAGGGAAGGGGGAGATAGAGAGTAGAGAGGGAAGGAGAGATTAAGACAGAAAGAGGGAGAAGGGAGAGAGAGGTAGAGAGAGTAGTAGGTACTGGAGGGAGAGGTAGGCAGAGATGGAAGGAGAGAGGGATGGATATGAGGGAGAGAGGGGAGGAGGGAGAATGAGATGGAGAGAGTAGATAGGTAAGGAGAGAATGAGAGAGAGAGATAAAGAGAGAGAGGGAGGTTGGAGGGAGGGATAAGTTATACATAGAGAGGGAAGGAGGGAAAGCGAGATAGAGAGTGGTGATTTAGAGAGTTGGGAGTGAGAGGGAAGGAGGGAAATTGGGAGAGATGGAATTGTGATTTAGAGAGGAGGGGGTGATAGGTAGGGATAGAGATAATGGTGAGATAGAGAGGAGAGAGTGAGAGAGAAAGAGAGGGATGGAGAGACAAGGAGAGAGGTAGGGAGAGGAAGGGAGAGGAGAGGTAGAGAGTAGAGAGGGAAAGAGGTAGGGAATGAGACATAAGTGAGATAGAGAGGGATGGAGAGAGATTAATTGAGGGAGAGGTAGGTATAGAGAGGGAAAGAGAGAGGAGAGATAGAGAGTAGAGAGGGGAGGGAGGGAGGGATAGGTAGGGAGGAAGATAGAGGTGTGTGTGAGTGAGTGAGAGAGAGAGAGAATGGTGAGATAGAGAAATGGAGAAATTGAGAGAGAAAGAGGAGGGTGGAAGGGAGGGAAAATAGTGAGAGAGATTGGGAGGAGAGACAAAAAGAGGGGCAGGGAGGGTGAGGTCAAAAGAGGGAGGGAGAGGAGAGAAGTAGAGAGTGAAGGAGGGATGGAGGGAGTGTTAGCAAGGGAGATAGAGGTTTGTTTGTGAGAGAGAGATAGATAGAGAGAGTGGTGATATAGAGAGGGGAGAGTGAGAGGGAGGGAGAGAGAATTATGAGATAGAGAGGAGAGATTTAGAGAGAAAGTAGGGGAAGAGCGGGATTGAGAGTGAGAGAGAGATGTAGGTAGAGGGAGGGAGAGGAGAGATAAAGAGTAGAGAGGGAAAGAGGTAGGGAGGGAGACATAAGTGAGATACAAATTGATGGAGGAAGAGGTAGGTAAATAGAGAGAGAGGGGAGATAAAGATAAGTAGAGATGGAAGGAGATGTAGAGGGGGAAGAGATAGAGAGAAGTAGAGAGGGGAGGGATGGAGGTAGATGTAGGGAGGAGATAGAGGGGTGTGTGAGAGAGAGAGAGGGGAGAAAGGGAGGAAGGGAGAGAGAGAGAGGGAGTGGAGAGATAGAGACTAGAGATAAGGAGAGAGAGAGAGGGAGAGAGAGAGAGAGAGAGAGAGAGAGAGAGAGAGAGAGAGAGAGAGAGAGAGAGAGAGAGAGAGAGAGATAAATATGATACAACTTGTTGACTACTAAAATTTTACCTCCTAATTACTAAAATTTGAATTGTTGATTACTGAAATTTGACTAAGTCTGAAATTTTTAAGATCTTCCAAAAATTAGAATTTGCATTATAACTCCTAGAGATCTGAAACCACTCTCAAACATCTTGCCTATATACATGAAATATAACTTAAAGTATAAGAAAGTAAATTTCCATATGTAAATTTCAACTTATAAAATGTTTATTTCATGTATATAGTTTCCCTAGTAGAGAAAGAGAAAATGAAAGAGTTTAGAAAAATGCATTCCAAAATTCACTGCAAAAAGAAAGAGAACTCACACTTGGTTATTCATTGCAAAATTCAAGCCATTTGGCAAGAACCAAATTTGGCACTCACCAAATAGGCTCGGTATTACCAAGCCTATTTGGTGAGTGCCAAATTTGGCGAGTGCAATATGGCCTATTACGAGTTTTTTTTGCAATTTGGCACCGAAATTATGTCACAGATTGGTGCACTTACCCCATAGTTGTTGTTTCCTCCACTTTCCTCTTCTTTTCTAATTTCTACTCCTCGTACAAAGAAAAGAGAGCCTTAATTTTTTGAATAATCTATAGTTCTAGTATATTACACAACTGCACATCTTGGCCAAGGATTTATCCAAGGTGTAATATTTAATTTGATTAATGTCTCCTCTATCCTGAAGCCACAATAATTGTGCATCACCATTCTTGGAATTTATTTTGAACCCTTTGTGAAATGCCTCCAAGTGGGATCACTATCCTTGCCATCACTATTAGATGCCATCTCTATTTGGAAAGTTTGAAAAATTGAAGAAAAAAGAAAGTGTCAACTCAAAAATTGTAAACCCTGATTCTGAATCCCGAAGAGGAAAAATGCAAAATTTTGAATATTGCAACAGTTTCCTTGATGTGGCATGAAATCACCTCTTTCAGGAAACCGATGTAATCATCCTATCTATTGCAAAACTACTGAAGCCACTTCTTTTTGGTATTGAAGGTTGTGTGATTGCCTTGATAGTACTAGCATTTACAAGATCAACCAATTACTTTATAATATTATTCATCTTAATAATATCATAACTATCTCTTCACTTCATATGTTTTAGGGAAATTATCTTGATCAGAATGTTTATTTGGGAAGGACATATTGAAACCAGAGAGTCACATACTATTAAACTATGTACCAGTTCATTGCTAAATCATGTATAAGTACATGGTTTTTGAAGGGTTTTTTAGCAAAGTTTTTTGTTTCCAAAAGGAAAATCCCAAATTCTCAGCCCATAGGGATTGTTTCTTGTTGAAGATTTAGTACCCATGAATATTTATACTCCATCACTATTGGTATATATCTAGTTGATGGTGGCAGTAGCTCATATTGATATGAGGTAACTAAATGGCACTAGATAAAATTGTTATAGTATTTTGATGCAATATATTTCTTTTATTTTATGATCTCAAGAAGAAAATATTCTTTGTTCTAAAAATTCAATGGCTTTAACTTCTATACTAAATTTGTGATCCATATTGGTTGGAATAATGAAACATACTACTTAATGAAGGTCAAATACTAATATGTGTTTCTTGTACTTCCTAACACAGGTAATAAGTTTATTGAACAAGATGTAGTTGCCTGCAATAAGTGAAAATTCTAATATGATTGTGTCTATACCACCAAAAAGAACTGATGTTCTCCATAAGTGTGATATAATGGACGTATTTCTTTGAGCACTTTATTTCCTATATTTACTTCTAAGTTCTAGTAATTTGCAATTGATGTTAAACGGAAAGTTAAAATCTTATTAGAGCCATATTTAAGAAATTTATGCAGAAGCTTTCTATAATTTATTTATATTTGAATAATTTTGGTTGTGTTGTTCTTTCTGAACAGGATGTGGCTATTGCTTATGGGTTTAACAATACCCCCAATACCAAGACAAAGTCCCTAACTCAAGGAAAGCAACAACCCCTGGATCACAACAGTGATTTGATTAGGTCAGAGGTATGAGTGAAAAGATAAACTAGTATCTCAATTGTAGTGTTTATATGGAGGTTATTCATGGATAATTTTTAATACCTATGGCTTGTTTCCAAGTAAAATAGCATCTAGATTCTATCCCTCTTAATAGATCTACAACCTTTGGTGATTTGGGATGGAAAACAATGCTAGAAGACAAGATGGTTGTTTCTTGTTGTCTTTGCACTTTTCCTTACATTCCTTGGTGTCATGCTTATCATTATGTTTTTAATTTCATGGAATTCGACTACTACTTGTTCATTGGACATCATTCCTTACTTATTTTTGCATACTCTTACACTATTTTCTAATAGTGAAAGGATCTTGTTGTATTATTTATGTGACCTCTACATCCAACCTTATTTGTTACTCCTTTACTACTACTATGAAAGCTACAGAGAAAGACTGCATTGTTTCCTTAATGACTTCCCTTAATGATTGTCACATGTTTCCTTGATACATTTTTTTCTTTGTTCTTCTTTTATATTTCATCATTGACAGGGTTGTGTTGACTGCATGGGGTTATGTTTCAGAGCTTTAATGCCACTATTTTTGTACATCCCAATGTATTTCACCTTCACCTTGCAGCAGTAGTAGTAGTGCTCTCATATTTCATTCTTTGTTTTTGTTCATTAGCTACCTTTTTTATGTGTAACAATGTTGTCATAACCTTATGTGCTAGGTATGCATGCATGGTAATGTAGTGTTTATATTTGTGGCCTTTCTTTTTGATTAGCATGAAGCTAATAGTAACATTGTAAGCACTACTATGATTGTTGGTTTTTTAGTAAATTAGATTGATGACTGGTTCTTGGAATCTATGCTTACTCTAATCCCTCTCCCCCATTCTCTTTTTGGTTGACTTTACACCCTATGGATGATAATAATCATCTAGACTATCAGGCCTCTTGATCAACAAAAATGTGAGACTGCTAAGGTAATTTTCAAGGTAAAACATTAATAAGGTATCATTGCAATTATTTTTGAAATTTTCCTTTTGTAATTATTTTAACACACACATGCAAGTACTATTTAAGTAAGTAATTATTTTTTTATTATGCAAACAAGGATAACCATTACCTATGTAATATAATGTGTTTTTTTTTTGCAGAAATGTATTGATAAAATCAAAGAAGGGGATAAAGTTAGGGTGTTGGATCTGTTTGATGGTGATGCTATGGGCATTGGGTGGATTCACTCCCTATCTATTATACATGGAGTCAACTTGAAAGGAACATGATATGCAAATGTAAATATTTTAAAGGTCACAAGTAACATATGCTTTGTTTATGAAGACAAAATAGATGGAGTTATTCATCTAAAAGAGAAAGAGGGAACTTTCACACAATGGCCACTAAATTAATGACTAAATATATGACTAAAGTACTGACTAAATATATGACTAAAGTAATGAATAAATTAATGACTAAATATATGACTAAATAAATGCCTACCATGACTAAATATATGACTAAATAAATCACTACCGTGACTAAATAAATTACCAGTTAACAACAATCAATGACTAAATTAACAACTAAATCAATGACTAAATCAATGACCAAATCAATGACCAAATCAATGACTAAATCAATGACTAGATAAATGACTAAAATAGTTTAGTCATAAATTTGGTCACATTATAAATGACCAGCAATAAACTACTAATGGTCACGTGACCAAAATTAGTCATTTATATGCAATTTTTAGTAGTTTATTTAGTCATATATTGATGTTTTTGTAATAGTGCAACAACTTTGACAACTTTGCAATTTTTCTCTTCAAAGGATCTTCAACCTAAAATATGCAATCACACAACAAAGAGAGAAAATGTTGTTTGTTAGGTGAATGGGGATTTTCCTTGGTCAAACCTCATTTTGGTAATTAAACATTATGATGAAACAATGAAACATGAAAAGATGAAACAATGATACCTTATTTCAAACCTTGGATAACAAATATGCAAACTAGCATGAAGTGGCCTCAATTGATGTAGATCTTGATCATGAAAGTTGATTAGAAAGAATGTCCTTGAATACTTGCATAGATCTTGAACGCTACATCACCATATTATCTCATTCAACATGCATGATGCTATACATCTTTGACATAACAATAGAATCTTGATAGATGCAATATTCTTCAATATTTTTCCCTTGAATGCCTTATAAATGCTCTTGAATGCTCTTGATAATTCTCTCTTGAATTCTATCATGATAACTTCAATTTTCTAGGATTGCTTGAAAGTTTTAGGATGAAACTTAGTGAAATAATCTTGTATTTATACATATCTTAGCATTAATTCTTGAATACCATGGCCTTTTACTTGCCAAAGAGGCGGGGGTGACTAAGCTTTGGTTAGAAGGGGATTCCCTCAATATTATAAATTGTCTCCTTCAGATTGTTTTGTTGTCGTGGTCTATTGTGTGTTTAATTGAATATGCCCTTTCCATTATTAGATCCTTTCATGATGTTAAAATCTCACATGTTTATCGGGAGGCTAATTCACTTGTTGATGGTTTTTCAAATTTGGGGGTTGTGTCATATAATCATTGGTACTCTTATGACGCCATTCCTTTTAATCTACAAAGTATTTCTAATCATGACCAATTGTCATGTCATGGTAGTGGAAACATTGGGAGATAAGTCATTTTATTTCCTCTTCCCTTGGTTTATGAACTTTGAGTTCAGAGCTTGTTCAATTAATTATTCTAAATCTTGTGAAAATGAGATCATATGTTGGGATTTTATTACTAGTTGTACTCATGGTGTCAGGCTAACATGGTTTATGGGTGTTATTTATCTATGTTTATGGATTGTTCGTTTAACCCTTTTTGCTCATATGAACAAGGTGAAGGTTGTGAGTAGGCAGTTTTAGGTGGAAATGGGAGGTGATCGTTGTAGAGTCAAGCCGATTTCCTATTAAGAATTCAGTGGGAATGAGATTGTTTGGGAATACTTGGAGAAAGGTGGTTTTTTCCCCTAATTTCTCAAACTAAATGGTTCTAATTCAGAGGTGATTGAGGCCTTTGTGAATGGACGGAACAATAGAATGTTCAATACCAAGGTGTGGAGGTGAATATCACTGAGGAGTTCATTGTCAAGATAATTGGTTTATCAACGAAGGGAAAGAATTTTTACAGAGATCGTGTTGCTTCAAAGATTGCCTTAGAAAAAAAAATCAAAGGAAAGGAAAGGGCAAGGCTTAGGGGCGTGGGAACTAGTGGGTATGATCAGAAGTCAATCAAGCCACTATGGAGATATGTGGCGCTAACTATAATTAAATTATTCACACTTGAAGGTAGGTACTCTATGAATTATGGCTACCACTTTTTGTTGCTTAATCACTTTAGACACAAAAATTTGGTATTGTTCCCCTATTACTTGCTTGTTTCTATGGAAAGTAGTATTGATAATCATAAAAACAACCCTAGTAAATAAACCATCCATGAGGGCCTTATGAAGATTATTATTGATCATATTAAGTTGAATTTTTTACCTGAGATTCCTAATCTTTCTTTTTCTTGCAAAAAGAGAGGCATTGTGCCTGGTTATGATACTAGTGATTCAGAAAAAGAATGGGATGGTGACTATGAGGATGAAAACTCTGATGATGAGGTATTATCAGATGATGAAAAGTTAGAGGATGATTCAGAGGCTTCTAGGTCCTGATTGAAGGGTTACGAGACTAACATTGAAATGAAGGAGGTTGTTGTTCCTTCTTGTAATAAGATTTTTAAGGGGAATAAAAGGGGCTCTAAGAAGGAAAAGAGTGGTTTTAATTTGGGGGAGGATGGGATGAAAGGAGTGGAGGAGCCCCATGTTCCTTGTGTCAAGGGGTTTCAAGAGAATGTTCAGGAGGGAAAAGAGCAAGATTTGGTGGAAAATACCCTAGAGAGTGAGGGTTTAGTGAATACTGAGGAGGCTACTCTCAAGCATGGTGATTTGGAGTCCCCTATTTCCAAGGGGGATGACTACGTTAAGCAAGTTGATGACAAGAAAGGGCTTCTTGAAATGTTGGCTAAGTTGGCTGAAATTTCTTAGAAACATCAAGTGAAATTTGAGGTTATTGATGTGGAGGACTCTCTTGTTGAGGAGGATTTAGAGGGAAAAGGTGGGATCAGAAGGACCTTCTTGAGAATGATGCTTTTCCCATTGTTGTGTTGGTGAATTGGGATGAGATCAATATGGATCTTTTTTGCAGAATGGTGGAAGATGGCACTAGAAACCTCCTTTCAATTGCTAAATGTCTTTTTTCAAAGGCTAAGGACCTTAGTACCAAGATGAAAGAGTGGAAATATTTTTGTGTGGCTTTGGTAAACTAGAAAAAAAAAGAGTGGTCGATGAAAGATAAGGTCAAAACTATGAATGTGATCCTTGATAAGGTGGTCGTGGATGCTGAAAAACTTGGAAAAATTTAGGAGGAGAGGTTGGAAACTCTAGAAAATGTTGTTCATAGGGTTAATGAGGAGTGGTTTGTGGCTTTAGAGGATAGAGTGAACAAGATCAATAATGACCTGCATCTTGTGGTGAAAATTAGCAACCAGTCCTTGAAGTCTAGTGTGCAGGGCTTGTCTTTGTTGAATAAGAAATGAATCAATTGGACTAGTAAGAATCTAGACTTATGTGAACACAAGGAGGCTATTGTTAAGATTAGTCATATGAACCTAATGGAGAAGAATTTGGACTTTGGCATGTGCTTACATACTAGGATCAAGACAAAGAAGAGAGCATCTATTTCATTCCAAGAACTTGAGGAAGTGGTAGAGATGCATGACAAGGTCATCTCTAGTAATTTGGATGTGACTAAGGTTCTTGATAATATGCTTTAGTTTGTGTTTTTTAAACCTTCTGCACTAATTTTTTGTTGTTGGTTTTGTTGTCAGTTTGTATGGTGTTACCTTTTCACAGCATTTTTGGCATTTTTGGGTTTTTGGTGCTAGTTTTTCTTTCGCTTTAGTAGCTTCCTTTCGTTGTACAAGGTTTTGGGGCCCCTTTAAAACTTTCTTTTCCATATCAAAACATTAATTCCTAAAATTCAAATATCACAAACCGACATTGAGTTATACATTTGAAATCATTAAAATACTTCCAAAAACATATTCCAAAGAGGCGTCCTAGGTCTAAGTGAGAACCCATTCACCATAGTGTGAATGGGTCCTAGGCCACTTACCTAGGACACACATCGGACAATGTTAAACATTATGCAAAAATAGGGTCTTAGGCCTAAGTGAGGACCCATTCACCCTATGGTGAATGGTTCCTAGATCACTTACCTAGGACACACATCTTCCAAAGTTAAGTGTTGTGTAATGGTATTTATGAATTTTAGGTTTTATCCCTCAAAATTTACATTTAATTAGGCTTGGATTTAAATTAAAGGGGCCAATTAAGGAAAATTAACCTCAATCAATAAAGCCCTAGATTAGTGTGAAAGTGTAAAGGTACACCTTACAACACCCTAAATAAGGCACAATCAAGTCCAATTAGTTTAAAGGACCCTAAAATTAATGTGAATATGAAAAACATATTACAACACTAAATTAAGGAAACATTAGGCTCATTTTTTTTATTAATTATTCCCAAATTAAGTGTGAAAAGGGGATAATTTTTTCTAAACTACATTTAAAAACATGTGTGCTTAAAAAAAACTTATAAATTCAACATGTACATACATATTTATACATGTGTCGCACTGTCTGCAAGGTGATGCTTTGCAGTAAT
This sequence comes from Sequoiadendron giganteum, assembly GCA_007115665.2. Classification (NCBI taxonomy): domain Eukaryota; kingdom Viridiplantae; phylum Streptophyta; class Pinopsida; order Cupressales; family Cupressaceae; genus Sequoiadendron; species Sequoiadendron giganteum. Next base: position 963,932,577 of record CM021100.1, read on the forward strand.
AAAATCAACGTATGAACTAATGCAACTAGATTCTCCACTCGAATCTCCATGTCCACCCAAACTCGGTGTAGCTTGATCAATTCCATAGCATAGTTGATGGCAACTAGTACATACATGGGGTGTCAAAACTAGTGGAGTGGTACTAGGACCAACTCCATAGAACACTCCTCCATCATCACAATCTCTAGGCTTCCTAGCCATCATCGTAAACGTATGCTCAAGGTTTCTCATGAGCGTACTGAAATATCCTACTGTGTATATCACCACACGATGATGCATAGGTGCAGGAATGGCATGAGCAAGAGGAGCAACAAGAGGTTGGGCATGAACAAGGCATTGGGGATCAACCCATGCCCTTGAACTCTATTGTGGCATGCTGCTACCAACACCCTGAAATGATTTAAAATCAAAATAATTGGGCTTTTGCCCCAAAACAAAATTTTCATATAGTTTCCTCAAAAAGCATAAAGGGACCTCCAAATTAGCATGTGGTGGATGGTCAAATACCATCCACCATCGCTCCCAAAAATGTGCAATCATTTTTGGATGTATGCACCACCTCATCGATATTCTAGGTTTATTTGCAAGAATGGATTAGTCAGTGGTAGGGTCGACAAAAAAAGGTGCAAGATGGGATTTTTTTATTTTTAGATCCAATTTTTTTTTATAGGAGAGACCATCTAAATAAAATTGTTCCATATCCTCCTGTAATCATCAATGCCTATCTAAGTCCACATCAATAGACCTAATGGCATCAACAAATTTTTACATCACAAATGTAAAATGCCTCACGTGTGGTGGAATCAATGCTTCATTTTGAATAGCATTGATTTGATTCTAAATGGATGCAATATTTTCACCGATCTATGCTCATAAGCGAACCTCAATAGATTTTGCAGGTGGTGAAGGTGGGATGTTATGAGGTGGATGGAGTAGAGGGGGAGATTGAGGTGGAGGTTGTTGAAGAGGTGGATTAATGATATAATCAATATTGAATTTATCCATGATATATATAAGTGAACCTGAATTAAATTATACAAAATTACAAGAAATAGTTAAATTTTAAACGTACATGCAATTTTTTTAAAAATAGGATGTACATACATATACATACTCATACATACATTGATTTAGCTTGAGCATGTACATACAAATTTCAAAATTTATGATGCATGTTTCAAATAAAAAATAGGATGTACAATGCATGCATACATCATTCAACTTTACCATGTGTACATAGAAATTTCAAAATTTAAGATCTAAAACTATATAATTTTAATACATGTACATACTAAAAATTAAACTTAAAGCATTCACAAAAAACTCATTTATGTCTAAGGCATGTAAATGAAAAAACAAATAATTGTTAATGTGATGTGAAATCTCATTAAAAATTACATTTATCCAACAGGAGAAATTATGATGGCTTAAGGGTTCCCCGTAGGATGGCTTAAGGGGTCATAATATATCTATTTAAGGGGATCTACGATTTAAGATCCTAGAAGAAAATGATGGCTTAAGGAAATAAAATTTGGTGAAGTTGCCCAAGAAAACCAAATTTCATTAAGTTAAAAATATACTATTTTTTAAAATGTACATTTAGGAGACCTAATTAATAACATATGGTGGCTTAAAAGGGGTCCTATGTATCTAGTTGTAAAGGGATCTATGGCTTAACTATCCTAGGACTAAATGATTGGTTTAAGATTTAGGGTTTAGGGTTTAGGGTTTAAGGTTTAATCACCTTAAACCATTTTCTTAAAAATTCCCTTACACCATTCAATATAAATGACCTAATTGAATACAAATGAAAAAATCCCTAAGACTCATTTATGTCTAAGGCATATTACAAATGAAAAAATAAATAATTGTTAATGTGATGTGAAATCTCATTAAAACTTACATTAAATTAGGAGAAATTATGATGGCTTAAGGGGTCGTAATAGGATGGCTTAAAGGGATCTATAAATGAAGGTCCTAGGACAAAATTATGGCTTAAGAGGATAAAATTTGGTGAAATTTCCCAAGGCAACCAAATTTCATTAAGTTAAATATATATATTTTTTAAAATTTACATTTAAAGGATGTAATTAATAACAGATGATGGCTTTTAAGGGTTCCTAAGTATAGTTTTAAGTGGATCTATGGCTTAAAGATCCTAGGACAAAATGATGGCTTTAGGGTTTAGGGTTTAATCCCCTTTAACATTGTGATAGTAGTCATAAATTATACTATTGTATTCATCATTATACTGTTATATTCAGAAATTCAACACTAAACAATATCCATCCAACCAAATTCTTTATAAAATATACATCCAAGTGAAGGGAAAAACATGCAGGATCTAAAGACCCAATAGTGCAAAATACATTCCCTTAACACTAATACAATAGAGGAGAAGAGCATAAACCAGTAACTAATAGCTTTCTAAAACTGCTTGAGATGAATACAACATGGAAAATAGATAAAAGAATTAAGCATTCACAGAATGACACAAGATATACGTGGGAAAACCTTTACAAGTAAAAAACCCACCACACCAAGCCAGGAATATTTTGTATTACAGTAATAACAATATTACATACAATTCAAACTCCCTCACATGCAATCACGTACTTGACTTACTTAAGTCATATGTTGCATTCAATTATGTCAACCAAGCACTGACCATCAGGTTCATGAATCTGTCATCCAATCACACAACTGATCTGCCCATACCGATCTCTCTACATTGAGCCACCCAGGCATTAATGCCATCACTCAAATCGGGTCATGTTCACCACCCTGAGTTGACTTGCACCTACTGCAATAACTATTTTGGTTTCCAACCAACTATCACTCTAACACTAAGCCACGTGTTTGCAGTTGATATGTCTATCGCTTCTGTCGTCGAGTCCAACTCAATCAACCCAGTCACCGAGCTCACCGAGCTAGTACCGTGCTATCGCAGCCCTACCGAGTTTGACTCACAGTATAGCAGTGAGCTCGACTGAGCTCACCCTGACTTCACCAAGCCCTAACAACCCTTCCTACTGCACTACCATAGCTAGCTTCAAGACTCACCATGGTACAGCGGTAACAATCTTGGTTGACCGTAGGCGGTCTTACCATGGCCACCATGGTCAGTCATTTGATTGGCCATGGTATAGTGATAACCACCAACCAGGCCGCTGGTGGTCTTACCATGGCCACCACAATCAGTCACTTGACTGGCCAAGGTACAACGGTAACCGCTAGATGAGCCGCTAGTGGTCTTACAACAGCCACCGCGGTTAGTCACTTGACTAGCCACCATACAGCGATAACCGTCAGGCCAGACAGAAAGACCATTATCACGGCCACCGTGGTGAGGAAAGAGACCACATGTGGTAACGAGGTAACTGCCAAACCCTTTACCGCGATACCACCAAAACAGAATGTAAGATCACCACGATATGGCGGTAAAGGCAGAAAAGGAGTATTTTTCACCAAGTCTTTTTCTGACAGAGGTTCAAGCTAGTAATTGAGGCATCATTTCTCAACAAGCTCCCACTTGACAAAGATTCCCAGCTTCCTCCAGACTCTAACAAATTAATGTATGTCATAGGCCCCAAGGCCCATCAATTCTACACACCATCTGAACTTGTCTGTGGTAACCGGCTTAGTCAAAGCGTCTGCAACATTCTTCAAAGTGTCGACCTTTTCCAGACTAACCTTGCCATCTTCAACCATCTCCCTTACGAAGTGATATTGCACATCAATTTGCTTGGTCCTGGCATGAAAGGTCGGATTCTTTGCCAAAAAAATGGCACTTTGACTGTCACAGTAGATTGAAATCTGCCCAGCATTAAATCCAATGTCTAAACACAAATGGTTTAACCAAATAGCCTCTTTACAGGCATGAGTTGCAGCCATGTACTCTGCCTCTATCATGGATAAGGCAACTACAGCTTGTCACTTGCTCATCCAACTGATTGCTCCACCATTTAGCATGAAAGTGTATCCACTGGTGGATCACCTGTTGTCAATGTCCCCTGCCCAATCTGAAATAAGCATACCCATGAATGTTGAGATTCCTCTATGATGCAACCAAATTTTCATGGTAACATAGTGCATAATCTGAAGTCCCCTTCAAATACCTAAATACTCTCTTCATAGCATCCCAATGTGATCTTCCCAGATTTACCATAAATCGGCTTAGAACTCCCACTACTTGGGAAATTTCTGGTCTTGTCCAGACCATAGCATACATCAAATTGCCAACAACATTTGCATAAGGCACACTAGTCATGTCCTCCATCTCAGTAGTAGACTTTGGACAGTCTTCAACAGAAAACATAGTTCCATGCATGATTGGAACAACAAGTTGCTTGCAATCATCCATGCTAAACCTCTCTAGAACTGTCTTCACATACTTACTCTAACTGGCCCAAATTTTTTTGCTCGTTTTATCCCTCGTAATATCCATTCCAAGAATGTACCTTGTTGCACCAAGATCTTTCATTTTGAACTTTGCAGACAACTGAGATTTAAGATCAAAAATCATAGTTTTGCTATTTCCAATTAATAATGTATCATCCACATACAGGGTAATAACAAGCACATGATCATTCTCAGATTTATAATAAATTCAATGATCAGATTTTGATCTCACAAATCCAATTGACAACACAAACGTGTCAAATTTTTGGTACCACATTCTAGGAGATTTTTTTAAACCATAGAGAGATTTATTTAACTTGCAAACCAGATTTTGTTTACCTCTTTCAACAAAATGCTCAGGCTGGGACATGTAGATTTCTTCTTCCCACTCACCATGGAGAAATGTTGTCTTCACATCCATTTGCTCAATTTCAAAATCATACACAGCTGTTAATGACAATAAAAATCTGATGGATGTCAGCTTTGCTACAGGGGAAAAAATCTCATAATCAATTCCCTCAATTTAAGAAAATCCATTTGCAACCAACCTAGCCTTATACTTCTCAATACTTCCATCAGGGCATGTTTTCTTTTTGAATATCCACTTACAGCCAACAGGCTTTCGCCCTTTAGGTAGTGGTACCAAATTCTAGGTTTCATTCTTTTTCAAAGAATCCATCTCTTCATTCATGGCAGCTAGCCAAGAATTTGAATCAGCCATGTTGATTGCTTCTTTAATAGTCCTAGGTTCATCAGTGTTGGTAATTAAAGCATAGAAAAAGTTTGAATCTACCATAGAGAAACCATACCTTTCAGGTTGCCTTTTTTCTCATGTACATCTTCTTGTAGGCTAAAGTTGTTCTTCATCATCAAAACTTCCAGAGTTGCTTGAGCTCTCCTCAGTCTCAGGAAAACCATGCAGCTCTTCCCTTTCTGGAGTTTGGGGAATCTCAACTGCATACTTCTTCTTGTCACTCTAATCTATCCCAAGTTGTTGATCACTTACTAAAGGTTTTAGCTCACGAAATATCACGCTCCTGCTATACAAAACCTTCTCAGTAACAGGGTTCCAAAGCTTGTATCCTTTCACACCAACTCCATAGTCGATGAGAATACATTTGATAGCCTTGTTATCTAATTTAGATCTCTTTTCATTTGGCACATAAACATATGCCTCACAGCCAAACACACGGACATGCCTCTGAGAGGGCTTCTTACCAGACCATGCTTCCAAAGGCATTTTTTCAACAAAAGCAGAGCAAGGAGATCTATTTATTAGATAACATGTTATAGCCATAGCCTCAGCCCAGAACTTCTGCTCCAGACCAGCACCACTCAGCATACTCCTTGCCTTTTCCATCAACGTCATGTTCAGCCTTTCAGCAACTCCATTTTGTTGTTGAGTGTAAGGCATTGTCTTATGCCTTTTAATTCCATGATCAGTGCAATACATTTCAAAATCCGCAAAACAAAATTCACCACCATTGTCTGTCCTCAAACATTTGATTTTCCTTCCAGTCTAATTTTCTACCAAAGATTTAAATTCTTTAAACTGACTAAATGCTTCTGATTTACTTTTAATAAAGTATACAAATGCCCTTCTCGAACAGTCATCAATAAAAGAAACATAATATCTAGACTTTGATAATGAAGGAACATTAATTGGACCAAACACATCATAATGAACATAATCTAGTATACCAGAAGATTTGTGTGGAATAGAATAAAATGAAACACGGTGTTGTTTTCCATAGATACAATGTTCACAAAAAATCAAACTCAAGGTTAAAATCATCAAGCCCTTCTACAAGATTTGTATTCTTAAAGGTTTTTAAACCTTTCTCACCTATGTGACCAAGTCTATGATGCCATAGCATAGTCTTCTCAGCTGGGAGTTTTACCTCCAAATAATTTTCAGCCAGAGAAGTGTCTTCATCTTTCTCTACAGGTGCAACATTGCATGACTTTTCAGAGGCACTGTTGCAAAGAACAGGACGTGCATCTAGCTTGTGCAAAGTGCCAGTACAAACACCCTTAGATAGCACCATTGCACCTTTAGCCATTTTACATCCCTTACTTGATAAATAAACTTCTACACCAGCATCATTTAACTTACTGACAAAAAAAAATTTTGAGCCAGACCTGGTATGTGAAATACACCACCAATACATTTGACTCTCCCATCAGGAAACTAAATTGTGACTCTTCCTCTGCCAAGTATCTCCAATGTTGAATCACTTGCCAATTATACCTTTCCACCATCATACTTCTCGTATTTAGAGAACCATTCTCTATTGGACATCATGTGAAAAGACGCACCTGAGTCAACTAGCCAGACATCATCAGATGCCTGAGTTGTCAAGGTTGTTGCAATGAAGGCATCTACATCACTTTGAGAAGATTCATTGTCAGAAGCATTTTGCTTCTTCTTCTCCTTGCAGTCCTTCCTAATATGACCAGGTTTCCCACAATTCCAGCATCTCACCTTGAACTTTTTACCAGGAGACTTCAATCTCCCTACATATTTGGATTTTGACTTCTTGTCTTTCTTCTTGTCTTTCTTCTTGTCTTTCTCCTTTGGTCTACCTCGAACAGCAAGACCCTCTTTGGCCATCTCTGAAGACTTCATTCACATCTCTTTTAGATAGCAATGAGGCAACAATGTCTTCCATCTTGAAAGTAGTGGTAGTGCTTCCAATGGCCATCACAAGATGATCCTAACTGTCAGGTAATGAACACAATAGGAGCATGCAACGATCCTCCTTCTCTATCTTTACACCTATAGATGCCAGTTGAGTAACACTCATATTAAACGAGTTCAAATGGTCTACAAAAGATGCACCTTCTTTCATCTTCAAGGAGTACAACTTCTTCCTCAGGAATAACTTATTTACCAGAGACTTTCCCTAATAAATATCACTAATATTTTTCCGTAATGAAGTTGCAGACTACTCCTCATGGACGTTCAGGAGTATAGAATCAGCTAAACTCGGTCTTATCAAACCTCTTGCTTTTCTATCAGCAAGATCCCAAGCTTCTTGCATCGTACTTTGTGGCTTAGTTCCAGACATTGCAATCCAGAGGTCTCTATCCACAAGCAAGTCTTCTATCTTGAGTTTTCATAACTCAAAGTTATTGCCATTAAATTTTTCAATGTCTGTTCTACCAGATGTACTCGCCATCTCAAACAAAAACAAGTTTCAACAATGCAAGACTCCCACTGAAATAGTATTAGCACAAAAAATTGATCTTTCCTACAAGGATAACACAACTGGCTAGGCTTTGATACCACTTGAAGGGAAAAACATAAAGGATCTAAAGACCCAATAGTGTGGAATACATTCCCTTAACACTAATACAACAGAGGAGAAGAGCATAAACCAGTAACTAATAGCTTTCTAAAACTACTTGAGATGAATACAACATGTAAAATAGATGATAGAATTAAGCATTCACAGAATGACACAAGATATACCGTGGAAAAACCTTTACAGGTAAAAAACCCACCACACCAAGCCAAGAATATTTTGTATTATAGTAATAACAATATTACATACAAATCACAGTCTTGCTTTTGTTCAGCTCATAGCAATACCCCCGAGAATTATCTCACTGTTACAATGTTATCTCTAACATGCAGTTCGAACTCCCTCACATGCAATCACATACTCGACTTACTTAAGTCATACGTTGCATTCAATTATGTCAACCAAGCGTTGACCATCAGGTTCATGAATCTATCATCCAATCACGCAACCAATCTACCCATACCGATCTCTCTACATCAAGCCACCCAGGCATTAATACCATCACCCAAATCGGGTCTTGTTCGCCACCCTGAGTCAACTTGTACCTACTGCAATAACTATTTTGGTTTCCAACCAATTATCGCTCTAACACTGAGCCACATGTCTGCAGTTGATATGTCTACCACTTCTATCACCGAGTCCAACTCGGTCAACCCAGTCACCAAGCTTATTGAGCTCTTACCGCGCTACCATAGCCCTACCAAGTTCGACTCGCGGTATGGCGCTAAGCTTGACCGAGCTCACCTTGACTTCACCGAGCCCTGACAACCCTTCCTACCATGCTAATGTAGCTAGCTTCAGGACTCACCGTGGTATAGCGCTAACCATCTTGGCTGATCGTAGGCGGTCTTACTGTGACCACCACGATCAGTCATTTGACCGACCGCGGTACAGCAGTAACCACCAGCCAGGCCGCTGGCGGTCTTACGGCGGCCACCACGGTTAGTCACTTGACTGGCTGCAGTACAACAATAACTGCCAGCTGGGGCACTGGCGGTCTTACCGCGACCACCACAGTCAATCACTTGACTGGTCGTGGTATAGCGGTAACTGCCAGGCTAGACAGAAAGACCGTTACCGCAGCCACCATGGTGAGGAAAGAGACCGTGTGCGGTAACGAGGTAACCGCCAAACCCTTCACCACGGTACCGCCAGAACAGAATGGAAGACCATCACGGTATGGCAATAAAGGCAAAAAAGGAGCATTTTTTGCCAAGTCTTTTTCTGATAGAGTTTCGAGTTGGTAATTGAAGCATCATTTCTCAACACCAAGGTCAAATTCTATATAAATATTTGGTCATTGTCAGTGTGAACTACAAAATCATTCAATAAAATTCAATAAGATTATTGTCTTAATAAAGTGTTACGGACCTCTACTACATCTCTTCATTTCTTTGTGTTTTCCCTTTTATAATAGGACTGTCTCCTCCCCTCTAGCCATCATTGATTCTCGTCTAATACCACATCCATGCACCTAATGACATTAACAATATTTTTCATTGTAGATGCAAAATGCCTCAAAGGTGGTGGAAGACATTCTTCATTCTGAATAGCACTAATTTGATCCTGAATGGATCTAACATTCACATCGATCCATGCTTGCAAGCAAGCACCATCGGATTCAGGTGGTGGAGGTAGGGGGTTATGAGGTGGAGTGGGTGGAGGTGGAGGTGAAGTGGGTAGAGATGGAGGATGTGGAGGTCGATTATAGATACTGTCAATATTGAATTGATCCATGATCTCTAAGATATAAGTGAACCTGCATTAATTTTGTAATTTCAAGATGTAAGATACATGTTTAAAAATCCCCTTAAACCATTCAATATAAATGACCTAATTGAATACAAATGAAAAAATGTGTAAGGTTCATTTATGTCTAAGGCATGTTACAAATGAGAAAACAATTAACTATTAATGTGATGTGAAATCTCATTAAAAATTACATTAAATTATGAGAAATTATGATGGGTTAAGGGGTCCTTGTAGGATGGCTTAAGGGGAACTATGAATTAAGGTCATAGGACAAAATGACATGGCTTAAGGGAATAAAATTTGGTGAAGTTTCCCAAGGTAACCAACTTTCATTAAGGTCATGGGACAAAATGATGGCTTTAGGGTTTAGGGTTTAGATTTTAGGTTTTAGGGTTTCAGGTAATAGGATGGCTTAAGGGGATCTATGAATTAATATCCTAAGATAAAATGATGGATTTAGGGTTTAGGGTAATAGGATGGCTTAAGGGGATCTATGAAGTAAGGTCTAGGACAAAACATTTGATGGCTTAAGGGGATAAAATTTGGTGAAGTTCAAGATAGCGGTTCTAACTTTAATTAATTTTTTTTACATCAATGTCAAACTAAATAAATGGTAAATCATGAAGTGTTATCTTTCTCAACTCTATGTGTTTAGTATAAGTTAATATTTTAAAGGTTCTTCAAAGGTTGCAATGTTCTATAAAAAAAAAATTGGTTGAGCTACTCATGATATAACTGTTAGTGTAATTAATTAATTATTTATTACACTAGCATAAGTTAACTTAGGTATTAATTAATCATTTTAGTCCTACTTTACTTTTAATCATTTAATAATGTTGTTGAGATAAGATTCCCTTCTAGAAGATGAGTTGTCTTTTCTAGAACTTATCTCCATCTTGTTATTATTCCCTAGGTAGTTGGTTAGGGTTTCTTGTTGTCACATGAAGTGTGATTTGAACACTTGGCAAGATCCTTTGCATTCTAGGTTTAGAACTTGCCTATCTAATCAGGCATATGTACTCTTTGTAAATAATTTTGTATATCAATCAGATAATCTCTATTTGCATGCCCTTAGTTGCAACACTTTCTGTGTGGTTGAATTTCTTCTTGGCAGGTCCTTTGAAGTGTGCACAGCTTCATTGGATGATTCATCATCCATTATTTCAACATGGTATCAAAGCTATTCCAGTGAAGGTTCATCCCAGGATCAAGAAAGTTTGGCTAGTGAGATTCTTTGCAGGCTTGAGGGTTTTCTTTGTAGGCTAGTTGGTTCTACCCAGGGACCAAGCTATTTTCTGGTGCAAATCAGGCTCTATCTGATCTCTCCATTGTGCTCAGAAGGCCTCAAAACCTATAGATCACCTTCCCATTCGTCCGATTTGGACATATTCATCTCAGGAGCAATCAGAGATATTTTTAAGGGTTTGCAAAATCAATCGTACTTTCCATACAATTTACAGAAAAAATCATCCCTTGTAGTTGTCCTCTGAGGCAAAAAATTTTACTTGCAGGCATTTTTATTTCAAAAAATCAGGCTCATATTTGGCAAAAAAAAAATATTATTTGGGTATTCTCTATAGTTTGCAAAAAAATATTATCCGGAGCGACCTGCATTTTATTCATCCATTGGCATCAATATTAATCGGGCTTGATTTTTAAATTGCTTTTTGCAATATTTAAAAATCAAATCAAATCGGTTTTGTCTGCAGAGTACATTGTCTTGTCAGCCGAGCTTTTGGCAGGGGAAGGTACCTCCATCCGGTGCATTTATTTTCTGCCAGGGTACTCCTTTTGTCAGCTCATTGGGCATTCCGTCCACCATGTCATCCTCTCCAGCTAGCCCCATCTCTCGCCAACCGGCCCCTTCTCTTGCTGGGCTCCCATCTCCGATACCGTTGTCGACCGCCGACCACCGCCAGGAGTTCTTCACCGAGACATCGCCATCGGCTCTCAGTTCCTTCGATGACCTTAGGCTTTTCCTTTGTCCACCAAGCCTTCCCCTTCATCGAGCGGCGCAGGCCACCACAACTCAGCTCCGCCCCCCATTGATCTGGTGGCTTATTTTTTTAAAATTGCCAACACGCCCTCTGGTCATATCAGTGACTAGGGGCTGATTTTTTTTAGCCTGGGGTGCTAAAATTTTGCACCTAATTAGCTTGCCAGGCCCTAATAAGGTAGATTTTTTCAAATCACCATATCTTTGCGCCACGGTGTCAAAATTTGACAAACGAGATATCATCGGAAAGAGGATTTGGTCTACATTCTAGTGGTGTAGTTTTTTTTGCAGAATTTTTTTGTCAAAACAATCTACAGTCAACTAAAGTCAAAACCCTAGTTTGGACATAAAGGCTCATATCTTTGCAACCGTTGATTGAAATTTAGTGATTCCAGTGGCATCAGGAAAGTAATTCAGAGCTCTTTTCATTTGTCCATTCACTTTGATCAATTTCAGCTCCAGGTACTCTTGCATTGGTTTTGTTCAATTTGGTGCATTTGTTCAATAACTTGGATATCCTGAAGCTTGGGAAAAGTTATTTTGATTTGGGTGGCATCACTTCAATTGCATATCAGTTTTGGAAGTTTCTATTGAAGGTCGTTGTCTTTGTATTTTTGGAGAAATTTGTTTGTACATTATGGGGCTTGCATATTGTCCTTCTTTGACTATGTTGCACATGGGTAACTATAAACAATGGTGGGATGGGATCCTACACCATCTCCAATCACTTGATTTATTACCACATTTGTATGGTATAGTTCCCCATCCGAGTGAAGGTATTCATGAGTTTGCTTGGAGTTGCAACAAATATACAGTCTTAGAGATCATTTCAATGCAAGTTGATTGTGATGTTTTGAGTTCTATTGATCATTGTGATAGTCCTCATATCCTTTGGACTAAGCTTTGGGAGATATATGGAGATTCAGATACTCCACCCTTCCCTAATTTTCATGATTCAGAATGTCAGGTTTAAGATCAAGTACCCCATGATGATATTGCTATGCAGGAGGTTGTTTGTTTGGATTGCCTTGAATCTTTCGAAGAGGTTGGAAAGGTTGCTTCAGATGATCCTTCTTCTCCATTAGAGACTATTGGTATCCCTTCACATTCAATGATTCCTTGTCTAGAGTCATTGATTGAGGCTTCCATCATCATCATTCATCAAGACACATGCAGTTTTCTAGACTTGACATCACAAGATGGCTTTGTTTCAAGGATTGCAGACTTGGCTATTTCTATAGGTTTGGAGGACATTATTGAGGGGATATCACTCCTTTATTCATATCCTACTTTCGAGAGTTCCCTTGAGTCTCTACATTTCATTGTCTCAACCTTAATTGGGAATCATGAGACTATCTTGGGGGCACTTGGTTTCTCTTCAGAGATTTCATATATGAGACTTCCTCCATCTTCATCGGAGTTTCTTCAGCATCTACCATTGGATTGGTTTCAATCTTCTTTTAGTGGTTTTGAGGACACTTCATTATGGGGGGGCAATCAAGTCTCCATCTATTCCTTCAATGGAAGGAACATCACAATGCGGTCTTTGGAACATGTTCAACATCAGTTTCTACATCATCCTGATTTTTCACCTTCTACATTGATTGGGTATGTACCTGAGTGGGTTGTGGCATCTTCATCTTCATCAGGCAAGGAGACACATGAGTAGCTTTTAGAGACATAATCAACATTCATATACATCCTTCCTTCCTTCAATTCCTATCCGGAATGGGAAGCATCTCTACACTTGCACCTGGTTTTGTTTTTTCTGAAAGGGAGACAAGTTGTTTGTCGACATTGGATCATGTTTTGTATTAATTAATCATTTTAGTCCTATGTTAATTTTAATCATTTAATAGTGTTGTTGAGATAAGATTCCCTTCTAGAAGATGAGTTGTCTTTTCTAGAACTTATCTCCATCTTGTTATCATTCCCTAGGTAGTTGGTTAGGGATTCTTGTTGTCACATGAAGTGTGATTTGAACACCTGGCAACATCCTTTGCATTCTAGGTTTAGAACTTGCCTATATAATCAGGCATATGTACTCTTTGTAAATAATTTTGTATATCAATCAAATAATCTCTATTTGCATGCCCTTAGTTGCAACACTTTTTGTGTGGTTGAATTTCTTCTTGGCAGGTCCTTTGAAGTGTGCTCAGCTTCATTGGATGATTCAACATCCATTATTTCAACAATAACTACAATGTTAGTTGCATTTTAAAACATAAAAGGCTTCCAAAATGAGTTCCTTCCAAATAATGCACTTGATAGAACCTAAAAATGTTGAGGCTTGGGTGGCCCTTGGAATAATGGACTTGCAAGTTAGTTAAAAAGGTAGTGTTCATGAAGGAATGGAAAATATGTGTAGAGCCTTTGAATTATATACCCATACTGTGCAATGGTATTGAATCATTTATCAAACCTTTTTTTCTTTAAAGAACAACATTTTCTTGTGGAACAGTTGATTGAGATAGCTCTTGTTTCAACTAACCAACCTCTCATGAAATCGTATTCATATTATAATCTTGCACAATCTTATCATGACAAGCCTCTCTTGAAATTTTTGAGGCCTTAACACCCCTAACAAGAGGAAGGTGGGAAGGCTCTAGGCTATAGTTTAACTACTAAATATTAGGACCCCTTAAGACATTAGTTTAGGCTATAGGGTAATAGGATGGCAAGTAAGGGGGTCAATGTTTTTAATTCATCACATTTGAAAGAACATTATTTTATGAATATTTTTGAATTTATGAATAGACTAACTATTTCCTTAGATAACTTCTCTGATCGAAGAATTAAGCACACATCTATAAATTAGCCCACTTTTGACAATTTAGGAGTTTCTTTGGTCTACCCTTGAATTTATAGAAATGTGTATATTTAGAGAGAATCAAAATGTGTCTTGACAAGTTGTTGGAGCTGGATCTTAAAATTTGGTTATTGAATCCTTGATTAGTATTGGCAATTTCTATTCCTTCCCTAATCATCTTTGAAGTCTATGAATAAAAGGAGTGGAAAGATAACCCATGACTATAGTTGTATTGATTTTATATAGATAAAAGAAATCATCCATAGTAAATTTGAGGATTGTTAAGCATGAGCATAGGGAAAAATGATTCATTGATCCTAAACTTGTTACATTATTCTTGGGAACAAGGTCAACAAAACACTTAAGAGGTGAGTCAATGAAGGTGTAGGATTTACAAGAGTGATACAAGGAACCACTTAAAATTTGATGCAAAGAAGGGGTGGAATAGGTTCACTTAACACAAAACAACACAATTCAACCACCTCTCAAGTCTCGGGACTCCAACAATGGTGATTTGTACAAACTCACTAGCATTCATTTCTAGGTCTCCAAATCAATGTTTTCAAGCATATACTTTAGAGAAGGGTGTTTCATCATAGGACCAGAACCTTTTTAGACACCCATTAGGCTTGTATTCAACATACCTCATTTGTGATCAAGGTTGTTTTGGACCAAGTTTCTCTAACCAGGTCTGCTACGCCAAAAACAAGGCTAATTAGTCCACTTTTCCAAAGCACCTATAAGAAATGAAAACGCCAGACTTAGGAACTCTTCACCAATGGTCTTCACAGGTCACATAGGATTCCATTCAACATATTTTAACTTCAAACAACACCTAAAAATTAATATCCTACACTATTTATACCTTACCTAGCCTAAAACATGAGGATGTTAGGCTAGGGCTTGGACAAAAACTTTCCAAACTCCATCCCCTACTCCAAAAGAAGAAAAAAACATCAAAAACAAACCTAAATCCTCCATTCCACTAAGTAAATGGCTAGAATACAACTATGGAATGGACTATTATCTACATTTCTTGGCTACAAACCCTTGAAATGAGGGTTTGCATGCGGTATGCAAAGAAATACCTTAAAATTGCTTCAATCACAATGAAAATAAATGAAACCTAGCCCAAATAGAAAATTATTCAATTATCCAACAACTCACATGAGTTTTAGACCATGACACAACTTTATGGGGCCGTACATAATAAGAAAACTTCATAAAATGCACTAAAATTATAGAAAATAGAGTCTGTTTTCTATTCTTTGTCCTCCAAATGATTCAATAATGCTGCCTCAAAGTTTGTGAGGCCAAAATAACATGTTTCAACTGTAACTCATCGGTTACAAACAAGATTCACTCAAGTGACTGTTCACCTTCCCCTCAAAAAGCAAAATTGACAAGTTGCAAAACAACTTTTACACTTGTTTGCCAACTTTCACCAAACACACTAAAATGACCCTACATGACATAACAACATTGAAAATGGTCTTCCTTTGACCTTATTACATCAAATAAGTGATAAAACACATATAATACCAACCTAGACACCTAACTGCATCAATTAAGCAAAATGACCATGGTGCCCCTACACCATACACCCAGAGAGGAAAATTTCTCAGGTCCCACCTAAGATAAGCTCCTTAACTAAGGTCCCATGATTTTTAATATCTTCTTCATACATAAATTTTGCATCCTCAAGAGGTAAGCTATGCCATTTGACAATATATTCATTGTAAACTTTATGCCTAGTCCTTTTCACCTCATTTGTGTCCAAGATGGCTTTAAGTTTCAATGGTTCAATAGGGGGTAGATATCTAACCCAATCATCTGCAACAACACCTTCATCAGCACTTTTACCTACATCCACAAATCCCTTGAAAAGGTAAAGGTCGAAAACATTGAAGATTGGTGAGATAGCAACTCCAAGAGGGAGTTTTATCTCATAAGCGTTTTCACCAAACTTATGGACCACCTTGCATAGCCCAATATTTTTCATCAATAGCTTTGTGTATTTTCCCTTAATTAGTCTCTCTTTCTTTATGTGTGCAAGTACCAAGTCCCCTATTTTGAACTGAGCATTCCTCCTCTTCAAATCTACATGCTTTTTATACTTTTCCACACTCTTCTTCAGATTTTCCTTGACCTGCTCATGTATGTCGATCATAGCTATGGAAAACTCCTCTCCTTCTACACTCTTCTTCTCCAATCCACTCATATCTATGAGCTCAAATATGCCTCTTGGTTTTATACCATGCACTACTTCAAAAGGAATTGTCCCTATGCTTATGTTGATGGATTCATTGTAAGCATACTCTACCTGTGGGAGAATGAGATCCCATTGTTGTCTATGTTATTTTGTAAGACACCTAAGCAAGTTTCCAAGTGATCTATTGACCACTTCATTTTTCCCATTTATTTGTGGATGATAGGCAGTACTGAAGGTCAAATTTGTTCCTAATTTCCTCCACAAGGTCCTCCAGAAGTGACCTTGAACTTTGAATCTCTATTTGAAACTATGGTGAGTGGCAACCCATGAATTATAACTATTTCCTTGAAGAATAATCCTTAAATGTTTGAGGCATCACTTGTGCATTTGTAGGGGATAAAATGAGCCATTTTATCAAATCTATCAACAACTACAAATACATTGTCCACTCCCCTTTAAGTTTTGGGTAAGCCCAATACAAAATCCATACTCAGATGTTCCCATGACCTTCTAGGTATTGGTAGGGGCTGATAAATCCCTACATTTGAGCTAGAGCCCTTGGCTCTTTGAAAAATTCCACAACTTTCAACAAAATTTTTGACATCTAAATACTTTTTTGGCCAAAAATAAAACCTTCTTACCTATTCTAGTGTTCTATCAACACCAAAGTGTCCACCTAGACTGCCACAGTGCTTTTCCCTTATCAAATTAGCTCTCATGGATCATTTTGGAAGACACGACTGAGCACCCTTGAATAACAATCCATCTTGCAACAAAATATTAGAAAACTCATCATGGAAAACACCTTCAAACTGATTACAAATAGAGTATACCTCTTTGAAGTCTTCATCAGCTAAATACATGTCCTTCAATGCCTCTATACCCACACTTTGAAGTTGTATCTCATGCACCAACATTGACCTTCGGCTAGAAGCATCAGCAATCTTGTTAGCTTGGCCTTTCTTGTGTTTGATGTTGAATGTATAGCTCTGCAAATATTCAACCCACCTTGCATGTATGTGATTCAATTTGTCTCGACTGTTTAGAAATTGCAAGGCATGATTGTCAGTGAACACTATGAATTCCTTGGGAAAAAGGTAGTGCCTTCACTTCTTAAGAGCTTGCACCATTGCATACAACTCTAGGTCATATGATAAATACTTCCTTTTAGCTTCATTAAGCTTCTCACTAAAAAAAATCCATAAATTTTCCTTCTTGGCTTAACATTGCACCTATTACAAAACCACTTGCATTAGTTTCTATGGTGAAAATCTGATTGAAATCAGGTACATCAAAGATTGGTTGTTGTTCCACTCTAGTTTTCAGATATTCAAAGCTCTTATCTACCTCATTAGTCCACTGAAATTTCTATCTTTTGTCTCCCTTAATGGTGTCAATAATAGCTGAGCAGATATGACTAAAGTTCTTGATGAATTTTCTATAGAAACTTGCAAGCCCATGAAAGCTTCTTACCTCTCCTACTGACCTTGGAGTTGGCCAACTGAGTATTGCCTCTACTTTGGTGGGATCCATCTTAAATGAACCCTTGGAGATCACAAAACAAAGATGTGTTAGTTCTTCTTTCATAAATTCATACTTTTTGAGATTTATCATCAATTTCTCCTCATCTAACCTCTGCAAAACCATGTCAAGGTGCTGCAAGTAATCTTCCTTTGTTTTTCTAAACACAAGAATATCATCTAAATATACAACAAAAAATTTACCAATAAAAGGCTTCAACACTTCATTCATAAGTCTAATAAAGGTGCTCGGAGCATTTGACAGTCCAAAGGGAATCACCATCCATTCATATAGGCCTTTATTAGTTTTAAATGCATTTTTCCATTCGTCTCTTTCCCTTATCCTAATTTGATGATACCCACTTTTAAGGTCAATATTTGAGAAATAGCATGCACCTCCCAAGTAGTCCATTAGGTCCTCCATTCTAGGTATTGGGAACCTATATCTGATGATTATTTTGTGTATAGCCCTAGAGTCCACACACATCCTCCAATCCCCATCCTTTTTAGGTGCTAAAACTATTGGGACAGCACAAAGGCTCAAACTTTCCCTAATTAGATCTTTATCCAACAATTCTTGAACTTGTTTTCTTATTTCTTCATTTTGTTTAGGGGTCAGCTTATATGTAGCCTTATTTGGCAAACTAGAACTAGGGATCAGATCAATATGATGACTAACATCTCTTATGGGAGGTAAAGAACTTATCAATTCATCAACTGCAATATCTTTATATTTATTCAAAAAGGCTTGAATTTCACTATGTAGGTCTTGCATCTTATGTGTTGCTAAAATAGACTTGGACTTAGGTCTGATCACTAAGGAAAATCTTTGACCTCCTTCATCCTTCAATTTTTTTTAAAACTCCTTCTATCCTACTACCATGACATTAGAACCAATTTTTTTGTCAAACTCTTCACCTTGTAGGGGTGTCAAAGTGTATGAGGTGCCATCTTTATCTATCACATAGACACTCTTATGGCCATCATGCTTGGTCTTTCTATCATACTGCCAGGGCCTTCCTAGCAGCAAGTGACAAACATCCATGGGGATGATGTCACAAAGTATTTTGTTCTTATAACCCCCAATATTGAACTCTACCCATGACTGCTCATTTACCAAGACTTGTTGACCTTTGTTTAGCCATGACACTTTGTATGGTGTGGGGTGAGGATTTCTTTTCATATTCAATTTTTCACCAATTTCTAAGGACACCAAGTTATCAGTAGAACCTGAATCTACAACTACTTTGCATACCTTTCCATGTGACTTGCATGTGGTCTTGAACAAGGATTTCCTTTATGGAGATTCTTTGGTTGTAGGCACCTTGATAAGTGTTCTCCTCATCGTCAATTTCTCACCTACCTCAAGGGCAGCATACTGAGATGGTGAATTCACACTTTCAGTGTGCTCTTCATGTACAGTTTGAGTCCTTCGCTCACCACCATGAGAGCTTGATGATTGTTTGTCTGGGCACTTCCAAGCTGAGTGTCCAAATTGATTACAGTTGTGGCATCTACCTAAGAAAGTATTGGATCCTCTCCCTTGTCCACCAAACCTTCCTCTACCACCAAATCTCCTTCCTTTGAAGTTACCTCTGCCACTTGACTCTCCACTTTACTCTTGTTGGTTGCTTGATTCACCTTGTTTCTTTTGTGACTACCCTCTTCCACCAAAGTTGATTCTACCTCTGAGATTTTTTCCTCTTCCTTGCTACTTTTGTCTTCTTTTGATTCTTTCCTCTTACTTGGTTGCCAATTGGAAATACTCCTCAACTGTCCTAGGAGTTGTAAGACCAATCTCATATGTCTAAGTCCATTTAAGTACCTTGCAACCTTTTCTACCTCATCCTATGTATGTCCTACCCTTATGCTCAATTTATGAAATTCCTTAGTATATTTCATCACATCTAACTCCCTTTGTTTCAAATTTTGCATCTTTCTAAAGGTTTGTATTGCATAATCTGCAGGAAAGAATTGTGTCTTTACTTTGGCTACCATCCAGTCCCATGAATTTATCTTATTTTTACCCTTCTTTACTCTTTCTTCTTGAACATAGTTCCACCATGTTAGGGCAGGGCCCTTTCAACTTGGTTTTAGCAAACTTCACCTTCTTATCCTCTTGTACCTCCTCAAATTCAAAGAATTTGTCCAAATCATCTATCCAAGCCAAAACTTCCTCACTATTCATCTTACCACCATACATAGGTACTTCCGCTTTTATCTTCGGAGTATTGTCACCCTTGATAGCCTTTAGTATCCTAACCATTATCTTTTCTTTAGGGTCCAAGTCCTCATCCTCATCATGGACTCCTACTGGAGGGTTCTCACTCTCACCCTCATCCTCCTTATCACTTTGGTCACTACTAACCATTCCTCTTCTATGATTCTTCTCCAAGGCTGATATTCTAGCAAGGGTTGCTTCTTGAGACTCCTTGTAGAGCCTTTCCTTCTAGAGCAACTACTCTTTCAATTCTTTAACCTCTTTGGTCATTGGATTGTTCTTTGGAGGCATCTTGCTTATGCCAACTGTCATTCACTTTCCCAATTTCAATCAGAACCTATACTCTGATACCACCTAATGAAAATAAGGGTTGGAATAGGTTCACTTAACACAAAACAACACAATTCAACCACCTTTCAAGTCTCAAGACTCCAACAATGTTGATTTGTACAAACTCACTAGCATTCATTTCTAGGTCTCCAAATCAATGTTTTCAAGCATATATTTTAGAGAAGGTCATTTCATCATAGGACCGGCACATTTTTAGACACCCATTAGGCTTTCATTCAACATAACTCATTTCTGATCAAGGTTGTTTTGGACCAAGTTTCTTAACTAGGTCTGCTACACCAAAAATAAGGCTATTTAGGCCACTTTTCCAAGGCACCTATAATAAATACAAACACCAAACTTAGGAACTCTTCACTAATGGTCTTCACAAGTCACATAGGATCCCATTCAATAGATTTTAACTTCAAACAACACCTACAAATTGTTGTCCTACACTATCTCTACCTTACCTAGCCTAACACATGAGGATGTTAGGCTAGGGCTTGAACAAAAACTTTCCAAACTCCATCCCCTACTCCAAAAGATAACAAAAACATAAAAAAAACCTAAAGCCTCCATTCCACTGATTTTGGCCAGAGTACAATAGTGGAATGGACTATTATCTACATTTTCTAGCTACAAACCCTTGAAATGAGTGTTTGCAGATGATCTACAAAGAAATTCCTTAAACTTGCTTCAATCATAATGAAAATGAATGAAACCCAGCCAAAATTTCAAATGATTCAATGCTCCAAAAACTCACATTAGTTTTAGAACATGACACAACTATACGGGGCCGTACAGAACAAGAAAACTTCAGAAAATACACTAAAATTGTAGAAAATAGTCTTTTTTTCTATTCTTTGTCCTCCAAATTCTTCAATAATGCTGCCTCAAATTTTTTGAGGCCAAAATAATATGTTTCAACTATAACTCATTGGCTACAAACAAGATTCACTCAAGTCACTGTTCACCTTCCCCTCAAAAGCCAAAATTGACAAGTTGCAAAGCAACTTATACACTTGTTTGCCAACTTTCACCAAACACGCTAAAATGACCCTACATGACACCACAACATTTAAAATGGTCTTCCTTTGACCTTATTACATCAAATAAGTGAAAAAACACACAAAATACCAACCTAGACACCTAAATGCATCAATTAAGCAAAATGACCATGGTACCCCTGCACCAAAATTTTAAGTATTTGTAATGCAATCACATAGAAGGAGAAAGTTATTTATTTGTGGGAGAGAAAGTGATTGAATTAACCTCACCATAATCATATGAAGAGGTGCAACACAATTCATTTTAAGTAGATTAAATATTTTATTTAGATATATTAAATATTTATTACACACACTCATGGACATATAAATTATAACTTTTATTTAAAATGTTTTTATTTTCTCTACATTTTTAATTTAATTTTTACTTTTGTATCTATTTAAGATAACACTTGGATGAGTGGGAGGATGAGTGGGCGCCTTTCCACTTATTCTTTTGTGGAAAGGCCAATTTTCCTCAGGGCAACATGGCGATAAAAATTGGCATGACACTCTGGCATTCCACGTAGGTTGGGTGAGAGTCTCTTTACAAGGGGTCATTTTGGAAATGCTAACCAAACAATTTGGGTTGATTGGTGGTTGGTGTGGCTAGGTGATATGATGTTTAATTAAGGCCTTTGTTTATCATGCCATTTCCACTGGCATTATCAAAGGCATTAAGTGGTAAATCTAGGACTAATCAAGTTGGATATGGTGTGCCTCTTTGTTGTCATCTCATGACTCCTCATCATGTACACTAGCCTCCAAGTGGTGGTAGACCAGAAAAATCAGGTGGAATGCACACTTTTGCACAGTGTTGTTAATGTGGTGGGCTTTGGCAGATCAAGAATCATAAATAACAAAGAGTGGCACGACTTTTCTAAGGCTTGGTTTCATTTTCTTGTCTTGCATTTTGATTGTGGAAATGGTGGAAAGATCCAAGTTCATCATGGAGATGCCTACGGAATTTCTCTTTTTCTTGGGTCTTGACACACCCATCCATATGGACTACAAATTTTGGTAGACTAATTTTAGGGCAATAACCAACCAGTGGTTAAAGCGAATAGGTCTCAGGATAGATCATCATACGGTGGTGGCAGTCAAAAAGATACTAGGCAAGGGGCATTTGTTGAACCATGAGACTTTTCAGGTTAACACCCACATTGTCTCTCAGTTCCTCACCTCTATTCTTGATGTTCAAACACCAAAAGCGGAGGTAGAGATGATAGTCTATTAACTTTTCAAGAAGGGGTTGTTGGGTGGCTTGGGTGAGATCTTGTACATGACATTTCTGGGTTTCAGCGTATCTCGGCCTTGCAATCTTTCATTCATGAAAGTACCTGGTGAGGTCATTAAATTATATCCCTTACTATTGGAGCTAAAATGAATGGCTCTGGTCAGGCACCAACAATTGGCAGCATATGGGGTAAGCTTCCTCAAGAAGGTGTTGATGCTTGAGCTCATGAACAATTTTGATCGGGTCCTTGCATTTGATCAATTTGCAAAAATGAATGGTTATTAGGTGGTGGTTAGGTGGTTTAGGGTTGGTGGTCTATGGATATAGTTAACATGTTTTTTCATCTTGTGTAATTACATATGGCTTTGGATGGGAGTCAATTTTGGTTATTTGGATAGCTCATTGTCGATTGGGAAGATCATTCTAGTTGGTTTTTTAATCCTTTTTACATAAGTCTGGTGTTGGGTTCGGTTTTGTGCCTAGAAGCTAATGGGTTTGTAAATTTTGTGATGGTGTTGGAAATATATGGTTCCTACATTGTAGATGATTGTAATTATCCTTTATAATCAATAAAAGTTACCTTACATATCAAAAAAAAATGATAACATTTGGATTTCAATTAATCTAGCCTAAGATAATTCAATCCTTTGTCTCCCTTCTCCCAAAGGGTTTCTTTCTCATTAGTTTTCTTTTAGCTTCAACTCATGAATTTATTTAGAATAATAGACCCCAATTTCATGGTAGATATGGATTAATTTTAAGTCATTGGAAATCATTCTTAAATTTTTGATTGGCTCTAGATCACTAATGTGACCATTTGGATTTGGTTTTGAAACATTCCTTGCATATGCCAATAGACAAAATGGTTCAATTGTTGGCTAAGAAGGTATGAGGTTTTTGTCTAAATTCAACTTTTATTGATTGATTTGATCAAATTTTAGGTGAACCTTGTGAGTGCTTTAAACCTAAATCATAAACCTGAGGTTCAAGGATTACTTTGGTAGAAAACTATATGTATGTTAATATGTTAGAGACTAGTGTCTGTTAATATGCAAATGAAATATAATTTCCATAAATTGAAATATTCAAGCATACAGATTTAAAACATATTGACAATGCAAATGAATTTTTTTTCATTTCGAAATGTTCAAGCAATCAAATTTAAAACATAAAGTGATGCAAATAATTTTTTTCCATTTTCAAATATTCAAGAAATTAGAATTAGGGTTTCAAATGTAAATTTTTTTGTTTGATTTCAATTTATGTTTTCAAAAGGTAAATTTTTTGGTTTTGAAAGGTAAATTTGTTTGTTTGGTTACAATTTAAGGTTGATTTTAATGTTGGATTTCAATTTAAGGTTGATTTTTTTGTTTCATTTCAACATGTCAAGGTTTCATTTCAATTTTTCTATTTGATTTCTATAAATCACAATTTCTTTTATTATAGATAAATAAAAATGCAAAAAAATCAATACAAATTGGAAAAATACAAACAAAAACCTAAATTTATATCTAAATATCAAAAAAATGTGAAAAATACAAAAACAAGGGGTTGGACGCTTACCTAGAGATCACTAATTGTTGTGCTTGAACCGAGATCCAGTGCGTAGATGAAAATGATGTTTGGTTTCATTTTTTTTAAATAAATACCACTACAAAATGGGATCTTGTTTCTCGAAGGCCAGCTCAGGACACCAATATTAAATGGGATCTCGATTTTTAAAAAATAAGATCATGTTTAGATTTTCGGCTCGGGACCTCGAACCTAAATGGGATCACGTTTATTAAAAAATGGGATCTCATTTTTCTGAACCTGATTTTGAATTTTTTGCTAAGGAAAAAACTTCCACATTTCATGGGCTCAACTTTGTGCATCTACCCAAATGTGTTTTCTGAACCTAGAACTTGATGGTGGCACCAAGGAAAGAGATGGATAGATTCTTTATATCCACATAATCACTCTGAATATCCAATTTATATCCTCCTAATCACTCTGAATATCCAGTTTATATCCACCTGATCGCTCCGAGTATCCAACTTAAATATCTACCTGATCACTCTAAATATCTAGCTTATTCCTACATTCTAAAGACACAAGCAGACTCAACATGCATTTACCCACAAATTCAAAGCATGTCAACTATGAAGATGGAAGTCAAAGTTCCTTTGACTTATTTCCAGAATGGTGCAAATATTTTCTTGTGCCAATTGTCTTTTGTGTCACGTGCTATGCTATGATTGGATTAGTTATACTTTGCCATCTATGTTTTGAATCTCTTTTGAGGCCTTGTGTTCTATAAAATGTCGATTCATTCATTTTAATAGATCAATTTTTTTTGAACTTGGTAGACATAAGATTGGCATTTTACCATTTTTATCTCTATTTTCATGTTTTATGTTCAATTCCAGTATAAAAACTTGTATATTCCATATAAGTTGCTAACATTAGAGCTAATTTGAAAGCTATTTCCTCATAAGAAATATTAAATAGCTGATTTTTTATTCCTATCAGAAAATCCAATGTGTTGTGTCAGATTCGGGTGCACATTGACAATGTTCTATGATAAATGGTTGTTTGTTTTCTTTAAACTTCTTGAATTAGTCTATGCATAGTTGTGAAGAAATTTAGTGAAGTATAGAGTGGTTTCTACTTTGATTTAGTTCATTTATACCTGTATACGTGGACAATAGCTAGGAGACCTTAAATATTAGGATCTTTACATGATTTTCTTTAATCAGATGAACTAATGTTTTCTTACAAATGGTTTGGATTCATGAAATATTTCTTGCAAATGATTTGGATTCATGAAATTGTGGATCAATACATGTTGAATCTATTACATATTTATGTTACTATGTTTGGTACAAATATCATTAAGCTTCAAAACCACAGGCCCCTCGTGATTATCAACAATTTTGCACAATGAACCCTGAGTGAACCTAGTGTGTCAAGGCCTAACATTCCCAAGCCTTTTGATAGCTAAGATCGTATTTAAATAGAAAATATTAGTGATTATTTCAAGATAGATAGGTTCTTTTGTTTATTTTAGCAAAGATTTATCTGCATGTTGATGTGTGTAAGATCCACATCAATAGAATTGGTGCTAGGAGGGACTAAGCTTGACCAAAATGGTAATTTGTACCAGTTCCAATGAGGAACCTAGGGTTGAAATGAGCCTTAGGAAAAATTCTAGTCACATAGAGGTCGAAGTTGTCTAAAAATTCCTCAATAGGAAGCTTTTTCCTGAAAATCTACTTACTTTCAAATGGAAAGAGAGATGTAGGATTCATGACACAAGTGACAATAGTGAAGTTGATTGAAAAAATTTCCTAGTTAGGGTAGGCCTAGCCCTTAAAAAGATAATTTTTTTAACCGAAGCTTCCCTCACTAAGAAAAGGATGGAGGGATTATCGATTCTTGATTTTACTATAAAAAATTCAAATAATCTTGATAAGCGAAGAGTTGGAAAAGTCTCAAATGTCAAATTTGGAGGTGATAAAATTACTAATTTGAAATTGCATGTCAAAGATTTGATAAGTGTGTAGGAAAGGAAACAAAATCTTGCAACACCATGAATGCCTCGCAAACAGGCGAAACAACAAAGACATGAATTTCTAGGAAGAAAAAGTTTGGATAGCCACAAAGGAACAGATATAGCAGAGTGATTGGAAAATGTTACGATGTCGTCAAAAAATGAAAAATAACAGTTGGAAAGGGAAGTAATGTCAGATTTAATGCTAGAATTTTAATATCAATCCTTTTTTTTCTAGTTAGTGACCATTACGTGTTCAATTTTGAAGACCCTAGACACATAGAAAGTGCTCATGCTAGTGTAGACACTTAAAATTGTCCTAACTGATATTGCACACTTGAATCTTATTACTAACACCGTTTCATCCTAAATTCACCTTATTTTTTTACTATTTAATTGAATGATCCTAGTTGTTTAATTAAATGCATCAATTTCTCCTATTAATCAAATGAACATCATTATTTGACTAATTAATCCTCTTTCACACTAATTCCTATCTTATTTAATTGAATAATGTGAATTATTTGATTAAATTTCTTATGTCTTCTCATTTAATTAAATAATCTTAAATTATTGAATTAAATGTCATTTGACCCACTTTCATTAAGTACATCAATTATTTAATGAGCATCCCAATTTCACTCAACTTGCACAGTTAAAACTTTGTTTTAATTATCTAATTCCTATTTTCCCTTGAACCCTCACACTTGCATGGGAATATTCCCTTGGAATATTCTTCCATTTGAACTCAAAAATAGAATATTCTTTTGTAACAAACTTTCTAACAACTTTAAACGTGTGCTTCTTTGAATCATTATGAATCATTTATTAACTCTTTGATCCATGTGATCTTGCATTCTCATCCATTGATGATAATCCTTGATCCATGCCTTCACCTCTCATGGCTTATCATCCTTTGATTGATCAAATCAATCTTGACCCTTGATTCACCATTTTCTCCTATTAATACTCCTCATTTTGGAGAGAAAAGGATCCACTTCCATTTTAGAAAAGTTATGTTGCATGTTTTCACACTCATCTTCATTCATCTTGCATCCATTTTAGCTTCTCATCCATCTTTAGCTTAATTTTCATCAATATTAGCTCATTTTTATCAATAGAGTTCATTTAGATGATCGTTTTATCAAAGGGATTGGGAAAGGGCCATCATTTCATATCAATACAGCACCAACGAATATAATTTTAATATATTTTGGTTTTATTATGTATGTGTTTTTTTAGTTTTATTAAACATAGGTTTTTCACCGAAAATCAAGCTCTATGTTTTGCACATGTGAAAAAATAGAAGATTATCAAAATTAAATTTTTAAAAATATGTTTGTGTTGGGTATTGATGTCTTTGATCCATTAAAAAAAAAAAATGAATTTCTATACATACAGAAAAAGTTATGTTGTATGCAGTTCGCTTATGTCTGAATTGCAATTGGTTTGACTTCGAAACTTGATTAAGGAAAAAATATTCAATAAAAAACTATGAGACCAAATGAAAGTGCTAGATATCATAATTACAAATCTAAATTCGAAAAAAATAGAATTTTATCTTTCATACAAAAAAATTTATGTTGTATACGATGAGCATCACTTTTTAAAAATGTTGTTTTTTGAAAAAAAATCAATTTTCGTGGGAGATGGAAAAAGAAGTGCAATCTGATTCCAAAAATTTTGAAAAAAATATTTTTAGAATCTACAGACAAAATTGTGACAAGACTCTAGTTTGCATCATCTTCAAATTCCTCACGGTTTAGCCACTATACGTTCTCGAATGTGAAGATTTAGTTAAAAATAATAGTTTCAGTGTCTAGTTTGGCCAAAAATTGTAAACCACTATTATGGGATCATGCATGGGGTGAAGCATTAGGACTTCCTAAGACGTAATCCCATCTCAATAGTATTTTGAATCAAGCACACTTAACTATGGTTTCCCCAAGATCAAGAACACTTAGCTTCCTACCCCATTAATCTAGGTGATGCTTAAATAAATAAGCATTTGGGACTTCTCAAGAGATAACCCATCTTGGCATACTCCAACTCAAGCATGCTAAACCATAGATTTTCCCCCAATATCAAGTTTAGGGTAGCAAGCTATGTGGGTTTGATCTTTTTGGAAACTTTATGGTTAAGTGCATCTAAGTTAGAGTAGTACTAGGATGTATGACATCAAAGAAAGTCCTAATGCTTCAACCTTGTGAACATCACCTAGATGCAATGAGTGCTGAGAAGACCATTCATACTCATAAGAGATAGATTTGTGTGAGTCATTACTCTTAAAATATGAGCCAATACATTTAATTCATAAACTACATTATTAAATCCTTATATATCATAATTTGATACCTTTCACAGTATTCCTCCTTTCTTGTATCTTGTAAGATCCAAATGTTGTTATATTTGCTAATATTTTATTTATTCCAAATTTTCTACTCATTCCAAGTTATTGTTAGTTTCTCATGTGTCCATGTAGATTTGAGTTTAGGCCAACAAAATAGTCCTAGAGATGCAACATTGTCAAACCCATTTGAATTTTGATGGAAATATCCATTACATTATTATGAAGGTCTTGCCTTCTTTATCTATTGTGTACTACTCTTGTACATACTCTCAATACCATGGGTGGTCCCCTTAACAACTTAGGAAAGTTTCTTTATTTGATTATTGTCATTTGACCATTGATGAATTCTCACTTTTCATCCCTTGATGATCAAAACTCATAATTACATAAAGACATTTAGAAAAAGAGGACATAACTCTCAATAATTGAAATCTTGTGCATGATATTATTGACATATTTGATGGAGGGTGGGATCACCCCACTAATCGAATCTCCCTCTTAATGTCAATTTTATAGCTTTAATTAATTAAGATTGTTTATATTTGTACATGATTTCGAACTTGACTAGTTTGTTCAAATTTTAAATGTAAAACTATTATTTAGACATTTTTGAAGGGTTTATTATACTTTTTTAACATGATTACATATACAATTGTCATATTGTTATAAGATTCAACCGTACAATTTTACAAATCAAACTCATTCACTTGCTTACCTCCTACTTATCTACATATATAATTCTAGTTCATTAAAAAAAACAGCACGTAAACATTACGACATCGGGAATATCGTGGGAGACCGATTTGCGCGTAACAAAAAGCCGGTCAAGGTAAAGGTTTCAGTTTTATACGACCGCCATCTGAAACATCCTGAATTGTTCCAGAAGAGGGAAGAGATGGCATACCCGCTTCAACAGCCCCAACCAGTGTGCGTTGTGGCCCAGTACTTCTGCGCTCCCTACCCAATTGAACTCACCGTGCAGAGGAAACTCCTCACTCTCAGCGGAGGGGACTTCACCGTCACCGATGGCAACGGTAACGTCGTATTCAAAGTCGCCGGAAAGGTATTGAGCCTCCACGACCGCCGCCTTCTGCAGGACGCCGCTGGAAATCCCCTGCTCACCATGAAAGAAAAGGTAAATTCAATCCTAACTAATGTCAATGAATTGAATTAGAGGGTTTAATTGGGGTGTATTGCAGACGTTGTCGATGCACTGCCGATGGGAAGCATTCAAGGGGGACACCTCCGATCACCAGAGTTTTCTCTTCGCTGTGAAGAAATCGTCTCTGTTTCAGCTGAAGACGGCCCTTGATGTGTTCATGGCCGGCAATAAGGACGGAAAACTCAGTGATTTTCATGTCAAGGGCAGCTATTTCGACCGATCCTGCACAGTTTATCAAGGCGCCCGGATCGTAGCAGAGGTGAACAATAAAAATTGGCCCTAATTTAGTACTCTGCTTTTAGTTTTCCTGTTTTGTTTGGAGATAAATAAGGTTTGTTTTGTATGAATCAGATGAAGAGGAAATACACGGTGGCAAACGTGTTGATTGGGAAGGACACATTTTCAGTGATTGTGCAGCCTGGTGTGGATTACGCCTTCATTGTTGCTCTCATCGTTATTCTGGACGAGATCAACAAAGAAGGTACCTCTGAAGACTAGACAAATCTTTTCATTTGGATCCACCACACGTCTGGACACAATGTGTCTGTTTACTTGCCTTTTCTAACTGAGTTAATTGCCGATTAATTAAATGGATTTGGCTTGTTTATTAGCCGGTACGCTTTTTAATTGGGAAAACTGTCTGTATTTAGTAGAATTTATAAATAATCAGAAATATCCTGATATTGCTATTAGGATTCAATCGAGTAGTTGTATGAGTCAAATTCATTGATCTTATTTATCAATTATTCAGAATTATCTTATATCTTTATATCTACTGCATTAATGGTAAAATAGGTATGAAATTTTTATTATAGAATTAGTTTATAATTTACACACGTTGTAAATATAGAACACAACCTACTTTACGGGTAAATTAAATTATATTAATAATTTGAAGTGTTTCAATTTGACTAACGTTAAGTCAAGTTAATTTATTGTAACAAAGTTTATTTTCAAAGTTAAGTTAGTTATTTTATTGATATTTGTGAAATTTTAGTAAATGGTAAGTCTTTTTTTTTGGTGGCCCAAGAATTTATGGGTTACAAAGAATAGTTTTAGTTAATATATACATTGCAAAGAAGTTATTATGGAATACAAGTATTTTTCAAGAAATTTTAGAAACTATCATTAGTATTATTTTGTAAATATATGTGAAATATGGATTATGGATGTTAGTTTACATGCATTGTTGTGTGAAACCCATGCTAGCATCTGGGATATTGAGAAATAAATTTATTTGTTTATGTGCATGGTGACAAAAGGGTCTTCAAACAAATTTACCAACATAGTTGGATAGTCATGAAAATCATTTAACATATGTAAAAATTAAAACTAAACAATTTAAATAACAAGAGATAATAAGAGAAAGAATCAAATCATCAACCATGCTTACATATACAAAATCAAGGATACGAAGAGAATAAAAATGAACATGAAAAAAAATCACTAGGGTTGGTGAGATCCCAAGAATGTCAAGAATAAGGAATAAGATATATCAATCTAAAGTGGCATTGGGAAAAGCCAAAAATAGACTACTAACTATCGAAAAAAAAATTCCATAAAAGAGAGCATGCAAAGACTACTGAACAAAACAGAGATTAAGACATCAATTTTCTTTACCCAATCAAATTAGAAAAAAGAGAATGACAACATTGAAAAATTATATGATAGCTTAGAACCAACAAAGTAATGTGTAGTGACATAGTAGATTCAACAAAAGTCATATTTCAATCACATACCAAAATAAATATTAGAGAAAAAAAACTAATGAATGGAATGAAAATGAGATACTAGAAATCTCTAGAATGGTCTAAAGAAAATTCCCATGTAAGGATCATTTTTTCATTATAAAAGAGGAGGCTAAGTGTATGGGAAGGTGGTGTTATAGAAAAAGATAGTTCTAGATAATAGGAAATGAAATGCTAATAGGAGAGAGATTGCACTACTTTTCTTTTTTCTCGTTCAAAACTAATGATATAAAATAAGACACTTTTATATATTAAAAAAATCCATGAACAAAACATTATGAGATTGGAATTACCAATCTCAAACATGGCTAACTATTTTTTTATAGTCACAAATAATGATGTATAAAATAAAAATCAATTTTGATTGATAATCAGTAAGGAAACAACCATTCTAACTAAAATTCTTATGGAGGAATATTTCATCAAGGATAATGGCTTAAAAATGAAATAAAAAACCATTCATTGCTTATCTAAATGGATGCATAAGAAGAATCTTGGAAATAAGGTGGATGCATTAGAAGAATCTTGGAAATAAGGTGTTTTAGAGAATTTAAATCAATCAATTTCCAAATATAGAAAAAGTTATTTGGTTTTAGAAAGAGAATAAGTGTTCTTTTTTTACTTTTCATTTTTCAACTAGCATTTAGATCTTGAGTATATAAAATTATTTTGTTTTGTTGGAAAGGAGCCATATATAATGGTAATATGGTTTCATTATTATTATTATATTCTTTTTATAGGACATTATTGCAATCACAAAGACATGCATGTGCCATGCTAACATCCATATGGACCAAAACACAAAAAACACTAAAATGGTAACACTTTTAACATTTACACTAAACAATATACTACAAAATGGTCTAAAACATATGAATAACACATGCCCTAAAATAGGTACAATTTGTAATGTAAAAATTGTAGGATATATAATTTTTTACCTTGCATTTTTCCCCCACTTTAGCAAGTTGACAGAACTAAGTGAGTAGAATACATAAAATTAGATGGATGTAAATATAAGAAATAAAATGGAAAGGGGATAACACAAATCGCACAATATGGTCTTTGGGTGAGGGGCCCATGCCCCCAAGAAAAGATGTACAATATAACATGTCAAAAAAAATGAAAATTTTGCATCATAAAATATATCCAAAAAGCATTTTTTTGTAATAAAAATGCCTTAGAAACACATAGAATGATATCACTGTTGGAAATATGAATGAAGAATAACCCAAATGAAGTTGCAGTCTTCAATGGATCAAACAAGAAAGAAACCATCCACATGAACACAAAAGTGTTGTAACATGAGCATGAATGAAGATATGCTATTCTATCATGATTTACAAATGTACAAGTGCCTTGTATAAATAGGCAAGGTTGAGGAGTAGGATATAATAGGATTGTGACATGTGTCTTAATCCTATGACATGTGACAACAAACTAACTAATCACCTAGGAAATGATGTAAACTTAATCATGTGAATAAGTCCCTTAATTACCTAGTGAAATAAATTACTAGGTACAAGACTTTAATATTCACACTAACACCCCCCCTTAAATGCAACTTAGGGAGAATATTATTACATGCAAATGATGCAAAAATGCAAAGATGGGTCTTAGATACGAGGCCATGTTAGGTACCCATGTACAAATGCAAATGCAATCTCTCACAGATGGAGAAAAGGAGAAAACTTCATGGGACAAAACTCCTCTCTAGAAAAGAGATATAATGCAAATCTAATGCAAATCATGTACAAGTAATGGAAGTGATGTGTGGAGGTTTCAACATCAATACCCCCTAGAACTACATTCATCACAAGAATACAATAAAATGATCCATCCAATGAAGGGAAAGATGGAGACTAGATTTCCCCCTGAATGAAGTGTCATCAAAACCACTAAAGAGAGTTTGAAGCCAAAAGAGTATCCAATGATGAAAAACAACATGTCTCCCCCTAGGAAGAAACAAATCCAATGGTTGATGTGGAAGAAAATCCAACTCCATGTGATGAAATGAGAAGGAAGAATCCTCATAAATGAAATCTCTGAAAAGGAATCAAGTGCCTCCAAGGTAGTCTCACCAAAATCAGGATCCCTAATCAAGGTAGAAACAATGGAATGAGGAGACTCAAGAATTTCCTCCAAAGTAGAATCAATAAAGAGGAGAGTAACCCCCTCATGTCCTTCAAACCTATAGAAGAAGCCAAGTTTACAATACCTTAAACAAAGCCATCTTGAAACCAAAAGTCTAGAAAACTGAATATATCCTACTATGTTGAAGTCCTTATAGTAACTATCAACTTAGATGAAGCATGCGATTATGGGGCCACACAAAGAAGAGCCAAATTCAACTAGCCACCTTTTTCATCATGTGAATTACTACCACTCTAGAATCAGGGGAAGGGAACATAAATATCATCATCATGATAAAAGTGGGAGAAGGTATACACCTTTGAGTGATGATCAGCCAAGCCTACAAAAATGATCTCTCTTGTCTCCTTCTAAATGAAAAAGGACTCGGATATAAACTCAATTGTATTGCCATCCTATGCAATCTAATAAACTGAGAGTATATTGTGCAACATCTCAGGGATATAAAGTGCATTAGTGGCACACCCTATACCCAAATCAGCATCAAAAAAACTAGCAACACGAACAACATTATTGTTGGTAATCAAGACCTCATCAAAGGGTGGTGCTTTAAGTGGACCTTCAATAATGTGATCAAAAGATAAAGCTATATGTTCTGAGGAACCTGAATCAATAATCCATCCACCAGGTCTATCAACATGAGTGGTAATTAAAGCATGACCCTTACCCTTGAAATTTGTTGTAGCAATCCCTGCAATCCCAATGTGAGAGGTGCCCTCATGTGTGAAAGAAGAAGAATGTGAACTAGTGGATGAAGAAGAAATTGGAATATGATGGTCCTTCAAGATTTTTTGTAACTCATCGATCTCTTTCTTATAGAAACTATTCACTATGCCTAATGCCCTTACAAAAAGTACATTTGGGTTTCTCCTTCTTGGGTTTATCCTCTTTAGAAGAGGTGGTGGAAGTTTCACTAGATCCTACCTTAGGTTTACTCTTGTTCTTCCCTTTCCCCTTAGGTGGATTGGAAATCAATGCATGAGACTTAGTGGAAACATCATGTTGACTAAGCTTGGATTGTTCCCTAGTCAATCTTTCACAAAAGGTCTCAAATGATGGCATGACAAAATTAGCACCTAACCCATCCATAGTGGAATAGAAAGAAGTGGAAAAATATGCAAATGCACACTTCAACTTAGACAAAATCAATAATATGCATTCCTTTTCAGCTAAATATCTTTCCCACATCTCACTAACTGAGTATGCAAAGACTTAAACTTTACCAAATAATCCTCAATTGTAGGGAAGGAATCAATGGAAAGAGATGCCAACTCAATTTCTAATTGCAATACTCTAACATCACTAATAGAACCAAAGAGATCCTTATAATTGTCCCATACATGTATTGGTATAGTACACTCCTCAACGTGGAAGAATAAGAGTTGAAAACATGCAATGCTATCAAGCCCATCGCCTCATCACATTTCTTTCGATGTGCAAACTTCTCATATTCTCTAGTGAATTTTGGTTGTTCCTCATTCAAGGTAGACTATAATTGCTTAGACCAAAGTAACCTTTGCATCTTCACCTTCCAAGTGTGATAATTGTGAGGAGTAAGAAGCCCACATCCCAATTCTGCCATGTGAGCCACAAACACAAATCGATCAAGAGGCAATATATATATAATATGAACTGATTATGAAACCCCCAAAATATGATATGCAGTTGAAAATGAATCCTCCAATGCAAATAAACCTTCTCCAAATTGCAGTATGTCCAAGATATCAAGCAAATTCCCTAAATTGCAAAAAATCAATATAATGTACATGGAACTAAATCTAAAAAAGTGAATGGACAAAATGAAAGAGCTCTGAATCACCTTCTCAATGCCATTGGAATAACCAAAATCTGAGAAATTAGTGAAAAGATATGAGCTCAAGTGTCCAAATGGAAGCATTGACTTTAATTGGCTATAATTTGTACTTGCAAAAAAATATAACAAAATATTCTAGACTGCTACGAATTGCACGAAACCAGCTTTTCGTCGATATCTTGTTTTCAAAAATCTGATATTCTAACAAAAAGTTATGCTTCATTGAAACAATTTGCCCTCGATTTGGGCCTGCATGTTAACTAGGTGCAAAAATTAAACACCTAGGGAAAAAAAAAAAAAGGGCCCTAGTCACTGATATGAGTAGGGGCTATCGGTTGGGGAAAAATGGGTTTTCGTTGGGTGGAGTGGCGATGGGGCAGAGGGATGGCGGTGATCGGGAGTGCCACCCACAAAGCAAAGCTCTTGGTTCTTGATAGGACCGCGACCTTTAGTGGAGGGTTGGCAGACTCAAATGGTAGTTGCTGAGAACCTTCTGGTACACGGCAACGATGTACGGGAGTCTTCAAAAGTCGTTGAAAAGTTTTCGACGATCAGTAAAGGGAGATACAAGTGGCTGACAGGAATTAATGGGCCGACTGCGCCTTGCAAACCGTACCAATTACCCTTTGACTATGGATTTTTAAATAGCCAACAGCGATTTTTGAAGATTTTTAATATTTCCTTGTGGACAATTAAAAACCAAAACACTTTTAAAATATTATGTCGATTGAAAAAAAAATTATTCGACCACCAATATAAATATGAGCCTGCGGAATATTTTTTTTCAAACCCAATAAGATATCTGCCCTGAATAGTAAATAACCCATAGAATAATAAACCCCACAAATATTTTGTCAATATAGAAGCCTCATGAAATAAATCAACCTTCAAAATAATATAATGAACCCGCAGAAAAAAATTATACCGACGTGGGGGGAGGCCTTTTTTTACTTCACAACACTGTACAATCCATATAGTACTAAATTTTCCAGCTGTTTGAAAAAACCTCTGATGGAACTGGGTCAAAGTGTCAGATTTTGACGATTAGATAGGCATTCTTAGGGGTTTTTGACCTCCTGATTATAATGGCGAGGTTAGATCTAACCCATTGTACTTTAGAAATCAGTTGCCCCTCATATGAGAACAACTAGCCCTTGATGTAAACCCTTCAACCTGCAATGAAAATCTCCTTAGCTCAACTTCCTAATATGAGATGGACTTTGCATGGCCTTAGCTCTGATATCATGTTGGAAATATGAATGAACAATAACCCAAATGAAGTTGCAGTCTTCAATGGATCAACCAATAAAGACACCATCTGCATGAACAAACAAGTGTTGTAACATGAGCATGAATGAAGATATATGCTATTCTAGAATGATTTACAAATGTACAAGTTCCTTGTATAAATAGGCAAGCTTGAGGAGTAGGATATAACAAGATTGTGACATGTGTCTTAATTCTATGACATGTGACAACAAACTAACTAATCACCTAGGAAATGATGCAAAAGCTAGGTAAGATAAGTTCTAGAAAATACTTCTAGAATAATCTTATATCCTAAGTAAATTGTCATGTGAATAAGTCCCCTAATTACCTAGTGAAATAACTTACTAGGTACAAGACTTTAATATTTACAATAGAAAAATCACAAATAGATATGAAAGATAGATAATTATAACACAAATGTGTCAAAACACATAAAATTGTATCATAGATGTTCAAAAACACACAAAATGATCATAACACCCACTACTTATAAAAGAAAAACACAAGCTATATGACATTAATGCAAGGAAAGTGTCAAAATGCATAAATGATGGTGTAAGTATGCCCCCTTTAAAATAATCTATGCAATTAACTTTAAGGTAGATAGAAGGATATAGAAGAGGGTTGATGAGATTTTCCCCTAGAATATATAGAAAGAGAGAGAGAGTGCTTTACCCTAGAATAGGCATTAGGAATCATGTTATGCATGCATCTCAAAGTATAAATGAGGATAACAAAAATAAAAATGGTTTTATTATTATAAGGTAAGATGGTTGTGTTCTTACTAAAGATATAATGGTTTTCACAAAATTTATGTCTACACTACATGTAAATATACTAAGAGAGAAAATAACAAGTGCCACATAGTGCGTAAAAAAAAATAGATGAAGAGAGGCCTAAAGACACATGAGAAATCACGAGTAAGCAAAAAGGAGAGCATGATAGAAGTAATATCAATATTATTTGCTAGTAATTGAAAGGATGGATGTAGTCTCATTGCGATCACAAATGTGCATTCAATATCATTATAGATGGGTATAAATATTATGATAGAGGTAAAATCACTATCATAATAGAGAGATTTCAATATTATGATAGAGGTAAACTCACTATCATAATAGAGAGATTTTAATATTATGATAGAGGTAGGATCAATATCATAATAGAAGGGTCTCAACATTGTGATAGAAACTAAGCTCAATTCCATAACAAAGGGGTTTCAAAATTATGGTAGAGGTGGTCTCAATATTTGTGTGAATGTGAGGAAGGAAGAGATGCCTCATAAGTAGATAAAGTGAGAGAAATAGTGTTTGTAAGGGTGTCTATCATGTTCACCAATGCATGACATCAGTTGGTAGAATGACCAGGTGTCCTATGATATGTACAAAAAGGAAATGTGAATAGGTTATGCATAGGATGTTTCTTACATGTAGAAGGAGTAAGATTGATCAATTGATATTTTGAGAGGATAGGCATGATGTTCTTAGGAAGAGTATGAATGTATACAAGGGATTAATGCACACAGGATCTTTCTTAATGTTTGGATGGAATGGAAAATAGGGATTAGTTGGAAGTAGTGTAAAAGAAATTGATGGCAATGTCTCAATAAAGGGAAAGGGTATGGAGGTGTACTAAGGAAGGTGGAGTAATAATATGGAGTGGGTCAATATCAAGAGGAGCTGGCTCAAATTGTGGAAGATGAATGGAAGAGGGTTTTGTAGATTTGAAGAGATTGGTAATTATTGGAAAGAATGGGAACATGTTGGTTTAAATAGGTGTTTTACCTATCTAGCAATTAGTAGGTCCTATTCACATGCAAAGTACACTTAGGTCCTAGGAGGGAATCTTTCTAGATGGTGTTAGTTGTCACTAGATCTTATCTTATCTTTTGGAATTTAATTCTTATGTCCTAACTCATTTAATATTTGTTGAGGTATATGTCTCATTGTACAAGATTAAGATACATGTTAAGATCTTGTCTAATCTTATCTCACACTTTTCCTTTATAAGGAATACATCATTTATACATAAAGAATAGTTCATTTGAGTATGTTACACCTCATTTCTTAGTTACCAAGTTAATTTTACCTTTATGAGTAAAAATGGTACAGACACCGTAGGAGGGTTCCAGAAGAAATAATCTACACCATGCAGTAATAAGTCTACACAGCGGAAACAACATAGAAAATAGATATGCGAACATGAATCTTCATTATTATAGAATTCTTACATGTAACATTGGCCACGAGGGTGAGTATCTAGGGCTCACAGGCCTTGCATTAAAGTCTTACAACATACTACTAGCCAACCAACCTTATTGCATGCCCCCAAAGGGTTTATGCGAAAATATAATGAATCTCTCTAATGTTGTACTACTAACTAATGATCTACAAATGATTACAATGCTTATAAATATGCTCCTCAAACTCCAAAATAGATTTGCATCGACCACAAGGGTTGACGATCTGATGAATGTTAAAATATGAATGTCGGCCTCAAGGTAAGAAGACATATTGAAGTTCTAAGAGCGAAAACTTCTGCTAGGCAAATGCAAATTATCTGAAATTTGGATATGTAGTAGATATCGATGTGTAGGTGCTATATCTTGCTCCACAAGTTGAGAAGTTACAAAGATGTGGTAAAATATGGAATGAACTGCTAGTGAATGTAATCCTAGGAGAATGTTTCAAACCATACAAAGATTCCTTCAACTTTCAAACCAAATTTTCTTTACCTTTTACCATGAAATTATTTTGTTGTGACATATAAATTTCTTCCTCCAAAACATGATGAAGGAAAGTTGCATTCAGATCCATTTGTTCAACTTCTAATTCATAAGCTGCAACAAGTGATAAAAACAAACAAATAGATGTCATCTTTGAGCCATGAGAGAATATTTCATCATAATCATTTCCCTCCAATTGTGAATGCCCCTTTGCAACCAACCATGCTTTATGCTTCTCAACACTACCATCAAGACCGCACTTTTTCTTGAACACCCATTTACAACCAATAGGTTTTTTCCTTCAAGAAAAGGTTCCAAATCCCATGTGTTATTTTTATTCAGATTAGCCATCTCTTCATCCATGGATTGCATCCAAAAATTTGCATCATTCATACCCATAGCCTCTTTTACAATCCTATGCTCATCAATATTTGAAATTAAATAAAAAATACATGGGTAAACTAGAATCCAAAAATGAATAACCAAACCTTTATGGTTGCCACCTAACTCACATAGACCTCCTCAAAGGTTGAGGTTGAGGTTCTTCATCTTCTTTTGAATTTCCAAAGTTGCTAAAGCTCACCTCATCATCAAGACCCACAAATGACTTCAATTCTTCTTTCTTAGAGCTAGGATGAAGATGAACCACATCCTCTTTCTTTTCTTCTTTCTTTGGTTGTAGAGCAACAAAAGACAATTTCAATTCTATGAAAATAATACTTCTTTTATACAAGACTTTTTTTGCTAACAGGTCCCAAAGCTTGCACCCTTTCACACTAATACCATAATTGATAAAGAAACATTTTACTACCTTTTTCTCCAGCTTTATCCTCATTTCTCTCAGCACATGTGGATAAGACTCACAAAAAAATATGCAAAGATGTCTTACGAATGGATTCTTACTTGATCACACCTCCATGGGTGTCTTTTCAACAAGCATTGATGTAGGAGATCTATTAACAAGATATTAAGCAATGGAAACAACTTCATCCAAGTTGCATTAAGCATACTCCTATCCCT
Organism: Sequoiadendron giganteum; assembly: GCA_007115665.2. Lineage (NCBI taxonomy): Eukaryota > Viridiplantae > Streptophyta > Pinopsida > Cupressales > Cupressaceae > Sequoiadendron > Sequoiadendron giganteum. Next base: position 963,973,179 of record CM021100.1, read on the forward strand.
CTCCATCACCATCATGATCAACCTCTCTGCAACTCCATTTTGTTGAGGGATGTATGGATTTGTCTTGTGCCTCTCAATCCCATGGTCCTTATAGAACCTATCAAATTTTTTTGAACAAAACTCATCATCATTGTCAATCCTCAAAAACTTAATCTTTCTACTAGTATGTTTTTCAACAAGAGCCTTAACTCTTTAAACTGACTAAAGACTTCAACATTACTTCTGAGAAAAAAAAAATTTCCTTCTATTTTATTCGTCAATAAATGAAATAAAGTATACTAATTTTGAAATCAAAAGAACATTTACTAGACCAAAAAAATCAAAATGTATCAAATCCAACAACCTAAAAGATTTGTGAGAACTGAAATAAAATTGAACATGGTTTTGTTTACCATATATGCAGTGTTCACAAAAATCAAACTCAAGATTACAATCATTAAACCCCTCAATGAGGGATTTATTTTTCATGGCTCTAAGACCCTTCACACCAAAATGGCCAATTCATTAGTGCCATAACATTGTCTTATCCATAGGAAGTTTCATTTCCAAAGAATGAGCACCCCTAGGTGCCCAAAAAGCGTGATTATATGTAGATGATGCAACTAATGGTGAGGATGAAGACTTAGGAGTAACAAAAGAAATATTGCATTGAACTATGCATGCATCCAACTTGAACAAAGTTTTGATTTGAACACCCTTAGTAAGCACCATATCTCCTCTAATCATTTTTCACCCAGGTTCATTTGATAAAATAGTGTGCACACCCACATCATTAAATTTACTTATAAATAAGAGATTTCATTTTAAACTCGGGATATGTAGAGTACCATTGATCCCCTTCACTTGTCCATCAGGAAATCAAATCATGAATCTTCCATGGCCAACAATCCTCATATGAGAATTATCACCCAATTAAACCTTCCCACCATCAATTTCTTCATGCTTTTTGAACCAACCCCAATGTGAGATTACGTCAAAAGATGCACCAGATTCAATAAGACACACATCTTCTGATGCATGGGTTTCCAAGGTAGCAAAAAATAAATCATTGTCATCTTGTATAGAATAATTATAAGATGTCGACACTTGGCAGATATGTTTTATCACAAAGTGGGACGCCTATATTCCCATCTCGGGACACAAACATCCTTGTCACCTCCCATGTCACATTTCAACATGATGAAAACTCATTGTGCCAAGTCATACTAAATGATGAAATAAGATGTGCAAGAAAATACAACATAGATATTTAAATAAATAAAATATTGATTAAATCAATGCTAGGAAATTCTAAGGTTGAGACACCTTAATTTCTAACAAATTTCTTCATGTTTTGATAAGAGTGTGGCAAGGGTTGTGATTTTAATGGTAGGATAGGGTAGGGAGAGACAATACTGGTAAGAGAGGATCAAGAAAGATAAGTGAAGGGTAAGGGTTGAAAGGGTGGCACATAGAGGTAGGAGGTAAAACGATTTCCAAAAGGGACATAATCATAGTTAAAAGGAGGAGTGGATAGAGAGACATAAATGGTAGGAATGTGGTTAGATGAGAAGTAGGCATGTAAATTTATGTGAAGGAATATTGAGTGGTAGGTAAAAGAAAAGAGGTTGGATAGAAGACAGGGATGAAGGTAGGAGAACTAGACTATAAAGGAACATGAGTGTGGATAATATATCCTATACCTTGTAATATCTCTATGCCCTCAAGATGGGTGATTATGATATGTGTTAAGGACACTACTGTATTTGACTCCAAATTCCAACGAATGTTCATCGATATTTCAACAAACTATTGTCGAAATACCGATGAAACACTCATATGAATTTCCTCATTTTTTTTTCATCGCAATTTCGACCAACTTTTATACATTGTAACACATAGTTCATCATGGGAATTACAAAGAGGTTGAAGACACTGTTGCAAAAAAATAGAGGTATGACAAAATAGTGAAGTAACATAAAGTTGTGAAAGAGAAGATTGAGACATTCATATGAAGGACAACCATCAAACAAAGGTTTTAATCAAGACATAGTCATCCTTGGATAAGTTGAAATAAATTCATGAATATAAGAGGACAGTTTGCAAGATAGTCATATACATTGTAAAGGACAATGAATAATGTTTTAAATTATTACTCAAAGAAAAACTAGTAACCTAATCATAATATCTGAACTCCATTGCATAATTTTTTATTGAAAAAGGAAAGTACTGTGCAGCTGAATACAAAAAACTCATCTTATAAATTCGAATAGCAAGCACAACCTACAAACTGGATTCTAATTTTGCTAAAAACAAAAAAATCAAACTAGTGAATATTAAACTACACACTAGAATCTAATTTTGTGGAAAATCAAGAATTTGGTGAGAAAAATTACCTGCAACTTGCGTCTTGGATACTTAGCTAGTGTACTAAAAAATAGGATTGCAAACCCAAAATTATTCTCACTCTGGAAATTCAATACAAAAATACATAATTTTATCTTGGATACTTAGCTCTTAGATAGTCAATAAAACAATATGAGCATGATTATGAATGGGTTTACCTGGTCCCACTCTTGATCTCCATGTTTGAGAGCCTTCTCTTTAAGACCCCATGAATCCACTTTGATCCGTTGCTGCCAAAAGAGATATTAATGAGTAAACAAGGAGCCACATTTAGACAAACTGGTTGTTGATTTCTTCTAAGAAATTTAGAGACTACAAAAAGAAGATGCCCGATGGGGATCATGTGGGATTTCTATAGAAAGCACTACAATATGCCCTCGAGCAGCAATGAAAAACTTTGGATTAGCTTCACAATAAATCCAAAAAGAATGACATTAAGGCTCCTGTTCATTAAGTTGATGGTATGAAGAACCAGATCCATATCCTCCTTGAGATACATATCATATTGAATAGAGAAACACAGTGACACAAGAAATCTGAATTGTGAGATAAAGCCTCCAAACCCTCTATGGAAACATGAATTTTACCAAATAATCAAAATTTTAAATTTAAGTAATACCCAAGAAAAATAATTCCATACAATGCAGCTACACACGAAACTTACAGATGAGACTGATCTTCCACTTTTGATTCTCCTTCTTATTCCATTTGAAGAGGAAAACCTCTGCCCCTTGATTCAACTATGTAATTTTAGCATTAACAAATAAAAATATTTTTAGCACAAGAAACAATCCTCACCCATCTAAACAAGCACTTGCAAGACAAGCCCAAAAATCTAAATTTATCACAATCAAGTAAAGATTAAATCCTTATAATCAATCACAGCAACTGGAAAGTATTAATTGGATCAGTAAGAAGAATCATATAATTAGGGTTGGGCACTATATAAACCACTACTATCACAACTATTGAAACATGCTCAGGTATTGGGTCCTCTCTCCTAGATTAAATTAAGAAAAATATTATTGTAAACATAATATGTATAGAAGAATACGAATGTAAAGGAAAATGGATATTAGCAAAACATAAATGTAAATAAAAGTAGTGTGAGCAGAAAATAAATCTAAATTGGTCTTGAATAAATAAAATCATACCCAATTAACATTAAGTTATACTGACCTTGTACTCATTTTCATTATCAATCTTTAAGGTTACTTTGATGCCTTCTATAGAAACTCTCTGGCCACGAGGCAAGAGAAGGCCAGAAAACCAAGTGTATATTGATGACTTCCTGACAGTCAAAAAGAAACAAACAACCAGTCAACCCTATTAGAACAAAATAATCTTATGAATTGATTTTATTTCTTTTATTGGCTAATGGATAGTGGACCTAGTTCTCTTGAATTGAGATACTACTAAGATGTGTTGACTGATGATTTTAGACTACCAATATTCTGCTTCAATATCTATAAGTTACTTTTTTCTTAAATATATTCAAGATAACTCTACAAAAAAAATCCCTGTTCTCTTAGAAATTATGTAGATTATTTTTTTAATACTTCTCCATTTTGATATTTGCTTTCAAAAATTCATAGAAAGATATGTAATGCCATATTTTAATTTTACTAGTTTTGTAATTATAGGATATGATTCTGTGAACCCCTGAACCTGCAAATGCACAAGAGCAACAAACATGGTTAATATTGTTAAATCAAATGCATGTAAACAAGTATGAGAGACTCCCCATGAAATCCATCTATTTAAACTAAAATTAGGAACAAAGATGAAGAACACAATACAAGAAATGAAATTAAATCCTAATTAAGCTAATAGATTGATGATCCCATGGGGGAATCGGTGCCAATGAAGTGTTGCAATTGGCCATTTCCCAATTCCTAAGTTGCAATGTAGATTGATTGAGCAATGGTCAAATATTCAAAGAGATTTGAGCATAACCTTGTTATAATTTATGAAAATGGTGAATGATTGAGTGCAATGGGAAAAATCAGCTCTTAATGTGAAGAGGGTAACTTTGCATGAAGATTGTGGATGATGATGAAGTTGAGTATAATAAGTCTACTCAAATTGTGGATGTTAGAATAAGAGGAAGAGTCTCTCATTTATAGACTTCCAAAATGGAAGAGAGAGTTGAATTGAGCAATGTGGGATCATTCAACATCCAATGGCCAATTGCCACTTGTCAAGATGTGAATGGTTGAAGAATGAGCACATTTTGGTCAATGTGCATGATAAATGCCATTGGATTCAAATTTGAATTTTGAATGTGACATGTTGGGGGGAGAGAAGAATGGAGTTAATGTCACTTGGCTCAATGCACAAGGACATGTAAGAGGAATTGAATGCCTTGTTGGAAGGACCAATCTCATTTGAATTTGAATTCAAATTGAGGGAATATTCCCTTTTTATGCCATGAGAGGGGAAATAGATGAATTAATAAATCAAAGTAATTGATTTATTGTGCAAGTTGCATTCTCTAGAGAATGTGACATAGATTAAGATTAAATTAATCAAAGTTTAATTAATTTAATGAGGAATTAGGAGATGTAACAATTTAGACTTAAATTTATGAATTGATTTAAATCAAATTGAGAGGAAGGGTTTAATTAAATAAATTATTTTGATTTATTTAAATAAAGGGGATAATGTTAGATTAAATTAAATAAGGTTTAATTTATTCAATTTAATAAGAAGACTTTAGGGATTTGATTAAAATAAAATGAATTATTTAAATAAACGAAGATGGTGACTTAATTAGATAAAGTTGATTTATTTAATTAAGAGATGAAGAGTGATGAATTTAATCAAATATATATTATTCGATTAAATTACTAGCAAAAGAGATGATTCAGGATGAAATAGTATTAGTAAATCAGGATCTAGTGTGTCAGATAGAATTATACATTTTCCATGTCTACAGATTCCAACAATTGTGAAATGCATTAGCAATATGCTGGATGAATGAACTAAACTATGCAATTGGCAAGTGTAAATCCAAATTCCTTAACCCTTTCCAACATCCTTCTTTCATGTTCTAAAACATGTGCTTTGGAACAGGGCATGAAAATTCATCTAAGTATAATGAAAAGGAGATTTTTGTCAGATATTATATTATAGTAAGTTGAATAAATGTAAGTAGAGAAATTTTTGCATACCTGCAAATGGTACAAAATTTCATGGTTAAGTGAAAGCCTCCCATCAACAACAAGATCCAAATATTCATGTATCTATCTCAATCGAGCCTCTAAACCCTTCAGAGCTGTCAAATTTTCCACTAGCTTGTTATGCACAAAAGTCAAATTTTAGAGTTATGTCCACTAAAAACAAAAGAAACAGAGCTTTGAAACCGAATCCACACACAACACAATGTTCATAGTGAAAATTTAGCACTTTCTTTCATCTTTGCATATTGGGTTGATGCTTCAAACGTTGCATTTCTTATATTGAAAAGTGCATTACCTTATTAAGCTTCTCTTTGTTTCGAGAATAGTTTAATATTATCTACTTAACAAGGCCAACCACGTGAAGGTGGAAGCACATTTGGCCCCTTCCCCCCCCCTTATATCACTCTCAATTCCCCATACCTGATCATATAACATTAATCATTCATCCATTAATAACATATAACATTCATTCATCCTGCATTAATAACATATAACATTCATTCATTAACATATTCACATTCATTCATTCATCCATTAATAACATATCACATTTATTCATTCACTAATAACATATAGCATTCATTCATTAAGATATTCGCATTCATTCATTAACATATAACATTCATTCTTTTAGTTTTTACATATTATCAAAAATATGGTTGTCATAATATGATTACAATCACTTTTTTTTGTTTCTTTTTTGCAGCTAAAAAAAGTTGAAGTGGAGTACCATTATCTAAATCATGTGTCCCCCCTTCAGTTGTTCTTATCTTTTCTCGTGATCTTAATGTATGCCTAGTCGTGTACTCATGACGTGGACGTCGTTGCAAAGGGGGTCTACTGCAATAGCAAAGAAATGTTAAATTGATATGTTTTATTATTATTGTTACAAGTATTGCATTAATTAAAAGAACATTAGAGTGGTGATATTTACCTGATGGGGCCACATCATGTTCCTGATCGTGTCTTATAGACTCATGCTCAACATGTTGAACACCCTTTAAATCCTGATCTAGAGTTGAAACATGAAAGGTTACATTAATTTTAATACACCAATTGCAATTAAATATGTTTAAAAGAAAATTAGAGCGGACCTCTTTACCTGATGGGGCCACATCATGTTCTTGATCTTGTCTAGCCTAATCATTCTCATCATGTTGATCATGTTCTACATGCTCTAAAGTTGAAACACGAAAGGTTACATTAATTAGTACACCAAATGCAATTAAAGATGTTTAATTGTATTGATCCATATTACATTTTGTATAGCACATGAATACTTCTAGTACCAGGATGCACACCATAACCTTCATCTACAGGTTGTGCTCCACCCTCACCAGTTTACATTCCAATGTCATGTGCAGTATTATCATTGCTTGTCTTTTTAAAACAAATAGGCACATAATTACTTTATGGTGGAAATTAATATTGAATAGATTGCACAAGTATTCAATTTTAAATAAACTTTATTGAGTTTATTTAACTGTGTGTTGGATGCAGTGGAAGATTGTGTTTTCCCAATCAAGACTCTTAGGCATTTAGTTAAGGCTCCATAGCCTTGTTGGAAGGCAATCTTCAAGTCCTCTTTTGTGGGCACTATGTTGAATTCAGAGCCCTGTATTTTTGCATAAGATCATGAATTTTGCTTCTATGGTGTGATAAAACCAAAAAAAAATTCAATTTATTCTTTGGATGCAATATTTCATTTATTGATACTTACAATTCTTGCAGCTAATTTCATATAACCACCAAAGCCAAGTTTGTGTTGCCCGTATTTTTCTAGTCTTGCCTTTGTTGCCTTCGATGTGTCGAGCATCCTATGAAAAGTTTGAAATATGTTAGATTATGTAAAAAGAAAGAGTGATCAATATGTAATTACATTTTTGATAGTATCACATACCTTCTTTGGCCTGGTGGTGTCTTTCCTTTTTTTTCTTTTCAGCCTTCTCCTTTCCATCCAACACCAGGTCCTTTCACTCCCTCTCTGAAATCATGGGGGGATGCTCGTACTTTCTCTTCTTCGCTAAATGTGACCTATACTGGTCCCTGATACTTTAGATAGGTACTAGCTTTCTTAAGGACCTTGGTACAGTTGAATTTTTTATCACCGAAGAGCACATCTAAACGGTTAATGAGCTCATCTTTTAAATCTTGATTTTGGGCATTCCATCATGTACGTATGGTGGGCCTGAAGAGCTTCAATGTAATATCACTTAGATGTTTATAAAAAACATCATTTCTTTCAAAATGATCATGGGATCATTAGTCTAAAAAGAGTGATCAATAAGTAAATTTCAATTGGATTATATATAATAATAATTAAAAATAAATAAAGTACTTGGGACCTTCTCTATCTTTATGGGAACGAAATCCTTGATCACCACAAATGTGATCAGAAATTTTCCCACACTAGTAATATGGGAAGATCCAAGAAATGCTGCTAAAACATCACCAATACTAGTGGCCTCTGCATCCCCAGGTACATGTCCTAGTGCATGTTCTAGCATGTGTTTGCTGCTAGAGGGTGCACTACCCGATGCGTGCATGATATGTGTTGCCGACATATCAGTCGACAATATATGCACGGAGGATGGTGTCAGATGATGTGATGCATGTGTAGGAAGATCAAGATCTACACTTTTACCAACCCCTACTCCCCGGGCAACACTTACAGTACCCTGATCATGGCCAGCAACATCATGAGGACGCAAATAATCTTGTAAAAACAATACATATTTTAGTTCATGACATAAAAGAGTATAAAATATAAAACCATGAATGAACTTATGTTACAATTAAAGATCTCATGATAGCTTGCAAGTTTTCTGCTCTCTCAGTCAATATTTTAACCCTTTCTCTTATCTCATATGTTTGAGGCATTATGAATATCAACTAAAGGATTTCTTCATTGCATTTTTTTGGGTCTTCCTCATCATATCCACTAGGTTTGCAAAATATTCGATGTCATCATCACATAATAGTGAATGCACCTCCCTATGGATGATCTCCTCTCCTAGTGTTGGTGCCTTTCCCCAATTAGCCAACTGTGACAAGAATATTAAAAAAATTATCAAAATTAACCCAATAAACTTATGAAAAAAATATAATAATAAAACATTTTGCTCATATCTAATTTGTACAATTATAATGAGGTAAACCTGTCGAGTAGAAGTGCCTAAAGATGCATCGTGGTCTGTTCTTTAGGTCAGAGACTTCCTCGTACGATCAATGTCCCGTTGTGACAAAAATCAAATATAAAAAAATTACCGAAATGAAACCAATAGACTTACGAAAAAAACATAATAATAAAATGGTATATTGGAGTCATTAATTGGAAGTTGATTAAAATGGTATATAGTACATACTAACCCCATAGTAACTATGTTTATATCTAAATGATTCAAATTGTAATCAATTAGCAACTCTTCCCCTGAAGTTATTGATTTTATCGCACATACAAATACATGGGTTCCCTCTCGCGCCTCGAATATGCAATTGGGTTTCTTATTTGTTGACCCAGGTCATGTATTATTTATAAACCCTACAATATTCTCTGATGTTTTTGGCCTTCCATCAATGTACATAGCCACTCCTTTATTTTGATCCTTATCTTTTAGTTGTATATAATTTGTTGACAGTGCATACCTACGCATACTTCATGTATATCGAACCAGCTGCATCCAATCTTTGTAACTGTAATCGGTTCTGAAATACTCCATCAATTTAGTAACTTTTTCGTAGCAGGCCCTTATGCCATCCATGAAAAATAGGCCCAAACCATCTAATGACGATGGTGTTATGCGATATATCCACTCGTTGACACAAAAATCAGTGTTTATTGGAGGAAGTTCCTTGGGTACCCATTGTTTCTGTAGATGTGTGTACCTCAAGAGCACCTCAATGTCGCCTGTTCTCTCATCATCATAAGAACATGACCCCTCTTCAGCAAGAAAAAATTCCATGAGTTTACAGAATTTTCTTCTAATCTTTTGACCTCTAGTTGATCTCCCTCTTTTAGACCTACTACATGTCTCGCTTTCCTCTTCTCTTCCTAAATTTCCCTTGCTCTTGGAAAACAGATCTAACAAATACCTATTTGGTGGTACCTACACTCATAAGGATTTTGGATGAATTTCTTTCATGGTGATGCGATCCCAAGGTGGCATTATGATTAATCTATCATTTCATCACTAGAATTTGACAGGGTATAAGGTAATCAAGTCTTGATAGATTGCAAGTTATTGTTACTACCATCCAAATGTGTCCATCACAAATCAAATCTACTTAACGTTTTAACTCCAAAAATTTGTAACAAGTGTTAAATGTGACTACGGTCCACCAGTTACACAACCAAGGCCTTAAATGTATTCTCTAATTATAATCAAAGGACTTTTTCTCTTCATTCAATTAAATAAACTTGAAGGGAAACACCACCAATTGGTTTATTGGACACCTACATGACGAAAAATAGTAGCAAATTTACATTTAATTTCCATATGTCTAAGTGGTTAACGAGGAGGGAGTGTGTACTAGGCCTAGTTAATTCAACATAAGTTTATGCTTTGGCAATAAAAAAAATTAAGTCATCTTAAATCTTTCTATGTCTAATTGTTAAGAGACTTTTGGTATGTTTTAAGGTAGGATGAGTGGTTGCATCAATGTTCTAGTTCTCTATGACAAGGTTTCAACATCTTAAAATAGTGAAATTTAGTGCTCATAGTCATTTGAAACAACAACATTTTGATTATGTATGATGGTAGGATTTGATAACTTAAAGGAATTGGCTACCCAACAAACTTAAATTTAAAAGAAAAAAATTCAATTTAAGGGATTAGCACTTTCTTTCATCTTTGCATGTTGGTTTGATGCTTCAAACGATGCATTTCTTATCCAAATTCTATCATATTTTATTCCCATCCCATTACAATTGTTGCAATTGTTGGAGGAGTTGATACCAAAATTTCATATCAAATACCACGTTCTTGAAGCAACTTTTTGTGTTTTTACTATTTTTCTGAAGTTATTTTGTGTTGTAGGGATCCGTACAAGCTTGAAATTCTCTGAGATCATTGGTGTAGATAAATATATGTGTTCCCTTTCATTTGCATTTTTTTTGAAGTGTTAAATCACTGTTTTGTGGGAGAAAACAATCAAATACAGGGACTGCCATGTTTGGCCTATGTAAGGGTTTGAGGGCTAAATAGAAATGACATCTACCAATCGACCCACTGTCTTGGAACTATAACTCGGTGGATTGGTGTTAAACATGGTATGATAGAGTTTCATTGCATTTAGGGGTCTATTAAAAAAATAAACTTGGCATTGAATTGATGCCCTAGGGCTGACAAGGGCAATTTTCTTGTGAATTTGTGGTTGTTAAGTCAGAGTTGATCAATTTGATGGATATCTTGGTAGAGTCATGGTGACACTACTTGATTTTTCAATATCTACTTCAAAACAAAAATATCTCTAACAACTCTAAGAGTTATAATGGGATGGCATTAAAGAAACCTTCATATGAAGAATCTTCTAATGAAGGGCCTTTGAATTAAGGTCTTCATTTGAAGGTCCTTCATGCAAAGGTTCCTTTTATAAAGCATTTTGGACATGAAATATTTAAAATAAAAAATACCTTCATTTGAAAGTCTTGACATGGTATCATTTTTGAATGAAGGTTCTTCATTCAAAGGTCATGACGACATCACCTTCAAATGAAGGTTCTTCATTCAACTAGTATTTTGTAATTTTGAAGTTTTGGGATTATTTTTTTGCCTCATCCCACAAGTGGGAAACACTATTGTGCAATCACTCATTAACAAAAAGATGAATGTGTGATAATAATTTAGGGTTAAAAATAAATCCATTTGAGCCTTTTGTAAATGAAAGGACATTTGATGCAATCATATGCCTTGTCAAAGTTTTAACTTAATAGTAAGGGCATCATGAGTAGTTTGTTGGGCCCATTCAACAACCATTGATGCAAGGATTGAATTATCTAGAACGTATCTACTATCAAGAAAGCTAATTTGTTTACCTATATGACTATATGTCAAGCAATAGGTTTAATTTTGATGGCAATGATATTGACAAATCTTTTGTAATCTAGGTGTTGAGAAGCATAATTGGCCACCATCCTAGGAAAGATTCTTCATTCTCGCTTTTAGGTGTTAAAATTTAACAATACCTTGATTGATGAAAGAGTCCAAAGAGCTTTTCTCCATGGTATCCAAGTACACATAGCAGTGGTATTATCTTATATGATTGGGCATGATTTAAAGAACTTAGTTAGGAATTATTCATTTAACCTAAGGTTTTCTCATAATGCCATCATTGGAAAAGTATGATCAAATTCTTCTATTATGAAGAATTTGAGTTCTTCAAAGATTATATTCCTCTATTCATAATTTTTAAGGGTTGTGTGTGGAGGAGGTTATCACTACCAAGAAGGGAGGAGACCTTTCCTTGCATATGTTTGTGGTGGAGGTATTAAAGAAGAATTGTATGCCTATATTTCCTTCATTAGATCTAGCTTAGCCTAACATATAATTGGGCTCCTTTGCCCGTATAAACTTTCATTTGTTTGAGTTTATTTTATGTAAGAGTAATTCCATGCTATGTTGAAATATAAGAGGTGGAGGAGGCCAAAAGGAAATAACCCCTTTTTAGTTGTACTTTCGAATTTTTTCTTATTGTTTTATATTTTTAGCAACTTTGTGGACATAAGATTTGAGATAGATCGTACAACAAAGAATTACATGTTTCCACCAACAACCAAGATGTGGGTAGATTATGGGAGTTTTTCCAAGACCTGAGGTTGGTTGATAAAAATGTGAAAGACTAAGCTATATTTTTTTTTTGTCTTATCTTATACCATTTTAAGACAATGGGGGTGCCAATGTACGAGAAGATCTTTGGAAACTAGGCATGGAAATTGCAGGTTAAAGAGAATGGGGGTGTCAAACTTACAGTACTCATTGTCCCTTAGTCGTTGATTTTCCCTGAGTGCCCTCAACCTCATCCTCAGTGCTGGTATTGACCTTGTTTTCACTCCTCCATACTCTTCCTCGATGCTGGTATTGACCTTGTTTTCACTCCTCCAAAATCTTCCTCGATGCTAGTATTGACCTTTCACTTCTCCAAATTGATGAGCTAAAACCTAGTTTCATTAAGTTTTTAGAGTATTTGAATTAAATTTAAAACTATGGCACCATTTAGCTAGGTTTTAATATTCTACAATATAGCTAAGTATATATTAGCTATATTCCACAATTCCTCCAATCAAAATATTCCAACTCAAGAACCTTTACAACTCATTTTTTTGGCCCCACCATGTCCTGTGTCATCAAATAAATCCATGCATCAACATTCCCTTGATATTGCAATCGTTAACCATCTTGCAACTCTTGATCACGTGATAGCAGGCAACCGTAGATCTTGATCTTTAGTGAACTTTCTCATTCAGACGGTTGACAACTTTGACCTTAAAATTCGAGCACCTTTTCTATTGAGATTAAAATATCTCCGCTGATTTTAAGCATGTGCATTTTAGATCCGCTTTAGCAGCTCACCAGTTAATATATTAAGGTCATCTTAATATATTAAAACATTCATAATGTTCTTTCAGCCTCTTTGAATGTGATAGATGGTGCCTTCCTGTGATATCGCAATCAATACAATATTTCAGATAAGGGCTTCACGGCATCACGAGGACCTGTGAAAACCTGACACGTAACACATCGTTGGCACAACAAAAGGGACCTACCTAGGATGACAACGATGCCCATAAGTTGTTCATAAAGACATGACCACGGGGACATTAGATCTAGGAAAAACTTAAGGAAAAGATAAAAGGTTGGCCCGACATGGAAATAAAACCTAAGGATATAACACAACCCCCCCTTTAACGATATAACAACCCTCAACCCATTTTCACTTAGGCCCAAAAAGTAATGACGAAATAGAACCGATGTAAGGCTTAGCACAAAAGGATTGCAAATGCAAAAACCCTAAAACCCTAAAACCCCAAGCCATGAAAACCTGACAAAGAGTAAAATTAATTGGATACAAACAAAATTATTTCACTAAGGCGAATAATTTTGTCAAGGATCACTTTGAAGTGATATCACATTCTTTGTATTTTTTACATTGGAATACAAATCATATTTAATTTCACACCAATATACTTCTTTCATAAAGATATTTGTTTGATTTTTCCGTGCTATTTTCATCTAAAAGTTTTTAAAAAATGTATTCTATAATATAGAATTATTTTCAAATTGGGACAAAAAAGATTCTAAGAGATATATGTAATCATAAATTTTACCATCAAAAACCTTTACAATGATCACTTTATGCCTTTTAAAGGCCTTTAGACCTCAACCACCTCTACAACTGACTTTTTAATCTTTTATGATCGCATGAAACATAAAACACACTAATTTCAAGGTTGTTAACATCACTATTGAAATGTTTTAATTTTTTGACCTTTCAAATGTACTGGAACTCCTAGGACACCTCTAAGACCATTCTATTGGCTTGATAATAGCCTTATTATTGACATGACACTAACCTTGCACCCTTTTACATGTAAATTCTCCAATTTTCCTTAAAAAGGCTACAAAACTTTTTAGTGCAAGACTCAAACTCATAACTCAAAACTTCACCTAGAACATGACTAATGGTCTTGAGTGACCTTATTTACAATAAAACATTCTTGAAATGCCTAAACCAACCTATTGACCTCCCTAATTATCATCACATGATTAAGCATAGAAGATGTGGTGTAGGTGCTCCTGCACCACTACCCCATCCAAAATTTTCTCACATTACACAAAGCCACAATGTTCGTCCAAGATAAGCCAATCAAATCCTACCTTATGTGTCATAGTAATCAAATTGGAGATGATCCCAAAAATGACATTGCGATGGGTGATTGGTCTAAAAAATCTAAATGACTTTGCAATTATTTCACTACTATGATCAATGTGTCATCTTTTATGAAATTTCCAAAAACACTATTCATTATGATCATATGGAAATTTCTAGGAGAGCTAAAATAGTTGTAACATCATGAATTAAAATTAAACATTAAAAATTACATCATGAATTAATTATGTAATGGCATAAAAATTAAAACCATCATGAATTAATTATGTAAGTCAAATATAATTATTTCAAGAAATTAATATCAAATAAATAATACAATCGCATACTTCATACATTTCAATGTCATTGATCTTCTTCTTCATCCAAATCTTTGTTTCTATCATTCGATCCAGATTTGATATTGTAAGGATTGGTCATATCATCATCATCGTCATTGATATTAGTTTCAATAATTTCATCATCCACACAGATATCATCTTCATGAACATTAACTCCTATATCATCATGATCTAGTTCCTCCTCTTCGACATCCTCGTCAAGCACATCATCAGCTAACTGTTGATCTTGATCATCATCTACGTCATCTTCTAGTTCTTTGGTATCTTCTTCTTCCACCACATTATACTTTACCAACCTTCCTCTTGGATCATGTCTAACAACAAATGACCAACCCAGTTTACTTGGAACCTCTGAGTAAAATACCTGCTCACATTGGCTTGGAAGAACATAGGGCTCATCTCCAACTCGCTCGATTGACCTTGTATTAACCATGGTAAATCCATTATCATGTTCAATAACAATTATCTTGGGATCATTTTCATTCAATTGTAGCCTGTACCATAGGATGACGAACAAAACTAATTTGAAGGACTTAAAGTCACACTCAAGTATATCATCAAATCCCATAGTATCAATTTTCTGAGACTTCTGGATGTATGTCGCTTCTAGATGAAACATTAGTCACCCAAAAGACTACAATTATCCCAAAATCACAAGTTTTCTTCATGTCATCCAACTTTTTGATTTGAAATTTATGACCATTGCACCACATAGCCTTGTGGTGTTTCACCTGCAATATGTCAAACATGTAAAAATTATTTCAATATCGTCAATTGATAAACATAATTATTCTTGGTCGAATGTATGCAAATAAAAAAATATCAACATATATATATACATCAATATAATTGAAAATAATTAAATAATATGGGTGATTAATATATGTATACGTACCTTTTTGTCTCTTAAACCATATGCTAAATCAATTTTCCTTGGTGTAACATTGGAATCTCCATTACGATGAGCTTCTTTAACCAGTAAAGCCACACCTTCCCATGTTAATGCGTGACTAGATTGTTGACATCGTTCAATCCATACCGTCATCCAATCAAGATTGTTTGCAACGTACAAATATAGTACACCCAATCTCGACCAACTGTATCAAAAAAAATGAAATTCCCAAAGGACGTATAATTAGTTAATTACCACGGCATACAACCTTAATTTATAATTGATGTATATTGAAGATTAATAATTAAATAAGTGCAATTTACAAAAAAACCAAATGTAAAATGTATTATAATTAATCTACATGGTCATCTTATAATTACCTCTCACTTTCGTCAATCTACCTTTCCCCATCAGGTACTCCCCTTCAAATTTTTTAATGGAATTGGGATCCCAAATGCGATCTACATGGATCTTTGTTGCAAAGTTAGGAAGATATTCAATAATACACCATGGTCTGGTATACCATATATCCCTCCACCATAGAACCCTCAAGATGTGCTCTTTGTCTAACCAAAGCCTTCAAACATTTTAAGTGCCTCTCAACCATCCACATTGACCTTGTGTGTACAGGTCCACACAATTTAATCTCCTCAACTTGGTGTATGAGGTAGTGTTCTTGTGCATTGAAACATGTCAAAGGTAGACACTTTTGCATTTCACACATTAGACGAGGAATTTTTCTCTTCCAATAATTTATATCTTCTTTATGGATTCGTTTAGGTGAAAACCATCTACAATTGATTCAAGGCACAAATATATTAATGAGATTTAACAAAAATATACAATATATTACATAACAAGTAAAATAAATGGCAATTATAAGATTTATACAACGAATTGAACAAATATCGCTACTTACCTCATGTATTTTCCAAGATCATATATAACTTGCTTGACATTGTTGTCGAAGTTGTCTGGGAGAGATAGAGGTAGAACGTATTGCAACAATTGTAAAATGATATTTTCATTATTTTTCCAAAAGTAGTAAACATAATATACTGAAAAAGTAAATGCAACATACAAATATATATATAATATACCACAATAATTACCTTAATGAAGGTATGGCAATCATGTGTTTTCATCCCTGACCCAAATTCACCTTTCTTTGCTATGATATTGTTTATGTTCGTAGAAAATCCTATGGGAAATCGAATTTTTCGTATGACTTATTTTATAGCATTGCTTTGCTACTCTATTAATAACCAAGGAAGGGAACTTATATTAATTTTATCTTCATTTCTATTTAATTGAATGACATTTTTTATTGCATGATTGGCTTCCTGAATGTCACTACAAATTTTGACAATTTTTTCTTTGTCATGCTTTCCATCCAATATTTTCCATAATGTTTCTGTTATATTCTTTCTGATATGCATTATATCAAACAAATGCACAATTTTTAGCTTCTCATAGTAGGGAAACCTACTAAATTGTTTGGGATAAATTTTTAGTCCATGTGGAAGTCGGCCATCAGTGCCTTGAAGACCTTCATGAAGCATATAAGTTAAACAAATTAACAACGACAATCATTGTCAATTATAGTATGAGTAAACACAACACAATATAAAAATATAAATTCCAAACATATCATGGGTATGTGCAGGATCATCATGGAAAAAACAGACTCTTCAGTGACAATGAAAATTCAGAAAAACCAGAGTTAGGCAACTTGACGTAAAAATTTGAATAAGTTATATATATTATTTCAAAAATATGTAAAAAAGGAATCTGTGGAAAATTGAATGTAGTTTCTAAAATACTAGGTTATTTTTTGTAAAAAAAATCTATTTGGTGAAAAATTGAAATTTCAATGCAGTAGTACTAAAATTTTAGGAAAAAAATAAGAAGTAGGTGTCTATCTGACCACCCTAACCATAATAAAATGATAATATTTTTTTATAATATTTTAGATATAAGTAGAAGACTCATGTTTGGATGTGATGCGTATTTTTTTGTAATTTTTTATCAAGTAAATAATTAATTATGAATTTTTTATTACAACTTTTAAAAAATACAAAAACTCGTATGTTTGACCACCTTAGCTTGGTCAAAACTTCATGAAATTCATTTTTTTTTAATCCTGTAGTATGCCAAACATAGAATGTGAAGCTTGTTTTGGATTCAAAAAATCTGATACCGTTTGAAAGCTATGGATGTTTTTCTATCAAACTATCAATCGGGACTTTAGTCGTAATTCTAATAAAAAAATTTTAAAAAAATTTATTAGATTCAAAGTGAAGTATAATTTATATTGGTAGAAATTTGAGAAGCTCCCTTACAAACCCTTTTTTTTTCATCAATTTTGGGTAAAATAAAAGTCATTAGCCACATGGGCGAAGTCTGGAAAAGCAAGGTAAGTTGTTAAACACGTTTTCATGTTGACTTCTTAGGATTGGCAGGTCCGAACCAAATTCCAAAGCAAGCCCGAGCCTAATCCCTGGGCACTAAATTATGTGTCATCATATCGGATATCCAATTCACCCGTTGAATCCGATATCTAATATGTTTTAGATATGAGTTTTAAAAATACTATACAATTTTTAATATATGATTTCAAAAATGCAATAAAGTTTATAATTTAATATATATAATATACAATATAGTTTATAATGTAATATATAATATAAAATTTATGATAATCTCTTACCAAATTATGTATTTAATATATAATATATAATATTATTATGTATAATATTTAAATATTATCTCAATATTTTAGTTAATCTATAAATATTTAAATATATATATATTATTAATATATAAAATATTCAAATATTATATCTTTCCCTCTCTCCTTCTCCACCTCTATCTCTCCCAAGTCTCTCACTCAATCACTCCTATCTCTCTCCCCTCTACCCTCTCTCTCTCCCTCCATCAACCCTAAACCTCTCTCTCTCTCTCTCTCTCTTCTAAACCCTTCTCTCCTCTCTCCCACTCTTCTTTTCTCCTCTCTCCCTCTCTCACTCTCCCACTCTCTTTTCCTCTCACTTTGTCACTCTCCCACTCTCCCCTCTCCCTCTCTCCCCTCTTTCCTCTCTCTCTCTCTCTCTCTCTCTCCTCTCCTTCCCTCTCCTCTCCTACTCTCTCCTCTCTCATTCCTCTCTCTCACTCTCTCTCTCTCAATCTCCCACTCTCCCTCTCTCCCTCAACCCTAAACCCTCTCTCTCTCCATCTCCCCCTCTCCCTCAACCCTAAACCCTCTCTCTCTATCTCTCCTTTCCACTCTCCCTCTCCTTCTCGCAATCTCCCACTCTCCCTCTCTCAATCTCCCACTCTCTCCCTCTCTCTCTCAGTCTCTCTCAGGTATCTCCATCCCCCCTCTCTCTCTTCTCTCTCACACACACTCCCTCTCTCTCTCCCACTCCCTCTTTCTCACTCCTTCTATCTCTCTCCCACTCTCTCCCACTTTGTTTCTCTCCCTCTCTCCCAGGTCTCTCCCTCCCACCTCCTCTCCCTCTCTCTCTCTCCCTCTCAAGTATCTTTGTCCTACCCCCTCTCCCTCTCTCTCTCTCCCTCTTCCTCTTCTCTCCTCCCACTCCCATCCTCTTATATTCCTCCCTCCCCACTCTCCTCTCCTCTTCCCTCTCTCAATCTCCCCACTCCTCTCTGCCTCTCCCTCGTCTCTAAACCTCTCTCTCTCTCTCCCTTCCTCCTCCCTCCTCTTTCCTCCCTCTCCTCCCTCTCCTCTCCTCCTCCTAATTATCCTCCTCTCACTCTCCCTGTTCCTCTCAATCTCCACTTCTCTCTCTCTCTCTCCTCTCCCCACTCTCCCTCTCCCCTCCCCAATCTCCCACTCTCTCTCCTCCCTCTCCCTGCATCCCTCTCCCACTCCCTCCTTTCTCCTCTCCCTCTACCTCCCTCCCTCCTCCCTCTCTCTCTCTCTCTCTCTCTCTCTCTCTCTCTCTCCCTCTCCTTCCTCTCTCCCTCCCTCTATCAATCCCTCCCACTCTCCCTCTCCCTCTCTCAATCTCCCACTCTCTCACTCTCCCACTCTCCCTCTCCCTCTCCCTCTTTCTCTCTATCCATCTCCCTCTCTCCCACTCTCTACCACTAACCCTTAGGTCTATGTGTGCACAAATTGGATATCCGATTTGTAAAACTCTGATGTGTAGAGCTAAAATCTTATCATTGCAAAACATTTTGAATTTTTTTCCAAATCAGATATCTGATTATATCGGATATTGTATTTGTGGGCCATAGAAAAACCCCATCTGGGCCATTTTTGTGCATTCCAACGAACCCTACATTCCATTTTGCAGCACTTTGAAGGTGATAAACATGCAATTTCAGACAAGAAGAGACAAAGATAAACTTTTTGGAGCATCTTGTACTTAAATTTGTCATAAGGAATTATTTTTTAGCATCTTTTATGAGGTATAATGGGGAGAAGCAATCATCGAAGAGAAAACGTAAGAGAAAGCTGACAAAAGAAAAAATTGAAGAATATAGACAAAGAGATAGAGAAGGTCATAGGAAGAAAATACAAGGTATGTTAAATATTGGTGAACTTGAGCCCTATGGTCTTTCAAGTGAAGAGGAAATTGAATATGTTCAAAGTGAAAATGTAGAACATGATATTGAAATTGGGAATGAAAATGTTCAAATTGATATTGAAAATGTTGAAATTGAAGATGTTGAACATGATATTCAAATTGGGAATGAAAATATTGAAATTGATAATGAAAATGTTCAAGGTGAAAATGTTGGAATTGAAGATGTTGAACATGATATTCAAATTGGGAATGAAATTATTCAAATTGATATTGAAAATGTTCAAGGTGAAAATATTAGAAATGAAGATGTTGAACATAATATTGAAGCAAGTGTAAATTATGTTTCACCAGATTACATGAGAAATGAAGAACCTTGTGTGGAAGAAAGACATATTCCAAATTCAAGACCTTCAAGGACCCCTAAATGGTTAGTTGAAATTGATGATAACATTATAAACAATTTTGAAGGAAATAGGTCAACACAAACTGTTTGGTTGTGAGTAGAAGACTTTTCAACCATTATTTTAGTGATAAGACATTGATCGAGCAATGCCAACTTTTTGTACAATTGCTAAAGATGCAAAAGATGAGACCTTTGCTAGCCAAATTGAAGATTTGTGTGAACAAGAAGAACGAAAAAAATTGTATTATTGTCAAAAATCGTTTTAATGCTCTCAAGTCTATTGGAAAAAATAACAAGGAAAAAGATAAGAGAGATGCTAGGAGAGTCATTACAACCGCCCTAGTAAGCCATCAATTGAAAAAGGCTCGCTTTATGAGACAAACTTGTATTGATTTTGACATAAATCATAAAACTTTGGATAGAGCACTTGCAAGAAGAGAAAGAATAGATGATCCTCTTAAAAATGATACATGGGCTTTTGTCAGGAGGCTTCCACATGTTGATAAGAAGCTAACTAGTAATGTAAAGCAGGTAATTCAACAATTTTGGCATGATAACTCTAGAGTATCACCCAATGCAAAGGATGTTTTAAAGTTAAGAATTGGCAGTCGAGACCATACACTGCATCCTAAAAAAAATTTGGAATCAAGCCAACCAATGTTGTTCAGCAAATTTATTGAAACACATCCAAATATGGAAATCTCACAAAGGACTTTTGAAGGTTTGAAGCCATTTCATTGTGTGCCTCTTAATATTCGTAATACTTATTGTTGCAAATACCATGTGGAGTTTTCAATGTACCATAAACTATTACGCTATATCCATTCTAATTTGGATACTAATGAAATGTTGTAGGAGTGTGGTGCAATGCATCTTCTGAAATCATCAAGAGACTTGCTAGATCTATTTTTATGTTCTAGAGATGATGGTTCTTTTTTCTATAGAAATGATTGTTTAAATGTGAAGTGCTCACAATGTGGTGGCTTGTCAAAAAAAATTCAATGTTTTCATGAGGGTTCCTAACATGAATTTGGAAAGAATATTGTTGAGAAAAAGAGATATGAGATAATCAAATATACTTTGCAGAGTGGAGGTGAAGGGTCTAGATGCGAGTTGGTTACGAAAGAATGCAGTATATTGTTGATTTTATTTTAGATTTTAAGAACAATATTTTCTACAAATATGCAAGACATAGTCATAGGTCTCAGTGGTTGGATCAACAATTCAGGATATGTAAGGACTCTTTTCCAATTGACACTATTATATCAATGGTTGATTTTGTAGAAAACTACACATTGCAACCACAAAATGAGGTACAATCTCAATATTACAATTCCATTCAGATTGCTATTTTTGTCCACATAATGTTTAGACATGCACCTGATAGTACAGAGGAGGACCGAAAGATAATCAGAGAGTATCATTTTTATATGAGTGATGATAGATCTCACTCATCCGAGTATGTCCAACATTGTTTCGAGAATTTTTTTGAGTTCTTGTAGGAGCATGATATAGCACTGGTCTGACATCTCATTTGGTCAAATAACTGCACAATTCAATTCAAGAATGCTCGTATGTTTTATTGGTTGAGTAGAATTCATGTAGAGAGGGGTGTACCTAATATTTGGAGTTTTTTTGAAGTTGGGCATGGGAAAGGGGAGCATGATGGAGCAGGTGCATGTGTAAAGAGAGCTCTAGTTAAGGAGCAATTGAATATTTCAAGAGAAAAATTCAATGATGCATGTTCTATTGTTGATTGGTGTAGTTCAACATTGTCACGGGGAGGGACACTTGATTCAACAGTGCACAGATTATTTTTGTTGGTTGAGGAGGGTATAGTGGGAGGTAGATTGGATTGTCATACAATCAAATATTCTTCAAATATGCATTCGTTTTGAAGCTCATATGCAAGCACATGGACCATTTGGACACAATAGTTGGCTTGTTTTTATCAGAGTTGTATTCAATGCGAGTGGGATCAATGCGAGTTAAGTGAGTCAAGTGAGTGGGTGGATACATGGGTTCCATAGTATCTAACCCCTTTATCTCAAACTATATCCATGACAAATGACACAATGGAAATTTCACTTGATTACGACTGTCTTTCAGATCTACTACAGCTAGGACATGTTTTTGCAGTTGTTGCACCATAGGGGAATGAAAAGAGATTAGAATATTGGTTGGCTCGATGTGTGTGGGTAAAGAACAAGCTAACACAATCAATAGAAGATGATGATGGATTTGTGTATCCTACAGGTTCAGTTGTGATTGCAGAAACTTGGTTGTGAACATACATGATTAGAAAGAATGGCATACCTACATTTGAATACTATGAGAAACACAAAACCATTCTCATGTATTCACACCTTTTTATAGCAACAAATTTTAAGTTGTTGAAGTATCATGCCAAACCAGAGACAAAACAACTATGGACACTTAGTAATGTTGATCATGAAGAAATATTGGATACTCTAAAGAAAAGAGATGACCCTTCAGGCACACTTGAATAGAATATTCAAGAATGGAAGGTGCAATGCTTAGGTTCATTATGCTTAAGTTCATTAGTGTTCTTTATTTAATACTGATATTTTGTATACTATTGCAATGCAGGTGTCTTTAATAGTGATATTTTGTATGTAATTTTGGGATATTTTCACATAATTGATCATGGACCTGTTGCAACAATAGCCAGCTTTGATCCTTTCAGAGATGTATCTAATAGATTACAATAATATAGATTGGTTATTCAAAGCATCTTTTACAATTTGCATTACCATCTCATCATCAATTAGGTCATTTAGAATAATATAGATTGGTTATTCTAAGCATCTTTTATAGTTTGCATTAGTAATTCATCATCATTCAGGTTGTTTAGATTAATATAGATTTGTTAGTCTAAACATTTTTTTTGTTGTGACAATATAGATTTATCATTTGACAACTTTTGCGATATTCCTGGCATGATTGATCATCGACCTACTATAACAATAGGCAACTCTGATACTTTCAGAGAGGTATGCGATAGATTACAATAATGTAGATTGGTTATTCTAAGCATATTTTCTATTGTATGTAGTTTAGTTGCTACCTTCATGGTTTGTACATGTGCTTGTCACTCCAGAACGTCAACATACTACTCTTGTGGAAGAATGTGCCCTGAATGCCTCCAATAGGCAAATTTTGTAAAATTTGAATTTTGAAATGTGAAACAATGTAAAAGGGTTATAACTATGTATAGGCATAATCTATATCTAGTGATGTTTTTTGAAATATGGGTCAAATTTTTGGCATTGTATAAAGGGTATGTTTAAAATGTAAAGAGCTTTTTGTACTTAATCGAGCTACAACCAGAGGTTTTCTTCCTGGTTCTTTTCTATTGATATGCTCATTTGAACCAATTTTTGTAATATCTCCTATTTATATATAATTACAATTAAAGATGATTTAAATTCTAATTTGATCGTCAAAACCAAACTTGGGTGCAACTTCACTCCCCAAACCTTGTCACACCCTATAAACTCATCAAACACGTCTATTAGGACTTGCAGAAGCTTGATCCAACCTTAAATTTTTTCCCCTACATTTCATTGACATTGGCATATTGTAACCATCATGGTTTCCAAGAAATAACCCTTCAAAGATTGTTGTCTTTTAGCACTTTGGACTCTTAACGAAAATCATCGGTCCAATGTAGCTCAGAGCGATTCGACGTATTTGGGTGCAAAAGAGGACCACACCTAGCATAAACCTACCCATCCAAACATTTTGGAACAATCTGTTTGGTCATACGATTTGGAGAATAAAAGTTGCACCACTTTGCAACTTTACACTACTTGCATTTGACAACTTCTCCCTCAACTAAAAACTCATTACTACGAGAAAATGCCTCCGAGATAGCAAAACCCAAGAGAGGTTATTGTAGATGGTCCCAACATGATCCCATATCCTCAGATGAAAATTCTATAAGCATCACGGTTTTTGAGAAATATCCCTTCAAATATTTCTGCCTTTTAGCACTTTGGACTCTTAAGGGAAATCGTCGGTCCAATGTAGCTCAGAGTGATTCGGCGTATTTGGCTGCAAAAGAGGACCATACCTAGCGTAAACGTACCAATTTGGACATTTTGGAATAGTCTATTTGGTTGTACGAGTTGGAGAATGAAATTTGCACCACTTTGTAACTTTACACTGCTTGCATTTTGACTTTCCCTCAACTGAAAACTCATCACCACAGGAAAACACCTCCGAGATAGAAAAAACCAAGAGAGGTTATTGTAGATGGTCCCAACACAATCCCATATCCTTAGATAGAGAGTCTTTAAGCATCATGGTTTCCAATAAATAGCCCTTTGAATATTGTTGCCTTTTAGCACTTTGGACTCTTAAGGAAATCATCGGTCCAATGTAGCTTGAAGTGATTTGACATATTCGGGTGAAAAAGAGGACCATACCTAGCGTAAACATACCCATTTGGATGTGTTGGAACAGTCTAATTGGTTGTATGAGTTGGAGAATGAAACTTGCACCACTTTGCAACTTTACACTGATTGCATTTGGCAACTTTTCCCTCAACTGAAAACTCATCACCATGAGAAAATGCCTTTGACCCCTAAGATAGCAAAAACTAAGAGAGGTTATTGTAGACGGTTCCAACACGATCCCATTTCCTCAGATGAAGAGTCTGTAAGCATCATGATTTCTGATAAATAGCCCTTCAAAGATTGTTGTCTTTTAGCACTTTGGACTCTTAAGGAAAATCGTTGGTCCAATGTAGCCCAAAGTGATTCGGCATATTTGGGTGCAAAAGAGGACCATACCTAATGTAAAAGTAACCATTCAGACGTGTTGGAATAGTCTGTTTGGTTGTGCGAATTGGAGAATAAAAGTTGCACTACTTTGCAACTTTACATTGCTTGCATTTGGCAACTTCTCCCTCAACTAAAAACTCATCACCACGGGAAAATGCCTCTGAGATAGAAAAAACCGAGAGAGGTTATTGTATATGGTCCAAACACGATCACATATCCTTAGAATGAGAGTTTTTAAGCATCATGGTTTCCAAGAAATAGCCCTTTGAAGATTTCTGCCTTTTAGCACTTTGGACTCTTAAGGAAAATCGTCGGTTCAATGTAGCTCAGAGTGATTCGGTGTATTTGGGTGAAAAAGAGGACCATACCTAGTGTAAACATACCCATCTAGATGTTTTGGAATAGTTTTTGGGTCGTACAATTTGGAGAATGAAATTTGCACCACTTTGCAACTTTACACTGCTTGCATTTGGCAAATTTTCCCTCAACTGAAAACTCATCACCACAGGAAAATGCCTCTAAGATAACAAAAACCAAGAGAGGTTATTGTAGATGGTCCCAACATAATCTCATATCCTCAGAAAAATATTCTATAAGCATCATGATTTCCAAGAAATAGCCCTTCCAAGATTGTTTTCTTTTAGCACTTTGGACTCTTAAGGGAAATCGTCGGTTTAATGTAGCTCGGAGTGATTCGGCGTATTTGGGTGCAAAAGAGGACCAAACCTAGTGTAAACATACCCATCCAGATGTGTTGGAATATTTTTTTTGGTCATATGATTTGGAGAATGAAATTTGCACCACTTTGCAACTTTACACTACTTGCATTTGACAACTTTTCCCTCAACTGAAAACTTATCACCACGGGAAAAAGCCTCCAAGATAGAAAAAAATGAGAGAGGTTATTGTAGATGGTTCCAAAAAAATCCCATATCCTTAGAGGGAGATTTTGTAAGAATTGCGGTTTTTGAGTAACAGTCCATCAAAGATTGAGGAATGTGGTGTTAGGACAAGGGATTGTCCTTGGTTGTCATATTTGGTTGTGTGGAAAATATATTCTACTATGGGGATGGTTCTAACCATAAAGAACTTGATAAAGATTGTGAAGAGAAGAGTTGAAGGGCATAGATACATGTCTAGTTGGAAAAATCTTATGGAAGAGCATGAAATAGAGATACTAATGTATGGATGTTTAGCTTTGTGTACTCAATTTTTGTGTGAAATTGTCAAATCTTGGGAAACACCATTTGCAGGTGTCAACAAAGACAAATAGTAGCAAGAAGATCCATTTGAGAAGGATCAAGCATGGAAAGACCAAGACAACGCAAAGCATGAAGGGTACCAAATCCCTCGGATGAAGATTTCCATGAAAGTGACTTGGATCGGGCTTGAATTGATTGTGAAGAAGATAGGAGTAGACCTATGGAGTGATTTATGGGGCAATAATCTTTTGTACTCGGGGAGTATGGTGCAAGAGCACCTAAAACATGTAAGATTTCATGAATTGACAAGGCCATTCCTCCTTATGTATAGATTTTACCTCAGAGGAATGGGCATGAATTAGATAGGGGTAGGCATAGGAATAAGTTTTTAGGGGTGATAAAGGGATTAGAGTGGTCTGAGAAGGATTCCTTGTTAAGAAACACAGATTTTTGTGCCTTTTGAGTAAGGCTAGAGAGTGAGTTTTTTAGAAGTTGAATGAAATAGGTTGGAACTTGTTGGAAATTGTTGGAACAGGTGTATTTAATGGTGTTTAAGAGGTCTAAGTGATTAAGAGTAACCTAAGAAGAGTAAAAGTGTGAAACCCTAGTTGGAAGGGGAGAAAACAAGGAAAAATTGGTGATTTTACAAAGAAACTGTAAGCCAAATTATGGGGCAGCATAATACAATGATGTTTTAATTTTAAGCAAAAAAAATTAAGAGGGAATGAAGTGGTTTTAGGATTGAGCGAGGTCAGAGCGTACAAGTTCCAATAAGCCCTACCAACAAGCCAGTGAATTGTTTGATAAAAATCTTTGGTCTACATGTATGAAAAAAGTGGTAGCATAGACAAGGTAGTGGGCTATTTGAAAACAAGCCTCAAAGAAATGTGGTCTCATATAATTCCATGACAAGAAAATACAATTGACAACTACTGGACTAGTTTTTAGTTATGCAATGTGAAGTAATTGCATAACTGCTTAGGTTGACTTTGTAAAAACTATATTGTAATTGATTTTTTTTCATCTATCAACATCTAGTTGCTAGTTATGCAATGTGAAGTAATGCTTTGGGTAACTTGAAAGATGTGAAATGCAATGTAATCAGTGATATAAATATAAACTACATAATATAACCATTCTTTTTTATGCTATTGTACTTTGATATTTAACTATTGCTCAAGATAAAATTTGCAAAGAGTTTAATCATGCACATGAGGAACAAATTAAATCTCAATTTTCAACTTCTATATATCAAATTATCCAATCATCAAGTGTATGTCCATATACAAAAATGGCATCAACGCCAACTCAAACAAAGTTTTATAAAATGTGGCATATGCCATCTCAATATCAATTCAAAATTTACAAGCTAAAATGTCTATCTCATCCTAAACTACTGGTGGATCATCAAAATGGAGCCTCTTTGAAGCACTTGTTGGCTCTGAAGGTAGCTGCACAAGAAAAATTCAAACCACAATTGAGATTAGTTATACTATATAATTTAAAATCAAATAATTAACATCAAAATCAATATACATTGAATTTTAATTGAGTTCTAAAATTGAAATCTTGATTACTTGAAATATACATCTCTTCAAAGGGTCAGGATTCCTAGAATATACAAAACCAACTTTTGAAATGTCAATCTATATATGTGAACAAAAACATAAAATTGATCCAAGTTAGCATACGATTATTGGTAATAGGAACATATTTACCAAACAAAAAATAAAATAAACACATACCTCTTTAGGTTGATCTTTTTTTTATCTCTTTCAAGTGTTTCGACACCTCCTCCTTGAGGTGTTTCAACACCTACTCCTTGGGGTGTTCCAATACCTACTCCTTTAGGCGGTGTGTCACTTTTCAACAATGATGTATAGCTCATAATTGCATGTACATAAAAATGAAAAGTACATATGAAAGTAACAATCTATGTCGATGTATGTATAATCAATATAAGATCTTAAAAATCTTAGTTCAATCCAATTTGAGTTCAATTACATTCCCCTTACCTAACTTTGCACCTCCATAGTCTAGACGAGGTTGCACCTCACTCGCCCTAGGTATTTCCTAAAAGAGGAAAATAAGATAAACATATAAGTTATTATATAATTTCATTAATGACAATTCAAATGACAAGCAAGTATATAATAAAAAATGTAAACGAGTGAGTGCGAAAAAAAATGTTGTGTGTGTGTCCAAGACAAATGAAAAGGACCTAAAGGTGCTATCAGTCACCCGTGCAAGCTCCTCCTCGGACATCAACTGTTAAATATACCATTTAAATAAATATTAGTACTTGATACTATCTATAATTAATATTCATTTAAAAACAAATGCAAGTTATGAATTTACAACTTAAATCTTACCTGTGTCACTATTACAACATCCCCCTCTCTAGCAAGAAAGGACTCTGTAGGGTGTGCTCCACTCCCCTGTGACTGATCTATAATGTCCACATCATGGAGGTCATAATCAAAAGTGTCCAAGGGATGCTCAACGGGTTGTACAAGAGGACCCAAGCATATCTGGTGGCACATAGTGTAAGTATGTGGCACACAAATATGTGGACTTGAGGAGGAGGATGCAACAGCACTCGAGCCTTCTCCAACATCACCAGAATGTGGTTGAGCTATTGTAGAAGCATGTGAAACCAAATGACCACTCAAAGAGTGAATAGCCTGAATATTTTGTGTGGATGCATCCTGGATAATATTTGGATAATATACTAGAGGTGGAGGAGGAAGGGGAGGTGGGGAAACATATGGGCGCGAGACTACTCTAATTTCCCTTGGTCTTTCCTGGGGCATACCTCCATCGATGCCCTGGAAGGGTTTAATGTCAAAGTAATTGACATCATGCCCTAACACAAACTTAGCATATAATTTTTTAATATAGTAAAATGGTATATCATAATTTTTGTTTGGTGGTTTATCAAAATCCATACACCAATGATCCCAAAAGTTATCTACAATGTCCCTATTCGTGCACCATTTTATCGAAAGTTTTGTTTTATTAACATTCACTAGAAAACCGATGCGAGGGCTAATGAATAAAGAGGCTATTTGGGCTTTGGTTATTTGGAGATCTTTCACATCATTCTAATACAATCCACATGCATAATATTCCCTCATGTCTTCTTGCCATGAATGAAAGACATTATGTTGGGTGGAGAGGATTTCTATATTTTTAATTATTTCCTTCAATGTGTTTGGCATATCTCTCAATTGAGGGATTGTCTTATAAACTTCACAAATGCCTCTCATTTGCCCCAATTTTTCACCAATTAAGTCTTCAATTGGTGGCTGCGGAGGTGGTGGAGAATTTGGTTGCAGAGGTGGTGGAGCGTTTGGTATTTGTGCATTTTCATTCTCAGCCATAATACCTGATTAAAGTTAAAAAATAATTAATCTAATTGAAATTACCAATATAAATGAAATTATTGTAAAAAAACCCTAGTTTTTCATAAAAATCCAAAAAAACCCTACTTTTTCACAAAAATCCATAACAAACTCTAGTTTTTGATAAAAATACATCAACAACACTAGTTTTTAATCAAAATTATTTTTTAATAAAAATTCATTGTAAACTCTAGTTTTTAATAAAAATCAATAAAAAACCCTACTTTTGAAAAAAAAAATCATTAAAACTACTTAAAATTATAAGAATCTATTTGAAAAAATGATTACAACATTAAAAAAACCAAAACCTTACCTTTGAAATTGGATATCTGGTGAAATCGGATATCAGATTTTGACTTCTCCTTGTGCGCCCACGTTCAAAGTGTGTAAAATGACTTTGGCAGTCGGTTGTTTTTTATTTATATTGTTTGCACAAATCGGATATTCAATTT
Source organism: Sequoiadendron giganteum (assembly GCA_007115665.2). Taxonomy (NCBI): domain Eukaryota; kingdom Viridiplantae; phylum Streptophyta; class Pinopsida; order Cupressales; family Cupressaceae; genus Sequoiadendron; species Sequoiadendron giganteum. Next base: position 964,003,687 of record CM021100.1, read on the forward strand.
GTAAAAATAGGTTTGGGCATTGCTTTGGAGGAATGTACTGACACCCGAGCCTAAAAAAAGTCAACTCGGCATTTCCACGTTTTTGAGTTGATCCAAAACACAATTTTTTTCCCATTGCCACTTTTTGGCCCATCATGATCCTACACATACCCTCATATATGATAGATAAAAAAATTGATCTGATGTATAACCTTGACGATTAATTCTATTATGTTCCAACTTCCATAGGCGAGGTGTCATTCTTCATGGTTTTGATGTAGTCTTTTCTTTCCCATTGAAAAGATTTTTTTCAGTAATTCGATACTTATGATTTCTATGGAGGAAGTGCCTATACGAGCATCAAACATTTTCTTTCCTAAACTTGTTAAATGACAAGATTTCATCTTTGGACATGCAAATTTTCCTTTTGTTTGAAGACCTGCAAAATTATATATAATTGGATTAAATATGTCAATTTTTATAATTATATATAATGAATATAGTATTTAAAAAACATGCATGATATCTACTTCATAAAATTAAATATCGTTAAAGTGTAGTCGAACGTTATAAAATACCACAAAAATGTGTTAGCCCTGGGGCATCATGAATTGTCCATACAAGCATTGCATGGAATTGAAATTGTCTTTGTCCTATTGGTCTAGATACGTCATACATACTGACACCATTCCATAACTTTAGTAGCTTGTCGACAAGAGGTTTGATATATACATTCATATCTTTAACTTGGTACTTACCTAGTTGAATGAGCATAAACATTACATAATTATTATAACCATTTTACTGCAATATATATAGATTAATGTACATGACTATTAAATGAAAAAAATATAAGTCATTATGCAACAAATAAGACAAATGAGATGCTACTACATTAAAGAAAATTGATGTAAACAAATACATGCAAACATCATTGTCAATAGTATGTTCTCCCTCTTTATTGACATCCATGGAGGAATATTATTGTTGATAACAAAAACAGGCCACACTGAGTAAATAGATCTCAGCTCTCCAAATGGATTGACATCATTCGCTACCACTGAAAGCTTGAGATTATGAGGATTTTCTTTAAAGTGTGGCCATTTTTCCTCCATGTCCCTAAATGCATAACCATTCACAGACATTCAAATAATATCATCTCCAATTCTATTTTGTTCATGGTAATCCATAAATTGCACTAAGCTTTCGCACTTAAATAATTGTTGCATACGTGGAATAATGGGAATATAATGAAGAACCTTGCGAGGCACTTTTTATGTTAGTTGATCTATTCGATATCTACTGATATGACATTTTGGGTATTCTGTTGCAAATTCATGTTGTTTATGATATATAATATGATCATTGGGGCATGCATCTATTGCTTGATACTCCATTCCAATATCTTTCATAATGCTAGATAAATCTCGGTATAAGCGAGGTAAAATATTTTATGGCGGTATCAAAAATTCACCAATCAATCTACAACAAAAAAATAATTTGTTAATATAAAGAATATTAATGGTACGCATATTTCATCTTTTATTTACTAGTGATAAACTAACAACAATTAAAATAGATGAAAAAAGATGACATATATGGCATACCTTAACATCTGTGAGAATGCTATGTTGGATAAACCATTCATAACCTTCAAGTTCACCAGCAATAATACAACATCTGGAGAGAAGAGTTGTTTGGAGCCTTCATAAAGGGGTTCATATGCCTTCTCAAGTACAGTTAAATCATGAACATCATCAAAGTCATCTCGATCACCATGATCAGTTGTGCCACTAAATGTGTCATGGATCAATGTATTTGTACCATCATCTTGAACTATGTTTTCTAGCGCATGATAATCTTCTTCTATAGGATCATTAACTTCATCTTCGATATTCACAGCTCCATGTTCCTCCACTTGCAAAACCACATTATTCGAGCCATGATAATCCATATCATGTTCCCTAAGGTGCCCCACCTTTATAATAATGATAGACACAAATAAACCATGATCATGATCAAGTGATTTTATATATATATAATGTTAAAATGATATAAACATTTACAAATTCAATCAATATAAACACATATAATGAACAACTTACCAATCGATGATAATCATGCCCTCCTTCAATGTGACCATGTTGCCTACAATGTTTTTCAGCTATTGTGATTAAAATTCTTCTCATCTTTAAGCTCTTGCAATTATTGCAAGGACAATAATATTTCCCATCACCCTTTCTTTTCAATCTAGCCCACAATCTAGCAACTGTCTCTTCATTTTTTTTGGACTAATATTATCTAATATGATTTTTCTTTACCAAGCTTGAATATTTAGATCTTCAAAAAATACCAAACTCACACTCCAATAATTTTTAATCATAGACAAATAACAAAATCTAATAATTCTGATATTTTCTTCCAAAAAAAATTGGCATGCAACCACCCCTGCAAAAGAGAAGATAGCCTGAAGTTAATGACGCCAAAAAACACTTTAAAATGCTAATTCCAAAAAAATTGAAATTTTCACTTTACTATGATTTCCAACCGTTAGACTCCTAAAATCAGGATATTGAACTTGCACAACAAAATCTAGAAATGAAATTCTGAAAATGCACAAGTCTAAAAATGAAATCTGATGAGATGTTGCTTTAAAATATGATTTTCAGACCTGGAAGTACAAATCTAACTTCACAAATGAATTCTATAAATAAAATAGTATGGCATAATAAAGAGTTTCATTTGAAGTGGACCACCCTATTATATGCCTTGATAAAGTTAAAATATCTATGAATTTTATCTACAATATAGCCTGCATAGTTATCAGTCTTATTCACATCCCTGCTTTGGATATCAATAGGCAACACCATTAGATGGCCTCCTTAAAAGTTCAATCCATTAAGGGAATAATGAAAGGGTCTTCCTTAATGATTACATCCATCTGACAAAAAATAGTGTATGGTTGAATAAGGATGATATCATTTTGAAAGGCTAAAATGATTGTTGAGACCGATCCTAACATATTTATGTTGAATACAATACATACAAACAATCTTGTATAGACCTTCACTTCTACACTCTCGACAAAATTGTTTTGTAAGGACAACACTTCATTTGCCTAGTTTTGTAGGTTAAGCTAAATCCTGTTCTCGCAAGCAACTTCAAATGTCTCGTATAGTTCCTTCTACTTATGAAGCAAGCCTCTATCTAAATTGAGTTCACCATTACAATAGTGCTTCAAAATATCATAGGGCCATCCTCTAGTTTTATATGTCAAATCTATTGCCATTTGTATTGAATTTTCTTCCATCCATGTAATTCATGTCTTTGGTCACAATGTTTATTCCATAATCCATATACAACTTCGTCCCTCCTATTGACATAGAATCAGTATGGAATACTATCTTGAATTTTAAGCTAAGTATTAAAAATTGGTTAGAGTTTATACTATGCAAAGGAGAATAAGAATAAACCGTAACCTTATCAGCAATTGAAATAGATAAGGGGTCACTCTATTCCACACATATTCACATAGACAATGAACATGATATTTGGGGTTCCTATTCTTACAATTTTTTATTTATTTATATAATAATAAGGTTACACTACAATATTTTTGTTCTCTTTTTATCTACTCTAACTACTATTTCCTCTGATACATTCAATCATACTAGTATTGTGCTTCCTATAAGAAAATTATATCATGGCTAAATGAAAACAATGTCCAATGTCATGAGGCCCAAATGATATTCATGCATTGGTCTTGAAATGTCATCAAACTGAGACTAGTCATTGTTATATAGTATCAAAGTTTCATTGATACTATTGGTCAGTATGGTTTCTCATGTGAATTGATTAAAGATTGATAACCTATATATTCATAGGGTCCAATCATTATGTTTGACAATGTATTGGCCAGTTTACTGTCCAATGCTATTTGTAAAATAAAATATAGTAAAATATAAATTAGTGATCTTTTCTATCTACTCCACTATAAATAATAAATAATGTAGAAATTTCCTTCCAATTTGAGTGTTGGAAGTCTTTATTATTTACAGTGGATTAGATAGAAAAGATCAATGTTTTATATTTTAATATATTTTATTTTTCATTATATTTGATCAACAAATATAGTTTGATGATGATTCTTTGACTAGTGCTACAATATTAGTATCTTGGGGTATTATTTATGCAGATATAAACTACATTTGTATGATGCTTGATGTTACACCCATGTCCACTATTTATCACCATAATTGTTATTATTATGTATATGCAATATAGGGATACTATAGAGGTAAGGAGCAATGAGCAAAGAGAAAATATTTAAGAAAATGGACTTCAAAGAAAGGCATGACACTTTACTATAGATTCCCAAAAGGGGATCATAGTCATGACTATTCAAATAAACAATGATTATTCCATGTCATAACCATGAAGGGGGCATTGAAATTAATAATAACAATGATAGGGTAGTATGACGAACTTTAAAAGATACATAAAGAAAAGTAACTGAGCAGTCAAGAGGGCTTTTAAAACATCATAAATCTTGTCAAGGGTTCATTTTCTTCATAGCAGTATGGTAAACTAATAAATATTTCCATCTCACAAAGTTTCAAAAGAGGACAACCTACAAGTGTATTAAGGATTGCATGGACAATATCTCAAGGAGCTGCCACAATTAATTTCTTCAAGTGTTATGCAAGGCCATTGAAATCAAATGAATAAACTCATGCATAAGATAAAAGGCAAAGGATAGTCAATTTTCTAGAGGGTAGGTATCACAAAAGATATGGGATCACTTTCAACATAGATGGTGATGTTTCTAAAGGATCTCCCATTATGTCTATTAAAGACTTACACAGCTATGACAGTCATATGTCATTGTCAAAAAGTAGCAGAGGTTAAGAATGATCTTGCATAATAGGAAGGAGAGGACAACATTTACACTAAAGGAGTTTATATAGTCCATAGAAGAAGGTCATATGATTTCCATGAGAAAATATTGAAATAAGTTGCATATTTTACAATGAAAACCATGTGAAAAAAAAATCCTATGATGCACTTTTATGTTTTTTCCTTCATTTTTCCTAATAAGGTCCAATACTTTCTTTTAGTGTCTCAATCTACCACATAGATATTAAATATTCTTACTCTAAAATAAAGTTGAATTATATAAACAATAGTCAGATGCCTCCCTTAACATAAAGGACAATCTAAAGTACTAAGGAAGTTTATATCCTTTATAAGAGATTGCTTTTAACCAGTTAAAAAATTGAGAGGGTAATACACAAGTTGCAAGGAAAGTTAAAAATTTATCATAAGTAGCTCAATAAAAAAGGAAAAAATTAAGCATGGAAAAGCATGAGTAGGTTGACCAGCTTCACTAAAAGCACAAGTTATTTTTTATAACATCTTACCTAGATATTACTTGATAAGGTAAGGAGTGCTCTTTTCCACTCAGTTTCATATGGTGGCATATCTACACACAAATCACCAAATTTTGAAATAACTAAATGAATTGTATTACTTAATAAAGTTGTTCCAACATGCCATTCATATCAAAATCAACTCTTCTTACCACAAAAATTTTGGTTTCCAATTTGACAGGTTCATCTTTTGAATCCTGTTTTAACTTCTAAAGGAATTTGGAAGCTTATACTTCTACATGAGGAGACAATTTCATCTTGTAAACTATTCCAAAGTACAAAATAAATAGAAATCATATAATATTTGAGATAGTTATAGCTTGCTAGATGTTTGACAGCATCTAAAATTTTTAAGTGAACTAAGAAAAATAGAAAGGCCTTGACCTTCACTTTTTTCATTTTTTAGTTTGTTGCTCTAAATATCTCACAATATTTAGAAATTGGTTGCTGTCTTTCTTTCTTGTTCAAATCAAAAATAGATAGATTTGTATAGAGTCAAGATGAATTCAAGAACTTCAAGTAACAAATATACCATAACTTCTTTTATAAGACACTGGCATCTAAGGTCTAAAATCTATTTCTAAAACTTGGAAAAAGGAAAAATACATCTTTATGAAGTAGTCTTCAAAAATATCATAGCTAAATGGCTCTAACTATCCACTATCAAACATTCCCAATTCTTTGTTCAACCCTCTAGGCCTAAAACTTGATAGCTATTTCACTCTGTAGCTATCCCTATGCCTTTGATATTATCTAGTTATGGCTCCCAAATCTATTGAAAATTGATTATTAGGGTTAAAATTGAAACCTTGCAAATATAATCTTTTTCCAAATCCATCAAGAATTTTCCATCAGTTATAAACAATTCCCCTATAAAGAATTTGTGAAGTCAGGTCTAAAATCTGGAAATGAAATTCTAAAAATGCACAAGACTAAAAATGAAATATGATGAAATGTTGCTTTAAAATATGATTTTCAAACCTGGAAGTACAAATCTGACTTCACAAATGAATTATGGAAAAAGACACCGACTACCCTCAACCTGGCGATATCTTCTTGATTTTTTTTAATTTTTCCCAAGAAAATCGTCGAGCAAAACACTATTGCAATAAATAGTCGAGCTCAGTTTTATTTTTGTCGGCCACAATTTAACTTTCCAAGTCCATCGAAATTTTGATAAAAAATCTTCGTCAAAACTTCGACGCAAAATAAGGTTCATCAAAATTTCGACAAATGTCGGGGATAAAATTTTAAAAAAATGAAAATTTCACATTGAATATCACAAGTACCTGACGATACATCTGATTATACAGCTTTTGTAGGAAATTTTTGTCGGATTTTGCAATCAAATGAGTTAGTGGGAGTAAGTGAGTGAAGAGATTTAGGATTATGTGATATCATCAAGTCGGCTACTTTGGATGAGAGATAAGTGGTGGTCAATTTTGGTGAGTGACAAAATTAACATCATCTAATAGAGGTTCATTATCAAAGTGATCATCATTGTGAGACATGTAGAGTGGGACATCACGTGGGGTGGATGAAAACGAAGGAATTATGATGGAAGGGTAATGAAAGAAGATGAAGTAAAATACTTGGATAGGTTTAGATGAGGATTTCTATAAGAGATAAATATGAGGAAGGGATAGTGAAAGAAGGAATGCTAATAATTTCTATCAAAGAACAAAAAAATGATTCATCCAAGTATATAATATAGGAAATTTGAGTAGAAAAATGTAGAGTTTTTATCTTTAATGAAAATAAAAAGACAAAGACAATAGTGTAGTCAATGAACACTAACCTAATTGTGATAAGGTCTATATGTTGTGGCTATGTTTATGTTTGCTCAAAAATAATTCTTTGTTGAATGATGACAAAATAAAAAATCAAAGTAGAACTAACTAATTTATGAACATTAGAATAAAATTAAAAATTGAGGATGAAGAAAGGATTAAATGACAAAGGTTAAGATTCACATCAATTTCATTTAAATGTATGACATCCTTTTCAATTATCTATCTTAGGATTCAACTAGCAATCTATCATAAATGAGTTTACTTAAGTTAATGCAAATAGAAAAAAAATCTCTACAACTAAATAAAAAATTTGTTTTCTTTCTAGTTAGATTGCTTAACGGGTGAACCCACAAAAGTGGTTTACAATTTGAGTGAGGAAGGAGAAGTTGCAAAAAATGACTCCATGCGAAAAAATTTGGTTTTTGGGGGTTTGAACGAACTTCTGGTTCGAGCGAACCCAAATGGGGTTCGATAGAACCCCCCTTCAATCAAACCCATTTAATGTCGGGTCTCACATTTCCTAAAACAATAATCAAAAAAATTGCTTTTGGAAAGGGGGTTTGAACGAACCATGGTTCGAGTGAACAACGAACCCCCCTTTTCCCCTATTCTCCCCTCCTAGCACTAAAAATCTCTAGAATTTTGCCCTTCGAAGCTTGGGTTAAGGATGAAAATGGAGGAGACTTCACATACCCAACTAGATGGTGGTAGTCCTCAGAATGAGCTATCCAATGAATATAATTTTAATATGTTTTGGTTTTATTATGTATTTATTTTTTTTAGTTTGATTAAACATAGGTTTTTCACCAGAAATCAAGCTCTTTATTTTGCACATGTGGAAAAATAGCAGACTATCAAAATAAAATTCTAAAAAATAAGTTTGTGCTAGATATTGATGTCCTTGATCTAGTAAAAAAATAAAATTGAATTTCGATACATACAGAAAAAGTTATGTTGTATACGGTCCACTTATATATGAATTGTAATTGGTTTGAGTTCAAAACTTGATTAAGGAAAAAATATTCAATAAAACACTATAAAACCAAATGAAAGTGGTAGATATCGTAGTTACAAATCTAAATTTGAAAAAATTAGAATTTTATCCTTTATACAAAAAAAAGTTATGTTGTATATGGTGAGCGTCGCTCCTTAGAAATGTTGTTTTTTTTTTTTAAACTAGTTTTCGAAGGAGATGAAAAAATAAGTGCAATTTGTTTCAAAAAAATTGAAAAAAAATATATTTAGAATCTATAGACAAAATTTCACAAATCACTAGTTTTCATCATCTTCAAATTCCTCATGGTTTAACCGCTATAGGAGCCCGAAAGTGAAGATTTAGTTAAAAAAATTAGTTTGGTGTCCAGTTTGCCCAAAAATTGTAAACCAATATTGTGGAATCACCCTAACGTGTCTTAAACTAAATTCTTAATCTAAATGGGACTTAGGTGGGAAATAATAAAAAATCGATTGATTTACTAGCGATTAAATTTATGAATGACAAGATCATTTAAAGACATTTAAAATGTAATAAAAATGAAAGATCAATTAATTTACGAATGACAAGATCATTTAAAGACATTTAAAAGATAACAAGAATGAAAGATCGAAACTAGATAAGTTAGTTGATGGAAAATAATAAGAGAGGTCTATTGAAAATAACTTAGGTTTCTATTATATTCATCAATAAATGAAACAAAGTATACTGATTTTGAAATCAAAAGAATATTTACTAGATCAAAAAAATCAAAATGTATCGAATCCAACAACCTAAAATATTTGTGAGAACTGAAATAAAATTGAACATGGTTATGTTTACCATATACGCAGTGTTCGCAAAAATCAAACTCAAGATTACAATGATTAAACCCTTCAATGAGGGATTTATTTTTCATGGCTCTAAGACCCTTCACACCAATATGACCAATTCGTTGGTGCCATAACATTGTATTATCCATAGGAAGTTTCATTTCCAAAGAATGAGCACCCCTAGGTACCCAAAAAGCATGATCGTTTGTAGATGATACAACTAATGGTGAGGATGAAGACTTAGGAGTAACAAAAGAACTATTGCACTGAACTGTGCATGCATCCAACTTGAACACCCTTAGCAAGCACCATATCTCCTCTAGTCATTTTTCACCCTCTGTTCAATAAAACAGTGTGCACACCCACATCATTCAATTTACTTATAATTAAGAGATTTCATGTCAAACTAGGGATATGCAGAGCACCATTGATTTCCTTCACTCGTCCATTAGGAAATCAAATCATGAATTTTCCATGGCCAACAATCCTCATATGAGAATTATCACCCAAGTAAACTTTCCCACCATCAATTTCTTCATACTTTGTGAACCAACCCCAATGTGAGATTACGTGAAAAGATGCACCAGATTCAATAAGACAAACATCTTCTGATGCATGGGTTTCCAAGGTAGCGAAAAATAAATCATTGTCATCTTGTATAGAATAATTATAAGATGTCGACACTTGGCAGATATGTTCTACCACAAAGTGGGACGCCTCTATTCCCATGTGGGGACACAAACATCCTTGTCACCTCCCATGTCACCTTTCAACATGATGACAACTCAATGTGCCAAGTCATACTAAATGATGAAATAAGATGTGCAAGAAAATACAAGATAGACATAAATAAATAAAATATTGATTAAATCAATACTAGGAAATTCTAAGGTTGAGACACCTTAATTTCTAACAAATTTCTTCATATTTTGATGAGAGTGTGGCAAGGGTTGTGATTTTAATGGTAGGATAGGATAGGGAGAGACAATAGTGGTAAGAGAGGATCAAGAAAGATAAGTGAAGGGTAAGGGTTGAAAGGGTGGCACATAGAGGTAGGAGGTAAAATGATTTCCAAAAGGGACATAATCATAGTTAAAAGGAGGAGTGGATAGAGAGACATAAATGGTAGGAATGTGGTTTAGATGAGAAGTAGGCATGGAAATTTATGTGAAGGAATGTTGAGTGGTAGGTAAAAGAAAAGAGGTTGGATAGAAGAGAGGGATGAAGGTAGGAGAAATAGACTATAAAGGAACATGAGTGTGGATAATATATCCTATACCTTGTAATATCTCTATCCCCTCAAGATGGGTGATTATGATATGTGTTAAGGAGTATGTGAGTGAAGAGATTTAGGATTAGGTGATATCATCAAGTAGGCTACTTTGGATGAGAAACAAGTGGTGGTCAATTTTGGTGAGTGACAAAATTAACATCATCTAATAGAGGTTCATTATCAAAGTGATCATCATTGTGAGACATGTAGAGTGGGACATCACGTGGGGTGGATGAAAAACAAAGGAATTATGATGGAAGGGTAATGAAAGCGGATGAAGTAAAATACTTGGATAGGTTTAGATGAGGGTTTCTATAGGAGATACATACGAGGAAGGGATAGTGAAAGAAGGAATGCTAATAATTTCTATCAAAGAACAAAAAAATGATTCATCCAAGCATATAATATAGGAAATTTGAGTAGAAAAATGTAGAGTTTTTATCTTTAATGAAAATAAAAAGACAAAGACAATAGTGTAGTAAATGAACACTAACCTAATTGTGATAAGGTCTATATGTTGTGACTATGTTTATGTTTGCTCAAAAAGAGAGTTTTGTTGAATGATGAGAAAATAAAAAATCAAAGTAGAACTAACTAATTTATGAACATTAGAATTAAAAAAAATTGTATAGAGAGAAAAAATATTTTGAGGATGAAGAAAGGATTAAATGATGAAGGTTAAGATTCACATCAATTTCATTTAAATGTACGAAATCCTTTTCAATTATATATCTTAGGATTCAACTAGCAATCTATCATAAACGAGTTTACTTAAGTTAACACAAATAGAAAAAAAATCTCTACCAACTAAATAACAATCTTGTTTTCTTTCTAGTTAGATTGCTTAACATGTCTTAAACTAAATTCTTAATCTAAATGGGACTTAATTGGAAAATGATAAAAAAAAAATAACAAATTGGTTGATTTACTAGCAATTAAATTTATGAATGACAAGATCATTTAAAGACATTTAAAATGTAATAAAAATGAAAGATCAATTAATTAACGAATGACAAGATTGTTTAAAGACATTTAAAAGATAATAAGAATGAAAGATCGAAACTAGATAAGTTAGTTGATGGAAATAATAAGAGAGGTCTATTGAAAAAAACTTAGGTTTCTATTTTGATATAAGAATGTTGTGGCACTTGTAGAATGCAACTATGTGATAAAAAAACGTAAGATAACAAACAAAAAAATGCTAAAACTTTGAAAAAATGAAAAATAGAATAAAAAATGTAGAATTCTTTGTAAATGAGTAAGAAATGTGGTTTCAAAGCAATTCCCTTGTCTAAGCTTCCACATTTTGTATACGTGTCTACCAAAGCAGTTGGTAGACTACAACATCTAACAAAATTGCTTTGTCCTTTATGCTTTGGTGGATGTTCATACCTTGTTCCAAATTGTTTAGGGTCTTTTCTTTTTGCTAGCGATCTTGTGATGTTCATGGATCCCTTAGACTGTTGTGACCTAATAGACCTTATTAAAATATTTCATTTCATTTCAAAGAGAGGTCACAAAGTTGGCCTAATGGTGGAGAACTTGTACTCTTGAAAGAGAGGTCACAAAGTTCAAATCCTGCAGGGGGTAAGGTATGTACACCTTGTATAGTGGATCACGAGTTAGGTGTCTCCCTCATATTAGGAATAGGAGGAGTCTCATATACTGTAAGCCATCTGTAGACCCAAAAACAGACCTCTTGATATCGTGGACTATAAAAGGACCTTTCCTTTCTTTTCCTTTCCTTTTCATTTCAAATCAAAAACTCTCATTTTGACAGAGAAGGATTCTCATTTTGACAAAAAGAGGATGTTGGCAAAGGTTGCAGAATCTGACTTTACACCTGCCAACTGAATGGACCCCACATGAGCCACCTAAGCAGTCAACGCTTAGTGTGCCGTTCTATACCACCGCCATGTGAAACAGCCTGAGTTGTTCCAGCAGAGGGAAGAGATGGAATACCCGCTTCAGCAACCCCAAGCAGTGTGCGTTGTGGCTCAGCACTTCTGCAGTCCCTACCCAATTGAACTCACTGTGCAGAGGAAACTCCTCACTCTCACCGGAGGGGACTTCACCGTCAACGATTCCAACGGGAACGGCGTCTTCAAAGTCGCCGGAAAGGTGTTGAGCCTCCACGACCGCCGCCTTCTGCAGGACGCCGCTGGAAATCCCCTGCTCACCATGAAAGAAAAGGTAAAATCGATCCTAACTAATGTCAATGAATCAAATTAGAGGGTCTAATTGGGGTATCTTGCAGACATTTTCGGTGCACAAGCGATGGGAGGCATTCACGGGGGACAGCTCCGATGAGCAGAGTTTTGTCTTTGCTGCGAAGAAATCGTCGGTGATTCAGCTGAACACGGCGCTTGATGTATATATGGCCGGTAGTAAGGACGAAAAACTGTGTGATTTTCATGTCAAGGGCAGCTATTTCGATCGATCCTGCACAGTTTGTCAAGGCGACCGGATCGTGGCAGAGGTGAATAGTAAAAATTGGCCCTAATTTGATGCTCTGCTTTTAGTTTTGCTGTTGTCTTTGGAGATAAATAAGGTGTGTTTTGAATGAATCAGATGAAGAGGAAATACACGGTGACAAACGTATTAATGGGGAAGGAGACATTCTCAGTGATCGTGCAGCCTGGTGTGGATTACGCCTTCATTGTTGCTCTCATTGTTATTCTGGACGAGATCAACAACGAAGGTACCTCTGAAGACTAGACACAATCTTTTCATTTGGTCTGGACACCATGTTTCTATTTACTGAACTGAATGCTTGTTTGTTATGGAATTTGGCTTCTTTATTAGCCGATGGGAAAATTGTCGTGCTTATCGACTTCGTTCATCGGAAAACTGCCCTGCTTGCTAACTCTGTCCCAAAGTTGCCGTTCTTAGAATTTTCAGATAGCCAGCTGTATCTTAAATATCTTATATCTAAAGGTTGCTACAGCATTAACTTTATTATAGGATTGGTCTGCACTTTGCACACGTTGTAAATATAAAATTCCATATACTTTATGGGTACATTAAATTTTATTAATAAGTTGATGTGTGTTAATTTGACTAACGTTAAACCAAGTTAATTTATTGTAACAACGTTCATTTTCAAAGTTAAGGATTATGTTTTTAGTTTTATTGGTATTTGTGAAATTTTAGTAAATAGTAGGCCCTCCTTTTTGGTGGCACAAAGAATTTATGGGTTATAAAAAATAATTTCATTTATTATAGATTGCAAAAAAAAGTTATTATAGAGTAAGTAGTTTTTAAGAAATTTTAGAAACTATCACTCATCTTATTTTTGTATTTATATAAAATATGGATGATGGATGTTAGTTTACATGTATTTTTATTCGAAAATCATGTTATTGTCTAGATTTATTGTGAAATAAATTTGTTTGTTTACATGTATATTGACAAAAGGATCTCCAAACAAATTTGTTAGCATAGTTGAATAGTCATGAATATCATTTAACATATATAAAAATCTATACTATATAATTTAAATAATAGGAGATAATAAGAGAAAGAATCAAATTATCAACCATGCTTTCGAATCAATAAGATACACACACACACAAAATCAAGATTATGGAGAGAATGAAAATGAACATTAAGAGAAATCATTAGAATTGGCAAGATCCCAAGAATAAAGAATTATATATACAAATCTAGACGGGCATTAGGAAAAGCCAAGAATAGACTACTAGCTATCCAAAAATAGTTTATTTCTCCATAAAAGAACATGCAAATACTAGTGAACAACACATTAAGATTGGGACATCAAGTGTCTTTGCCTAATCACTAGAAAAAAGAAAATGACAACATTGAAAAAGAATATGGTAGCTTACAACTAACAAAGTAATATATTGTGGTATAGTAGATTGAGCAATAATCATATTTCAATCACGTACAAAAATAAATATTAGAGAAAAAATATAATAAATGGAATGAAAAATGAGGCACTGGAATTCTTCAAAATAGCCTAAAGGAAATGCACATGCAATCCTTTTTCTATATTATGAAAGAGGAGAATAAGTGTATGGGAAGCTAGTGTAATAGCACAAGAATAGTTGTAGATAATAGGAAATAAAATTCCAAAAGGTGAGAGATTGCACTATGTTCCTTTTTGCTAATCCAAGAGAAATGATCTAAAATAGGGCACCTTTTGCATTAAAAAAATCCATGAATAACACACTCTAAGATTGGCATTGCAAATCTCAAACATGATTAACCATTTTTTATAGCCACAAATAATGATGCATACAATAACAATCAATTTTGATTGATAATATGTAAGAAAACAACCATTCTAACTAGGATGCCCATTGAGGAATATTTCAGCACGAATAATGGCCTAAAAAATGCTTAAAAAATCATTCAGTGCATATCTAAATGGGTGCATTGGAATAATCTTGGAATTAAGGTGTTGGGGAGAATAAATAAATCAATTTCCAAACATGGAAACAGTTGGTTGGTTTTAAAATGAAAAAAGCGTTCCAATTTGTTTTTAGTTTTCTTTTTCCTAACTAGCATTTGGTAGAGTATATAAAATGATTTTGTTTTGTTGGAAATGAGGTATATATATTGGTTTAAGATGGTTTTTTTTAATTTTTAATTTTTTTCCTTTTTTCTTCTCATAGGACATTAGCACAATTACAAAGACATATATGTGCAAATGCTAACATCCATATGGAACAAAACATAATGAGATAACATTTTTGACACTTATACTATAGGATATATTACAAAATGGTCTAAAACACATGAATAACGCATGCCTTGAAATGGGTATAATTTGTAGTGTAAAAATTGTAGGATATACAATTTTTGACCTAACATTTTGCCCTAACTTTAGCAAGTTGACAAACTAAGTGAGTAGGATACATTAAATTAGATGGATATAAATAAATTGCATATGATAGAAATGGGATAACATGAGTCACATAACATGGTCTCTGAGTGAGGAGCCCATGCCCCTAAGTGAAGACCTACAAAATAGCATGTCAAAAAAATGAAAATTTTGCATCACAAATACATCAAACAAACAAAAAATTATAATAAAAATGTATTAGGAACACATAATAGAAAGGCATCACAAATACATATGAAAGGTAAAGAATTACAATAAAAATGTGTTAAAACACATAAAATTATATTATAGATGTTCAAAAACACACAATATGATAATCAATTGTATGGCCCTTATAAAAAAATATTGAGTCTCAAAAATGACACCCTCTACAGGTGCATGAGCTCCAAAATTCTTTGAATTTAAGTATGAGGTACATTTTTAAAGTACTTTAAACAATGACAACCTATAAAAATCCAATAAACCAAACACATATAAACCACTAAAGGGCATGTGCAGGATCATGATAGGCCAAAAAGTGGCAATAGGAAAAAGTAGCGTTTTTCACTCACCAAAAAACACAGAAATTTTGAGTTGACTTTCTTTTGGGTTGGGTGTCAGTACAATTCTCCATAGCAATGCCCAAGCCTAAGTTTTACAAATTGGATATCCAAATTTTTTTTTTTTAAAATCGGATATCGGATTTGGGGTTGGGCAATATTTGAAAACATTTAAAAATGTATTGTGGTGGTAAAATTTTGGTGTCACAAATCAGATATCCGATTTGTGGCACACATAGACCAAAAGAGTAATTAGGAGGTGTAGGGTGGATGAGAGAGAGAGAGAGAGAGAGAGAGAGAGAGAGAGAGAGAGAAGAAGGGAATATAGAGGGAGAGAGAGAAAGATAGAGAGTGGGAAAGGTATAGAGAGAGAGAGAGAGAAAGAGGTGGAAGGGGGGAAGGGGGGAAGGGGAGAGAGAGAGGGAGAGGGAGGGAGGGGGAGAGAGAGATGGAAAGAGAGAATATTTAAATATTTAATATGTTAGTAATATTAATTAGTTATATAATATTTTATATATAAAAAATATTTATACATTAACTAGATATTTATATAAATAATATTTAAATATTATACATAATAGTATAATATATTATATATTATACATAATTTCGTAAGAGATTATCATAAATTATAAATTATATATTGAATTATAAACTATATTGTGTATTCTCAACTAGATATATTAAAATAAACTATAAATTATTTATTGCAATTTTTAAAATCATATATTAAAAATTATATTATATTTTTTAAATTATATATAAAATAAATCGGATATCTGATTCAAATTGGATATTTGATTTGAAAATTACAGTTTTTTATATCATATATTAAAAACTATATCAAATTTTTTTAAATTATATATAAAAAAAATCGGATATCCGATATGTCTGACACAAAACCTACTACCTAGGGATTAGAAACGGGTTTGCTTCGTAATTTGGCTAGGATGTGCCAATCCTAAGAAGTCAACACAAAAAATGTGTTTAACAGCTTACCTTGCTTTTCTAGACTTTGCCCATGTGGCAGACGACTTTTTTTTACCCTAAATTGATGAAACGAAAAGGGATTTTAAAGGAGATTCTCAGCTTTCTACCAATATAAATTATTCTTTACTTTGAATTTAATAAATAATTATTATTCATTTTCTATTTGAATTATAACTAAAATCATGATTGATAGGTTGATTGAAAAACATCTATATCTTTCAAACCGTATCACATTTTTTGAATCCAAAACATGCATCACATTCTATGCTTCACATACTATAGGATTTTTAAAAAAAAAAAAAATCATGAAGTTTTGACCAAGTTAAGGTGGTCAGACATACGAGTTTTTATATTTTTTAAAAGTTGTAATAAAAAATTCATAATCAATTATTTACTTGGAAATAAAATACAAAAAAATATGCATCACATCGGGACATGAGTCCTCTACTTATATATAAAATATTATTAAATTTTTGTATCATTTTATTGTGGTTAGGGTGGTCAGACAGATACCTACTTCTTATTTTTTCCCTGAAATTTAAGTACTACTGCATTGAAATTTCAAATTTTCACCAAATAGATTCTATTTTTTAAATATATCTAGTAGTTTAGAAACTAAATTCAATTTTCTACATATTCTATTCTTACATATTTTTGAAATAATATAGATAACTTATTCAAATTTTTACGTCTTAAGCGCTTGTTTTTTCCATGATGATCCTACACATACCCTAGATATACATAGTTTAGCTTCTTGAAATTAAAATTGTGTAAAATGAAAGCTTAGTTAAAATTTATCAATCCTTTAAAACTTAATGGTGTAACTATAAATGTTGCATGAATATCCAAGATTATATCACCTCAAAAATCATGAAAACCAAGATCTCTCACAAGATTATAAAAATAAAAAAGATGGAAGTTAGGACATCATGGCTCCAATATTATATTAGATTATGTTAAAAATAATAAACCAACCAATACCTAATCTTATAATGATAACCACAATGCTAATGAAGACTAAACAATAGGCTAAATAATGATATTCCTATTAATCAAGAGAGAAAATACGTAAAATGCATCAAAGTGAGAATTAGAGAAAACAAAGCTAGGTGAATTCAAGTATAAGGAAATGCAAAGGGGGAAGGTGAACCACCCATCCAATAAGAAGTGTTAAACAATCTATCAATACACCTCAATATACAGTTGTTAGAATATTAAAAAGTAATGATAACCCAAATATAGCGTAGAATGGACAATCAAACGCTATTCAACAAATGGTTCTAGAATTGAAAAATAGTTGAATAGGGACAATTTTCAAGAATGAGATACAAGAACAATATTTACAAGACAAGAAATTGATCAACATAATATGCACTAACCAAAATCAAGTACAATACATGAATAATGCATACAATACATGAGTGGATTGCATATATAAGAGAGGACCTAAATACAACCAATAAATGAGAAGTGAAGTACCAAAAACTGGTGGGAGTTACAGTCATGCAAAAGATGCCATATTCCTTTAAAAATGACCCACTTCTAAGAACCTAATAAAGTTAAAAAATGTGCAATAAAAATATAATTAACTTTAATAATAAAAATAAAAAACCTATATGGATAGCATCTTAAGTGTAGCTTGGTTGGATAAAAATATGTGTCACACTAGATGAATATGGATGAAGTGCCCATGCACATTGAATTTTGTCCCAAAGAGCATAAGAAACCTAAGTAGGAGAGAGAAAAAGAGGACTAGGTAGCTCCCAAAACATTTAGAGTAATGTAATGAAATAACTTGCCATAATAGAGGAATATGATAAAAAATATGTTGCAAATACTTGATAATAATTGATAATAACAAGCCACTTTGAGGGGACAAACCTCCAAGTATCTCCAATAAGAACACAATTCACAGTTTGATGATGAAATACGACTCACAACCTCCTATATATACCTTATTCATGCCTAGGATATCACTCATTGAGACTGATTAACTAAAGTGAAACAACATAGATATCATTCCAAACACTTGTTAACAACCTTTATTTTCCCATCAGATTGAGGATGCTATGAAGAACTATGAGTCAATTGAGTACCCAAACATTTGAATAAATCTTTCCAAAAGTTACTAGTAAAGATGGGATCATGTTCACTAATAATAACCTTAGGTATACCATGTAGCTTTTGAATATTCTCCAAAAATTCATTTTCCATTTTACTTGTTGTAAAATGATGTGACAATGCAATAAAATGTGCATATTTAGTGAGTTGATCCACTACTTGGGTAAGTGCAAAAAGATGGGAGACCAAAAATTGGCCACTTCACTGTTTGGTCTCACAAAGGTGAAAATGTGAGTGCGTTATAATAAAACACGCTCACATTATGGGTTGATAGTGACCAAGCTTAGGCTTAATCATTACCAAGCCATAATGCAAGCACATTATGGCTTGGTTTTCATATAATGTGAGTGTATTATAATGTGCTCATGTTACATGTGAATTTTTTCAATGATCTCACGTTATGTTTTGTATTGAAAAAATTTCTTTCTCTTTGTTTTTTCTTTCACTTTCTTTTTCTCCTTTGTTAGTAAACTATATACGTGAAATAAATATTTAAGTATAAGTTGGCATTTACATATGGACATTTAATTTCTTATGCATTAAGTTATATTTCATGTGTATAGTTTTAGGATGTTTGAGAAAGGTTTCATATTTCTAAGAATTATAATGCAAATTCTAGTTTTTAGAAGATCTTATAATTTTTTAGACAATCAAATTTCAGTAATTAACATGTCAAATTTCAGTAATCAGGAGGTCAAATTTTAGTAATCAACAAGTTGTATAACCTCTCTCTCTATGTCTTTATCTCGCTCATTTTTTATCTATTATGCTCTAGACCTCCCTCTCTCTATCTATCTCCATCTCTTTATCTAACTTCTCTCTCCCTACCCTCTCCCTCCCTCTCTCTCTCTCTCTCTCTCTCTCTCTCCCAACTCCCCTCTCTCACTCTATCCTTCCCTCTCTACTTCTATTTATCTTACCTCTCTCTCCCTCCCTACTTCTCCCTCCAGGTCTTTCCCCCTCTCTCTCCTCCCCTATATACTTATCTCTATCTCTATCTTTCTCCATCTCTACCTCTCCCTCCCTCCTTCCTTTCTCTCCCTCTCTCTCAATCTCCCCACCTTCCTCCTTCCCTCTTCACTTCTTTCTATATCACCTCTCTCTCCTTTCCCGAGCTACTTCTATCTATCTCACCTCTCTCCCTCCCTCTCTCTCCCCTTCCCTCTCCACTTCTATCTATCTCAAATCTCTCTCCCCCCTCTCTCTCTCCTTCCCTATCTAATAAAGTGAGAGAGAGGTAGGTAGAGGGAGGGAGATGGTAGATAAAGAGAAGTAGAAAGGGAAGGAGGGAGGGAGGGAGGTAGTGGTAGGGAGTGAGACACAAGTGAGATAGAGATCAAAAAAGAGAGAGAGAGATGGAATGAGGCAACAAGAGAGAGGTAGGGAGGGAGAGAGTTGAGATAGAGAGGTAGGTAGAGAGAGAGTTAGGTGGAGAGAGAACTTGGTAGGGAGTGATAGAGGGAGATGTAGATAGACAAAGAGTGAGAGAAGGAGAGAGAGAGGTGAGAGAGAGAGCAACAAAGAGAGAGAGAGAGAGAGTGGTAGGGAGTGATGGAGGGAGAGCTAGGTAGAGAGAGGGAGAGGGGAGATAGAGATAAGTATGAATGGATAGGTAGGGAGGGAGATAGATGTGAGATAAAGGGGTGTAGATGTAGAGAGATATTGGGGAGATAAAAATAAGTAAAGAGGGAAAGAGAGGTAGAGAGAGAGGGAGAGGAGAGATGGAGAGAGATGGAAGGAGGGATTGTAGGAGAGAGAGAGGAAGGAGGGAGAGGTAAAGAGGGATATGTGAGATAGAGAGTAGAGAGAGAGAGGGAGAGGAGTGATTGAGAGAAGTAGAGAGAGATGGGAGGAGGAGGGTGGGAAAGAGAGAGAGGGGAGGGAGGGAGGGAGAGGTAAAGTGGGATATGTGTGTGAGAGAGAGAAGTAGAGAGAGAGGGTGAGAGAGAGATAGGGAGAGGGATATGAGAGATGGAAAGAAGTAGAGAGAGTGATGGGAGGAGGGAGGAGGGAGGAGGGAGGGGTGGAGAGAGAGGGGGGGAGGAAGGGATATGTAAAGAGGGATATGTGAGATAGGGAGTATTAGAGAGAGGGGAGGAGAATGGTGTGAGAGAGAGAGAGAGAGATCATGTGTGAGAGAGAGGTAGGGAGTGATGGAGGGATAATGATGAGATACATATAATGTGAGTGGGAGAGAAATTGAAAAGGGGGGTATGGAGGAAGGGATAGAGAGAGAGAGAGAGAAAGAGAGTGGCGAGATAGAGAGAAGTAGAGAGGGGAGGAGACTGAGAGTGAGAGAGAGAGAGAGAGAGAGAGAATGGTAGGATAGAGAAGTAGAGAGGGAAGGAGAGTGAGAGAGATGGAGAGGGGAGGAATGGAGAGAGAGAGGGGGGTGAGATAGAGAGAATTAGAGAGGGAATGAGAGAGAGAGGGAAGGAGGGAGGGAGATAAAGAGTAAAAAATGAAGGGAGGGAGGGAGATAAAGAGTAGAAAGGGAAGGAGGAGGGAGGGAGATAAAGAGTAGAAAGGGAAGGAGGGAGGGAGAGAGAAGTGACATGGAGATAATTAGAGAGGGAAGGAGAGAGAAAGAGAGAGAGAGGTAGTTCTTGAGCTCAAGGGAGAGAGAGTCAGATAAAGGGATGGAGATAGTGAGAGAGAGAGAGAGAGAGAGAATAAGAGATAAACAAAGACTAAGATAGAGAGAGATGATACAACTTGTTGATTACTAAAATTTGACCTCCTAATTAATGAAACTTGACATGTTGATTACTAAAATTTGATTGTTTAAAAAATTATAAGATCTTCCAAAAACTAGAATTTGCATTACAACTCGTAGAGATCTAAAACCACTCTTAAACATCTTGAAAATATATACATGAAATATAACTTAAAGTGAAGTTGACATTTACTTTATGTTATATTTCATGTGTATATTTTCACTAATAGAGAACGAGAAATAGAAAAACAAAGAGATTTTTTTTCAATGCTTCACATAGTGTGAGCACGTTATAGCACACTTGTCTTTTGTGAAAGCAGACACATAACGCGAGCACATTATATCATGCTTGTGTTTTGTGAATGCATTCACATTTAATGTGAATTTATTATATTGTGCTTTTTTTTGTGAATGCATTCAAATAACGTGAGTGTGTTATAATGAGCTCATTTTTTTGAATGCATTAAAATAATGTGACTGTGTTATAACGCACTCATGTTTTATGAATGCATTCAAATAATACGAGCTCATTTTAACGTGGTCTTTTTTTATCTTGGTTTGGAAATTTCTAAGCCTTTGGCTTGGATTTTCCTTGGGCTTCCAACCCAAAGGCTTGAAGTGACTTTCCAATGTCTAAAGATGTGTTTTTACAAATTGTAAAAAAAATTGACATAATCTCGAGCATGCTCCCCATCAAGTTTGCACGTGTTTCAATGTCAAGTAAAAAAAAATAAAGGTATTTTTAAGCTCTCTCTTAGCTATCTAAACATATAATTTTTTTTCACATTTTGAGTATGTTAAGGTTTTCATCTTTAATTTCTTTTGTTAGTGTATCCACTTTTTTGTCAAAAACCAATGTTTGGTATTTTTCACTTTATTTTTAACCATTCATCAAAATTTCAAATAAATTATTTTTTTAGAAACTAGACTACATTCTACACATATTCAAAAAAATGATTTTTGATCGATTTTTTAAAATTTTAGGGGGGGGCACACTTAAATTTTAGTTTTCAGGATGTGTCCACTTTGAAAATTAGTAAAAAAATCATATATTCATTAAAAAATTAATAAAAAAATTTGGGGATAAACTACATAGTGTTAGATAATTTCTCGCCAAAGTGATTTTTGAAATACTAAAAATAAAAGTTAAAATTTTAGGGGGGCTACACCAAATGCCACATGTTACATTTTCTTTTAAAAGCAACACAAATTTGTGTGGCCCCCCTTTTTGAACCCCTTTATCTCTACCATTTTCAAAAAAAGTAATACTTTAGAAAGTAAATTGGATCACTATGACTCTTGTTTTTGTTGCATCTTAAAATTTTAAGTGTAACTGTCTTCAATTTGTCATCCAAGGCTAGTCAAGATTCTTGATTTCAAAAGAAAACAAAAATGGCCACTTAAGACCCCTTTTTGGTCCCCTATCTTTGTGCACTCACCCACTGCCATGATGAAATTCTTACCATTAGATCTTGGAAGCCCTATGATGAATTCCATGGAGACCTCTTCCCAATGTTGGCTAGGAATAACTAAGGGTTACAAGAGACCAAGTGTCTTAATTGTCTCACCTTTATTTACTTGACAAACCAAACATTTTGCAACAGATTTTTTAACATCCCCTTTTAGCCCTTCCCGAAATAAGTCTTTCTTGACCCAATGATATGTCTTCAAAAATATTGAATGATCGCCCACTAGAGACTCATGAAACTCTGTGAGAATATTTTGTTTGAGAGAGGAATTCTTGCAAAGATACAATTTCTCTTTATACCACAAAGTAACTCCCTTCCAACCAAACTTATATAAACTACTAGGATCACTCTATAATTGTTGAATGAGATTACTTGAAGCAAAATCATTCTACTACTCTTCTTTCACTTCTACTACCCAATCTTCTTGTAATATTAAAAGGGCACACAATAAAGCTTCATCTTTCTCATCCTTCCTCGATAGTGGATCTTTCACAATATTTTCCTTTTCTTTCTTATATACACTCAAAATCATATCCCAACTTCTTAGTAACCCATTTTTGTTGTTCTTTAGAAGATAATCTTTGTTCCAAAAAATATTTTAGGCTATCATAATATGTCTTAACCTTGAAGTGTCTACCCATTAGATA
This sequence comes from Sequoiadendron giganteum, assembly GCA_007115665.2. Classification (NCBI taxonomy): domain Eukaryota; kingdom Viridiplantae; phylum Streptophyta; class Pinopsida; order Cupressales; family Cupressaceae; genus Sequoiadendron; species Sequoiadendron giganteum. The sequence continues at coordinate 964,027,316 of CM021100.1, forward strand.
AGGCCTCTATTGTTTTATTACATAAATAATAGCTAGCATTTCATTCTCATAAATAGGTTCGAGTTGATTCTTACCCAATTGATTGAGGACTCTCAAAAGCAATGGGCCAACCCTCCTATATTAGAACTATGCCTATACCATTTACTGAAGCATCACATTCCACAATAAAATCCTTGGTGAAATCAGGAGTGGAAAGCACTAGAGTGTACACATGTAGCCTCCTTCAATATTTCAAATGTTGCATTAGTAGATTCATTCCGGTGAAAATAATCATTCTTCAATAAATTTGTGAGGGGTACTACTATATGGCCATGTAATTCTTCACAAATATTCTATAGTATCTAATCAATCCCAAGAAACCCCTCAATTTCTTAATGGTTTTGGGAATAGGCCATTCCATGATAGCCTTAATTTTGTTAGGATCCACCTTTACTCCTTCATTTGAAACTATGTGTCCAAAGTACTCCACCTCATTGAGACCAAAAGCGTACTTGGATTGCTTAGCATAGATTTTATGATCATGTAATACTTGATCTACATGTTGCAAGTGTCATTCCCATGTCTTACTATAATCAATAAATCATCAAAGAACACTAATACAAAATTTCTTAAGAATTTATTAAAAATAGAATTCATCAAACTTTGAAATGTAAATGGTGCATTGGTAGGACCAAATGACATCACCAAAACTCGTAATGACCCTCATGAGTCCTAAATCTTGTCTTACAAATATATTCTTCCTTAATTTGAATTTGGTGATAACTTGGTCTAATATCTAACTTTGTAAAATACATAGCTCCATTCAATTCATCTAACAAATCATCAATGACTAAAATAGGAAACTTTTCTTTGATGGTGTGCATGTTGAGAACTCTATAGTCTGAGAACATGTGTCAAGTTTCATCCTTATTTTGTACCATCACCATGGGCAGGGAGTAAGCACTTTAGATGTGCCTAATAATTCATACCTAGATAACATCTCCTCAACAGTCTTTTCTATCTAACTTTTTTGTATATGTGGGTCCCTGTAAGCCCAAATGTTAGGTGGTTGGCTCCCTAGAACTAGTTATATGGCATGATCATGATCCCTGTTTGGAGGAATGTCTCCAAAAACCACTGAGTGATGATCAATTATTTCTTGTAAATCTGAATGGGTGGGAACATTAGATTGAGAGACTTATAATAAACATAATTGGGCCACAAATCTATTAACTCCTTTCTTAAGCAGTTTTTGCATTTGATGAGAGCTTACCATTTGTGCATACTTTGAATTTATCCCTCTTAGCTCTACTTTGTTTCCTTTTTATTGAAATATCATGAATAATTCTTGGAAGCTCATCTCAATTGTTCCTAGATTAGTAAGCCATTTTACTCCTAAAACAAAATTCGTTGCACCCATGGAGATAACATACATTGGGATATCAAGGTGGTAATCTCCCATGGATAATTTAATGCTGACACTTTCTAGAACAACTAACAATACTACCATCTATAGTCAAGACCTAAAACTCTAGAGTTGTATATATAAAACAATTTAGATAGGTAACCAACTTTTTATTGATGAAATCATGAGTATTACTCGGGTCAATCAATACTATTACTTTATGCTTCTTTAAGAAACCCACTAACTTGAGAGTCTGTGGGGTGCTAAAACCAGAGAGTGCATGACAAGAAATGATTGGTTGGGGACCATGTGATTCATCATCTAGCTCCCTATCACCCTCTAATATTGGTCCATCCTCTTCTTCCTCACTCATACCTTCAATATCTAGAATAATTTATGTTTACTATATTTATGTCCTTGACTATATTTACTATCATAATTGAAATATAACCCTTGTTCTCTCTTCTCCTTAATTTTTTGTAGAGTCAACCTAGTAGGTTGCGATAATGATCTCATTTTGCTAACATTTAAAATCCCTTATCAGCTAATAGCAAAAAAAATCTCTTTAACTTGTCCAACCATTACTATTTATTGTGATGAGTGTGGTTGGAAGACCTTACTTAATATTTTATGTGATCCTTTAAATCTCCTAGAAATAGTTCCTTCAATTTTTATTTTGTCACATTCTCTACTCTTCAAGAAAGTGTTTGAAATTGTTGAATATAATCCTTGACCATGCATGTTTTCTTTAATTTAGTGAGTTGGAAAAAGTACCTATCCATAAAGTTATCTCCATAATGGGTAGCAAGCTCCTCTTGAAAAATTGACCGAGTAAGCATGCAACCCTTCTTTCTCTTATCATCACATAACCAACTATACCAAATAAATTGATTTGGCTCCATGTACAGTGATGCCATAGCCACCTTTTATTGACTAGGAACATGTTGAAGATCAAAGAATTGCTCCATTTGGAAAGCCAATTGGTTGGATCCTTGTCATCAAACTTTCTCATATCCAACTTAGGTATGAATTTCCTTGGTATAGGATTATTAAAGGAATTATTCTTATTGAAATCAAATTCAAGCCCAATGAATTCATGCCCAAAAAAAGTTTTATCTTCCACCTTACTAGGTGAATCTTCGCCCTTACACTTCATCTCTTGAATAACCATGTCTAACTTATTAGAAAAAATATTTATGTCATTCTTAATTGGTGAAATTCCACCCTGGACCTTGTTGATCTCATCATTAGAGTTAATATCCTCAATTTCTACCTCATCCTTATTTGAGGATTTCCTAGTGTGGTAGCATTATTTTTGGCCCTTGTTGTAGGCCCCAAGATGGTAGAAAATAATTTTGTAATAAATCAGAAAAATAAATTCAAAATAATCTGAAATATTTTTTGTAACTTACCAGGGCCTAGGTAGTACTCTTCCAAAAAAATCTCCCCAAAATTTGGTGTTTTGCATCCTTGAGAGCGAAATTGTTGGAAACCCTAATGTTGCAATAAATCACTTATTTCTACTCCAAAATCTCTAAATTTTTTACTTTAGGCTCCCCTATTACTTATTCAAAGTCCCCCTAAAAATTAGAAATAAATTTGGCAGGATTTATGAGATGTGCACTTTTCAAATAAATTGGGCATAAACCCTAATTTCTGCAATAAATCACTCAATTCTGCTCAATTCCTCTAAAATTTGGATCTTATATTCTTTAATATTTTCTTCAAAAACCCCTTTAAACTTCAAAGAAAAATTCACTAAAATATGGGAGAAATGTGTTTCACAATATGACCTCCAAAATTTTAAAAATGCCTTATTGTCACGGTGCCAAGATCATGCTTTGATACCACTTGTAATAAAATAACTTGCACAATAGAGGAATATGATATAAAATATGCTACAAATAATTGATAATAACTAATAATAACAAGCCCTTTCAGGGGGGAAACCTCTAGATATCTCTAATGAGAACACAATTCATAATATGATGAAATAAGACTCACAGCCTCCTATATATACCTTATTTATATCTAGGATATCACCCAAGATGACTTAGATAACCCTATATAATCCCTAGTCCAGCCTAATTAACTAAATAACAATATAATAATGATAAGATTACTTAATAAGGAGTTAAGATAGCCGCAAACTAACTATTCATAACCTGGTGTACTCTAATATTAAGGGTGTAGAAAGTAACAATCTCATGCATTAATGCTTCTAAAGTATTGATCATCTACATACAATGTAGTAAAATTGGAACTCATCATATACACATGATTTCTTCTATTTTGATACAAATATTGAGAAATACTTATATTGATAAGCCTCAATAGCTCATACTTACAAAAAAAGCTATGAAGAGGCATTCAAGCCCATATTTATAGCAAATTACCTAGTCCATAGTTGTGATTTCTCCCCAAATATGTGGAGAGGTGTCTACTATACAAATCTACCACTATGAATGTCTCTCCTAGTGGTTGGCCTTTGTAGATTGAGGCTACCAAATTGATGAATTTCATTGCAAAGTACTACACTATTTTCCTTTAGGTAGGTGAAACTTTTCTCTATGTGTTTAAAGGATGGAAACTAATAGGAATGAATGTTGTGAGGTACCTATTAGATGAATTTAAGTTTTGTGAGCAAATTTTTCTCACCCAAATTCATTATGAGTGCTAGAATTGTTAATGTTTTAACCAAAGAATGATGAATTTCAAAATTGGGCTACAAGGAGGAGATGTAGAAAGGAAGTATTGAAAAAAAATCGTACATCCTATAGGCTATTGGATGAAGACCCATGTTGTTATTTTGATAAGATACAAAACGCCTAGGATGAAAGATTGATATAGCATCTAATCATGTAAATTTTGATGCAACCTAGTCATTGATAATGGTTATGATTCATTTCTCTTTGTTAATGGTATCTATGCTTTCAATGTATATCACAAGTGGACTAGAGCTTGTCTCCACATATGATAACCTAGACACTTAGTTTGAATATATGGTATTCAATTCAATGTGAAAGAGTTTAATTTTGGGATAAAGTCAACTCATAAATAATAGAAAATAATTTTAACTAGAGGACTCAATCACATGCACAATTTCCTCTAAGGGATAAAATCTTGTCTATGATTGTATCTAAGATGTGGAGCATTAGAAAGATAAAAGTTTTGTACAAATAAATAGAGACTAAAGTAAATAGAGAACAACCACTTTCTAAGTTATTTCAGCTTGCACAAAAATAATCCAAATTAAATGTCATAATGGTATATCTCAAAACAAAACTAAAGTAGATATAAAAGGAAAATGCAAACTATATATTTTTCTCTTTTGCTATTATATGCCTTGTAAATTTATATGATCTTATTATACAAATTAAAAACAATAAAAATGATCAAATTATAATTCTATCTAAACTTATATAACTTACTCTAATATTTTCAACATAAAATATCTTTAGACAACAATTACATCAATTTTAATTACAACCTTGTAATCCTATAAAAAGTAATATTAATCATAAAATAAACAATTAATAATTGAAAGTGATCATATGAGATAAGTCAAGCCGCTAATATAATGCCAAGCCCTTTAATTTCATTTTGCCAATAAAATCTATTTTAAAAGAAAAAGAAATATCAAATTATGATATTGCTATCAGGATTCAACCGTGTAGTTTTCGAGTCAAACTCATTGATCCATGATTCATGATTCATTGACCCATGATTCGAAGAAACCTCCTACTTATCAATATCAAATTACCAAATGAAATTTGGTCAAGCGGTAAACTATTTGCAATAACAGAGAAACTTATATAGAGTCTTATCGCCTTAAAAAAATAAAAAATATCAACGATGTCACTTGCAAAACTCTCTAATAAAAAAATATATTTCTAATTGTCATCATCCCTGAGAATTCCTTGTGATTCGGTCCAGAATAATTACAAGAGAAACAATGAAGGCACAATCGATTCCGGGCTCCACCACCACTGCAAACGTATCCTTCTCCAACAACACATTTGTCGTCGAATATTTCCGCTTCATCTGATCCATACAACAACAAAAATCAGAAGAAAAAAAAACCCTAATTTGTAACAAAAATCACTGTTTTATACAGATTCCTACTTAATTAGCAGTTTCCATTACCTCTGCAACCCTACGCTCCCCTCGATAAATTGTACACTCGCGCTGTAAATAGTTGCCCTTCACGCGGAAATCGCAGTGCTTTTCATCCCAATTACTGACCAGGAACACGTCTAGTGCCGTCTTGAGCCGAAACATCGAAGATTTTTTGGCAGTAAAGACAAGCTTCTTGTGAGTGGAACTCTGGCCCTTATACGCCTCCCATCGCTTATGCATCGAAAGCTTCTGCAATATTGCCCTAATTAGTCTCTAAGCGAATTGATTAAGTAATGCTGATAAATTTTTTCTCGCACCTTTTTTCTCATTGTTAGGAGAACATTTCCCTTGGCGTCTTGGAGAAGGCGCTTGGCATGGAAAGCGGCCACTGTGAGGACGATCTTTCCATTGGAGTCTGTGATGATGAAATCTTTCCCTTTCTTCTCCAGTGTTAATTCGATGGGGTACGGAGCGCAGAAGTATCGCCCTGCTACGACCGCTACTGTGTCTTCTTCGTCTTCCATTTTCACTTCTCTTCTCTTTGTTTTGTATGGGAAGCGGAAATAAAACAACGGTGCAGAAGAAATTTATAAGAACATGGTTTTGGAACAATGCCGCCTGCGTTGTCGTTATGGAGGTGTCGGTTGCAGCGTTGTGGATAATTGTAGAAGAGAGAAAGGAGCGAAAAATAGAATCCTCTGGCTTATTATGAGATCAGAGCGTGGAATGATACTCATTGATGCCTCGAAGATACGATTATCTCTTCGTGAATGGCAGTCCTTGCTTTGAATTTGACGATGACTTTGATTTTCACGTGCTTGATATTTTTGAGCCTACCATGGTAAGTGACGAGGTAGTTTTGGGAAAAAAAGATACCAAGTATATTATGGATCTATATATATACCTCTCTCGGGCTAGAAAATATTCTTCTAAATTTATGTTGATCTAATTAAATAATTAATGTTAATCAAAACCAAGTTAGGTTTAGAAAATGATGGTAGTGATTAAAGTAATTGGATTAATATCATGTGTTTATTTTATTTTATTTGTTAGGGGGTGGGGTTGATGGTTGTGGTTATCTAGGTTGGAATGGTTCAACAAAAGAATTCAAGTATTCATTTATGATTAGGATGATGTGACAATCCTATGTAAAGGGTTTTGTTATTGTGAACTAGCTTACATCATGTATTTTAGATATAGATTAGGTCGTGTCATGCAATCTAGTATAGATGGTGTAGTTAAGCCCTCTATTGCAACAACCTTCAAAAAGTTGTTCTTATTTGTTTTGATCATTTATAGAAGCACAATAGGACTTGCTTTATGATAAAGGAAATTTTCATGTGGCTTGTCTCCATGACAATTAATCCCTTGGTAAAGGATGAAGTTTTTCATACACACTAAGAACTCTATTCAAATGCAAATCTAATGTGACTGTGAATTGGTGTAATGCCTAAATATAGATTTCTTGTTATTAAATTCTCTTGAATTTTATATTTATCTATACAATTCCTTCTCATGATTCTTCCATTTTTTCTAGAGATGTACTATAGTACATGGTTGTGGTTGTTAATTTGGAATAGTTAGTGTGGGCCAATAAAGAACAGTTGTTATTTTAATGAAGATTCAACATCAATGCCCAAAAGGATAGATTTGAATTTTAGTGGATGAGGGCATGTGATCCAAGTCAAGGTTTATGAATCCATTCAAGGCCTATCCAATATTAAGAGTCTATTTTATGTTTAGCACCAAATATTCACTTCTTTTAGGCTTTAAGTGCTTCAATTTTGTATGATTTACTTTTGATAGTTTAACATGGATATATTTCCTCAACTATTCAACATATCTGATGGTGAAAATATTTGAGAATACCCCTTCTAGATCATACTCCTTTACCTTTTGTTTGAATGGCTTGTAAAATGGTCTTTTATTATCCTTGGCCTTGATGAGTTGTGGTGTGGATATACCCACCATGGATTTGATTAATTTAACTAGATGTTCCTCTACTCTATATCCAAAACCCTCAACATTAATATTGTTGCTTAGATTCCGTGTAACCTCACTTATGCACTTTATCACTTCAATGATATTTTCACTTCCTTTTGACTCCTTTTATATATTTTAAGGTTAACTAGTTGATGCCATTGATAAGATTGTAAATTTTCACTATTTTGATCACTATTTATTTTCATTTTGATTACAATATAGTACATAATATACAAATTTTCTTATATTTTATTTCTACTTTTTTAGTTCATTATCCTTCATGGTAATATTTCAATCCATGTCATTAACATAACCATTCAATACTTTATTTTCCATTTTATTAGTTTTACCACTCTAATTACATTTATGTGGTTTATGTGGTAAGAACAAATCCACCATATTTTCAATTTAATTTCTTGAACTTAACATCATATATATAACAATATTGTCTCTCAATTTTAATTGTTCATTCTTAATATTGCAATCATATCATTTTCTTTCCCCTTTCCGTGTGTTTGATTATGTGTCATTATTAACCAATTATCACTTAACTTCTCCAATTATATCAAGATTTATTTGAGATCTATTCTTGTTCATTTAATCTTGTTGATATTGTGAATCTTAAGTTATAAAATATGTACTATAAAATAAATATTACATCCAATCTACATATTAACTAGAATAGATAATATTTGGTTAGTCTTTTATGTGGAGTGCTCATAGTATAGTAGGTGCCAATTTAATTCAATTCTAAGGCTGCATCTTTCAAGCATCAATTTCAATGCCTAGATATGATCCTCCTACATTATATACGTTATCCAACCATGCATGTATGCTTCTAATAAATCATGGATAAATTCTCTACATACATTTATTATAGCTCTATTGAAATTGAAAGTACATTATTTAATCCAAATTACATCACTATAAGCATGAAAGATCCTCGTTCAATGAATACATAATTTTAGGGCAATCTTCTTCTTTTATCTCCACTTGGTGCTACCCTAGGAATCTATCACTAAAAGAGTATACCTCTCTATTAGGAAAATACTAGGTTGAAAAAACCATTTCCTACATAACCCTATGATAGAAAACTATGCATATAATTTTACAAAATAAATATAATGCAAAGATCAAAGACATACCACAAGATTGTATAAGATATATACCCCATAAAAACTCTTAAGAGGGACAAACCCAACCTCCAAAATCATCCACACTCAATGTATGTTGGTAGTCTCTTCTACTCTACCTCAAAGACACAATTTTTTAAAACTATCTAAAACTTTCCATAGTATTCTTTAATAGCTCCTTAAAAAATTAGTGCAAATGCCTCTGACTCACATACTAGATACCAACTAGCCTCTTCTACCTGCTATGACTCATAGGAATTATATTTTTCCATAGGGTATCATATCATGACACTGAGTGATGCTTGCATGTTAGCCATATTATCGAGGAACATGTTTTTGATAAAAGGGTAAAATGGGTTTTATAGGGACCCGAAACCACAAAGTTTACAAAACAGAAAAGGGGACACCAAGGTCCCATCAAAAAAACCAGTTGCCCAAGAAAAGACCAGTAGCAACCAAACGAAAAAGACCAGGAGGGTCAAGACGAAAGGAACAGCAAAGTAAGCACCAAGAAAACCCTAGTCACTAATTCAGAGTCTTGAGGAAAGACTCTGTCTCTACCTCCAGATTCTGCATATCATTGACACCCTTTTTAAAAGTTTGAATCATCTTCGAAGTAAGGGGGGCCTTGAACTTCAGATTGGCTCTAGTTCTTCTGGAAATACTAGCTTCTGTATCTTGGCTTTTATCCTCTATTTCCTCCAGATCCACCACAAGAGAATCCTGCTGGGCTTTGTCAAGCTTCTCAGTCATCACGTTAATGATAATGGCGTTGTGTCTTGCCATGCGGTTGTTTTGCTTGGCCACGGTTTTGATGGTATTCCATATATTCTCAATCTTGGAATCCATATTTCTATTACTATGATCCACATTTTTCTTTTCAATTTCAGCAATCTTTGCACCCTGCTCATCAATCTTGCTTTGTAGAGCACAATTTTTAACTTTCAACTCATTAATTTCAGTGAAAGTCCATTCCAAGAGTTTGAAGTGGGACTCAGAATTGGTTTTGGCTAGGTTCAAAAAATCCAGAGAGGGCTCATTTCCAGTATTAGGGCAGGTATTCTCAGGGTTAGGAATAACAAGGGGGTAATCATTGAGGTGTTTATCTGGCAAGGAGTCAGAGCAAGGCATGGTTTGGTTGGCATCAAAATCCTCTGATTCAGAGGATTCTTTAGAGTAGGAAACAAGACTTTTGGCCTGGGGTTTCTTATCAGAAGAGCAACTATTAGGCTCAAGCTCAACACGGGTTTTTTCAGAATTCCCAGAAGGGACAACGTGCAAGCTAGGGACTTTTCTAGCCAGACTAGAGTTAGGCAGGTACTCTGAGCCACTGGGCTCAGTGTCATCACTCTCAGACTCAAGGATAGTTTCCTTAATAGCAGGAGCAGGCACATAGAGATATTCAACAATCAACCTTATTAACCCAGTGTGCAGAATGGGGAATCTTTTAGGGTTTTTTTATTATCCTCCAAGCTTTTCTTCAAGGAACAAAAAACATAATAGGGGATGGAGACCCTTACCTTGTATCGGAAGTGGTTGAGGAGAGCAAAGTGGTAGCCATAGACTTTAGTGAAGCGCTCGTCCACCATAATGTACTCCATGATGACCTGTAGAACCTTTCTCCAAATACCCTGTATGGTGTCGACATTGAAGTAGTTGTTAGCAATTTTAACCATACTTAGCCTTTGTTTGTCCTTTTTAGGGAATCTGATCACAGATTCATCAAAAAAATCCCTATCCCTAAAAAACTTCTTCCCCTCAGTAGATAATCCCATAACCTCAGCAATAAGATTTTCATTGAATTCCACATTCCTACCAAACAGGGTCAAGTTCCTGTTATTCCAATTTTTAACAAAGAGATTCATGGCCTCTTGGTCTTGGCCATGAAGCTTCTCCAGGAAAGGAAGCAACCCTCCGCTTTTAATCTTATTCCAAACCTGGGCATTTTTCATGTGTATATCGTAGTTGTCCGGCTCAATTCACTTTCTATCTCCTCCCATTTTGGCCAACACAGTGGGGTAGACCCAAATGCAAGCTTTACTAAAATTGGCCCCACCAAATCTAAGAACCCACAAAGCGTGCAGAGTTTTCTTCTAGATTAAGCCACTAGGCTCGGTCCCATGCACTCTAATGATTGTGATGTAAAAGATCTAGCCTATCCTCATTAAAGGGATAACACATCATTTTTCCATGTGATTTATCATAATTTAATAGGGCGTGGACATTAGAGTTTAGTTCACAATTATTACGCCAGGTATGCACATCTTTACTCCTAACTCCTTCGTTAGCAAAAAAATATGCAACAGCATTGGCTTCTCTGTAAGCATGTGAAATTTTAACTTTTTCAAATTTGGCTAAGTTCAGTATGGCATCCTCAATCCACGAATTGATGGTCCATGAGGGGGGAGACTTGTCACATAGGCAGTCAATTATGTTTTTGGAATCTCCTTCAAGCCAAAGTTTTTTAATGTTAAGACTTTGGGCTAAATTTATGATGTGGAAAGCGCCAGCAGCCTCCGCTAGATGATTAGTTTGAGAGCCAAGAGGCGAGGTAATCACACCAATGAAATTTCCATAGGAATCCCTTATAACTCCTCCACAGCCCGCCGCCCTCGGATTGCCTTTAGCCGCTCCATCAAAGTTAGCTTTGATCCACCCGTTAAGCGGAAAAGACCAGCAAAAACCCTCTCTATCCTTCTTTGCCTTCATTATAGTACTAGAAAAGTCTAGGCTAATGTTCCACTACTTAGCAACAATTAATTCATAGAGTGAATGCTCCACTTTCATGGGCGTTATGTCCTTTCGGGCCACAATATTGAAATTTTCCTTCAGGGATCTGGCAATTTTATCAAAGACAATATTCACAGAGGCTTCTTTGCCCCTAAAAATTCTATTGTTGCATTCTTTCCAGAGGCCCCAAGCAACATGAGGGAAGGATAAGTCCCAGAAAAACCTGAGCATAGGGTTCCTAGTGGGGGCTTTCCATTGAGAAAAGAAGTCTTCAATGGACGAAGGGAAAACCTAAGGAAGGTGCCATAACCTAATGAAATTTTCCCATAGAGAAGCAGAAAATGAGCAATGAAGGAATAAATGACACACAGATTCAGCCTCCATCTTACAGAGAAAGCGTTTATTAGGAATTTGAAATCTGCGTTTACACAGGTTATCAATCGTCAGCACCTTGTTTTGGAGAAGGATCCAGAAGAAGATATTGATTTTGGGTATCAAATGTTGAGCCAAGCTTTAGACCAGAAGGGAGGATGATCCAGAGAAGAAGTGATCCTGGCAAAAGCAGATGACACTGAAAAATTGCCAGAGGGTTCATCAATCCAAACCGCACGATCATCCCACTACTCAAAACTAAGTCTAACAGTCATCAGAGAAGACTGGATGGGAGCCAAAGCCTAACTAACACTGCACAAGTCCACCCAATAACCATTCACTCTATAATCTTTCACATAATTTCCAAACCTTGCCTTACAATTCTCAGCCCATTCACTAAAGGAATTGAATTTAATAATGGGCTCCTTAAAAAGCCATCTGCCCTCCCAGAATTTGGTGTGATTACCATTTCTCACTTGCCATCCAATACCATCATCCACAATATTTTTACCATTTATTATATTGTTCCAGCATATTGACCCTCTGGGAAGAAGGTGGGGGTCCTTCTTTATAATGGAAGAACAGTTGTTTTCTAAGTATTTGCTAACCAGAATATCAATCCACTCCCCAAAAGAAGAGGAAATTCTCCATATTTGTTTAGCTAAGAGGATTTTATTGACAATTCTAATTCTTCTTAAACCAAGTCCATCGGCCTATTTAGGTCTACAAACTAGATTCCCACCAATTAAGGGAAGTCTTTTATTTTCCTCAACACCCGACCAAAGAAATCTTTTTTGAATTTTTTCAATGGCCTCAGCAAATTTAGCAAGTATTATAAAAAGGCTCAGGGCATAGATAGGCAGATTCTAGAGAGAGGCTTTGAGGAGCTAAAGTTTTCCGGCTTGACTTAGAAGGGCTCCTTTCCAACCCGCAAGCTTCTTGCTGAATCTTTCCACCAATGAGAGCCAAAAAGACTTAGGAGGTTTCAAGCTTAAAGGTAGACCAAGATAGGTGGCAGGAAAGGAATCCACCCTGCACCCCAAAATTCTGGCAATTTTGGCCTGTCTATGATCTGGAGTGTTGAAGAAGAACATAGAACTTTTTTTATTGTTGATCAATTGTCCTGAAGCTCTCCCATACTTGTCAAGCAGCTATTTTATATTTTTGCCTTCGGACACCATAGCTTGACCCATAAGCATAGTGTCATCAACGAATTGTTGATGGGAACACACCAGATTGCCCAAGGAAGGTTTGAGACCAGAAAGGAATTTAGATTCAACCAAATTTTTTAGATTCCTACCTAAACTTTCAGCCATAATCGTGAATAAAATAGGAGAGATAGGATCACCCTAACTTAGACCTCTGGTGCTCTGAAAAAAGGAGGTAGGGGATCCATTGACCATAATCGATATGGAGGTTGTGCACACAAGTTGCTCCACCATTTGGATAACCCTATTACTAAAACCAAAAGCCTTTAAGATTTTAAATAAGAGAATCCAATCAACTCTATCATAGGCTTTTGAGATATCAAGCTTTAATAAGAATCCTTCAGTCTTCGACTCGACAAGGGAGTGAATATTCTCGTGTACCATAACAATAGAGTCAAGAATTTGTCTACAAGGGACAAAGCCATTCTATTGAGGAGAAATCAAGGAAGGCAAAAAAGTTAAGAATCTAGATGTTAAGACCTTAGATATGATTTTGTAAACAGAGTTACAGAGACTTATGGGCCTAAAAGCCTCAAAGTTATTAGCTCCAGGTTTCTTGGGGATAAGAACCAAGAAAGTAGCATTTAATTCTTTTAGGAGACATCTGGAACCAAAAAATTCCTTAATAGCATTAACCACATCTTCTTCAACAATCTCCCAGAGCCATTGAAAGAAAAACAAAGGGAAACCATCAGGGCCTCAAAGTTATTGATGAACATGTTGACTCTAGTGTCATTCAAGTATTAGACGATGATGATAGAAGTAACACATAGATCACAAATGTAGACACTAAAATAATTTATCTTATTATTATATTAATTACTCACATTGTCATCCACGATTAATTAGCCATTATCATAAGTTATCTATTATCTTTAATTATCCATTATTATAACTATTTGATTACGATGGGTTAATTATCCATTTAAATAAATTAAAAAATCTATAATTATCATCTCATATATTCTCTATTAGTTAACTCATTCTTAAAATTAGTAACTTCCTCATTGATTTTTATTTAATGAATTAATAAATTCATTATCCTCTCATGAGTTATATTAGTTGTTCTAATTTATGTCCATAATTATCTAAATAACAACCACTTCCAATGCTCAAGAATAATGGGGACTTGGCCTATGAACGAGAATTTTCAACAATCCTTTTGCACTTCAGGCTCTACAAAACCTAAGCACCTATATATCTTCATACAACATCTAGAAATGACTCTTAATTTATAATAGATACTGAGATAGAAGATAGATTCTCATACATTGAGACAAGGATATGTAAAGTTTGATATAATTATAGGCTAAATTCCTTGTAAAACTTAAGTTACCAACCATGAGAACATCAAATAAATATTATAACCTAGAAATGAATTAATATTTTTCATTGTTAATGGTCTTAGACCTATAAGTAGCCTATTTTATGAGATTGGTGTCTTAAACCATGGGTAACAAAGTCGTATAATCCTACAAATTCCTTATGAATAATAATTTTTAAAAAAATTAGTGGATATTCCATATTATTTCCTTACAATAATATGTCCTATACTGATATTTAATTTCAATTCTACTTAGAAATCCATGAACAACTTAAGACTCTCAATATTCCAATTAAAAAAAAAAATCTATTACTGTAATAGAATTAATAGAAGAAACATTAATTTGCATAAAATTGCAACAATGAACTCAAATATCTTAACTATCATTGAATCATGTTACTAATCATTTGTATATCTTCTAATTTGTATTGATGTACAAAAAATTACACTTGCACTCACCTTTTTCCCTAAAACCTAGAACAAGACTCAACCTCTCTAAATAAAATATTCTTAATTACAAACTTTGGGATCTTCAAAATGGTTTAGGATTCCCATTTATAGAAACAAGGGAGAAAAAATCTTAGATGCTTGAACAATTTTCACAATTTGATTTGACAACTTGTTCAGGTGACCAAACAAAATGTAGGTACAATTGCTTTAGATAAGACAAAAATTTCTTTACTCAAAGATAAAATAATTAAATAATTTTTTGTAGAGGATATTTCCAAGTATTCAAAAAAGGACAAATTGGAGCATTCACATTGTCTCTTCACTTGTACTTTTAGACCCATACTACAAATGTATCATTTGAAGGCTAAGGGAATGCAAGAATTTAGCTATAAAAATTCAAATGAGAAGAATATTCCTCACTTGTCCAATTCTCATTGCTTCAAAGAACATAATTACACTCATTTCAAGCTTTACCAACTGGTCCACTATAATATTGCATATATTTGGATATCTACTTTACTATTAGAACAAATAGAATTGAGAAGGTGGTGCAAGATATTACTAAAATTTGTCCTCCATGATTTATATGTGTTTATCTCTCCTTCATCTATAAGTATCTTTGACATCAAATCACCTTTCAATTACTCAAAAGAACCTGAAACATGCTCCAAATCCAATTGAAAACTCTCATAAACAATTAAACTCTCCTCCAAGGCACTAGAGTTTTCTAAAATTGTTGGCAATTCAAAAGGAGCATCAGCAAGAAATTATCAGATTCTAGACATCCAACATGCCTTTTGTTAGCGAATGAACTAGCCTTTATTAAATATCAAAATAATAACTCCATAGCCCTATTTATAAATGCCAATATTGCCAATAGCTCTGGAAAAATCACAATTGTATTTGTGATTTTCCTTTGAATTATTATTAAGGGACAACTCTCTCCTAACTATTACTATCTTTGTGAAATACGCTTTTGACTAGAATGTAGAGAAAGGCAAACAAACACTAATCCATAAACATGAAACTAGTGTGAAGAACTAAAGAAACTATTAATGCTAAAGCTCAAAGACTTAAGAAAATAATGGTGGATTAATATAATATCAAGGAACTTATCTGATCACAAATAAATGAACATAGCATCAAGAAATTATTCCACATAGAGAATAAATTTGCATTATCATCTCTAACCAATAGACTGATTTGACAAACACTACTTCCATAACTCATAATTCAAAGGCTAAGAGAAATATGAAATCATGACTCAATTACCAAAGTCTTCCTTCATCTCTCAATTACATCAATATTCACATAAATAAAATTTGGACCCTTAGTGAGTCATTCAATTTAAGTTTTATAGAAAAACCCCAATCTTGGATCTTGGTAGTAAAAAGTAATGGTCAATGAGTCGAGCGGTAGTTTCTTGCCAACTAATTTCCCACTTAGGAAAGTCGATAAACAAAGAATAATAATGATTAGAAATAATCATCATTATATTGCCTCTTTGATAAGATTTTGGCAGTCATCTAAAACATTTTTTGTCCATAATCCTGCGATGTGGTCGTCGTACTTGCAAATGGTGTGATTTCCAGAGCTTGTTTCACCGACTAAAATTGAATACCTGCAAGAGGTGGTGGAGGGGATACACATCCTCATTCATCTATAAGTATCCTTGACATCAAATCACCTTTTAATTCCTCAAAATAACCTAAAACATGCTCCAAATCCAATTGAAAACTCTCATAAACAATTAAACTCTCCTCCAAGGCACTAGAGTTTTCTAAAATTGTTGGCAATTCACAAGGAGCATAAACATCAAAATTGGAAAAATCTTTTGTCTTATCAATGAAATTGTCAGATTCTAGACATCCAACATGCCTTTTGTTAGTGAATGAACTAGCCTTAATTAAATATCAAAATAATAACTCCATAGCCCTATTTATAAATGCCAATATTGCTAACAGCTCTGGAAAAATCACAATTGCATTTGTGATTTTCCTTTGAATTATTATCAAGGTACAACTCTCTCTTGACTATTACTATCTTTTTAAAATATGCTTTTGACTAGAAATTAGGGAAATACAAACAAACACTAATCCATAAACATGAAACTAGTGCGAAGAACTAAAGAAACCATTAATGCTAAAGCTCAAAGACTCAAGACAATAATGGTGGATTAATATAATATCAAGGAAATTATCTAATCACAAATAAATGAACATAGCATCAAGAAATTATTCCACACAGAGAATAAATCTACATTATCATCTCCAACCAACAGACTGACTTGACAAACACTACTTCCATAACTCATCATTCAAAGGTTAAGAGAAATCTAAAATCATGATTCAATTACCAAAGTTTGCCTTCATCTCTCAATTACATCACTATTCACATAAAGAAAATTTGGACCCTTAGTGATTCATTCAAATTAAATTTTATAGAAAAACCTCAATCTTGGATCTTGGTAGTAAAAAGTAACGGTCACTGATTCGAGCGATGGTTTCTTGCCAACTAATTTCCCACTTAGGAAAGTCGATAAACAAAGAATATTAATGATTAGGAATAATAATCATTACATTTCCTCTTTGATAAGATTTTGATAGTCATCTAAAACATTTTTTGTCCATAATCCTACCACATGGCCTATCGTACTTGCAAATGGTGTGATTTCCAGAGCCTGTGACACTGACTAAAATTGAATGCCTACAAGAGGTGGTGGAGGGGATACACATCCTCATGTTTTTCCTCTATGCTTAGAAGAAATGTGTTGATAAATTCTTGCTTTGAATGCAAACAACATTTTGTAATGTTGTATACATATATACAAATATAATATGAAACTTTTGTATTTTGATGTTGCGTTCTTCTTTGCATCCGAGCACTACCCTTTTAATTTGTTACTGCATTTGGTAATGATATTTGTTTATGTTAATTTTTTGCATATTTGCACTTTCATGGTTGCTCTTTTTTAACAAAACATTCTTCTTGCATTGTTATTTCTCATTGGGAAATTTCTAGAAAGACCTTTGGAATTCGTCACACATACAAAAACTTTGTCCTTTACACCTTTATTTTCTTTTTAAATAAGGTACATATATAATTGGAAAATGAAGAGGTTTGAAAAACCCTATTGAAGACTGAAAATGGTTTCCAAACATCTTGAGAATCCAGACCACACATAGAATTTTTCTTTCTATTCCTTAGCTTTCATTAACTAGAGGACTTTTGAAAAGTTATAAAAACTTTAGTACGAGCTGACAACTTTAAGTCTTTTAGACTTAGACTTTTCCCACAATATTTTTAGGTTTAGGAAGGTTATGTTAACTTTGTTGAAGAGTGATAAGACAAGGAGATATGAAACGAAGGATAAAACCAAGGACTTCATAAAGGATGTTAACATAAAGAGTTATAACAACCTTAGCGAAGTTCGTTGAAGTTCATAAAACTTAAGGAAATACTTACAAAGCTTACACTTAAGAAAATTTTCAAATAAAGACAAGGGTTTGGGAGTAATTACCAACACTGAAGTAACACCTTTCAAATTATTCCTCGCTTGGACATGGTTGTCATGCATATTTCTTAATTTATTTTAACTATTACATGTCCCTTCAAGGTGATGTAGGATGCATGATAACATATTTCCTAATAGGTTTTCTACCATATCAGTCAACTTTTATCTCCCTCATTCTTTGTTTCTTTCTCAACTTCTTTACTCTATTTCAACTCTTCCTTTAATTTAATAATTCTTAGGGAATAAGTTTCTATGTCCTCAAAAGATATGTCTATGATGGATAGGGATGGTGGAGGGATCATAAGTGTTGTAGTAATTCTCTGAGGATGGGGTAACAAGGCAAAAAAACTATTGTATCCCTTCAATAGATTTAATTTTTCTTGTTGTGCCTTGTCAAAATCTAAGTTTGCAATTTCTTTACTATAATTTCACTAAAAAGTGTAGTATTTTCAACCAAGGCTACTACTTGAGGATCACTGGTATTTACAAGTCTTGTGACAATTAAATTTCTAATGGTCTCATTTATATCCTTTATTAATTGTGGCTTTTTATTTTTTGGATGTGCTAACCATATGAACAGTGCTTCCTATTTAATATTGAACCCTGAACCAAAATATAGGTTATGAGCTTGTTCTTTAGATTGCAATATGGGTTCATTTGTGTCTTTCCTTCTAATTGTGTCCAGTGAAATTGTAGAGGCAATGTCCCATCCTTCTAAAATTAGACACCCACTTTTCCTCAAAATCTATCTTCCCTCCTCAAGAGTGATTTGACTTAATTAAAATTCACCTCTTCTAAAACCTTCTTTCGCATATCTTCCCACTCCTCTTTAGAGATCTTCTTCTCCTAATCCTTCATTATTAGAGCATATTACTTTGCTTTATTTTTTAGATCAAAAATTTCTTGAATTCCTTAGACTTAACAAATTTGTCATTTGACATGAAAGTGGTACAT
Source organism: Sequoiadendron giganteum (assembly GCA_007115665.2). Taxonomy (NCBI): domain Eukaryota; kingdom Viridiplantae; phylum Streptophyta; class Pinopsida; order Cupressales; family Cupressaceae; genus Sequoiadendron; species Sequoiadendron giganteum. The sequence continues at coordinate 964,046,487 of CM021100.1, forward strand.
GCTAGTGCCCTATCTTCATCAATGGAATCTCCCCTAATCTTAAAATTTATAACCATTCTTTCATGAGGGGGAGCCTCTTCCATAACCATCTAAGGTGAGCACATAGATTGTCTAATCTAGTCAATATTTGGTACACCATCCTCATTATAGGGGTATTCAAACAATGGTTGAGCACTAATATTTTGTAGAGGTTATACCTATTAGGGAGGTTGTTGAACAATAACTTTTGAGAAAGGCCTAGGCTTTTCCATTGCTAATTTATGAGCATGTGCAATAATATTAGCAACATTATCAATCATAACCAAAATTTTGAGGCCTAAGTCCTCATTCTCTAAATATGCTCCTTTATAAGAGGGATTGAAAATCCATTTTTATTCTCCTCCACACTTTGGAGATTCTCTTCTCTTTTGTATCTCAGTTTTAGAGGAGAAATTCCTTATTAGGTCCTAATTTTGGTCAAATTGGCGAGTATAGCTAGCTAATTTAACCCTAGTTCTGGCTTGGTGAATGTAATTTTTAGGATCATAGTTTCTTTGTACATCCACCTTCATCCTGTATGGTTGTACAATTTGGAGTATACCAATTCCAATCCCACTTTAGCATTGATCATGAAATCAAAAAACACAATACACAATGGCAACACAAACCCCTTCTTCATATTTCTCAAATGAGTTTTGTCTTCCTCATTTAATTTCTATATTATCTCCAAGAATGCTATTATATCTAGCATGATCCTTGGAAAAATATGTGGTGATACTAGTGCACTGTATATCCTTATTATTGTATAGTGGGCATGGAATAACCATTCACCCTAATTATGGTTAATTCCTAACTCAAGAGTTAGGTCCAAAGGCCTCAAGAATCTTCTGGACTTTTTAGCTCGAGTCCCCAACCAATAGGAAATCCTAGATTCCTTATTACTTTAATAAAAATCTCCTCAAAGACCACATAACTAGACTTGTCGCTTGATGCATGTCCCAAATGTAATTCCATTCTTGGACTGGAAAGGTTAATCTATTTTCATCTTGGGACCTTATTTTCATTCCACCCATGGGCTAATATGGTAGCATCTCTAAGGCTCTCTACATTATCAATTAATATGTTAGAGAAAATTCCTACACCTTGATCATGCTTAGCTCTCTTCAATAACCCCAAAAATTGTTACATGATATCCTCATATAAACCCCTCTTTAATTTTCCTAAAGGGTCGACCATTTTAAGAATTAGGGTTTTGTTTGTGAAATTAGGGTTTTATGAGTGACAAGGGTATCTAATTTTATTTTAAAATTTTAAATATTATAGGGCTTCTATTCTTGATTTTTACTTATAATTTGACCTAACTTAGAGGCTAAGGAAACCTTTCAAATATTTGAATTTCACAGTGTAGGTTATGACACCAAACTTACCTATTTTCTTCTCTAAAGAATAGTAATTTGAAATTTTGAACACTCTGTTGGCTTGAATTTCACATTTTTTTCATGGAAGATTCTTTGCATGGTTTCCAAGAACTCAAAAAATGTAATTAACATGAAAATATAGAATAAATTGGTAGATATTGGTAGAATAATCCATTACAACTCATACATGTGAACACGATGTTTGTAGGTAACTGCTTACATATTTTGGATATTAACCCTTGATCTTGATCTGACTTGGATAAATTTACGACTATTATAGCCTCTAAATATTTGAAAATATTTTTCCTTGATTTCTATGAAAAAACCTTTACAAATCACCTTGGTGGCCTCACAAAATCTTTGAAAAGCTTAGACAAATATGCTAACATGGCATGAGAAAGGAAAAACTTGTCATCATTTTGCACTATCACTGAATGAAATTGTTTCATCTGTTATAACCTACAATATGAAACAAGCTTGTGAAATCATTACATGTGTAACATAGGTACCATTTTGTACACTAACTTTAGCCGTCAGTAATAAAATTGAGCCCACACTGAATAAGCTCCACATGTTGAATGATTTCATCATTATGGTCTTTAAAGAAAGCTCCCTTTAAGTCCTAGAATAATCTTGAACTATTTGATCCAATAAATTATTCTATTTGTTAATGATGGGGGCACTTAACCTTTTGAGTAGTGAGTGACACACTTTACACATGGCAACTCATCGTGAGTTCATGTGATGAAGAAATTCAGTTATTTTGAGCTTGTGATGTGAAGCCCAAGTGTGATACAATGAAAATATGCCACATATTTGTCATTGGGGAAAATCTATGGAGGCTAAAAGAGGTCTTGTATTAACACTTGGTGGTATTTTGCACCATTGAGGCTTCATATGTGGATCCCCAATTTGAACCTGTGATATGAGAAGTAGCTGGGATAAATACATGACTCAATACCTTTATGATATGTCATAATTTTGTGAACTCATGATATTTAACCAAATGCTGAAAATGAACCCATGATAAAGTAAAACTACATGATAAAATGTGGGAATGACACATGGATCCAACGTGGAAACTGGTGGGGCAAAAAACTTAAAGGTGTGGGAAAGGAACTTAAGTGACTAAATAAAGCACAAGCATTTTAAATTGAAAGAATAAGTCACTAGGACGAAGGGTTGGCTAACTCACAAACATAAAGTCTTTGTAAAGGAACTTAAGAGATTGGAAACTTGTTGAGGAAGTCACTTAAAAATTAGAACATAAAGTGATGGATTCAAGGCATAGAAAATAGGGCTTTAAGATTAGGAATTTCATGGAAAAATCTTTAAGATATAAAAAAAATTAACAAGCTCAAAATAGAAATTTCCCTTAATTTCAGCTCACTCATATATCCTTCTAAATTAACTCCACAACTAGTGGGGTTAAATCTTGATCTTTTATTGAATCTCCACTATCCATCTAATCATTTCAAATTTTATAAATTTATCATTTACATAACCACAAATCTTTATGCAAAATCAATCTATCATTTTTATCACTTGAAACTTAAATTAATTTTATGATGTTAAGTTGAGTATCCATACATTATAAAAGTCTTGAGAAAAATCCTTAAAGAGAGATACAAAAGTTGAAATTTTCTCTTCTAGTTATTTCATCTTTTGTATCTCTTTAAGGATTGATCATGTCAAAATGAAGGTATTAATGCAAATTGTTAGAATCTTAACATCCCACTCAAGCTAGAAGATTTTTCTAATTTGAGACAAGCCCCTCTTTTTTCATCATTTCTTCCTTCCACCTTTTCCTTTTGGGATATATTAATTTCATTAATTACACTAATATTTTAGAGTTAAATATACCCTGCTTCAACACTATTGTTGGTACCTTCTTTTAATTTCATCTTGAGCTTGGTGACTTCACACTATCCTTGGCTTTATTGGCTCCATTTTTTGTTTTGTTTCTCTATTTATTACATCTTTCTATTATGTGGCCTCATATCATAGTACCTCCTCTCTTCTCTTTTTTGTCTTCCCCCATTTCGTCACCATGAAAGTTGTGTCTAAAAATAAAATAATTGATCTCTCCTTGTAAATGGGAACAAGTGGAATATGACCCTATCAATCACATTAAATTTGACTTTGTTTTCTCCAATGATTGTCCATGTGTGGAAAAGGCTATCAGGTGTGTTTCAAGGCTTAATCTTCTAGACTCTTTCCCACGTAATATTTTTAATAGCGAGGTGGCATCAACTTTCCTCTCCAAGATCATGGACCTCATATAGGATGTGTGGCATATTACTTGGAATCTAATTTTGTTTATCCTTGTTTCCAAATGCTAGATTGAAGTTTAAGACTTGCATATTACTTTTCTTATAAGGTTTGACACCCATTTATGGCATTTCCCCCATCATCTACTTGAAAACAATGAAGCTCATGCTTTTTAATATATGGTTATGAAGACTATCTTGCAACTCAATTTCTACATAAAGTTTAGAAAAAGTGCTTAAGGCACATGGTTTGTGCATTGGAAGCTTCACTTATGGAAATGTAGAAAATTGCAATGCTCCCTTCATATCCTAATATGGCATGCTAATGTTATGTCTCCTTTGCCTCTAGCTTCATTTCCACCTGCCTCTACCTTCTCCTTTTCACTGACTCCTCAATCTTCAAAGGATGATACTTTGTTTATGAGTTCTTTTGAGACAATTTAATGTTATTTTATTCAAAACAAATTATTGTCCTTTGATTTTTGCTGTCAATTTCTAAATTTCGAACTTGACTTCTTGTAATCATATATTTCATATTTTGAATATATTTTCTATAAATTATTCCACCACTTTTTATCTTTAAAACCCCATGAAATAAACAATTAATAATTTAAAATATTAATATAACAAAAAGCCAACTCGCTATACAAAGTTGAGCCCTCTAATTTCATTGTGCTCACACAATGCCAATAAAAATATATTTTAGAAGAAAAGTGGAATTAATTTAAAGAATATGTCAAATTAGCAAATGAAAAAATTAGGTCAAAGTGGTAAATCATTTGCGACGACAAACTTGAAGATTTTTATCACCTAGTTTTCTCCTCATCACTCGCAAAAATGACTATAAAAAAAAATTGTCATCAATTCTGACAATTTCTCGTGATTTGGTCGAGAATAATTACAAGAGAAACAATGAAGGCACAATCGATTACAGGCTCCACCACCAACGCAAACGTATCCTTCTCCAACAACACATTTGTTCTCGAATATTTCCGCTTCATCTGATTCATACAACAACAATAACAATTGCTCTTCCATTATTAAGAAGGACCCCCACCTTCTTCTAAGAGGATCTATTTGCTAGAACAATTTAATTATTGGAAAAAAGATTGTGGAGGAAGGCATTGGTTGGCAAGTGAGAAATGGTAATAGTACCAGATTCTAGGAAGACAAATGGCTTTTTAAGGAACCCCTGATAAATATCAATCCCTTCAAAGATTGGGCTGAGAATTGCAAGGCTAGGTTTGGTACTTATGTGAAAGATTAAAGAGTGAATGGTAATTGGGTGGACCTAAGCAGAGTCAGTCAGGCTTTGGTCCCCATCCAGACTACATTGTTGGCTGTTAGACTTAGCTCAAAGTAGTTGGAGGACCGTGCGGTCTGGATTGATGATCCCTCTGGTAATTTCTCTGTGTCTTCTGCTTTTTCTAAGCTCACTTCTTCTCTGGATCATCCTCCCTTTTGGTCTAAAGCTTGGTGCAATAATCTGATACCCAAAATTAACATCTTCTTTTGGATCTTGCTTCAAAATAAGTTGCTTACGATTGACAACTTGTGTAAACGGGGATTTCAAATCCCTAATAGGTGTTGTCTTTGTAAGATGGATGTTGAATCTGTTAATCATTTATTCCTTCATTGCTCTTTTGTTGCTTCTCTTTGGGAAAATTTTAACAAGTTATGGAACCTTTCTTGGGTCTTCCCGATGCTCATTGAAGATCTATTTTCTCAACAGAAAGCCCTGACAAGGAATCCCTTACTTAGATTTTTTTGGGAGTTATCCTTTCCTCATATTGCTTGGGGCATCTGGAAAGAACGCAACAACAGAATTTTTAGGGGCAAAGAAGCCTCTGTGGATTATGTCTTTGATAAAATTGCCAGATCTCTGAAGGAAAACTTCAGTGTCATGGCTCAGAAGGATAGGAAGACCTTGAATGCGGAGTTCTCAAACTATGATCTTTGTGTTGCTAAGGAATGGAACTTAATTCCCTTTCTGTCTAGCTTTACTATGAAGGCTAAAATGGACAAAGAGGGAGTTTGCTGGACTTTTCCGCCTAACAAGTGGATCAAAGCTAACTTTGATGGTGTGGCTAAAGGCAATCCGACGGCGGCTGGCTATGGAGGAGTTATAAGGGATTCCTATGGAAACTTCATAGGTGTGATTTCCTCTCATCTTGGCTCTCAAACTAATCACCTGGTAGAGGCGGCTGGTGCTTACCATATTATAAATTTAGCCCAAAGTCTCAATATTAAAAACTTATGGCTTGAAGGAGACTCCAAAAACATAATTGACTGCCTTCGTGGCAAGTCTCCTCCCTCGTGGACGATCAAATAGTGGATTGATGAAGCTAAATTGAAATTGGTCAAGTTTGAAAAAGTTAAAATAACACACGCCTATAGAGAAGCCAATGCTGTTGCGGACTTTTTTGCTAATGAAGGAGTTAAGAGTAAAGAAGTATGTACCTGGCTTAATAACAATGATCTAAATATTAAAGTATGTGCCCTATTAAACTATGATAAATTACATGGTAAGGCATCGTGTTATCCCTTTAATGAGGACGGGTTGGATCTTTCACATCACAATCATTAGATTGTATGGGACCGAGCTCTGTGGAGTAATTTGCAAGTTTACTCTGCACGCTTTGTGGGTGCTAAGATTTGGTGGGGCCAATTTTAGAAAGGATTGTGTTTGGTTCTTCCTCTTTGTGTCGGCCGATATGGGTGGGGACAGAAAGCGAACTAAGTCGGACAGTTATGAAACCCACATGAAAAACGCTAAGGTTTGGAACAAGATAAAAAGTGGAGGACTTATTCCTTTTCTGGAGAAGCTTCATGGTTCTGATCTAGAGGCTACGAATCTCTTTGCCAAAAATTGGCATGATGGCAACTTGACTCTGTTCGGCAGGAATGTGGAGTTCAATGAAGATCTAATTGCCAAAGTTACGGGTTTACCCACTGATGGGAGGACAGGGCTTACTCAGATGAAGCTGTTATCAGATTCCCCAAAAATGACAAGGAAAAGCAAAGCTTGGTCAAAATTGCGAACAGTTACTTTAATGTTGACTCCATAAAATCTATATGGAGAAAGATCCTTCGGGCCATTATGGAGTATATCACGGTGGATGGGCATTTTATGAAAGTCTATGGGTACCACTTCGCCCTCCTCAACCATTTCCACCACAAGGTAAGGGTCTCTATCCCCTACTATCTCTTCTGCTCTTTGAAGAAAAGTTTGGAGGACAATAAAAAAAACCCCAAAAGATTTCCTATTCTTCATACTGGGTTAATTAGGCTTATTGTTGAATATCTACATGTGCCTGCCCTTGCTACCTCGGAAGCCAACCCTGATGTTGAGAGTGATGATACTGAGCCCAGTGGCTCAGAATATTTGCCTAACCCTAGCCTAGGCCCAAAAGCCCCTAGTTTGCATGCTGGCCCTTCCAGGGAATTGGGTAAAATCTGGGTTGAGCTTGAGCCTGACTATCCTCCTCCTAAGATCAGCCATGCTGGCAAGACTACCCAGGCTAAAAGCCTTGTCTCTTACACTGAAGATTCCTCTGAGTCAGAGGAAGCTGATACCAACATTTTTTAGCACTATGTGGACCCTTTACCGGACATACACAATGTCGAAAATTCCCTTGTTAACACTGGTAAAGAGCCCTCCCTTGATTTTCTCTACCTGGCTAAAACCAATTCTAAGTCTCATTCTAAACTCTTGTATTGGACCTTCTCAGAAATCAATGAGCTTAAAATTAAAAACTGGGCCCTGCAAAGTAAGATCGAGGAAATGGGTGTAAAGATTGTTGAAATGGGTAAGAAAGAAGCGGTGCATAGTAATAGGTACATTGATACTGATGCTGAGTGCTTAAGGAATACCATCAGAACTATCACAGAACAAAACAACCGTATAGCAAGACATAATGCTATAATTATTAACGCTATGATTGAAAAGCTTGACAAATCCCAATAGGGATCTCTGGTGGTTGACTTGGAAGATACTGAAGATAAAATCCAGGACATGGATGGCGGAATTTCTAGAAGAACCTGTGCCAATTTGAAGCGCAAGGCCCCCTTAACCCTGAAAATGGTTCAAACCTTTAAAAAGGGGGTTAAAGATATGCAAGATATGGAGGTGGAGACAGAGACTGTCCTTAGGTCTCTGAAGTAATGGCTGGAGCTTTCGGTGTTCTTTCTCTGATGTCCCTTCTTTTCTGACCCTCCTGGTCCTTTTTGCTTGATTGCTGCTGGTTTTTTCTCTGGCAGTTGTTTTTTTTTGTGGAACTTTGGTGTTATCTTCTCTATTTTGTAAACTTTGTGGTTTCGGGTCACTATAAAACCTGTTTTACCCTTTTATCAAAAACAATCAGAGAATTTGTTTTTTAAAAACCCTCTAATTTGTAACAAAAATCACTGTTTTATACAAATGCCTACTTATTTAGCAGTTTCCATTACCTCTGTAACCACGCGCTCTCCTCGGTAAATTGTACACTCGCGCTGTAAATAGCTGCCCTTCACACGGAAATCGCAGTGCTTTTCATCTAAATTACTGAGCAAGAACACATCAAGTGTCGTCTTGAGCTGAAAGATCGATGATTTTTTGGCAATGAAGACAAGTTTCTCGTAAGTGGAGGTATAGCCCTTATATGCTTCCCATCTCCTATGCATCGAAAGCTTCTGCAATAAGGACCCAGTTAGTCTCTAAGCGAATTGATAAAGTAATGCTGATATTTTTTTATTGCACCTTTTTTCTCATGGTTAGGAGCGCATTTCCCTTGGCGTCTTGAAGAAGACATCTGGCATGGAGAGCAACCGTTGTGAGGATGGTATTTCTATTGCGATCTGTGATGATGAAATTCGACCCTTTTTTCTCCACTATCAATTCGATGGGATATGGAGCGCAGAAGTATCGCCCCACTACGACCGCCACTGTGTCTTCTTCATTTTCCATTTCCTCCTGTCTTCTCTTTGTTTTGTCTGAGAGGCGAAGCATAAGAAACTTATAGGCATATGGTTTGGAACAATGTCGACTGTGTTGTTGGTATGTGGGTGTCGGTTGCAGCGTTGTGGAAGAATCGGCACAAGAAGGAAAGGGGTGGAAAATCGAACAACCTGGATCAGTCTGTGGAATGATTCTCAGATTGATGCCTCGAAGATATGATTATCTCCTCGAGAACGACAGTCCAAGCTCTGAATTTGACGACCGCCTTGACTTTCACCTGCATAATAGTATTGGAAAAAAGATCCTATAGATCTATATATAGGTGTGGTGTAAAAAAAAAATCTATACTTTATTTGATCTAATAAAATAATTAAAGTTAATAAAAAATGTTAGATTTAGAAAATGATGGCAAGGATTAAAGTAATTAGATTAAGATTATGTGTTTGGGTTGATGGTTACTATTATTTAGGTTTGAATGGTGCAAAAAAGAAATTTAAGAATAGATTTGTGATTAGGATAACAATTTCAGGTAAGGGGTTTTGCTATATAAAGTAGGGGAGAAGACCCAGTATCCGTCAGGGCTAACTTCGCGCAACCATAGAATGTGAACCGTATGTCGAATCGGAAAAAAAAATTATGGGTTTTTTTCGCCTATGAGTTAAGAGCTTATAACTAAGCTTTTGGCTTTTGGGCAATTCATTGGAGTGTGGGAGCATTGGATATGCACAAGGTGATCAAAAAGACATCTTTTAGAGGTGTCGTCCGCTCCCCGCCACCTAAAGTCCTGGTACCCGCCACCTAAACCCACCAATAATTTTTTTTAAAAACACCTAAATATGTGACTAAGATCACTTAAAAAAATCTATTCTATCATCCGAACCCACTCAAAAGTCAATGGGTCTAATTCACGTTGGCACCTTCAAAAATAGGTTTCCTACCCATTAAAAATAACTCCTACATATTAATCTCCTTACTTTAGCACCATACACCAAACATATTACACCCCAATTAATCTTCATTTCGGGTCCGATTTAAACATATGACTAATGTTTTTTCCAATGGGCACCCCATTATTTACCATCATTTAACCGCTCTTGCTCTGTCGAAGGTTCTCACGACGATGGAAGGTAGCGACGACTGCACTCCACGGCTACGCACGCACCCTCAGGTAACATCAAACATCATGCCCCTTTGAAAATGCAAACAATGGTACTGGTTAATCATTTTCTTCTGCATCTTTCGTGACCCGTGAAGGGTTTATTCGATGTTTGAAAAATTATTACTGCTTGATTATGAAATAAATCATGTCTCTTACGCGCATTTTCACCGTGTGCTATTTGTTTTTGTTGGGATATGGTGCTCCTCTTTTACACATGGGTTTTTTTGTGGTTAAATGATTTCCTCTCCTAAATTTCCAGCGCGCTTTTAGGCTGGTAAAGTGGATTGTTTAATGATTTTGTCTGCAGAAATGATAGGGGAATTTTGTGGGTTTGACCACATGTCTAGCAAAAATGACCATTTATGGTCTACATCGAGCTTTTTACAAAAAACCCATGTGAATATGACCATAAATCAGCATACCCAATTTAGTATACACCATTTTTGCAAAAACCGTTACTTTGTTTTTCCAAATACAGGTTCTTTTGGGGTTAAATGATTAAATACAACTTCGTAAAGTCTATTGTATCATCATATTGGCTCCAGAAATGGTGAGGAATTTCGTGGGTTTTGACCACATGTCTGCAATAAATGATTAATGGTCTCCATCAACCTTTTTACAAAAAACCCATGTGAATACGACCATAAATCGGCAAACCCAATTTAGTATACACCATTTTGGCGAATACCCTTGCTTTGTTTTTCCAAATTCAGGTTTTTTTGGGGTTAAATGATTAAATACGACCTAGTAAAGTCGATTGTATCATGGTATTGCCTACAAAAACGATGAGGGATTTCGTGGGTATTGACTACATGTCTGCAAAAAATGATTAATGGTCTCCATCAACCATTTTATAGAAAACCCATCTGAATACGACCATAAATCGGCAAACCCATCTTCTGCATCTTATTGAATTTGTAAAGGAATGTCTACAATGTTATACCTATAAAACACACATTAAACAGTGTCTTTCAAATTGTAAATGAATCTGCGCAATGTTTTATGCATTCATTTACAAATTATGTGTCTGTTTCCTTTAACTATCCTTTGAAAATGCAAACAATGGTACTGGTTAATCATTTTCTTCTGCATCTTTCATTACCCGTGAAGGGTTTATTCGATGATTGAAAAATTATTACTGCTTGTTTATGAAATATATCCTTCCTCTTACACTCATTTTCAGGTTGGTACTTTATACATTATACCAACCGTTATTTTCATGAATTGTGCATTTAATATTTATATTTATGCAGTGTCTTCTTACTTTCATCAACTGTGTATTTAACATTTATATTTATGCACTGTCTTTTTACTTTACTTTATAAGTAAATTAAGGGTTTTTTTGTTGTCTTTACAAGATGTGCAGCAATTCTCCTAAGTTTTGCAGCAATTCTTTTATATCGTTTACTATGTTACCTTTGGTTGTCCAATACAACAAGCTACCATTTGTCATTTTACATTCTGTGTCCCTTGTTCATTCAGCAAATCGATATATATGTGTATCCTTTGCCTATCCTTTGGTGATGCAAACAATGGTAGTTGTAAATCATTTTCTTCTGCATCTTATTTAATTTGTAAAGGAATGTGTACAATGTTATACCTATAAAACACACATTAAGCAGTGTCTTTCAAATTGTAAATGAATCTGCGCAATGTTTTATACATTCATTTACAAATTATGTGTTGTTGTCTCTTCTTCATTGAACAGATTGATATATATGTTTGTTTCGTTTAACTATCCTTTGAAAATGCAAACAATGGTACTGGTTAATCATTTTCTTCTGCATCTTTCATGACCCGTGAAGGGTTTATTCGATGATTGAAAAATTATTACTACTTGTTTATGAAATATATCATTCCTCTTACATGCATTTTCGCTGTGTGCTATTTGATTTTGATGAGTCATGGTGCTATTTTTCTCCCACATTGCATGTATGTATGCATGCACATACATACATACATATATATATAGATATGTATACATATATGTATGTATGTATGTATAAAAATGTCTGCCCATGCTATGAGGTAACAACAAACATCATTCTCCTTTCAAAGTGTATGTATGTATGTATGTATGTATGTATGAATATATATATATATATATATATGTTGGTATTTTACATAGGGATCTTTTTGGGGTTAAATGATTTCCTCTCCCATAATCATTACTGCTTGTTTATGAATTATTTCATTCCTCTTACACTCATTTCAGGTTGGTACTTTATACATTCTACTTATAGTTATTTTCATGAACTGTGCATTTAACATTTATATTTATGTAATGTCCTCTTACTTTCATCAACTGTGCATTTAACATTTATATTTATGCACTTTCTTTTTACTTTACTTTATAAGTAAATGAAGGGTTTTTTTGTTGTCTTTACAAGATGTGCAAAAACAAATTCTCCTAAGTTTTGCAGCAATTCTTTTGTATTGTTTACTATGTTTCCTTTGGTTGTCCAATACAACAGACTACCATTTGAATACGTTTCATTTGGCTATCCAATACAACAAACTAGCATTTGTCACATTCTGTGTCTCTTGTTCATTCAGCAAATCAATATATATGTGTGTATCCTTTGCCTATCCTTTGGCAATGCAAACAATGGTACTGGTAAATCATTTTCTTCTGCATCTTATTGAATTTGTAAAGGAATGTGTATAATGTTATAACTATAAAACACACATTAAGCAGTGTATTTCGAATTGTAAATGTTTTATACATTCATTTACAAATTATGTGTCTGTTGTCTGTTGTACATTGAGCAGATTGATATATATGTCTGTTTCCTTTAACTATCCTTTGAAAATGCAAACAATGGTACTGGTTAATCATTTTCTTCAGCATCTTTCATGACCCGTGAAGGGTTTATAATTATTCGATGATTGAAAAATTATTACTGCTTGTTTATGAATTATATCATTCCTCTTACACTCATTTTCATCGTGTGCTATTTGATTTTGTTGGGTCATGGTGCTATTTTTTTTCTCCCACATTGTCTGTCCATGGTGTGAGGTAACAACAAATATCATTCTCCTTTCAAAGTGTATGTATGTATCGGCAAACCCATTTAGTATACACCATTTTTTGTGAAACCCCTTGCTTTGTTTTTCAAATACTAGTTTTTTTGGGGTTATATGAATGTATGTATGTATGTATGTATGCACATTGTACACATTCTTTTAAATATTCAATAAAATGTAGAAGAACATGATTAACCAATACCATTGTTTGCATTTTCAAAAGGATAGACATCTATATCAATATGCTCAATGAATGTATGTAGGTATGTATGTATGCACATACACATACATACATAAATACATATATATATATATATATATGTATGCATGCATGTATGTATGCACATTCATACACACATACACACATTAATTTATGTGTATGAATATGAATAGATACACACACACACATATATATATATATATGTAAGTATGTATGTAACATACATACATATATATATGTGTGTGTGTGTATGTATGTCCATACATATATGCATACATATATATACATATGTCTGTATGTACATACATACATACATATATATATATATATATGTATATATATATATATATATATATTTATGAATGTATGTATGTTTGTATGTATGCACATACATACATACATGTATGCACATACATACATATATATATATATGAATTTATGAATTTATGTATGTATGTATGCACATATATATATATATATATATATATATATATATATACCTTCCATCGCCATGAGAACCTTCGACAGAGCGGGAGCAGTAAAATGATGGTAAATAATGGGGTGCCCATCGAAAAAAACATTAGTCATATGCTTAAATCGGACCTGAAATGAAGATTAATTGGGGTGTAATGTGTTTGGTGTCTGGTGCTAAAGTAAGGAGATTAATATGTAGGAGTGATTTTTAATGGGCAGGAAACCTATTTTTGAAGGTGCCAACGTGAATTAGACCCATTGACTTTTGAGCAGGTTTGGATGATAGAATAGTTTTATTAAAATGTTTTTTTTGAGTAATTTTATAGATAAGTGTTACCAAAGGGGGTAACTCCCATGTACATTCAAATTTAGCTTTTACAAGCCAAGAACAAGATTACAAACCCCGCTCATTCTATCAGCAGAAAAATTGTTGTGACGATGTCTCCAATCCTAGTCAACTGTTCCAAGCGGACCCCATTGAGCCAAGCCAAGTCAGATCGCATGAAGTTGGAGAAGGCATCCATGTTGGCGTTTTTGACTCTTGCTCTAAATGCTTCCCATGCGTCAATAAGGAAATTTTTAGTTGCAGCCTGGCAGGCACTTTCAGCATCTTCGTCCACATCATCCTCATCGAATTCCACTTCTTCCTCATCATTTTCCATATTTAGTATTACTGGGTCGAAATAGTACTTGAGGAAGCTCACCCAGCCCTTTGCGCTTAGGTTTAGAATGGCATTGGCTACTGCCTCAGCATTACCAATTTCTATGAATTTGTCGAGCCGCTCAACCACGACTTCCCTGACCTTGGTTATGTCCACTAATGTGCATAGTATGACCTTGTAGAATTGGTCGTCGCAACAGTGTCGATCAAGAGACAAAACCGTAGATACCAGGTCAACTACTGCATTCCTTATTATTGGGTCTGGAATGTTAAAAAGCCTTCTGCACTGGGCCATTAGTGGTTCCTTAGTGCAATGGCAGTCAACTCCGAACATGAATACCATCCTGCTTTTCTTGGCAAACTTGGAGCTGTTGTGAAGAGGTAGAAATGGAGAACATATTGTCCCTCTATTAATAGCCTTAATCTTGTAATGATAAGGATTGCTTGAGAACCGAGCCCATCGATTCAGGCCATACCAAATCCAATGTAAATCGATCCTTATGATTTCACACATGCGAATCCAGTCCTAATTTGAGGTTCACATGGTTTTTGGGATGAGGGATCTGGCATTCTAACTACCGCCATTTCTGCCAAGTAGTTGAGTAAGTTCACGTGACAGAGTGCCAAGGTTCTTGTCCCTTGCCAATTTCGTAAGCCGTCACTGTGGGAGCATCTATTATGATACGGCCCAAGGCAGTAACAGATTTTTCCCCCATAGACCATCACAGAGTTTGTACCAGCCCGTGTCTTGTTGGGATTATGTGTTGTTTTTTACTATTTCTTGAACTATTACTGCCTTGCAATGTTAATAGTGACACATTTAGGTGTTTTATTGGTTTTGCAATGTACATCAGAGATTTTTTGCAATGTATATGTATGTATATGATTATATCAATACATGCATGTATGCTTGTGTTTTTATGAAGGTTTACATGTATGCTTATGTTTGTATGACTGTATGCATGCATACAAACATGCAATAAATCACAAATATATAAGGCTACCCAAATAAACATCAAATCTAAATATAATGCAAAATTCAGTCATATCATCTCTAAAAACCTACGTAAGTGGCAGCTACAAATTAAAAGTTGAAACACAACAATCAAATTGAATGCATTCAATTGTCAGATTCAAATTTATAAATAAGAGGGACAGCAGCCAATGACATTCACAATTAATCTCCCCTAGTAATATCCTCTCCATACTATAGACCATTCAATGGCATCCTTTGCACATTCCTTATATATCCAAGGCTGATGAGAAACAATGAATATAATTTGAATAAATCTTGGTTTACATATGGAATTTATAATATGTTGAACTTGATTAATTATGTGTTGTTGTACATGCATTATTTCAAATGTTGTATGATGTTTGTATGTTACTAGCCTCGGTTGTGACTACCCGTGGTTGTAAATATTTTCTTGCAGTCATGAGAGAACAAGGAGAGGTGGTGCTACAATGTTCAGGTTGGGCAGATTGGTAAATGTGTTTGTCAACACACCAAACAATTAATAATTTTTTGTTCAAATGGCTCTATGTTTCAATTATTTTTATATATTGTTCTATAACTAGTATGTCTTTTGATTTATTTCAATAACTACTGTCCATGTTTGTTTGTTCTGGCAGGCATGTAAAATGGCTAGGAGGTTTTAAAGAGCATGCCAAATTGGAAGATTACATTTCAGGTAAAGTCTTTCAAGACTTTACTTTGGCTGTGACCCGGTAGACATAGTGTTCATTTACAATGCTCATTTTTCATATTCATTGTAACCTTACACTTAAAATTTACAATTAGATTGATTTCCAAGTGTAGGTGTTGAAAATTGTATGTATGCATATATGTATGAATGTATGTATGTATGTATATTACATACATACATACATATATGTATGCATGTATACATAGCTAGGAAGGTTGTAAAGAGCATGTATACTTTGGTTGTGACCTGGTAGACATTGTGATTATATATGATGTTCATTTTTCTTATTCATTGTAAAAGCACACTTACAATTTATAATTAGATTGATTTCCACTTACACTTACAGTTGCAATTTATGGATATGTTATATATACATGTATAGTAATATATATATGTATGCATATACTTAGTTGTGTATACATATATATATCAATATATGTATATATTTATATTTTCAACAATGTTAGTTAGATGAATACAACAAACACATATCCAACAAAATGATAGATGAATACAACCAACAGAAAATTGATTTCGAATCACAAAAGCATATATCATTAACTTTAAACATGATAAAGACACCATAAACATGATGATTGAAAAGTTGGAAAGAAGACAAGGAGTCTTCAGTCCTACAAAAAAGACATCGGCATACATCAAAGTATATAGTTGACCATAAACTACCATTCAGTTCTACAAAATTAGATAGTAGTATCCTTTGGCTTTCCAATACAACAGACTACTATACTTTAGTTGTCCAATACAATAGACTAGCATTTGGTTGAACAAAGAACACTCTAGCACACTTCGAGGTCAAAAAGTTGACAACAAAAAATCATAATCAAACATCCACATATCAGATTAAGAAGTGGTGTGTCCTTGGGGGTCAACTGACTCCACATCAATTGGAGGAGATGTTAAGGACTACGGATTGTTTTGTATGGCACTTGTGATACAAGCAAGCAATGCATGATTTTCCTCTGGAGTGAGTTGTAAGTATGGAGAGTAGCCTTCAAAAGACCCATTTTGTATGCTACTAAGAGCAGCAAAGGCTGGAGCCAAAATGTTAACCATGTCCCTTAAAATCGGATGTTGACTTGGAAGAGGAGTTGTAGGAGTACTCTTACTTCTATTTCTTTCTGTTCTTTCTGCCTGCTTTTGGTTTTCCTTCAACTGTCGAGCAATCTTTGCTTTCTCCCTTTCAAGCTCTTTTTGTTGTCGTTGCCTCAACTTCCCCTCTGCAATTTTCTATTTTTTTGCAGCACGCTCCAATCTCTTGGCCTCCCTCTCTACGAGGATTGCTTCTCTTTCTACCTTCTTTTCAGCCATTTGCTCCCTTTTCCTTTGCTGCAATTCTTGGTTTTTCATTTTTGTGCCTCTTATTCATTCAACAAATTGAAGAAATCATCTGATGTCAAAATTTGAGACTGCCTACTAAGGCGTAGGACCCCATTGCGACCTGTATTAGATGATTGGTGCACCCTTTTCATTGGGAGTTGCAAAAAACTGCTTCTCCTACCTACTGGTTGCTGATCATTGACTTTTGTGCATGGCACATAGTCAACCTCTTCATCACTTGAGTCATTACCTTCGAGTCCATCCTCATCATCATTTTCAACCTCCCAATTTCTCCCAGTTGTGAAGTAATGGATGACATCTTCAGGATCAACATCAGGTGGTGATGGGATGCACAACCCTTCATCCACTTGACTGAAATTGAGTTGTACCCCTAGGTTCAAAGCTACATCTTGAAATTCATATGGAAGATTGAGACTCTCTTTATTTGCAATTTTCTCAATTTCTGTTGTCTCATTGTTTTCTAGGAAATATCCTTCTTCATTTGTTGGATTTGGGGCTATGCTTGCAGAAAAGATGTCCACAAATTGTCCAATCTGATCCTCATTCCAACCTGCTATCCTCAAACATGTTTTCGCTGCCATGAACTGTACCTCATCATCAGCTGTATCACCCTTTGTTTCTGCTCCCAATGTTGTTCCTTCCTCTTCAATCATGAAAGCTTGGCTTGGCCCCATATCGAAGTCAAGTGCATGTCTATCTAATGGCCAAATTCCCATTCTTCGAAAACCACTTGCAATGTTATTAGAGGTCAAAGCTTGTGCAAAAGCTTTGCTAGCAAGTGTTGCCAACTCTACCCTTCCAATGTCAAGTTGAGGATTTTCAGATAGCCATATACTCCTTTTTTGTTTGAAGTAGTTCTTAAATGGTGAGAACACACTAACATCAAGGGGCTGCAATTTGTAGCTACAATGTGCTGGAAGTGTGAGCAGATCTATTCCCATAATCTTTGCTTCTTCAATCATTTTGAAAGCAACATGGCTGCCATGACCGTCAAAGATGAGAAGTTGTCTGTTAGATGGTGAGACCCCTCCTGGGACATTTCTTGCAAAGTGTTTTAACCATTCCACAAATAATTCTTTGGTCATCCAAGCATGCTCTTGGATTGCCATGCATGCCCTTGGCTCACAGTTAACAATATAGTTTTTAATGTTCCTTTTGGAATTGAACAAATAGTAACCAGGTATAGCTTGACCTGCTGCACTAACACAAGCTAGAACAGTGATCCATTCTCTGCTTTTAGCAATCAATTTTGGAGCACATTTCATCCCTATTTTTGCAATAACTCTCATTGCACAATTTTTGCCAGCCTGTACACCTGTTTCATTGCAGTTCCATATTTTGTTGGGCCCATAATTATGTTTGTTGTACAACTCCTCCAAGTTATCATAGAATGAATAAACTATTTCTGGGCGTAGCATTATAGCTCGATCTGTGTCCACTCCTTCAGGTGTTTGAATTGTTAGATCAGGATGCCTTTGACGAAACCCAACCCACCATGACCTCCCTAGTATCCCATTTGTGAATGGGTTAGGCCTTACTCCAACCATTTGGGCCACCGTTGACTTCAGCTGTGACACTTGAAGGCCATGGCCAATATTAGCCATATCATTACACCACTGCATAATTTCAGCTTCTTCTTCATCAGTTAGGATTGTTTGGGGCCCCCTTTTTTGTGTGGATGTCACACCATTGAGCCATGCCCACAAACTGCTAGGCGGGATTCCCCATTTGATCGTTGAACCTCTGATTCACATTCGCTTGTCCTCAACATCTGCAATGGCTTTTCCCACATCATCCATAGACCAAGTTTTCATGCTCAGATCTAGGGTTGTCACATGGTCGGTAGGTGGCGGTTCCATTTCTACCTCGATATTATGAACAACAGGTTCAAAACCATCATTTTCATTGGTTTGTTATGCATTTTCATAAATAAATTCCTCATTCATTTTGACTAGTGTCTCTTCATCAAAAACATCTGGAACATTGAATGTCACTCCACAAGGTACTCTAATCGAGCACCTCTGAGACGGTCTTTTCCTCTTCTACCCTGGTGCCATGATTGCCACTGATCCTGTACATTGTAAGCCATAAAGAGTCAAAAAACTATGATCCTGGACATATAATTAGACTGATATACAGTGAAAAGTAGAAAACAATGTTAAATGTGTCACTATTAACATTTAAATAAAACTATTATATCATTCAAATCCGCTCAAAAGTCAATGGGTCTAATTCAAGTTGCCACCTTAAAAATTCATTTTCAAATCAAATTGATGCCTATTAAAAATCACTCCTACATATTAATCTCCTTACTTTAGCAGTAGACACCAAACACATTACACCCTAATTAATCTTCATTTGGGGTTTGATTTAAGCATATGACTAATGTTTTTTTGGTGGGTACCCCATTCTTTTCCATCAATGTTCAAAGCAAGGGTTTCATGAGATTAATTTGTAGACATGTGGTGAAACCCATGCAATTCCTCATCATTTGTGGAGACAATATCATGAGACAGTCAACTTTACCAAGTGGTATTTAATCATTTAACCCCAAATAAACCCGTATTTGGAAAAATAAAGCAAGGGTTTTCACAAAAATGGTGTATACTAAATGGGTTTGCCGATTTATGGTCGTATTCACATGGGTTTTTTATAGAAAGGTCAATGTAGACCATTAATCATTTTGTGCAGACATGTGCTCAAACCCATGAAATTCCCCTATCATTTCTGCAGACAAAATCATGATACAAACAGGGAGAGGAAATCATTTAACCCCAAAAAGATCCCTGTGTAAAACACCACAATATATATATGTGCATACATACATATATATATATATATGTATATATGTATATGTATATATATATATGTATATATGTATATGTATATATATATATATGTATGTATGTATATATATATATCTATGTATATATGTATGTGCATACATACATACATACATACATACATACATACATACATTTTGAAAGGAGAATGATGTTTGTCATTACCTCACAGCATGGGCAGACATTTTTATATATACATGCATGCATACATACATACATATATGTATACATTTCTATATATATGTATGTATGTATGTGCATGCATACATACATGAAATGTGGGAGAAAAAAATAGCACCATGACTCATCAAAATCAAATAGCACACGACGAAAATGCGTGTAAGAGGAATGATATATTTCATAAACAAGCAGTAATAATTTTTCAATCATCGAATAAACCCTTCATGGGTCATGAAAGATGCAGAAGAAAATGATTAACCAGTAACATTGTTTGCATTTTAAAAGGATAGTTAAAGGAAACAGACATATATATCAATCTGCTCAATGAAGAAGAGACAACAGACACATAATTTGTAAATGAATGTATAAAACATTGCGCAGATTCATTTACAATTTGAAAGACACTGCTTAATTTGTGTTTTATAGGTATAACATTGTACACATTCCTTTACAAATTCAATAAGATGCAGAAGAAAATGTTTTACCAGTACCATTGTTTGCATTGCCAAAGGATAGGCAAAGGATACACACATATATATCGATTTTCTGAATGAACAAGAGACACAGAATGTGACAAATGCTAGTTTGTTGTATTGGACATCCAAATGAAATGTATTCAAATGGTAGTCTGTTGTATTGGACAGCCAAAGGAAACATAGTAAACGATATAAAAGAATTGCTGAAAAACTTAGGAGAATTCATTTTGCACATCTTGTAAAGACAACAAAAGAACCCTTCATTTACTTATAAAGTAAAGTAAAAAGATAGTGCATAAATATAAATGTTAAATGCACAATTGATGAAAGTAAGAAGACACTGCATAAATATAAATATAAATGTTAAATGCACAGTTCATGAAAGTAAGAAGACATTGCATAAATATAAATGTTAAATACACAATTCATGAAAATAGCTATAAGTAGAATGTATGAAGTACCAACCTGAAAATGTAGAGGAATGTGTAGAGGATGTCTATCGATGCTCTGAATTCTACAGAGGCACTAGCTACCTTCCCCCTCTTATTTAGGAATTTGAATATGGCAATTGAATGCATTCAATTTAGTTGTTGAGTTTGAAATTTGAATTTGTTTGAACATTTGAATTTGTACATGCCAGTTATGTAGGTTTTTAGAGATGATATGAGTGAATTCTGCATTATATATTTGGATTTGATGTTTATTTGGGGAGCCTTACACCTGTATTTAATTGTGCAGGTACCTACAAGAAATGGAGTAAATACATATATCTACCAAGGAGTGTGTGGAAGACTGTGCATTTGAAATCCCATAGAGTTCATAGGAGATTGTGATAATGTCATGTAAAGCACCATTAAGTGTGCATGTGTAGTTGTAAATATAAAAAGTAATGAGGAATAAAATATTGCAAGTGGTGGCATTTGTATCAGTACATGTTTTAAATTAAATTGTAAATGAGCCTTTTTATGTGCAAGTTGATTTTATTTAAAAATGCAAAAGCATATTTAGCTATCTATTATGATTGGTGAGTTACTCATCCTTTTATGAGCAGCTATTGGTGTTGTTGTAATCTTTTATTTGTTCAAATAAAGTTTTGTACTAGGTCAAAGTTAAATTTTTTTGGGGGGGTGGAGTGAGCAAGGAGGTGGCAATTATTCAATGGGGGGCGATTACTGGGTCTTCTCCCCTAGGTCACATTGTTTGGATTTAGATCAGGTTGTATCATGCAGTTAAGTTTTTCTTATTGAGATTAAAAACATGTTTTTCTTATTTTTAATTTTTATTTTATTTTGGTTGTGTTTAAAATCACAATGGGAGTTGTTTTATGATAAAAGAAATGTTTTTGGTTTGTCTCAATAACAATTAAGTTCTTGATAAGAGATGAAGTTTTATATTATTGAGAAAATGTATGGTGTTCATTTTGCATAATATTTGTAATGTAAAATTAATACTTATTTGTAGTGCATTTAGGAAATCTAGGGATTTGTGTGTCACATAGGTCAAACATTCTTATGTTCGTTGTGTATGTTATATATAATGTTAGAATAAATGTTTAATATGGATTGCACATTAGAAAAATATTTAATATTAGAAAAACTTAGTACCATTTAGAAACACTTGATACTAATTGGACAATATAGTACTAAAAGGAAAACTTAGCACCAAAAAGTAATGAGAAGAATATGGTTGTGTAAGCTTGTGGTTTTAGAGACACGTGGTTTATGTAATACCACTTAGGGGTTTTGTGAAAGCTTGTTTCTATAAAAGTAAACGCATGAGTAGTTGTCAAGGTTGGTTTGTATAACTTTCGACTTATTGGCTAGGATTAGATTGAGTGTCCCTTGTAAGTTACATATGTGAGGAGAAGAAGCATGGATTGGGATGTGTGGTTACATAGTTCTCATTTACTTGTTCACATGGAGCGCAACTAGGGATCTTGATGTTTCAAAAACCTTACATGGAGACATTACAAGTGTATTGTAATCTTTGTTCATAACATAATATATTGAGTGCATGAATGTTTTTGGAGCAGGTATGTTTTTCTCCCATTAGGGTTTTCTATGGGTACAATTTGTGTCATATTGATGGTATATTTATCTATTCTTTTATCTTGTGGGTTTTAAATTACTTTTTTGCATATTTTTCTCTCTTTGGGTTATGTGAAAATAGTTTATTATGCCTATAAAATTTATTTCATTTGGTATCAAACATGGTTATCAATTTGTGAGAGTAGATCTCTTTGGAATTATTCACTCTTGGTAGAAGTGAAATCTTGTGCATAATTGAATCCATGATCTTGTAAAAAATTAATGAAGTCATTTTCAAGGTTATAGGTGTGTTTGCAATATAAGATTCGATGACTCAAGATATGGCAAGTGAGCTTTTTGTTTGGGCTCTTTCTATGAAGGTTTGGGGGTGAAATTTTGTTGGAGGCCTCCTAAATAAAAAAATCATCTCACCATTGATTTTGAAAAGCTCAAAAACCTATGTTTGGAGTTAAAAAAAATTGACCATTTTAGGGTTTGGTAGGAATATTTGTGGAATGTATTTGTACAATTATATCATATACATGGAAAATACTAGGTAGAGGCGGTGTTCATCAGATCTATATGAATATTCTATCAAAAAAATTATAATTCCCCACTATCCATAAGGCACATAGGAATTTTGGTGATATTAATTTTAATTTAAAACTAGCACTTGCACTAGAAGGAGGTGCAAGGGTCATGTTGATAGAAAAATATATACATAAGTTAACATGCTAAGAAGGAATATTTTATTTACAAAAATAAATTTCAATGTGTGATACATATCCCTACTAGAAAGCATGCTAGCAATTAAAACTATACCTACAACATTTCATGCCCATCCACCTAGCAAAAATTTGAACAAAACATAATAAACTCTCAATTTGCATACATAAACCATCGCCACCCTACAAAACTTTGAACAAAACACAAGAAACCCTCAATTTGCATACATAAATTTGAAAAGAATTAATCATCATTATAAACTAGTGATTTTAGAAAATCCACCAATGAGATTGTTTATTAAATTTGGAATTATAAATTTGAAATGATTACATCCCTATGGAAATCTCCTTAAAGAATCAAGAGAATTTTGTGTACTGACAAATATACACTCACAAAGAGATAAAAATAATGTTTACTCCCTTTATACTATTGTGATATTCACAACAAAGAGCTTTATTCCATTATAGAATTATGACAATAGCAAAGCATAGTGAACAAAAGCAAGTTCTTCTATGAAGGTTACAAAATGATCAAAAGAGCACACCCTTTCTAAGTGACTTTCTTATTTGTCTCAATATTGAAATTTCATCTTTCAAGCACCTCTAATATATCAGCGAAACAATTCTCTGCAGCTTTTAACATTGCAACCACTAATATGATCAAGACAATTATAAGAATAAGCAACCAAAAATTGTGAAGATTTCCCACCAGCAAGCTGCATGCAAAAGTCCAAAATAGGTTAAAATCAATAAATAATGAGAACTATATAATTATGAGTAGAGACCTAACAAACAACACCCACATGACAAAAGAAAATTATAATCCCTCATATTTAAGGATTAACAAGAAAAGAATAAACCCTAAACCAAATATATAATAGCCAAAAGGTAGAGGAAAATCCAAGTAAAAAGTGAGCCCTACCATGCATCATATCTATAATCCAAACCCTATTTCAAGAATAACAATCATCATGCATAACACAACATATAGAAAGCTTATTACCTGAATAAAGAGAAACCCAAAACCCCTAATCCCCAAATTACTCCAAAAAAACTCAAATCAAAATGTGAGAAACTTTCAACAAATCACGTTAAATTTTTGAAGAATAACACATCTCAAACCTAAACTATGTAGTGTTTTGAATCTCAATGAAGAATAACCTAAACCAAAGCAGTCCTAAACCATACCAACACCAAAAAAAAATTAAAAGATAAAGATCGATGAGTAATCCTAAACCCTTAGCCCGAATGTTTCCCACCTATTAGTTGAGAAGTTATGGAGGCAACCATGTAACCCTTGACTTATTCATCTTGAATTAGCGACATGTGAATGTCAAATTCCCTGACCTTGTTGAACTGCTCTGAAAAGTTACGGATAAGTGCCTCAGTTGTATAGAATATTGTAAAAATAAAAAATCCATAAAAGAAAAAAACCATAAATGGGTTGTTGTAAGTTTCATTCCACAAGATGTTCCCAAAGGTAAAAGACAAAATAGAAATGCATGAAAAAATGCATACTAGTTGATTACACAGTCGATCCATTTAATCAACACAAATCAATGCATCAACAAGATTGAATGTAATATTCCTCTCCATTTTGGTATGTTGCTTTTAGGCTTGAACCATGATATAAAAATATATATGTTAGCACAAACCAATAGTTATACCAACATTCACAAAATTGAATAAACAATATTGAGAAATCCAGCTTCTTAAGAAACAAAAAGAACAAGACAATATTATGCATTTTATACTCTTATTGACATAATATAGACCTAATAAACCAACAATATTATCACATATAACATCACACATGTAATAAAATAGCTTAAGAAATAGTGTGCACATTGAACATACAGTCTAACTCCAAACAAAGATCACCCTCAAAATATGTAAAATTGAATCCAAATTCATTAGAACAAAACTCCAACAAATAATAGTCACATGTTGCAGAATGCATGATGAGTTAGACTTGAAGTCCAACAATTTTGGAGTGAAGAATTATCTCAAAGGGATCAGAGAAAAAGAATATAGTTCAATGAGAAAGAATGGATAGAGTTAGCAAGAAAAATTGTACAGAACTCCGCTAAAACAAAAATTTGTTTAAAATTAGATGAACCAAAACTAGTCTTCACGAAGCTACTACTTCAATCTATTACAACAAATGAAAGTAAATCTAAAATTAGCGAGGCCAAGATGAGAGCCACACCAGTCACCTTGCCCAACTGTTCAAGTGGGGATGCCTCCACGGCGCAGGTTATGTTTATAATGCGGCCATCGCCACCTTTAACAACTCTATTGGCAGCTTCCCTAGAGCAGAGAAAGGCTCCCTTATAGTTCACGTTCAAGATGGGCTCCTGCACTTCTCCAGAGGTGTCCTCCAGAGGTGACCATTTGGGGTCAGCAACACAACAAAAAATTGATAATGGTCATGTATAGATTCCAAAAATAAAACTCACTCACTCAGACCATGGCAAGTGACTTACCTCAAGATTATGCACAAATCATGTCATGCTATCAACTATGCCGATGAGAAAAAAGTGGATAGAGTTTGCAGGAAAAATTTACGAAGCTCTACCATATCAAAATATTTTAAAATGAGATGAATCAAAAAAAATCTCCATACAGTCATTGCTTTAATCTATTAACAGTAAATGAAAATTTTATTTGAAAATATCGAGGTTTAAGGGCTTGAAAAGATTTCACTTATGCAATGGAAATGCGATTTGATTTGGAGATACGAAAAAATAAATGTGAGTCAAAACTGTTTTCAAGCATGCAAATCAAATAAATTTTTGTCAACTTTTTTTCGGCATGAGACAACTTTTCAGCATGATACAACATTCCAGATGAAAGCTAGTGAAAGGATTTGTATTATGATGAAAGAATATTGTATATAGGCATGAGACAGGTTTCAGCTGAAAGTTCATTCTATATATAGCCTATCGGCTTAAAATCAAGAAGTCAAAGCCCCCTATGGAAGGATAAACCCTAATGGTAAGCAGTCATTCATGTCCTACCATGGAAGGATAAACCCTAATGGTAAGGCTAGGGCCATGATGTTGAATGGCCATAATGTTCATAGGCCATGACTCAATCAATAGTTTGAACCCATTCATCACTAGCTACAACCACCTCTTCCTATAAGAACCACCCATTTCCACCACTAGAACATCGTCATCACAAGAGGTTTTTCTAGTACCCACTAGTCAAATGTTTGAATACACTAGTGAATGATTTTTTTAGATGTATAACTTTCACCTAGGATGTTAGATTTTCATGTTCTTATACTTGATGGAAAAATATTTATAAGCAAGTTATATAGTGCTATCAATGGTTTTTCCATATTTTCTTATTTTAGATGGAAAATTATAGTTAGAAGTTGGTTTTAATCTCTCTAATTTGACAAATCATATCTTCTTCCTACAATGTCCAATTTTAGACTTTTATTGATAACCAAAATATTTTATGGTCACTTTATAATGGATCAAATTAGGAACTTGTGTTTATATGTGTTTTATTCACTTAAATTTCTATTTAAACTATTTGTTGGTTCCTTTGACTATGGAACTTTATTGTGGAAAATAAAAATCTAAAGGTGATTTGTTGTTTGAGTCATGGTAAAACTTGTATGTTTATCTCTAGTTGTCTCTATTTCACATGGTTACAAATGTGACATGTTGAATCTATATATTACATTGTGAGATCTATGAATTGTGCAGTTTTATAGGCTACTTATACTTACAAGTTACATAGATAGCTTGAATGTGGGTTATTTATACCCATAGATATTTTAGTGTGGGTGTGGATTTAGTTTTATTAGTTTATTTCCATAACGATTCATTGGTTTTGCTATCATTATAAGGTAGATAGAGATGATGTTACCTAATGTAGTTGTGTTGTGGGACATAAATTTGTTGATTATGGTGTAAGATGTGTGAGATTGAGAATTTTTTTGATTTAGATACATTAAGTGTCGATCAATGTGTCATGGAGATTCCTTGTATGCTTAGAGATTTAAAATCACATTGTTATCTGCACAAATACATTGGGTGGTAATTACATGGTGTCATGGAGGTTCCTTGTACACTTAAAAATTTGGCATGAAATGGTTATTTATTAGGTACGTTATTGGTGGTGATCATGGTGTCATACAGAATCCTTGTACACTTAAATATTTAGTATGAGATATAGTATTGGTGATACTCTCTTAATTTCTAATTATAGGTGGTGGTTTATCTTTTTGGCTTGTAGATCTTGGTTCTACTTTATCCTTTGGAGTCATGGGTGTTGTATTTGAGTGATTATGCATGAGCTAGGGGTCATATTTATTTAGGAGATGTTTATCATGATGTCATGTGTAGCTCAATATCAAATTTTAGTGGGAGATTTTGGCATTGATGTGGATTCATCACTTGGTGATAGATGATCTTCTATCATGGTTGGTTTCATGGAGGAGCTCATGGATTATATCTTATATGCAATGAGGGTTCTTCAACATCTTGAGTTATATTGATAGGATAATGTTATCTTCATGTGATTTGGATATTTTGACACCTTATTTGGTTGAGGTTTTAGTTATGATTTGTGAGTTTTATAAATGATCCTTGGTTTAGAGGATGTATTTTATTGTTCCATGGTGGACTCTTCATTATGCATTAGATTTTTGGCATGATATAAGTGCTCTTGGGAGAAAATTTATTTGTTTTCGACATATGGTCTTCTTTTCAGGAGATGTAGATTGTGACATCATGGAGAGTTCTTGAATTATGTATTCATCGTATATTTAGAAATTTTGGTAGTGATTTATGGAAATCTTTAATTGATGAGTATTTTAATCATTTTGCTTGTGAAAAATTATAGTTATTGTGGTATTGTACTAAATTTTGATTGGCATGAGATGATCATTTGTACACATATTTTAAATTCAAGTGAGGCTAGAGATATTTTGATATTGGAGATCATATATTTAGATGCTTACTCTTTGGCACTTGGTTTCAATAAGAAGAACAAGGATCCAACACCTAGGTTGGATGTGATTTCAATATGGGCCTATTGAGGATATGGGTCTTGGAGAAATTCATTATGGCTTGGTGTATCATAAAGGATCAATCTCATTCCCCACTCTTGGTCCTGTTGGTGGTGAAACATATTTAGTTAAATATTCTTGTCTTTTTTTTAGATTCATATTATCTCATTGGATTAAATCTTGAGCTATAGATCATAATGATCCTATATGTGTGGTTAGATATTATAGTTTATTTTCTCAAGGAAGATTAAAAATAAATATGCAATACTTAGGACACAAAAGTGATGTTGATACCAAGAATATTTTATATTCTTATTATTCATATTCTAAATTGAAAATATTTATATGGTACAAACATCTTGCACCTTCACAAATTTTCTTCTTCCTATGACTCCTTGAATGATTCTCTCTTATTGCCTTAAAAATAGTTTATAATAATAATCATTTCCACACAACCCTAAGAGATAAAAAAAATATGCAAGTATTCAAAATCCACAATGCAAAATAATTGACAAGCATACCATCAAAATGACATAAATGTATAATGGGAAAACCATCAAAGGGAAAACCTAGCCTCAAAATAACTTACACACTCTACGTATCATCTTGGAACAAATATTACAATACACTTGTAAAGTATCTATACAGGGCTTTTAAAAACATCAAACTCCCCAATTACACTCCACGTGAAAAATAAAATGAGAATAATGTAACCACACATCCCAATCCATGTTTCTTATTCTTGAAAGGAATTTGGGTGAGTGAAAACAAATTCCTACACTAATATAAGCAGGGGAGAGTTACAAAAATTTCGTTTTAACAGGTCTTATGTTGTTACAATATGAGATACACATAGAGAATAATGAAAATAGAACAACAAGTACACAAATGCAATAACAATAGATATATGTGGAGAAAACCCTTTTGTGTAAAAAACCCCACCCTCCAAAAGTATGGTACTTTCTCTATTACTTCAAATAATGAATACAAGATATCACCAAGTACAAAGCATCTTCAACAAGTGCTTCAACATGAACACCTATTCTAGAGTGATACCGGCAACACTTCATTACCTGCTAACAAAACTATGCATTCTACAACTCAAGGCACTTAATAAATAGAGTGTTGCAAGACTCATGAAGCATCTAGAAGGTAAGGGGCATCCAAATTCACATGGCACAATATTCAATGCCTTAGACATGCATTTGGACACATATACAACATTCCCTTACACCACTTACAAGTGTTAAACATGTAAATATTCTTCTTCCAAGATTGGGTGCCTAGGGTATGCTAAAAATAGCTTATGACATATGCCTTAAAACTGTCATAGAATATGTCATAAATCTGCCATAGAATCTCTCATAAGATCTATAAGAGAATCTGTCATAACTGACTAAAAATAGTTGATTCTCGTACATCCTGTCATAACCCATCTTGGGCGCCAAATTTCTCCATGCATTCAAATATGCCTTATGACGCATCATAGAATTTGTCATATGTCAGATTCTAAAGTGGGATGCCTATGTCCACTTGGGATGATGATGTGTCATCCATTCACCTCCAATAGGGATGCCACCTAGCCGGTGGGTCCCGATTAATGACATGACACCATAGGCAATTAAATAATACAAATAAACACATTAATTACATCAAATAAATCAATATTAGGACTCTAATTTTGATACACCTTAATCCCAACACTCTCCCACTTGTCGAAGACCTGTCGAGAGTCATACAAAATTAATTGCTCAGGGCCCCAAGTCTCATGGAATCGAAACACCATCTTAACTTCTTTGTGCTCACTGATTTTTTCAATGCATCTGCAGCATTCACCAAAGTGTCATCCTTTTCCAAGTTCACCTTTTCATCTTCTACCATATCACGAACAAAATGATACTGTACATTAGTGTGCTTTGTTCTAGCATGGAAGGTAGGATTCTTTGCCAGACAAATTGCACTTTAACTATCACGACAAATAGTAATTTGTCCTGCATCTAAACCAATATCATAACACAATATTTTAAGCCGAATAGCTTCCTTACAAGCATGAGTGTTTGTCATATACTCTACCTCTGTCGTGGACAATGCGACTACAGCCTACCACTTACTCATCCAATTGATAGCACCATAAAACATCATAAACACATAATCACTAGTGGATCTTCTATTGTCAATGTCACCTGCCCATCCAAATCCACATATCCTCAAATGCTCACAGAATGTTGAGGTCCAATAGGATAACCATGAAAACACAAGGCATACTTGGAAGTGCCCCATAGATATTTGAACACTCTCTTAACTACATCCCAATGCACCCGTCCAAGATTGGCCATAAATTGGCTAAGGACTCCCACTGCTTGGGCAATGTCTGGTCTCATACACACCATCACATACATCAGACTGCCAACTACACTTGCATATGGTACTTTGGCCATGCCCTCCATCTCATTAGGAGACTTTGGAAAATCATTCACATAAAGCTTCATCCCTTGCATCACAAGAACAACTAATTGTCTGCAATCTACCATGTTGAATCTCTCCAACATAAAGTTCACATACTTTCTTTGGCTTAACCAAAGCTTTCTGTTAGCTCTATCTCTTGTGATTTCCATTCCCAAAATGTAACTAGCTACACCTAGGCATTTCATCTCAAACTGTGCTGACAACTGAAACTTCAAATCGGAAATCATACTTCTACCATTCCCAATAAACAATATATCATCTACGTATAGGACAATAATGATAATGTGACCATTATCAATTTTAAATTATACACAATGGTCATATTTAGATCTCTAAAATCCCAATGACAACACATACATATCAAAATTCTGATACCACATTCTAGCAGACTTCAAACCATAAAGAGACTTCTTCATTTTGTAAACCAAATTTTCTTTACCTATTTCAATGAAATGCTCTAGCTATGACATGTATATCTCTTTCTCCAAATCACCATGAAGAAATGGTGTCTTCACATCCATCTATTCCACTTCTAAGTCATATGCTGCTACAACTGACAACAAAAGCTAGATAGATGTTAGCTTTGCTACAAGAGAGAATATCTTCCCATAATCAATTCCCTCCACCTGGGAAAACCCCTTAGCGACCAACCATGCCTTATACTTCTCAACACTAGCATCAAGACCACACTTTTTCTTAAAAACCCATTTATAACTAACAGGTTTACATCCAGCAGGAAAAGGTACCAGATCCCAAGTCTTATTTTTCTTAAAAGAAGCCATCTCTTCGTCCATGGCTTTCATCTAGGAATCTAAATTATTCATACACAGTGCCTCTCTAACCATCCTAGGCTCATTAATATTAGTAATCAAGGCAAATATGTAACTGAAATCCAATAATGAATATCCAAACCTTTATGGTCGTCGCCTAAATCATGTATACCTCCTCAAAGGCTGAGGTTGAGGTTCTCCTTCTTCATCAGAACTTTCAAAGCTACTTGAACCCTCCTCATCATCAAGTCCAACATGAGTACTTGGTTCTTCTTTCTTTGGAGTAGATGGAATTTGCACTACCTTCTTATTATGTTTCTTCTATTTCTTTGGTTGCAACTCAACCATGGAAGGTTTCATCTCTCTGAAGATAACACTTTTTCTATAGAGAACCTTCTCAGCTTCTAGATCCCAAAGCTTGTACCCTTTTACACCAACACCATAACTGATAAAGATACACTTAACAGCCTTGTTCTCCAACTTTGATCTCTTCTCAATTGGAACATGAGCATAAGCTTCAAAACCAAACACTTTGAGATGTCTCATCGAAGGTTTTTTACTAGACCACACCTCCATGGGTGTCTTACCAACAAGCGTTGATGTAGGATATTTATTGATAAAATATGTAGTGGCTACTACTTCAACCCAAAAAAAATCAAAATTGGGTAAAGAAGGAAGGCTGGTCCAAGTGGACCCCATGGAAGATGCCAAATCTCTAGTAATCAACATATACTTTGAGGGTCTAGGGACATAATTCACCACCCTACAAAGATATCAGCATTGACCATGTTAGCACAAGGGTAATCATCATGACCAACAGGTCTCTCCCATCTATAACACACGCTAACCTGGGCCCCTAGGGGGCATTCTAGAAGTTGAAAAAAATGGGAATCTTTGGATTTTGGATTTTCCCACCCATGCAACGGGTGTTTCCTAGAAACTAATTCAAAATTTTAGAGCTAGCTAAGCTATGCTAAGTAAGGTAAGCTAAGCTAAAGGTCAAGGTTAAAATCCTTAAATCAGATTGTCGTAGATTTTCTAGTTTAGCATGTGCTGGTGTGCGATAATGGTGGTGCACATTGTGATGGCATTGACCGATGCCCACGTTAAGTTACATGGCAAAGTTACGCAACTAGGGATCTTGGTGTTTCAAAAACCTTACAAGGAGACATTACAAGTGTATTGTAATCTTTGTTCATAACTTAATATATTGAGTGCATGAGTGTTTTTGGAGGCTATGTTTTCCCCCATTAGGGTTTTCCATGGGTGCAATTTATTTCATATTGATGGTATATTTGTTTATTATTTTTTCTTATGGGTTTTAAATTACTTATTTGCATATTTTTCTCTCTTCGAGTTATGTGAAAATAGTTTATTATGCCTATAAAATTTATTTCATTTGGTATCAAACATGGTTATGAATTTGTGAGAGGGTGTATCTTTGGCATTATCACTCTTGGTAGAAGTGAAATCTTGTGCATAATTGAATCCATGATCTTGTAAAAAAATAATGAAGTCATTTTTAAGGTTATAGGTGTGTTTGCAAATA
Organism: Sequoiadendron giganteum; assembly: GCA_007115665.2. Lineage (NCBI taxonomy): Eukaryota > Viridiplantae > Streptophyta > Pinopsida > Cupressales > Cupressaceae > Sequoiadendron > Sequoiadendron giganteum. Next base: position 964,079,761 of record CM021100.1, read on the forward strand.
TAAGGTTCGATGACTTGATATAGAAAGTTAGCTTTTTATTTGGGCTCTTTCTATGAATTTTGGGGGTGAAATTTTGTTGGAGGCGGGTCCTAAATTAAAAATATATATCTCACCATTGAGTCTAAAAAGCTCAAAAATCTATGTTTGGAGTTGAAAAAAATTGACCATTTTAGGGCTTGGTAGGAATATTTGTTGAATATGTTTGTACAATTGTATGGTCTACATGGAAAAATAGTAGGTCTAGAGGTGGTTTTCGTTAGATCTATATGAATATTCTATCAAAAACATTATAATTACCTACTATCCATAAGGCACTTAGGAATTTTGGAAATTTTAATTTAATTTTGGAAATTTTAATTTTAATTTTTAAAAAATCACAAAGTCAAATCCCCATGTACGTCAAGCCCAAGCAACCATTCATACCCTGCCATGGAAGGCTAAACCCCAATGGTAATTCTAGGGCCATGATGTTGGATGGCCACAATGTTCATAGGCCATGATTCAATCAATAGTTTGATCCCACACATCACTAACTACAACCACCTCTACCTATAAGCACCACCTATTTCAACCACTAGAACATCGTCATCACAAGAGGGTTGTCTAACTTACCCACTAGTCAAATATTTGAATATGTAATAACAAAGGATATTTTTTAATATGCATAAATTTCACCGAAGGTGTTAGATTTTCATGCTCTTATACTTGATGGAAAAATCTTTCTAAGCACTACATAGTGCTATCAATGGTTTTTCCATATTTTCGTACTTTAGATGGAAAATTCTAGCTAGAGGTTTGTTTTAATCACTCTAATTTGAAAAATCATATCTTCTTCCTATAATGTGCAATTTTAGACTTCTTATCGATAATAAAAATATTTTATGGTCATTTCATAGTGGATCAAATTCGGAACTTGTGTTTATATGTGTTTTATTCACCTAAGTTTCTATTTAAACTATTTGTTGGTTCCTTTGACTATGGAACATTACTGTGGAAAATAAAAATCTAAATGTGATTTGGTGTTTGAGTCATGGTAAAACTTGCACATGTTTATCTCTAGTTGTCTCTATTTCACATGGTTACAAATGTGACATGTTGAATCTATATATTACATTGTGAGTTCCATGAATTGTACAGCTTTATAGGCTACTTATACTTACAATTTATATCTAGATAACTTGAATGTGGGTTATTTATACCCGTAGATATTTTAGTGTGGGTGTGTATTTAGTTTTATTAGTTTATTTCCATCATGATTTATTGGTTTTTTTCATTATAAGGTAGAGAGAGATGATGTTACCTAATGTAGTTTTGTTGTGGGACCTATGTTGTTGATTATGGTGTAAGATGTGTGAGATTGAGAAAAAAAATTATTTAGATGCATTAAGTGTTGATCATGGTGTCATGGAGATTCCTTGTATTCTTAGAGAGTTAACATCGCATGGTTATCTATACAAATATATTGGGTAGTAATTACATGGTTTCGTGGAGGTTCCTTGTACACTTAAAAATTTGGCATGGCATGGTTATTTATTACATACATTATTGGTGGTGATAATGGTGTCATATAGAATCCTTTTACACTTAAAGATTTAGTATGAGATATAGTATTGGTGATACTTTCTTGATTTCTAATTATAGGTGGTGGTTTATCTTTCCAGCTTGTAGACCTTGGTTCTAATTTATCCTTTGGAGTCACGGGTGTTGTATTTGAGTGATTATGCATGAGTTAGGGGTCATATTTATTTAGGAGATGGCTATCATGATGTCATGTGTAGCTCAATATCAAATTTTAGTGGGAGATTTTGGCATTGATTTGGATTCATCACTTGGTGATAGATGATCTCCTATCATGGTTGGTTTCATGGAGGAGCTTGTGGATCTTATATTATATGCAATGAGGGTTCTTCAACATCTTGAGTTATATTGACAAGATAATGTTATCTTCCTATGATTTGGATATTTTGAAAACTTATTTGGTTGAGGTATCAGTTATGATTTGTGATTTTAAAAAAATGATCCTTGGTTTAGAGGATGGATTTTATTGTTCCATGGTGGACTCTTCATTATTCATTAGATTTTTGGTATGATACAAATTCTTTTGGGAGAATTTATTCATTTAAGAGTATATGGTCTTCTTTTCAGGAGATGTAGATCATGAAATCATGGTATAGAGTAGGGGACCGACTGCTCAAGACCCTAGGTCATGGGAGGGTCTAGAACACAAGGTTGTCTGATCTACCTCAAGCAATTGTTGGCAACACAAGGGAAGACAACTAAGAGGGGGGGTGAATCATTTATCATAGAATTTCAAACTTACTAAACTTATTAACCTTTAATCTCTGATCTGATTAATAATAGTGAAAACATGAATCAACAAAACATCAGAAACACACATAACACCAAGATTATTTGTTTGGAAACCCTGTTAGGGGAAAAACCATGGTGGAGGTTAATCCATAAGTTATACACTGTTAAAAGTATAAGAAGAATATAAGAGGAATGCACATGCATTCAGGTGCACTACCTAGAGCTCACTACTCAAAGGAAGACTTGTTGTCTTATAGAAAATATTCAGATTAAAACCATCTGAAGAATTTGAACTGAGAAAGCAGCATCTGCAAATGCCTAAGAACGGTTCTAGTAAAGCAGTATGAACACTTCTTCACTATCTTTCAATCTTCTTCACACTCTTCTCTACCTTCGAATGATCTGAACCTTTTTCACACATGGCACTCACAAAATTTTCTTCACACATGTCTCAAATGAGATAAACAATCGTTTATATATATCCACAACAAGAAATTACATTGCATTATGTCGGCTTCAACACAATAATAGAATGAATGCAAATTGTCGGCCCAAAACAATAAAGATTATCAATGCGCATTAACCAAAGATGGCCACAACATAGTAGAGACCCAAAACAATGTCCTCAAACACAAAACACCTTCAAATATTCTTCCTCAAAGATCCACAACACACTTCAAACACCTTGTCGGCCATGAACATGAAAAACATGAACACACAAGAGAAAATCTTGGATCGCGAGCACAATGATCAATGCAGACGTACAACACAGATAGAACATGATCTAGAAATTTCCACAAACACTTCAATAACATATGCAACAACTCAAATTACCATAATCACATTATCTTCTTCCATGAACACCATTTGCAGTAACAGAATAACTGTCAGAACACAAAAACTTATAACTTTCTAAAATCTTCATGTGCACCTCTGAAACTTACGAAGTAGAAACTATATGGGCTTCAGAACAAACCCTTTAATCTGCAACATCTAGTTATCAACATACTAAAATTTCTACCATACTAATCTTCACTGCTTCATAGACAACCTATAACATATTTATTACAATTTTCTCAATATCCTCAACATATACAGTCTTAAAGACATTAATGCTAATAGTGTTGACATCAATGAAAACCATATATCAGCAATACAACCACAACATCCAATAGCTAACAGAATGGTTCAAGAGAATTCAGGGTTTTAAAGAATAAAAAGAAGAACAACCAAGTTGTTGTTGTCCTTTAACAAGCCTGAATGTTTTAGGAAGTTAGGTGAGTAGATTTCCAAAGTTTGAACTGCAACTTAGGTAGCCCACTACCAAAGGACCTCCAACACGGGACACAAATGATAGTATGGTGCATTGGTGTCCTAGTGGGGCATTGCCATCCATACAGATAAAAAGTGTAAGGTATAGTCAAAAACTAGGAAAAACCTACTAACAACCTAACAAATATGGTTTAATACAATAACATAAATAGAAGGAAATTGAATAATAGAATAACAAGAAGAATGTACTTTAACTTGATCTAATCTACAAATTGACAAAAAAGGGTGAGGAAAGTGCACCTTCCTACCCATGAATTGATATCTTCAAGGTCTTCACTAGACAAACAACCTTCACACACAAGAACTAAAAAAATTTGGGGTTGTGTATAGAGGACTGCCACATTCAATCCCTCACTTTGGTTTTTCCACCTCCACGGATAGCTAATATAGAAATGATAAGAGAAATATGATAAAGAAGGATATTGAAATGAAAGTACTAAGCACTATGCTAAACAACAATATGCTACAAAAATAATATGATAATGCAAGAGAAAAGGAAAAATGGAGCAATATCACCTTCAACCATGTGCACTCAAGGTAAATGGGAGAAGGAGTGAGCTCACAAGCTTGCAAATGTCAATGTTGTCGCAATAATGAATAGAGAAAAACCAACAAAGTATCAACTTGCAGCTTCAATGGAGGTGATAGAACTTGAGAATATTGTGAAAAGAGTGAAGAGAGTAGTCCCAAGTGTGTGGATGATGAAGATGTGTTCAAGAGAGAGAGTGAGAATGGAAGAGATAGTCATTTGAAGGTGAATTTGGAGGAAAAGGAGTCGTTCGAGGTCAGTCTAGGGAGAAGGGATGTTACACTTCATCGCTAATGGAGAATTGTAACACCTTTGTGGATTCCAAAGGCAAGAATCATGTCAAGATAGTAATGCATTGCATCTATGTCTACGCACCGCGCTAGCATCCCCAATAGAATATCCTCCATCGACACACAAAAAACTGCCAAGTGGATGGGAAGCAAATGAAGGATGTGGAATTACTTTATCAAACTTAATTCTCTAAGGTAGGAGGTATGTAAATGTAGAATTTGTAAGGGTTGCAAATTCACGCCATTACACATGGAGAGTTCTTGAATTATTTATTCATCATGTATTTGAAATTTTTTAGTAGTGATTTATGGAAATCTAAATTTTGATGAGTAGTTTAATCATTTTTCTTGTGATATTATAGTTATTGTGGTATTGTACTAAATTTTAATTGGCATGAGATGATCAATTGTACACATATTTTAAATTTAGGTAAGGCTAGAAATCTTTTGATATTGGAGATCATATATTTAGATACTTACTCTTTGGCAAGGTTTCAATAGGAAGAACAAGGATCCAACACTTAGGTTGGATGTGATTTCAACATGGATCTATTAAGGATATGGGTCTTGGAGAAATTTATTATGGCTTGGTGCATCCTAAACTTGATCAATCTCATTCCCAACACTTGGTCCTCTTGGTGGTGAAACATCTTTGGTTATTTCTTGTCTTTTTTTTAGATTCATTTTTTTGTTCTTTATTATCTCATGGGAGTAAATCTTGAGCTATAGATGAAATTTATTGAGGGTTTTTTTCAATATTTCTTAGCATTCAAGTTATTTTTCTTCTCATGAGAATGAGTCTTCAAATATGAATTTTAACTTTGGAGGGAATTTTTGAGGAGTGTAGAGGATAGTTTTGGGCTTATTCTTCTTGGTGTAGGAATAGATTTTTTGATTTGATCTTCATTTGGTTTGAGAGGCTTACATCCTAGTGGTCTATTGATTCACATTTTATATTTAATCTTTGATTTTAATGGTTGTATGTTGATAAGGAATTTCTATTTGGTATTTTGTAAAGGAGATATAACTTGTCATAACTTGAGAGCTTAGAGATGTTGGTAGAAGGATATGTACGTGGTTTTCATTTGTAGGCTTTATATATGGTATAGTGTTTCTTCTTGTAGGTTCATGTTCACATGATATTAGAGTGGTTAGTTTGATCTATTGTAATTAGTATGCTCATTGTCATGTGTTGTTATTGTACTTTATTATTTTTAAAGTAACAACATGGAGGTTCTTTAATCTTTTTCATTTTTTGAGTGTGGAGAACTTGGGGAGCTTTAGAGACTAGTGGTGAGAGATTTGTGGTGAAATGGTTTAGTGAAAATGTTTACATATCTTTTGGATGTTCCTTGGTACTAGATGATATTGATAACATTGGCTATACCTTTATGTGAGTTTTATCAATGGAATTTGGTATTGTAGAGTAGAATTTTGGTACTCTACTAGGGTTTTTAGGACCTAGGGCAACAATCTTCTACACTCCACATTCAAGAACAAACCCTTGAGATTTCAATGCAAAAGAGATTAAAATTTGTCAAAGGGAGAGTTCTTGTGGGAGATAATGGATGGAAGGGGTTCACCACCAAGTGTAAACTAGGAAAGACAAATGAAAAGTGATATGAAAACCTATACTAAATGACCTAGAAACGAAAACTTAACAAAATAGAAAGCTAGGAAATGAAAGGTGTGCACCTGGAACTGGAAATGGTATTGAATATAGAATTTTGACCTACTAGGACACTTCCGCCAAGCTGGGTGACCTAGTCCTGGATCTGGAAAACTGTTTCAAAGCTCGTTTTAGCCAAATGGTTGTCCAAATCTACATAAAACTTTAGAAAGCATGTGCAGTGGGACTAAGTCACCACTATTGGCGACTTAGTCCACTTTGGATTTTTTGAAAGTCTAAAAGAGGAAACGGAATCCCTCGGTCTGCAATTCTGCTCCTGGTAATTTTTTGGATCTGAAACTATAGAATTTGGTTTGTAGGTGTTCTCCAAGCTTCTCTTAGGGTTTTGACAACCTTGAAGGGATTTGGCACTTTGATGACAACTTTTCCAATCCTTCTCTTTGATAAATCTACAAACAAGACCTACAAATCACACAAAGAAGGATAGAAATGTTGGATGTTAGGGCATGGGGGTTTTCATTGGTCAAACCCCTTTTAGGTAATTAAACCAAAATGAAGATATAATGAAATAAAGCATGAAACAATGGAGTCAAGACCTTTCCTTGATAATAGATCTTGAGTTGTTACAATGATTGTTATTAAATAATTTTCCCTTGAATGCTTCAAGAAAATGTCTTGGTGACTTAGAATGCTTAAACCCTGGCTTGCTTAAGAAGAATGATGAATGAAGAAAGGAGAATGAATGAATAGAATAAGAGAAAATGAGTGGAAAACCCTTTATTTATACATGATTGCCCTAATTTCCTGAAAAATACCTCATCGTAGGCCGACCTTAGGGTTTAGAGGACAATATCCTGCTAGAATATTGAAATAATTTTGATTTTTAAGCCTAATGAGACTAAGTCACCCAAGGTGGCAACTTGGTCCCACCAGGGAAATTTTTCTAGTTTTCAAGAATTAAAGTGTATTTAATTATCCTTAACAGGCTTGTTCTCCAAAAACACACCTAATTAAGGCCTGTAAGTGCACTAAGGGGCCATTTAAACATAAGGAAGGGTCAAATTATTGATGACAAGCCTAGGAAAGTGTGAGAGTTTGTTACAACACCTTACAACAGTTTGAAATAAGGCTTGGTAAGTGATAAAAAGAGGTTGTTTAGGTGAATTATTATAGAAAGGTCCTAGAAAAGTGTGAATTATAATAGAAGGGTCCAAGACCTAATGTGAATGTGTTGACCACATTACAACATTAAATCTAGGCAAAACTATGCCAAAATCCACAAGAAAGACCCAAATGAACGTGAAAATATCCAAAGGATACATTTTTCTACATTACAAGTATATCTTGATTAATTTTAGAATTGGCATTAACCATGAAATGGGAGTTCTAGGTTTTATATATGTCCTTTGATGGATGTTCTCAATATATTATGTTGTTGAAGGTCTTCAAATTTTTTATAACATGTTTATGTTTCTTTGGCTTCAAGGACTTTTTTTGCAGGATATTGTATATATATGGACTTGTAATCAAGATTTATATTAAGTAGGACATATCAATGGCATATGATCTACCTATTATGATGTGTATACCCTTTTTTGAGGAATTGTTAGTTAGATGTGTTAGTAATGATTTTTGGTTGCTATTATAGATATGTGATTAATTCTTGGAGGCTACTCAAGCTTATTTGTTACCATTAGATTTGGTTTTATACTTGTATATCAAGTTGAGATATTTTTCACGCTTTTATGTGACAATTTAGTGTAACATTTCTTTTAGATAAGAACTTATCTTGTATGCATTGGAATAATGGAGGATAAGAGGATTTTTTTTTTTCATATGGTGGTCACCTTAGTTACTATTGTACGTATCCTAATAGAGCACATGGATATCTTAGATGTTTTGATGCTACATGTTGGCCACAATGATTGTTCCCTTGATTATTGAGTTTAAATTTGACACCTTATACAATGTATAAAATAATAGAGAGTGTTGGAAAAGGTAAATTATTCACCCTACATAATTATTGTAGTAAAATTAATATTTATTTATGGTGCACCTAGGAAATCTAGGGATGTGTGTGTTACATGGTTTAGATATTCTTGGGGCTACTTTGTATGTTGTATGAAATATTAGGATAATATTTAATGTAGTTTGCACATTAGGAAAATATTTAGTATTGAGAAGTTATTACCAATTGAGAAAATTTAGTACCAAAATTGAGTTCACGTAGTACCTGTTACCTAATTGTTCTTTTATAGCCCAATCTAGTTAGGCTAGGATGGCACTGATATTTTACTTTGAAGAAAGAGAAAGGTACACAAAAAAAAATTGCTAAGGTTTTCATAATCATATAAATAGTTCCTTGAATGCAATAAATGTTCAATTCATGTTATACAATTGATTTACAAGAAAGAGAGATTTTACACATCATTGCATGAAATAACTATTTATATTAACTATATGTGATATAATGCACAATAACAAGTACATTAGAAGTAAGGGAAATCATATAAAATAAAGGTGGGACCCGTCATTGCATAAGTGAATGAAAAATCTTGTTGTCCACATCAGCATCTCCAGCCATCCTAGTGATAGCTCCAAGAAGAGACCTGTAAGAGGAAGAAAAAATGACCAATGTTAGAGCTGAGGGTCTCATCTCTACTCCAATATGCAATAATTCAAAATGTACTTGTTATTTTACCTCTAATCAACAAAATAAAGGAGATAAATAATCGGATGAAAATATCAAGCAGAAAAGAGGAGTCAAGATCATAAAATCATCATAAGAAGCTTTGGGCTTCTTGTTTTCTTACCTTGTTTATTCTTTGTGTAGGTAAAAGTTATAAGGTATGATAGTAAGGCAGTAAACAAAGAGGAAATCATGTCAAAAGGAATAAAGGACAATGCTCGTATGATAGAAAGATAGAAGGAAACCTAATGGAGAGTAGTTGTAATGAATGCATGATCATGATCATCAAAATATAGATCGCATTCATAAATGAAAATTCATTACCAAATGTGTCAATCAACTATATGAGAGCAATCATAATTGGTATCATTTAATGGACTGTAAAAATATTTCAAGTGAACAATCATATGGTTCATTCATGATAAGATGGTGACAAAGAAGGACAAAGAAATTAAAATAGGTATTATGCAAAAGAATTTTATGATAGTCATCTCACAAACAAACATCACATGGTGCATCATGATTAAGTATATACAATGAGGTGCAGGGCAATGAAAGTTCAAAAAGCTAAATAAAACATGACATGGGGAACATGATTAAACACTGAGGACTGTCAAGGCACAATGATAGATAGATGGTCATGATGCCCATCAGGACAGTCACAGGAAGAAATATGATCATGATCTATAACTATGTTCATATGAATGAAGGACAATGCTCTTCTTGTTTGGAATGAAAAGAGGGTTGTTGGGAAAAGAAGCATTTTAAATGAGGCAGCCATTTACATAAAGATTGATCAATTGAGTGACCTTTTTAAAGGAAAATCTTTAACTGAGTTAGAGATAGTCATTTCAAGGTGTAAACATTAAATGAAAGTCATAGGCAGTGTAATTAAGACAGTCACTTTTAATGAATGCCTTCACAATAAGAAATGCACAGTTAAAGGGATAGCTTCAAAATTCATAGAATAGTCCACAATGATTTAATGCTAAAGACAACCACTATATAGAAAAGGAATAATTAAACATTCAAGTTCTTGAATGTGATTATGCATTAACCGAGTCCTATATCAAAACATCAAAAGATCAAGTTTGCCAATTGACAATAATAGAATTCTAGGGCTTGTGTATTTTGATCTGGAAAGATCTTTTGACGTTGATCAAAACCAAAGCTTAACCAGCAAAGTCATCATACTATGTAGGTATCATGAATTTTTTCTAAGATCGAGCATGTATGTTCTTTAAATATATGTGCTATGTGGATTTATAAATGAGAGTAAGTGGCTAGGTGTTCTAAACCCCAAATTTGGAGCATTTTAAAGCCATAAGAGCCAATGAAGCCTTTATAGATTTGTATTGGCTACTGGAATGTGATGATTTTTGGTCTCCTATATAGGTTTTTGAAAGCTATTTTTTAAACTAGCAATCAATTCAAAACACAAGAGTGGAAATATACACATTCAAGGAAAAAGCAAGTTGTAGGTTTGACACACGGATAAAAAGAAACTTCTATTATCGTACCACTATTGCAATACCTATGTTGAGGATAGTAGAAGCTATTAAAAACATATAACAAATTTTTGATACAGATCCAAGTGCATTGTGCAACATTGATACTTATCTGGAAGGAACATAAACCATTATTTATTTCACAGATAAAGCAAAATATCAATGTTTTCAGCATAGAAAACAACTTACCAGCAAAGAGAATACCCAAAACTCCAAACCCTTGGTGGTGTAGCATGGTGTCACAGGCAGAGGAAAGATGAAATACAAATGAGCTTGTGGCTAGGGTTGAGGGATTTCTTTTGTGTTTCTCAAAAAAAGCCCTAACTTTGGTTGACCAAAGTGCTTTTTTTCCACCTTTTATTTTATAAGCATTGCATAATGACTAATGCTTAGGATGTGGTCAACACTATATGTTATTGCCTTGATGTTTGCTTAACATTTTGACCCTTTGATGCTTTTCCACCAAATTCTAGCACCCAAAGTGGTATCTCCTTCTTTGCATATTCATAAAGCATGTATTAGGCCATCCTAACACTTATTAGGGTAATAATCAATTACTTGCCTTAATACTTGTTAATTTTATTGTAATATTAGTTCAAGTGTTAACACTTATTAAGGTAAATAACTGTTTGAGTTACCTTTAATATTTTTTAAAATAAACTAATAGATACCCTCAAATTATGCAAAGAAGGGGAGTTGAGTCTTCAAGTCAAAATGGAGTGGAATTAAGGTGCCCTTGGAGTTCTATTTTTTAATCTGGAAGTCAAAATTGAGATGATTTTGGAGTTCTATTTGGTCAGGCAGATTGAGAGGGGGATTTTGGAGCTATTTTAGCTCAATTTGGTGAAGTTATGGGCCCCCTTTCTATGGCTTTTCAATTTTACTCGTGAGAGAGATATTTTGGACTACAGTTGACTTCTTCTTCCTTTGGGACTCATTTTGTATTAGGAGGGAAAAAGCTTATGTTTTTCCTGAGTTCTTATTTTTTGTCTTCTCTTGCATTTTGTAGAGAGACTTAGAGATTTGTAACTCAAATTTTCATATTTTTGATACAGCAATAGTTATTTTAGTTCATTTTTATCAATTTTTACAGAGATTCCTTCTATTTTCAATACAATCAAGGGTTCATCAATTCGAATTTTGGTGTCTTGTTTCATGTTGAGTGGTTTGATAAAGGTTTTTTTGTGTTTTACTTCAAAACCTTTAAATTCTTTTGTCTCATTTTTATTGAAAGCAAGTATACAAAGTACAAATTTCATCATAGGTCACGGATTATACAAGTTCTTTCATGATTTTCTATGAAACACTTTTGTGGTGAAATTTATCAGTCTGAGTTGTATGAATAGATTTCTTTGAAAAGTAGTTGTGAATCAAGCTGTTGTAGGTTAATTACATTTTGGTGCATCACCTCCTATAATTAGCTTTCCATTTCACCAATTATTTTTCTATCCTTTTTCCAATAAAAAATTCATTAGTTTTTACGAGATCTAAAGGGGAACCAACCCATAATCTAGAGGTTCATTCTCATAGTAGGTCATCCACAACCTGAGTTTGATCCCATGTTGCACAAGATTGTTGACTTTCACACTTAGCTAAAGGGTGCAATCCTTCATGCTAACAGTATCAAAAAGTAAATAAGGGGGTATGGTTTCATAAGCTCATGATTATAAAGGCATGTGGTTCATATAATACCACTTAGTGGTTTTATGCAAGATTATTTTTATAAAAGCAAGAAAATAAGTAATTATGGTTTCCTTGTGTAGCCTTTATTTTTTTGGCTAAGGTTGGATCGATCGTCTTTTGTAAATTGCATACATGAGTAGGAATAATGGATTATGATGTATGGTTATATGATTCTTATTTTATTTTCACATGGAGTGCAATTTGAGAGCTTGATGTTTCAAAATTCTTGCAAGGGGACTTTGTTAGTGTATTGTATTTTTTGTTCATGAAATAATATATTAAGTGTTTGAGCTCTTTTAGAGGTTGGATTTTTTTCTCATTTGGGTTTCCTCACTATACATCTTGTGTCATATTGATGATATTTTTTCCATTGTTTTATATTTTGGATTTTACTCTTCTCTCTTGGGGTTGTATGGAAATAGTTTATCATGGATTCAAAATTACTTTCACTCATACATATTAAGCACACTATGCAAACACAAGTCTAATGTGACTAATGAACTAGTGTAATTATTAAATAAAAATTTCTTGATTTGAAATACTCTTGAATTAGATCTTTATTTGTATGATTTCTTTCGTATTATTCTTTCATATTTTTTAAATCCACATAAAAGTATATCCTTGAATACATGTTTGTGGTAGTCAATTTGAAATATTTGGATCATGATCCAACAAGGTAGAGTTCCTATTTTATGAAAAAGAATGTAACAAATCCTGAAAGTATAAATTTGAATTTTGGTGGACTAGGTCATATAATGTAGGTCAAGGTTTAAGAATCTAGTTAAGGACTATTATACAACAAAATAGATCAATATTTGTGAATCAGCGGTAACACTCATACACTAAATAGTGATAAGACATAGAGATAAATATGAAAAAACAAAGTCCTTTCTTGATTATCAAAATTTAACTCCTAGTGCACGAGATGGCATAAAGAAAAATTATTATAGATTACATTGATATGATTACAAACTATGAACTTGTAGACCTTCTAGGAAAGAGAGATGATTTTATAATGCATGCAAGGATGCATATTATACACATATTGGTTTAAAATAGAAACTATTAAAATATCCCATAGATCATAATAATCCTATAAATTTGATGTGTGGTTAGAGATTATAGTTTATTTTCTCAAGGTAGATCAAAAATAAATATGCAACATTTAGGACACAAAAGTGATGTTGGTACCAAGCATATTTTATATTCTTATTATTCATATTCTAAATTGAAAATATTTATATGGTACAAACACCCTTGCACCTTCACAAATTTTCTTCTTCCTATGACTCCTTGAATGATTCTCTCTTATTTCCTTGAAAATAATTTATAATAATAAACATTTCCACACAACCCTAAGATATTAAAAAATATGCAAGTATTCAAAATTCACAATACAAAATAATTGATAAACATACCATCAAAATGACATAAATGTATAATGGGAAAACCATCAAAGGGAAAACCTATCCTCAAAATAACTTACACTCTATGTATTATCTCATGAACAAATATTACAATACACTTGTAAAGTATCTATACAGGGATTTTAAAAACATCAAACTCCCCAATTACACTCCATGTGAACAAGAAAATGAGAATCATGTAGCCACACATCCCAATCCATGTTTCTTATTCTTGAAAGGAATTCAGGTGAGCGGAAACAACTTCCTACACTAATCTAAGCAGGGGAGAGTTACAAAAACTTCATTTTAACACCTTATGTTGTTACAATATGAGATACACATAGAGAATAATGGAAATAGAACAGCAAGTACACAAATGCAATAACAATAGATATACTTGGGGAAAATGCTTTCAGGTAAAAAACCCCACCCTCCAAAAGCATAGTACTTTGTCTATTACTTCAAATAATGAATACAAGATAACACCAAGTACAGAGCATCTTCAACAAGTGCTTCAACACGAACACCTATTCTAGAGTGATACAAAACTATGCATCCTATAACTTAAGGCACTCAATAAATAGAGTGTTACAAGCTTCAAGAAGCAACTAGAAGGTAAGGGGCATCCAAATTCACATGGCACAATATTCAAGACCTTAGACATGCATTTGGACACATGTAAAATATTCCCTTACACCCCTTACAAGTGTTAAACATGCAAGTATTCTTCTTCCAAGCTTGGGTGCCTAAAAATAGCTTATGATAGATGCCTTAAAACTATCATAGAATATTTCATAAATCTGCAATAGAATCTTTTATAGGATCCATAAGAGAATTTTTCATAACTGACTAAAAATAATCGATTCTCTTACATCCTGTCATAACCCATCTTGGGTGCCAACTTTCTCCATGCATTCAAAGATTCCTTATGATGCATCATAGAATCTTTCATATGTCATAGATTCCAAAGTGGGATGCCTATGTCCACTTGGGATAATGATGTGTCATCTAGTCACCTCCAATGGGGATGCCACCCAATCGGTGGGTCCCAATTAATGACATGACACCATAGGAAATTAAATAATATAAATAAATACATTAATTACATCAAATAAATTAATATTAGGAATCTAAGGGTGAGACACCTTAATCCCAAAATTCTCCCACTTGTCAAAGACATGTGGAGAGTCATACAAAATCAATTGCTTAGGGCCCCAAGGCCCATGGAATCGAAACACCATTTGAACTTCTTTGTGCTCACTGGTTTTTTCAATGCATCTACAACATTCACCAAATTGTCAACCTTCTCCAAGTTCACCTTTCAATATTCTACCATATCATGAACAAAATGATATTGTACATCAATGTGCTTTGTTTTGGCATGGAAGGTAGGATTCTTTGCTAAATAAATTGCACTTTGACTGTCACAACAAATAGTAATCTATCTTGCATCTAAACTAATATTAGAACATAATATCTTAAGCCAAATAGCTTCCTTATAAGCATGAGTGGTTGGCATATACTCTGCCTCTATCATGGATAATGTAGCTATAACCTATCGTTTACTCATCCAGCTAATAGCACCACCAAACATCATAAACACCTAAGCACGGGTGGATCTTTTGTTGTCAATGTCGCCTGACCAATCCAAATCCACATATCCTCAAATGCTCATAGAATATTGAGGTCTAGTAGGATAACCATGAAAACACAAGGCATACTCAAAAGTGCCCTATAGATATTTAAACACTCTCTTAATCGCATCCCAATGCACCCATCTAGGATTAGCCATAAATTCATTGAGGACTCCCACTACTTGGGTAATGTCTGGTCTTGTACACACAATTGCATACATCAGACTACCAACTACACTTGCATATGGTACTTTGGTCATGTCCTCCATCTCAATAGGAGACTTTGAACAATCATTCACAAAAATCTTGGTACCTCGCATCACATGAACAACTAACTGTCTACAATCTACCATGTTGAATCTCTCCAACATGGAGTTCACATGCTTGCTCTGGCTTAATCAAAGCTTTATGTATGATTTCCATTCCCATAATGTACCTAGATACACCTAGTTCTTTCATCTCAAACTGTGTTGACAATTGAAACTTCAAATATGAAATCATACTTTTACCATTCCCAATAAACAACATATCATCTATGTATAGGACAATAATGAGAATGTGAATAATATCAGCTTTAAAGTATACACAATGGTCAGATTTAGATCTTTGAAATCCCAAGACAACAAATAGGTATCAAAATTTTGATACCACATTCAAGAAGATTGTTTCAAACCATAAAGAGACTTCTTCAGTTTGCAAACCAAATTTTATTTACCTTTTTCAATGAAATGCTCTAGCTATGACATGTATATCTCTTCATCAAAATCACCATGAAGAAATGTTGTCTTCACATCCATTTTTTCCACTTCTAAGTCATATGTTGTTGCAAGTGACAACAAAAGTCGAATAGATTTCAGCTTCACTACAAGAGAGAATATATCCCCATAATCAATTCCCTCCAGCTGGGAAAACCCCTTAGGGACCAACTATGCCTTATACTTTGCAACACTACCATCAGGACCACAATTTTTCTTGAAAACCAATCAACAACCAATAGGTTTACGTCCAACATGCAAAGGTACCAAATTCCAAGTCTAATTTTTATTTAAAGAAGCCATCTCTTTGTTCGTTGCTTGCATCCAGGAACCTGAATCATTCGTACCCAATGTCTCTCTAACCGTCCTAGGCTCATCAGTATTAGTAATCAAGGAAAATATGCAACTGGAATCTAATAATGAATATCCAAACCTTTTTGGTTGCCGCCTAACTCATGTAGACCTCCTCAAAGGCTAAGGTTGAGGTTCTCCTTCTTCTTCAAAACTTTCAGACCTACTTGAGCTCTCCTCATCATTAGGTCCAACATGAGTACTTGGTTCTTCTTTCTTCAGAGTAGATGGAATTCACACTACCTCCTTATTATGTTTCTCCTCTTTCTCTAGCTACAGCTCAACCATGGAAGGTTTCATCTCTTTGAAGAAACACTTTTTCTATAGAGAACCTTCTAAGCTTCTAGATCCCAAAGTGTGTACCCTTTTACACCAACACCATAACTGATAAAGACACACTTAACATCCTTGTTCTCCAACTTTGATATCTTCTCAATCAGAACTTGAGCATAAGCTTCACAACTAAACACTCTAAGATGTCTCATCGAAGTCTTTTTACCATACCACGCCTCCATGGGTGTCTTACCAAAAAGCATTGATGTAGGAAATCTATTGATCAAATAACATGCAGTGACTACTGCTTCAGCCCAAATTTTTTGCTCAAGGCTAGCACCACTCAAGATACTCCTAGCCCTCTCCATCAACATTTTATTCATCCTCTTTGCAACTCCAGTTTGTTATGGAGTGTAGGGATTTATCTTATGTATCTCAATCTTGGGCTTTTTATAGAACTTGTCAAAATCTATAGAACAAAACTTGCCACCATTATCAGTTCTCAAACACTTAATCTTTCTGCTAGTCTGATTTTCTACCAAGGCCTTAAACTCCTTAAATTGGCTAAAGACATTAGTTTTACTTTTGAGAAAATAAATGAATGTCCTTCTACTATAATCATCTATGAAAGAAACAAAATATAGAGATTTTGAGAATGAAGGAACATTTACAAGACACAAAACACCTGAATGAACATAGTCCAAAACCCCATAAGACTTATGAGAACTAGAGTAGAAATAAACATGATGTTGTTTTCCTATACATAATGTTCACAAAAGTAAAACTCGAGATTAAAATCATCAAGGCCTTCAACAAGGCTCTTATTTTTTAGGGTTTTAAGACCCTTCTCACCAATGTAACTGTTAGAATTGGCTATGGATGCCAAGATCTATGGACCAAATAGAAAGCACAAAGAAGAGAGAAAATAATGTGACAAGAATAAACTGTATTCAATATCAATGATAATGGAATTGCTTGATTTTACAATGAGAGACCCCTTGGTTATATAGCCAAGGTGAGAACATAGGAGTGCATAAGATTATGACATGTGTCATAATCTTATGACATGAGACAAAAATGAAAAGATATCACTCCACCTAAAGTGGAAAGGTGATAATGTGATAATCACCACAAATAGTGGATCTACCACAAAAGGTGGAAACCTAATCACATGATATGTCCATGAAAGGTGGAGGTGATAGAGTGATAACATGATAAGTCCACCAAAGGTGGAAATTCTCCAACAACTCCTATGTGGTCCCTAAGTAAACTTAACTAAGGTGTAATTATGACCTAGGACAAGGTACAAAACATTTAATTACACCAATAGTAACCAATTCCTTGGTGCCATAACATTGTCTTCTCTGCAAAAAGCTTCATTTCCATGGAATGAGCACCCTTACCTACCCAAAATTCACGACCATCAGATGTAGCTGCAACATGCTTCTTCTCTACACAATCTGATGGTGAGGATGAAGAATCCAAAGGTCTCTTCTTCGGTACATCAAAAGAACTATTGCACTGTATAGTGAAATACATAAAGCTAAAATGGAGTGCCAATACGAACTCCTTTAGCTAACACCATAGCTCAGAAAATAATTTGCACTATTGAATCATCCAATTTACTTACAAAAAGTAGGTTTCATGCCAAACCCCAGATATGCAAGACACCATCAATCCTCTTCACTCTTCCATCAGGAAATCTGATTTTGACTCTCCCATGGCCAACAATCTTCAAATGAGAGTCATCACCCAAGTACACCACTCCACCATCGTACTCATACTTCAAGAACCAATTTCTATGAGAAGTCATGTGAAAAGATGCACCTGAATCTATCAACCACACATCATCTGATGCATGGGCTTCCAAGGCTACATAAATACTTCATCATCCTGGGATGATTTCTCAAATTCAAAATTGGAGAAAGACTTTTTTTTTATTTTTCTTCTCCTTCTTGCAATATTTCCAAATGTGACCAACTTCACCATAGTTGCAAAAAATTTCCTTGGACTTCTTACTAGGAGACTTAGATTTCTTGTCCTTTTTGCTTCTCTCTTTTGGTCTACCATAGACTACAAGGGCCTCCTTGGCCATCTCAAAATACTTCCTTCACATATTTTCAAATAATAATGAGGCAATAACCTCATCCATCTTTAAGGTGGAAGTATTGCTTCCAATATCCATTACTAGGTGATCCCAAGAGTCTAAAAATGAACACAAAAGGAGCATGCAATGGTCTTATTCATCTATTTTGTCTCCAACAAAACCCAGTTGTGCAACCAACATATAAAATGCATTTATATGATCTACAATGGATCCTCCAACTTCCATTTTTAGAGAATACATCTTATTTCTCAATAAAATCTTGTTTATCAGGGATTTAGCTTGGTAGACATCACCAAGCTTCCATAGAGAAGAAAAAAAATTCTCTTCATAGACATTCAGGAGGATGGAATCAGCCAAACATAGTCTAATAAGACCCTTGGCTTTCCTATCCATGAGATCCCAATCTTTTTTTTTCATGCCTAACGGTTTAGTTCCAAAAATAGCAGCCCATAAGTCACAGTCTATGAGCATGTCTTCCATTTTGAGCTTCCACAACTCAAAATTACCACTGTTAAACTTATCCATCTCAATCCTCCCAAATGTGCTTGCCATCTCTTTCCTGCAACAAGGTAATGAGACACACACTTCTACAAAACTCCCACTGAAATAGAGATTAGCTCAGAAAATCCTTCTAAACCAACAAAGGAACCAAGGTTGGCCAAGCTCTTATACCAATTGAAAGGAATTCGGGTGAGTGGAAACAACTTCCTACACTAATCTAAGCATGGGAGAGTTACAAAAATTTCATTTTAACACCTTATGTTGTTACAATATGATATATACATAGAGGAAAATGGAAATAGAATAGAAAGTACACATATGCAATAACAATAGATATACATGGGGAAAAATCTTTTGGGTAAAAACCCCACCCTCCAAAAGTATAGTACTTTCTCTATTGCTTCAAATAATGAATACAAGATATCACCAAGTAGAAAGCTTCTTAAACAAGTGCTTCAACATGAACACCTATTTTAGAGTTATACTGACAACACTTCATTACTTGCAAACAAAACTATGCATTCTAAAACTCAAGGCACTCAATAAATAGAGTGTTACAAGCTTCAAGAAGCATCTATAAGGTATGGGGCATCCAAATTCACATGGCACAATATTCAATGCCTTAGACATGCATTTGGACACATGTACAACATTCCCTTACACCCCTTAGAAGTGTTAAACATGCAAATATTCTTCTTCCAAGCTTGGGTGCCTAGAATATGCTAAAAATAGCTTATGACAAATGCCTTACAACTATCATAGAATATTTCATAAAGTTTCCATAAAATATGTCATAGGATCCGTAAGAGAATCTATCATAGTTGACTAAAAATAGGCAATTCTCTTACATCCTGTCATAACCCATCTTGGGCGCCAACTTTCTCCATGCATTAAAATATGCCTTATAATGCATCACAAAATCTGCCATATGTCATAGATTCCAAAGTGGGATGAATATGTCCACTTGGGATGATGATGTGTCATCCAATCACCTTCGATGGGAATGCCACCCAATCAATGGGTCCCAATTAATGACATGACACCATAGGCAATTAAATAATACAAATAAATACATTAATTACATCAAATAAATCAATATTAGGACTCTAAGGTTGAGACACCTTAATCCCAACAATTCTCACATATGTAACTTACAAGATATGCTTAATCAACCCTAGCCAATAAGCCAAAGGTTATGGTAGCCAACTTCAACAACTACTCATTTTCTTGATTTTATAGAAACAAGATTACACAAAACCAAAGTGGTATTACATAAACCTTGTGTTGTAAAACCATGAGCTTAAAAAACCATGACCCCCTCATTTATTTTTCATACTAAGTTTTCCCTTTTGATACGAAGTTTTCTCAATATTAAATATTTTTTTAATGTTACATATAGCATACAAAGCATCTCAAAGAATATCTAACCCATGTGATGTGTGTATCCCTATATTTTCCTATGTGCACGATAGATAAATACAATTTTATATTATAAAAATTATATGTAAGGTGTACAAACACACCTTCAACAACCATATTTTTTTACTTGTAAAATTTTTTATGGCACAAACATCCTTGCACCTTCACAACTTTTCTTTGAACCTATGAATCCTTGAATAATTCTTCAATAATACCCTTCTTCAATATTCTATGGTGTCTTATAATTCTAACTCATTCTACCTAATGAATGCTCACTAATCCAAAATTCATTTCAACTATATGCGACCATTGGAGTCAAGTTTCACATCACTATTAGTATTTTTACTTGAGAGACCTTTTTTCAACAAAATGGATGGTACGTGATGCATGGAAATTGGAAAAAAAATCTAAAAGGTGTAGGAGTGGTTTAGAACATTCCCACAACCTTATTTTTATTTATTGATACTAGAGTTGAATAGAAATTTGAAAAATGGTGAGTTCATCACATCATAGGTGGTGAACATATCATTCACCACAATAAATATGTGGATCCTACTAGTAAACTCATTACAAAGGGGTGAACTATATTAAGCTAAGTAGCAAACTTGCTTTATTGCTAACAAGGGATATAAGTCAAAGAGTTTCAAAGTTTGAATTATTTCAAATAATTATCATTTTTTGTTTCATTCACTATAGGTGGCTAAATAATGGGTTTATATCTTACTTGATCGTATATTCATAATTTTGCATATGGTTCAACAAAATTATGTTATATGCTTGTGTGGTGGATTTTCTTGAAAAACTTCCTTCTTATCCTAATGTAGGAGGTAGAGTCGGTGTCAAGGGACTTGGTATTATTGTTTTGGATTCTATTTAGTATTTACAAAGTGTTGAAATACCTATAATTCATATAATACTATGTGGCATGAGGCATTTTCTTGCACTCTTCTTAGATTTTTATTCATATTTACAGGTTTCTTCAATTGTATATTGGTGTCATGTATTATTTTCATGTGTGTTGAGCTCTATTTTTTGTGTTATCGTGCTTTTTTCCAATTTATGAGATGGTTTAGATCATTGTAGTAGTTCATTTAAGTTGATGTTACAATGGAGAATTCTTGTTTATTTTTAAGGATCTATTTTTCGTGAAGACTTGAGGTATAACCTTACATTGGAAGTTTGAAATTTTGTCATTATTGATGTAGTTTGGCAACATGAGCATGAAGTGTACATACATCAGTCGATTCGGCTGACCCAGTGTTGTCATTGATGTCAACATTGTGGGGAAGCATTTTTGGTGTCATTTGTTTAGTACTAACTATATCGGAAGGCTAATCTATCAAGAATTTGGCTAAGTGTTCTCTTTTGATGATGTTGTGGTTCAGTGCATCAATTTTTGGGTCCACACTTCACCACAAGAAGAGGTATAATTCTGAGCTTTTAACCATCTCATCAAGATTAGCTTATATAGCTATATTCAAGATCTCATGAAGTTTTGTGAAGCAGATTAGAAGATATCAATGACAGATTTCAACTCTATATATCTCTATCATCTCTTTGTTCAGTGTATCTATGTGGGAGATTCCACATTTCCTTTAGAAGAATTTTTTTGTGTTGCGGTTCTAAAGATAGACTCATTGATGTTGGAAAAATGTGAATTTAAAGAAAGAATAAATTTGGAAGTTGCTTGTATAGAGAAATGTATGTATGATTGAATTTTTTTGTGATTAGGTCCAATTCCTGGCCAACCTAATACATAATATATGTTGTGAAGATTAAATATGCATTGTGGATGTTAGTTGGATCTATTTTAGATCCATATCAGCCTAAATTAAGTATTGCATGTTTTGCTTGGGTACGAAGATGATTTTGAATCATGTGTGGTACCGAAAAAAGCTATTTTGGATTGTTTTTGTTTACATATAATTAGGCCGACCTAATTGATGTATGTGAATGTAATTAGGTATATATATATGAGACATTTTGGAGTTGAAAAAAGAAGAAGAAGAGAGTATGAATGATATATCAAATGTGAGTGCTCATATGATGCAAACATGTGAATTCAATGGTGAGAGATCATAATAAGAGAAAATTTGTTGAGTGGTTTCTAAGAAGAGCAATACTTTGTATTTAGATCTTCAAAGGAACTAAAATACAACACAAGGTAGGTGCACTTTGTATTAGTTAATACTTTGGTAGTGAGCCATTTTTTTTGTATTGTACTTAACTCTGGTTGTGAGCCTTATAAGGAGAGTGTGTCCTAGTAGTAATCCCCTATTATATACTATATCTAGATATAATATATTGTGAGCTAATCCTCACTATGTTTTTTCCCATTTTGGGTTTTCCATGTAAAAATCTTGGTGTTCATGTGTTGTGTGACTTTGTGGATGATTCATGCTTTCATTATTTATTTTTGTTAATATATTTTGGTGATTGGATAAGTTGTGTTCAAAGGTTTAATATAATATTGATTCACCCCCCCTCAATATTTTGAATGTTAAAAAATTGGTATCAGAGCTTGGTTCCTTCAAAAAATCCTAATAGCTTGAGGAAGATCTTGGAATTTTGAGCACATGTTTGATAAGAAGTTTCTTATTCCTCCTGAAGAAATTTCTGCAATTGAATATGTAGAAGATGACTGCTTGTTTGACAAAGAATAACTTAAGGTTTCTCTTGAAGATCTTGATAGAGTTGAAAATGAGAACAAAATTCTGAAGGAAAGCCTAGGAGAAGCAAATTAATGCATCAAAAAGCTGACAGAACAAATCAAGAATTTTGGAGAAATGCATAGGGAATTCAATGTACAATTGAAGCAAGCAAATGAAGATATCACTGAACTGAAAGTGTAAATGGAAGAAAAAGGAAGGATTGAGGAATTTCTGAATGCATTGATCTATAAAGAAAGACCAAATAATTCTCTATAATTTAACAAGAAGTGGTAAATCTCATATCTAATCTGGAAAATGCAAGAGTACATGAGGAAAAATTCAAAATAAGTACTACAATGCTTGATGAATTAATTACAATACAGAAACCCTCTAAGGACAAAATGTGGTTTGGGACTTGAAGAAGGACAAATTTTAAAAGAAAATTAGACACCTACCAAGGTTGAAAGTCAAAAGAAGATTCAAGGCAATAGGAGACAATTCAAAAATCAAAGAAGTAATGCTAGAATACCTCCTATCAAACAACCAAATGCTCAAATGTACCCATCCTTTAATGTTATTTGTTTTACATGCAATAAATTCAAACATCAGGCAATAGAATGTATGAGTAGAATAAATCAAACTGTTGGATCCTTCTCAAGACAATGTTTTGCATGCAATAAATTTGGACATAGAAGTACTGAGTGCAGAAGTTAGATGATGAATAGATATAATATTGGGAGAATGTTTCAATATTTCAATGGCTACTATTATACATGCAATGCATTTGGGCACAAGTCTAACCAATGTAGATCAAGGATGAATAGAAGTTAGAGGTGTTGTATGCTACTCTTGCAACAAGCTTGGACATATCTCAAAATTTTATAGAAGAAAAAATAGAAGACAGTCCAATCTTATAAAGAGGAATGAACTTGTGAAGAAAATTGATCCTTCTAGGGTTAAGAAGGAAATGGAAAAGATATGGAGAAAGAAAGAGGATTCTGAGAACAAAGATGAATCAGGAACTTCAAATTCATCTGTATCTCCCTCTGGTGCAGATAATTCACTTGAAAATTAAACCAAGACATGGCCATAGGGGGAGCAATAGCAAGAAAATTTTAATGGCCCCCTAGAAATATAAGGTGTCAAGGCATGGCACGAAGATATATAATGAAAGAGGAATTATTGAAGCTATAGAAGAAAGTTGTGGAAGGAAATATTGTAATGCAGAAGGTTACACAGCTTCTATAAATTAACTATGATACAAGGTTTTGAAGTTTATCAGCTTTTTCTGAAGCATTTAAAATTGCTAAAGCATTTATTGATACGAGTTAAATCATGGAGTTAAAAACGTATTTGAGAAGACAAATTTAGTTGATACAAAGCAGAAGTAAATTGAAGAAGAAGAAGTGGATTTGAGGCATCTCCCAGAAGTAGAGCATCAAAACTCTAATTTTTGTTGAAGCAAATTCAAATGGTATTCTGCATACTCAATTCTTCACTAGAATTTTAATTTTAGATGTAATGGAAGGTTCGAAGGTAGTAAATGTCTCAGAGAGACCGCAATCTAAATTGAAGAGGCATTCTTGGATTGTTTTGTTGGAAGATCTGACAGGTGCATTTTCTAGCTCTCCCTTTGGAGTTTCACCTACTGAGCATATGTGTGCATACATTCATGCAAAAATAGAAGAAATGTCCTCTAAGGAATTATATGTTTTATGGACAAGAGAATTGGAAGAAAATCATGATGCCATAAAATCGGAATTCAAAACCCCGATTGAAAAGAAATTGGATGTGTGGTGAAAGTTTCCACTATTTGAATTCAATAAGTGGTACATTAGAATTATATTGAGCAAGATTCATGATGAATATATCTAGATTGATTGTGCATATTCAATAAATGGGGAAGTAATAAGGGATGTAACTAGTTTATCGTCCTTTAGACCAGTTCCAAAGCGGAAGTCTCTTAAAGTCAAGGAATTAATTGAAAAGACTGGTACAACTCTCAGAGGAAAGGAACTCACCTTGAGTACATTTGGGAATTTGGATATCCATTATGTTGCAATTCTTGTTGGACATAAAATTTGCCTACCTAACAATGGTTATACAGTCTCTACCATTTTTCTCACACTACACTTAACATGATTGAAAATGGTGTTGATTATGATCTTTGTGAGTTACTCCGACAACACTTGATGAAGAATCTAAAGGAAATCAAAAAGAACAAAAGAATAAATTTAGGTATGGTACTTTGATAATCTGTTTACTTTTCTACTTCATGAAGGAAATACCAGTAATTGGAAAAGTAGAGTGGTCAAATATAGAACTAGTTGCACATCTGATAAGAAATATTATGAGAGATATTGGTTTCCACTGGATGCTCAAGAGGATGATCTTGCAACATTCTTTAGAAAGTTTCAGATGAGAATGAATGAAAGAATAAGAATACTCAAGGATGAGGTGGAAATGTACTCCAAAGACATCAATTCCTTGTCTCCGTTGACTTTTTCTTCATGGAAGCAACTGAGCCTAGACTTGTTTGGATTTCTGAGTTGAATTATGAAGTGACTAAGGAGGAAGTTGTTCATTATGAAAAAGTGCTTCTAGGAAGCCCTAAGGACCTTAGTAGATTAGGCTTAGAGGACGGGTCTAAAACTGAAGCCTCCAAAAGTTCTAGGAGAATAGGTAAGAAAAGGAAAAGCGTTGTTATTCCTTCGGCTGAGATTAAGCAAGATATTATAGAACAAGAAGGAAGTTTACAAATTGATGTAGCCCAACATGAGCATGAAAACAAAAGTGCACAATAAATGAATGAAGTCATAAAATCTTTACAAGAGGTAATCCTTGGTGCAAGGATTAATACATCAGTGTCTACTATAAAAAATCTCATAAATATGGTTGATGTGTTGAAAGTATATATCTTCAAACTAAAAGAACAAACTGGAAATGAGTCAAAAGCAAAGACTGCAGAGGAGAATCTAAAAGATATCAAAAATACATGTGTAGATGCACATCATAGAACCTTGAAGGGATTGAAGGATGTTCAAACTTGTGAAGAAGAAGCATAGAACTTACTATCATATTGCCTAAAGTGGTCTAACCGCACACAAAGTATAAAGGATTAAATTAATTAGATTGAATTTCAAATAGGCAATCAATTATATGTTTATGATTTAGCACGTGATAGGAACAATCAAAAGTGGTCATACATTATGTATCTACATGACAATTTCTTTGCTTTGCAAAATCAAAGGAAAGAGACAATCAAATAATATGTGACACTAAGGGACTTAGTAAAGATAAAGCACACTCCTATATCCAGTGCCCTTGCCAATGCTGATAAACTATTAGAGATAAACCTCAACCCCAGCAGTGTGGAAGAAGGAAAAGAGTCTCTAACAAATTTTGAACTACTATGCAGGACTCTTGTAAATGCAAAAAGATTTTAGGAAGAAGGCAAATCTGCTTGGTAGGATACTTTGAAGAAACTCAAAGGATCTACATCTTCAGGTTGATGAGTCTTTCCTTTATGAGATTTTTTTTTCCCTTTTGAAGAATATGCATACATATATATGTCTAAGGGAAGTATATTGGGCCCCTGCATGACCTTTTCCATTGATGTCAAAGGGGGAGAGATAGTGGAAGGAAAAAAAAAAAATTTAATACACTCGGAAAGTGATAATTACATTTTGGGATGGTTAGAAAAACATATTTTTTTAGAGAGTCAAGTTTAATTATGAAAGGGGGAGCTAAGTTTAGGAGGAAATAAATTTTGATTCATGGCATGGAAAAAACAAATTATATGCATGTTGCCATCAATGACAAAAGGGAGAGATTTTTGGAAGTTCGGAATTTTGTCATTGTTGATGCAATTTGGCAACATGAGCATGAAGTGTACATACATCGGTTGATTCGGCTGACCCAATATTTTTATTGATGTCAACATTGTGGGGAAGCATTTTTGGTGTCATTTTTTCAGTACTAACTATACCATAAAGTTGATCTATCAAGAATTTGGCTAAGTTTTCTCTTTTGATGATGTTGTGGTTTGGGTTCACACTTCACCGCAAGAAGACGTATAACTCTGAGCTTTTAACCATCTCATCAAGATTGGCTTATATAGCTATATTCAAGATCTCGTGAATTCTTGTGAATCAAACTAGAAGATATCAATGATATAGTTCAACTTTGTATATCTTTGTCATCTCTCTATTTAGTGTATCTGTGTGGGAGATTTTGTATTTCCTTGAGATGAATGTTTTTGTGTTGTGATTCTAAAGATAGACTCACTGATGTTAACGAAACATGAATTTAAAGAAAGAAAAAATCTAGAAGTCACTTGTATGGAGAAATGTATGTATGCTTGAAATTGCTTGTGATTAGGTCAGATTCTTGGCCAACCTAATACATGATATGTGTTGTGAAGATTAAATATGCATTGTGGATGTTAGATGGATCTATTTTAGATCCATGCCAACCTAAATTAAGTATTTCATGTTTTTCTTGGGTGGGAAGATGATTTTGAATCATGTGTGGTGCTGACAAAAGCTATTTTGGATTGTTTTTGTTTACATCTAATTAGGCCGACCTAATTGATGCATGTGAATGTAATTGGGTATATATATATTAGATATTTTGGAGTGGAAAAAAGAAGAAGAGTGAGTATGAATGGTATATCATCAATGCAAGTGGTCTCATATGATGTGAACATGTGAATTCAGTGGTGAGAGATCAGAATAAGAGAAAAGTTGTTGAGCAACTACTAAGTAGAGCAATACTTTATATTCAGAGCTTCAAAAGAACTGAAATACAGCACACAGGAGGTGCACTTTGTATCTATTCATACTTTGGTAGTGAGCCATTTTTTTTTGTATTGTACTTAACTCTAGTTGTGAGCCTTATAAGGATAGTGTGTCCTAAGAGTGAGCCCCTGTAATATACTATATCCAAATATAATATATTGTGAGCTAATCCTCACCGTGGTTTTTCCCATTTTGGGTTTTCCATGTAAAAATCTTGGTGTTCATGTGTTATGTGAATTTTTGGATGATTCATGCTTTCATTCTTTATTTATGTTAATATGTTTTAGTGATTGGATAAGTTGTGCTCAAAATTTTAATAGAATAATAATTCAACCCCCTCTCAGTATTTTGAATGTTCAACACCTTATCCTTTATAGATAAAGTGGTATTAGAGAGATAAAATTAGTGTTTAATAGTATGTATGTTATGTTTCCTTCACTAGATCAAGTGAAAGTGATAATATGATACACTATGAAGTTGGAAATGGTTCTAGAGAAAGGAAATAGGGATGAATCTAGCTATGAAAATGGATGAAGAATATCTTCATCTGGAATCATTCAACTTCTCACTGAAGTAAGCTATGGGTCTCCCTTCATAACTCAACATTGCTCCTATTGCATTTCCACTTGCATCACAATCAACTTGAAAGACTTTGTCAAAATTAGGTAATGCTAACACTGGTTTCTTTTTCACCTTTTACTTCAGCAATTCAAAACTTCTTTGTGCTTTGTATGTCCACTTAAAGTCTTTCTTATCTCCTCTCATTGTTTATGTCATAGGTGTGCAAATGCTACTAAATTTTTTAATAAAATTATGGTAGAAACTAGCCAATCCATGAAACGATCTTACCACTATAATGTTTACTATTGTATGCCAATCAATAATTGCTCTATCCTTCTCATGGTCCATCTTCAATCCTTCAACAAAAATTACAAAACCCAAGTATACCAACTTTGTCTTCATAAAGCTTGGGTTTTTCAAATTAATCAACAACCTCTCTTGTCTTAATCTTTGCAATACTTGTCTAATGTACCACAAATGCTCTTCTCTAGTCCTACTAAAAATAAGAATATCATCCAAGTAGATAATAATGAACCTACCCAAGAATTTCTTCAATACCTCATTCATCAATCTCATGAAAGTGTTAAGTGCATTGGTCAATCCAAAAGGCATCACTAACCACTCATATAATCCTTCATTACTATTGAATGCATACTTCCATTCATCTCCTTCTTTAATCCTGATCCGATGATATCCACTCTTGAGATCAATCTTTGTGAAATAATTTTCTCCACTAAAATAGTCCATAATGTCATCCATCCATAGCAATGGGAATCTATACTTGATAGTGATCCTATTGATTGCTCTTGAATCTATACACATTCTCCACTCTCCATATTTCTTTGGTGTAAGTACAACAGGTACCACACATGGGCTTAAACTTTATCTAATCAATCCCTTCTTCAACAACTCTTGTATCTACCAATTCAATTTTGTATTCTCTATCAGTTTCATCCTATGTGTTACCTTGTTTGGAAAACTTTCTCCTGATTCTAATGCTCCAGAATGGTGGAAGTCCATCTGACATTCTCTAATATGATGTCCTCATACTTTTTCAACAATTTTTCTACTTCTATTTGTGGTGGGTTAACATCCTTTGTTGTCTCCAAACTCCCACCCTTCCTCAGAATCAATGCAAAATACATGTCCTCATGTCTCAATCCATTCAAAAATTTCCTTCCATCTACCAAACATAGTCTGTAAGTGCCACATACTTCACTTTTGTCCTCTTCCTCCAAAGGTATCAACTTAATTCTCTTTCCAATTGAAGTCATAGTATAGGTATTTCTCCTTCCACCATGAATTTATTTTCTATCGTATTGCCATGGTCTTCCTAATAGTAAATGGCATGCATCCATAGGCATAATGCCATACAATACTTTAGCCTTATATGATCCTATATAAAATTTCACAAAACATTGCTCATTCACCAATATCTTATGCTCATCTTGAATCCATGCTATCCTATAGGGGTTTGGGTGTTTGAATCTCTTCAAATTCAACTTGGTTACCATCTCCTTTAGAACTAGATTATCAATGCTACCACTATCAATGATAACTTTACATACCTTTCCTTCAAATTTACATCTTGTTCTGAAAAAACTATTTATTTGTGGTGCTTCATCAATCACTTCTTCATGCATCAAAGCTCTTCTCATTACTAATGACTTTCCTTTCTTAGGTTTCCTAATTTAATTAGGGATTCAACATGTTCCTTATCCACATAAGTTGCTCTTCTGGTATGTTCAATTTTCTTATCAGTACTCCCTTGATGGCATTCAAAAGCTCTATGTCCTTCACCTCCACACTTAAAATAGGTTCCTTTAAATGGCCTCTTCTTAGATTCTCCTTCATCTCTCCTATATCCATCATTGTGGTATGATTTATGAACGCCTCTATCATTGTGTTGAAATTTTTGTCTTCTCTTCCTCTATGGTATGGATTACAATCCTTTTCTTCACTACGGTATGGTTTTCCATCTTTGTTATACTCTACATAAGGTCTTATTTCTCTAGATTGTGATCCACTCCTCTAAAATCTTCCTCTTGCACTTCTTTGCCTTTGTTCAAACTTCTTGTTTAGCTTCTCCTCCTCTTTTAGCGCAAATTGGTATGCTTCTTCAACTGATGTCATCTTCACAAAGTTCAACTCTTCTTGAATTTTTGTTCTTGATCCATTGATGTACCTCACTGTATTTTATTTGCTTGCTTCACTATGACCAATTCTAATGATCATCTTATAGAATTATTCAATGTATTATTTCATAGATCTCACCTTTTGCCTCAAGTTCTACAATCTTTTTAGCAATTCAAGCTTATAATCAACTTGTATAAATTGATTATTCAACTTTGCCATCATCCTATCCCACTTTGTGATTTTCTCCTTTCCTCTCCTATTTCTATCAAATTTAACTTCTTTCCACCATAAAGTAGCATTTCCTTTCAAAAAAATTTTTGCAAATTTGACTCTTTTTGGATCTTCCATTTCTTCATATTCAAAGTATTCTTCCATATCATTGATCCAATAAATCAATTCCTCAAGATTTAAATTTCTTACATAATTTTGAATTTCAATTCTAGGTTGCTTACCAATTTTTGAAATTTTCTTCAACATCTTCACTTGATTTGATTCTTCCTCATCTTCTAGGTCTTCTTCATTGTGATTCACAACATGATCTAACTCATAATCGTGTTCATCCTCATGTATCAGGTTTAAACCTTGCCTTCTATCTTCTTCTACTGCATCTAATTGAACTCAAATTGCTCGCATCATTTCCAACATCTCATCCATTCTTCCAATGATATTTTCCATAGCAAGTGCTCTCCTTGGTAGAATCTATCTCCTTGAATCTGATGCAACTACTTCAATTTTATGATCTGGATACAAGGGTTTCAACTACCTCACAATCAACAATCAGTTGAAGACACATGTAATCTGCCTTAAGTTGGAGATCTTTTCACTACAAGGAATGCCTTCAGGACTCACAAACTTTCTTTGATACCACTTGGACCTGCAATCACGGATAGAGGGCCTAGAAAGGACTATCCAACCATGCAGCTTAGAGTCAACACAAAAAAATAACTCGAGATATTTGTTACACCTCATTGTGTGTTTACCTATTTACTATTACTATGTTAGGGTAAACTATTGCATATGTGAATGTATTTGGAATTTTATATGGAAAATATATATATAGTTGCACTTTGTTTATCGAAAGATTGGGAACAAATGTTTATTTCATTTGATGTTATACAATGGAATGGATATTTGGAATGGGTGGTTATTGAATTTGATATTCTAACTATGAAAAGTATAATGTAAATGCTTGTTTTGATGAATGGATGACTACCATGAAAATGTGTTAAGTTGGATGCAAGTTCAGAATCAATCCTTCGAAAGTGAGGGGAAGTATCACTCAGGAGAAGAACTTGGTCAAGTAACCTATATGAAACCTAATTGAGCTTACACACACACTCACTTATAGAATGGTTGATTCAAGTCATAGTTTTAGGAATAGATAAATCATCCTTTAGTATGATGTGTTTGCATTAGGAAGGATCTTGATTTCTGTTAAGAGCATTCTTGGATTGTGTTTAAGTGCTTGGTGCATGTGATTTCTTCTTCATATTACTATACTTGAATAATGAGATATATACATAGAATGTATATATATGTATACATGTACATGTCAGTGATAAGCCATATACGTGAGATAATACATGCATGAGATTATGTAGGTAGATGTACCTACACACACTCATGGACAGGTTGCTCATGGGCATGGTGATATCAAGAGGACAATGAGACATGTATATATATACATCACATGTATATATACCTATCAATAAGATATCAATTGTTTATGTGTCTGATTGTATAATCAAATGTATATATATGAGATATATATATACATATGTATACACATGTCGATATACATGTATGTGTTGACAAATGGGAATGTCCATACGAGTATGTCGATAAATGTATATGTACGTATACATGAATATAGATATATATACAATGATATTGTATATGAAATGTTAACTTGATCTCATTCATTCGAATATCAAGTGGAATATTTGGACAAACTTATTTGTCAAAGAATATATATATATAAATAAATATATATTTATATTTGAATATATATATACATATATATAAATAGCATTAAATGCTATTTATTAGTGTTATATATATGTGTACATATATATATATATATATATATATTAGTGGTCGATTAATGGAATATAAGCCATGGTCGATTTAATGTGAATGTAGTGCTACACTTAAATAGCACAATGCTAAGTTTTAAATTGCATTTATCATTATGGATAATGAGCGATGGAAATACATAAGTGTAGAGAAGGGGGATTTTCTACTCACGAGTTCTCTTCACTCAGAGAGCCTCACAGTGTGAACTTCCCTAAACTACCTCAAGGAATAGCGATGAGAGTTCTAGAATTAGGAAGAGTAGGTCACAAATATTATCTAGACAATTGACAAGTTCTTAGCCAAAAGATGATAGTACAGAATGCGGATGACAACGTGCGCGCTAGCATCCTTGAGGCATGTTAGCATCTCGTATGGACCAAAAAGAAATTTTATCATAGAAAATAAAAAAGTGGCTACTTCTACTCCGATTGCTAAAAAATTCTAAAGCATAGGAAAATAACAGAATGTGATAGAACTAGAATGAGGTGAAATAGGAATGATGGAGATAAGGAGAAGAAGGGAAAGGAAATGCTTAAAATCATGCGAGTGATGAAGACTCTGACATGTGAATGTCTTCAATACATGCACAGAGAGAGAGAGAGAGAGAGAGAGAGATTATTGGGGTTGTATAGGGGTTTTCCTCAGTCAAACCCCCATTTTGGTGTTCCCACCTCCACGGACAGCTAGATAGATAGAGAGAAAAGTAGGAAATGAAGTAAACACAAAAGCACTACAAAGCAATGTTATGATACTCAACCAAATAATAGAGGAGAGGAGTTAAAGATTACCACCTCCACCAAGAGCACTAAAGGCTAATGGAGGAGAAAATGAGACGAAATCAAGCCTATGTTGCAATGGTGTTTTGTTCCACACTTTCTCTACTAAAGTGATGGAGTGTTGATGTTGTTGCTGTGAAGTGTAAAGTGTTGCTTGAGAGTGATGGATTGAATGCTTAGAATGCTTGTAGAAGTTGTAGAAGTTGTAGAAAAGATTGTAGGATATATTATGAAGAGGAGTTGATGAAGAGCAAAGGGAAGGCTCAGAGAGAGCTAGAGAGTGAAGGCCCGCAAAAATGAATGAAGAAGAGGTGAATTTGAAGAAGGAGATGAAGGAAACGGCCATATTTGGATCGGTCAATCGAAGAGGGCATTACAAGTCAACCCCCAATGGGAAGTGTAATGCCTCTGCAAGTTCCAGATGTGAGAATCTATCAGGGACATAAACACGTTGTGTGGACGTCTGCGCGTTGTGCGGGCATCCCTGACAGTTATCCCTTTGCCAACGCACAAAACGGATGCTAAGTGGAATGAAGGAAATGGACTTAGGTGGAATTTAGCCTCTAAATTTGGTTTTCTAAAGTGAGGAAGGGTAAAAGGGGAATTTGTGTAAGGGGTGAAAATTCACTCCTATACATTTTTCCCCCACTTTAGTGAGCATGAATACTGATGAGTGATTTAGTAAAGTAGATCGAAGGAGTAGGGTTAGAAAAGTATACCTGAACCATTAAGGAAGCAGACCCCAATTCGGTGAACCCGAGAGTCCAAGATAAGAAAAGGACCTCGTAGCTCCATAGAACTATGAAGCTGAAGAAAGAAAGTGTCTTACAAGCCCATGGACCTACAAGGAAGGTATCCTCCAAGAACTCTCACATGAAGGAAACCAAGGAAAGCACCTTACATACTTGCAAGGAAGGTATCCCTCAAGAACTTTCACTTGATTTAGACTGGGAAAAGTGGATTTTGTAGAGTCAAAAAGGTGGTGACATGTTTACCCACAAATAGAACACATCAAGAAGTGGACGCGCAGGCTAGTAAGTGGATAGTCATGCAAATCATCAAGTTGGAAGACCTTCAAAAGGGTCCCTCGGGAACCCTTCAAAAGGAAGAGGGGTCCACTCAAGGGACACATTGTTTGAAATTGAGGTCTAGTCAAGTTGCCCCCAAGCTAGTCATAAGGATATGAACCAGGTCTAGTCAAGTTTCCCCCAAGCTAGATGCAAAGATGTAAAGTAGGTCTAGTCAAGCTACCCCCGAGCTAGACACAAAGATGTAAAGTAGGTCTAGTTAGGCTACCCTCAAGCTAGACGCAAGGATGTGAAGTAGGTCTAGTCAAGCTGCTCCCAAGCTAGACACCATAGAATTCATGTGAGAAAAAATTTCAAAGGGGATCCCTCGAGAACCCTTCAAAATAAAAAGGGGTCCACTCAAGGGACACTTTATTTGAAATACATATAGAATAGAGGGGGTCCTTAAGAAGGATACACATCTCTGGAATAGTTATCACTGCCCCTAGCATATAGGGAAGGAGAATCATGCAAGATATTTAGAACATGTGGGATAGAGGTAGACCTCAATATCACTTGTCATTTAAAAGAGATAGGTGCATTAGTAGATAAATGAGCGATGGTACCTGAATCACGAAGTTGTTATATTTTATCCTTTAAGGCCTTACATTCGCTGGTGGAATGGCTAGGCACTTGATGGTATGCACAGAAATAAGGTTTTCCTTTATCATGTTTATGAAATATTTTGCATGTAGGAGGAGGAAGAGTAATTAAGCGGGCTTTGAGAAGCCACAAAAAAATATGCTCTTGCTCAGATAAAGAATGAGGAGCAAGAAGCAACCCTTTCTCTTGTGGAGAAAAGTTTGACTGCTCACAAGAAGAAGGTACGAAGATAGAGTACAAAGGAGGAGAACCTTTATAGAGAATTGTTCCAGCAATGTGGATCACACTCTTCTATGGGATCGTCATCATCCTTCTTAACAAGACTAACCTCTTTAATAGAAGTGTGATCATCTTCCTCAGAAGGAGGACTGGCACTAAGAACATTACAATTTATGCTCACACTATCCCGTGATATAGAAGAATAACCATCTTCGATAGCGGGTTTGGATGATGTTATCAGAAGGTCCGAGTGGATCGGGTCAACTTTACATTGTCCAATGAAGGGTTCTATAAAGTCTAGAGAACCCCAATCATCACCAAGATATTCATTCTTTTGAAAAGAGGTGTAAGGAGAATACTTAGGATTCCTTACTTCAGCAAGATCTTCAGGGACATCTATCTCAAGATTATCCTTTGTAGTAGGTATTGCTGGAGTAAACATCGACACACTAGAAGACACTAAAGGAATAAGAGTAGGCACAACTGAAGCTTGATCGATAGCTACCATCTCACATTAGTGCATAGCATCAGGGTCAACCTTAACTGTGACTACTCGATTATTGCAAATGAACTTAATAGATTTATGCAAGGTAGATGGGACTGCACCCATAGCGTGAATCCACGGTCTACCAAGAAGAAGGTTATAAAGTAGCTTTTCTTATCTAACATTTACTAGAGTGGGTACAGTAATGGGTCTGAGCTACAAAGGTAATACTATTGTACCTAGAGCTTGTATCCCAACATTATCAAACCTATGAATGTTGATAGAAGAAGCATTAAGAGAAGATGGGTTAATACTAATCTTAGGAAATAGATCAATATTGAATACATTAAGCGCATCGAACCAGCATCAACAAGAGTGCGTCTAATGCCAATTTTATTAATATTAACTATAATCACTAGAGGATCTGCTTGCTCTGTATTTTCAAAGGTGGGAGTTCTTGTGGATAGAACGTAATATCTGGTGAATCCGCACGAATATAAGCTATCAACGCATCAGCATCTTTCAGCCTAGAAGAAGAAGGCAAGAGGATCTTTTGCAAGGCTTCCTAAAGCATACCTTGATAAATCAAAGCAGACTGAAGCAAGTCCCATAGTGAGATCTTAACCGAAGTAACATGGAGTTGCTCAACAAGATCATAATCACCAAGTGCTTTAGTCGTAGGTTTAGGAACTTAAAGAAGGATTGGTTGTTTACTCATTATATTCTCATAAGTATGGGCTACCACTCTTTAAGAGGGAGCCATAGAAATATTAGGAAAATTACTATCAAATGGAACACTATGAATAGAACAAATCCTTTTAGAAGAAGGACTAGCTGGAGTTAGGTAAATGATCGGTCTCTTAGGCCTTTGAGGGGAAATAGAGACATAGATTACATTTATAGAGTCATCATGACTAGTATAATAATTACTTGAAGATATATTCTCAACATCGATCCAAACGAGATTGAATGTGTAAGGAGATTCATCATGCACCAGTGCATCATCTCTAGAGGAGAGTGTATTAGGATAGATAATAAAATCATCATTCAAAAATGCAATGTCCCTAGAAGAGAGTGCACTGGAATGAGTAGGAGATTCATCACTCATGAATGCATCATCTCCAAGAGAGAGTGCATTGGAATCAATAGAAGGTAGAGTAACATTTAGAAAGGTATCAATGATTTCATCTTCTTGCAACAAGATATCCTCTTAAGCGAGAGGGCTCTCATGAGAAGGATCAAAGATACAAAGTGACATGGGCAAAGCCAAGTCACTATCACATGCATGAAATGGAATATCATTAAAATTTTGAACAAAATTAGATATAGAACTAATAAAAGAAGATATTAAATTCATTACGGTTTTTTTTGGTATTTTCTAAGTTCTAGTAATTTACATTTTCGGAGGTCTTCGGAGCAGAATTTGAGGTCGGAAATTGCATCGGTCCTTGAAATTAAACCTTCGAAGGCACTAGTATTTTACGGATTGAACCAGTTCTCTAGGAGACATTTCCAACAATGCAAACGGTTCTGAATTCCAAGCACCGAGTCAAATTTT
The DNA here is from genome assembly GCA_007115665.2 of Sequoiadendron giganteum. Classification (NCBI taxonomy): domain Eukaryota; kingdom Viridiplantae; phylum Streptophyta; class Pinopsida; order Cupressales; family Cupressaceae; genus Sequoiadendron; species Sequoiadendron giganteum. The sequence goes on from CM021100.1 coordinate 964,117,108, forward strand.
ATGACCCCACCAAGTAGGGGTAAATAAATTCCTAGTTTTAGAAAAAGACATTCTTCACGTCGGGTTCACCAAAATGTAGAGAAGAGGGATTCGCTACTCACGAGTTCTCTTCCCTCAAAGAGCCTCATGGGGTGAACTGCCCTAAACTACCTCAAGGAACAATGGTGAGAGTTCTAGAATTTGGAAGAGCATGTCACAGAGATTCTCTGGACAAACTAACAAGTTCTCAGCCAAAGGATGGTAGCGTAGAATGTGGATGACAATGTGCCACGCTAGCGTACCCGAGGTGTGCAAGCATCTTGTACAGACCTGAAATAAATTTTACCATGGAAAATAATAGAATATGATAGAACTAGAATGAGGTGAAATAGGAATGATGGAGATAAGGAGAAGAAGGGAAAGGAAATTCTTACAATCGTGCGAGTGATGAAGCCTCTGGCATGTGAATGTATTCAATACCTGCACACAAGAGAGAGAGAGAGAGAGAGAGAGAGAGAGATTGTTGGGGCTGTATAGGGGTTTTCCTCAGTCAAACCCCCATTTTGGTGTTCCCACCTCCACGGACAGCCAGATAGATAGAGAGAAAAGTAGGAAATGAAGTAAACACAAAAGCACTACGAAGCAGTGTTATGCTACTCAACCAAATAATAGAGGAGAGGAGTGAAATCTTACCACCTCCACCAAGAGCGCTCAAGGCTAATGGGGGAGAAAATGAGAGAAAACTCAAGCCTCTACTACAATGGTGTTTTGTTCCACACTTTCTCTACTGAAGTGATGGAGTGTTGATGTTGCTAATATGAAGTGTAAAGTGTTGCTTGAGAGTAATGGATTGAATTCTTAGAATTCTTGTAGAAGCTATAGAAGTTGTAGAAAATATTGTAGGAGATATTATGAAGAAGAGTTGATGAAGAGCTAAGAGAGGGCTCAGAGAGAGCTAGAGAGTGAAGGCCCCCAAAATGAATGAAGAAGAGGTGAATTTGAAGAAGGAGATGAAGGAAATGGCCATATTCGAGTCGGTCGGTCGAAGAGGGGGTTACAAGTCGACCCCCAATGGGAAGTGTAACACCTCTATAGGCTCTAGATGCAAGAATCTATCAGGGACGTAAGCACACCACATGGACATTTGCACGTCGTGCGGGCATCCCTTACAGTTATTCCTCTGTCGACACACAAAACAGATGCCAAGTGGAATGAAGGCAGTGAACTTAGGTAGAATTTAGCCTCCGAATTTGGTTTTCTAAATTGAGGAAGGGTAAAAGGGGAATTTATATAAGGGCTGCAAATTTGCTCCTATACAATAAGTATTAAAACTACTGTGTAAAGTTTATATAACTCAATGATAGAGTTGTGCACTATAAAATGTAATGTGTTGAACCAAAGAATAACCTACGCTATTATGAAGGAGGTCGATTCATTCAAATGTGTCAATTGCTATGTCTTGGACCAAGTTGACTATGTGGAATGCAGCCAAATAGAGTTTGACTTATTCCTCTGTTTTAAACAACAAGCTTGTGAATAGGAAATCTAATGAATAGTTGGTGCCATATTATAAATCTTGTGTTTCTTTTATAAGTATTTTTATCATGTAAGTTGATTTCTAGATTGAAGCATGTGCTTTATGAGCCAGTGAAACTATTGTTAGCAAGCATTGGGATGGTTTGTTGTCTTGTTTGAGTGAGTATTGACTTAAAAATTCGCCACCTTTTTATTAACAAGTTGAGTCAATAGTATTATGTTGAGAAGTGTCATATCATGAGCCTTGTTTGTAGCATGTAGATGTTGGATTTTGGGTATAAATAAGTGTCATTGTCACCGCATTAGATACACTTCTTCTTTGCATCATTACGTTGCTCCATTCTATTGTATTTTCATTGAGAGAATTCTTATTTTGCTTAGAGTTATTGTGAGATAATTTAGTGAGAGAGATTGTGAGAGATTTGTTGCCAAGTTGATTTAAGAGGGGGCCAAGATTGAGATCGAGTGAGTCAATTGGAATAAATGAATAACAAGCATGAGATTCTATTCTCTTCATGTTTTATCTTTTATGTGAAAGATTGATTTCCTTGTGTGTTTAAATTGGAAATCACATTAGTTTGCTTGAAATATCTAGTAATAATTTATTTTCTTGTAGGAAAGGAAAAGACTTATTGATATGATTTCCTTATAATTTTTTGTACTTACGCCATATTTTAAGGAGAGAATGAATATCATTTATAGTATTACATACTAGGATTGAAGAAATGGGAATAGTTTGTTAAGTTATTTTATGCAAAGTTAATTTGTAGACTTAAAAAGCTCATATGTTATACCTAGGATTAGAATATCCATTGAAGGGGGTAACTTATGCCTTTTCTTATGCTTGAATGGTAGAGATACCATTGTGTTTTGGGAAAATGGAATAGGTTATTTCTAAGGTTAATGACTACCTATTGAAGGAAATTACCTATGCATATTATATAATGGCCTAAAGTCAAATTGAGCTAGAGTAGTGTATGTGAATAGGATGAATGTCACTCAAGATACTGAGTGAGAATAATTTGGACAAAGTAGTGTGATTTCCTTGGCTCTAATGTCAATTCACTATGTTCCTTTTATGCATGCTAGTTCAGGATTTTAGTGTCTACAAGTTCTAGTTATGTAGGGCACAACACTAAGCTCGTAGTGGTTTTTGTTATGAGGTTACTCCACCAATCTCTTCGTTGAAGGGCAGGGCCATCTATCAAATGATAGATGTGTGGGGAATCGCATTTGAGTTTGTGGTTGGTGGAAAAGTGCTTGATTTATGCTTCTCCTCCTCGGCTGGCGACCAAGATTTGAAAGGAGATTCCTAGACCATCTATATCTATTGCTTGAAGCTTGGTTGAGCTATATATGTATTTTGTATACAATCTTTAGAATATTGTAATATGTGGAATACATTATATTTGTAATGAAATAAAATATTTGGAATATGTTATGTCATCTATGTTCATTGGTTCTCTTTTGGAATATAATTTTTTTATTGCAATGGTTAAGAAACATAGTTTATTTACTTGAAAGTGAAAACTTAGGAAATTTACTTGCATGAGCAATCAACATGTTACACGTGGTATCAGAGCTACCAAGTTTAGCTCTAGAATCTATGTGCTCATCATACTTTCCATCCAACAACTCTTGTGCCAAGATGGTGAATCTTAGGTTAACTACAAGGAAGTCGGTAGTTAGGAATGAGCGCTACCTAAAAGTCAAGAAGGAAAAAGAGGCCATTGTTCAAATGATAGGATACCAACTATGATAATGTTTTCTAGTTAAGCAATACTAAAAATTTCAATCACACTCTTTCTCAAATTAGTGAAGTGAAGAGAAGGATGAAGGAGGAATCCAATTTCAACTATCTACCTCCAGTTTCACTAGCAAAGTCTGATTCCTTGTCACTTTTTAGGGATATTCCCTCTGAAGGGAGTGTCAGTCCAGCATTCATATTTAGAGACCCTAGAGTCCTTCTTATGTCAAAAGTGATTGTAATTTCCTCAAGTAATGAATTGGGGGGTTATGTCCCCCGTAACTATGTATTGGATGATAAAGCCGAAGGTTACTACCCATTTTGGGATAGATATGAGCAAATGAGAGATGAAAAAAAAATTGAGGGGTATACCCCGTTGAGTTATCTATCAGAGAGTAAATTTGAGGGATACTCTCCACTTGACTACTTGATTAGTCACTCTATGTAAATTAAAAGGATATTGAGATCCTTATGAATAAAAAAAATCATGTGTTTGCCAAAAGCTTGTGCTCAAATCTTATGTGAAATTTAATTTGTGTGTGAATGAATGCTCATTTAAATATTTTCCATAAGATAGTAAGAACATGATCGAATATAATAAAGATGAACCTTCATGTATAACCCTTTTCTTGTGAAGGATGGTGAGAATAAGGACTAATCCTGGATGGATTCAGGAAGTCGAAAAAGGTTCAGAGGGTGTTGAAGCTAAGTTGGATCAAATTTTGGCTATCATTCATGAAACCAATGCAAGGTTGGGAAACCTCGAGTAGGAAGTAAGGGAGATATATAGAGTAGAACAAGAAGTTCTAATTAATGAAAATTTCTAGGCTATAAATGAAGATGAGGGGGAGAATTCTAATGATCTTGTTCAAACCCATGAACATGAGAATGAGAAATCACACTCTCAATCTAAAGGAACTAGTAGGAAGCGTTTGGCTACTGAAGTTTCTAGGTACATGAGGAAAATGATCCCACCAAAATTTGAAGGTAACACTAATGGGGAAGAAGCTAAGGCATGGCTGATTCAGATGGAAAAATATTTGGAGATCAAAAACTATTATGAGGTCACGAAAGAAATATGGGGAGCCTATCAATTAGTAGGAGAAGCCCCTAACTGGTGGATGAATAATAAAATGGAACTCGAACTTAGTTCTTTGAGACTTACATGGAATGATTTTGTTGAAATATTTAGGAAAAGATGGTTACCTCAACTCTTTTATGGCCAAAAACCCATTGATTTTCAAAATTTGAAATAGGGAGAGATGTCAGTAAATGAGTATTGGGAAAAGTTCACCCGACTGTTACAATATGTAATAATGTATCATAAGGATGAACGTTTTTGCATAAATAAATTCATTATGGGACTTAATAGCCAAATTGGTGGTGAGGTAGATATTCATGGTCCAACCACTATGGACCTAATTTATGAGAAGGTTGTTAAGCAAGAGCATAAGGTCAAAGCCATCTCCATCCATTAAGAGAATATAAACCGTAAGAAGTTCACAGGAGCTCAATTTAAACCAACTCCAAGGAAGTTGGAAGGAGCACAATATTTTTCAAAAATAAGGGGAAAGGGGACCCCAAAATAATGGAAGAGGATCAAGGAGGTAATGCAAAAGGAATAATTTTAATGGTGGTAATGCTAACAATGTTGGAAGTAATGCCAATAAACCTAGTGAACTTGCAAGGAAGAAAGGACCAACAATGGAATGTTTCACATGTGGTGGAGACCACTTTGCTATAAATTGTCCCAATAAGACTTTTGGGTCACAACCTTATGGAAACCCACTTCCTTCCTAGCAAATGATGTTCTAGCAGAGATTCATGTTGCCTTGGATGATCGTCAAGCAAAGTATCAAGTTACTCCAATGGAGACTCCGAGAATTTTATTTGGTTTGCCTATTTCCACTTATAGATACTAGAGCTACTAAAAAAATTATTTCACCTAGTATAACAAAGCAAATATCTAGGAAAGCTAGTTATATGGAAAAGTCATGGGTTGTACAATATGCAAACCAGACAAGAGCAATGGTGGATCAATGTTTGTTTGAATCTAGGATTGAAATTCCTTATTTTTCTATGGAGGTAAACCTATATGTAGCACCCTTAGGATCCTATGATCTTATCCTAGGAATGAACTAGCTTTGGAAGCATAGAGCTAATATATACTATCATGCCAAAATAGTAGAGTGCTTAGATGATTTGGGTAACCAAGTAATGTTGCAAGGGATACCTAGGGAAGTCAAGTTGCATCAAATATCTGCCATGCAATTGCTTAGGGATAAGAATAAAGGATGCAAGCTCTTTGCAATAAAGATGGAAAAGCTTGAGGAATATAAGGAAGATATTTCTCAAGATGGCATTGTCAACTAAGTCACAGGATTGCCAAGAGATGGAAGAAGGTGAAATGATGGAAATCAGAGAGATGGATATGGAAATATATCTTATCTTACAAAAAAATTTAGATGTGTTTCTAGAGAAACTACTTGGACTACCACTGAAAAGGGTATTTAATTTCTCCATAGATATAGAACCCAGATCAGAACTTGTTTCCAAATTTCCTTACAAAATGACAACAACTGAGCTAATGGAGCTTAAGGCACAGTTATATGAATTGTTATCTAAGGGATTGATAAGACCTAGTGTATCACCCTCGGGAGCACCAGTAATCTTTGTGAAAAAGAAGGATGGTACATTGTGATTGTGCATTTATTATTGGATGCTTAACAAAGCTATAGTAAAGAACAAGTATTCATTGCCACACATTGATGACTTTTTGATCAAATGTGGGGATTTTTTGTGTTTTCTAAGATTGATCTATGATCTAAACATCACCAATTAAGAATCAAAGATGAGGACATCTTCAAGACTACTTTTAGAAGAATATGTGGGCATTATGAGTTTATAGTTATACCATTTGGACTTACTAATGCGTTGGTAGCATTTATGAACATAATGAGCAACATGTTTAGGGGTTGCCTAGATAAGTTTGTTTTGGTTTTCTTGGATGATATCCTAATTTATTCAAAGAATGAAAGGGATCATTACAAGCATTTGGAGATAGTTCTACAATGACTAAGAGAACATAAGTTGTATGGGAAACTCTCTAAATGTACCTTCTTTTAGAAGAAAGTACAATATCTTAGACACGTGATTTCAACTGATGGGATCTCAATCGATCCAGCTAAGATCAAGGCAGTGCTAGAATGACCAGTGCCTAAAAATGTCTCTGAGGTAAGAATTTTTATGGGTTTGGTAGGATATTATAGGAAATTTATTACAAAATTCTCTAGAATAGCCTTTCCAGTTACTTCTTTTTAGAGGAAAGGGAAGAATTTTGAGTGGACAGAAAAATGTCAAGCAACATTTGATCTACTCAAGGAAAAGTTGACTACTGCTCTAATTTTGAAAGTACCAAATTGTTGCAAGGTGTCACCCTTGGTCTCCTCAGCATGGGCTAGCATGACACTCGGGCTTCATGATATGGTTTAACCACCTCCTGTGGATCTTAGATCTTGTATAAATCCAACGGTTGTATCGAGCATTAATAGGTCAATCTTTTAGTGCAATGACAGTCATCTTTGCAACAATTGGTATCAGAACTAAGGTCATAGGTTTGAACCCCTTGCTTGGGATGGGAGGGATTGTTGCAAGGTGTCTCCCTTGGTCTCCTCGGCATGGGCCAATGTAGTGCTTGGGCTTCATGACATTTTTTAATCGCCTCCTGTGGATATTGGATCTTGTATAAATCCAGCGGTTGTATCGAGCATTAATAGGTTGATCTTTTGGTGCAATGGCAGCCTTCTTTGCAACACAGATCTTGATGGTGACTTCACTATTATCATGGATGCATTGGGATAAGGCTTAGGTGGAGTTTTAATACAAGAAGGGAAAGTAATTTCTTATGAATCAATGAATTTGAAACCCTACAAACAAAATTATGCATTGCATGATTTAGAGTTAGCAATAGTGGTTCATGCATTGCAAATGTGGAGGCATTACTTGTTGGGAAAACCTTTTGAGATGAAAACCAATCATCACGAGTCAAAATATCTATTTACTTAGCCTAATCTAAATGCTCGGTAAAGAATATGGTTAGATTTGATATCTGATTATGAATTCAATGTCAGCTACATCAAGGGAAAAGAAAATTGGGTTATTGATGCCTTAAGTCATAGACATTATATTGCCTCAATAGTGATAATCTAAACTAACTTTTTAGGCCAAGTATTGCAGAAATGCAAGGAGGATGATTACTTCATGCAAGTTAAGCAAGAACTCACAAGAAATCCACAAGATGCAAGGTATGAAGGATTTTACTTTGAACCCAATGGATTGATAAGGTATAAGGGAAGAATGTATGTGCCTAACTCTGAAGAGTTGAGAAATCTTGTGTGCAAATAAATTCATGAAGTACCATACTCTAGACATCCTGGTGTGACAAAAATGGTGGCTAATGTGAAGCCATTATATTTTTGGAAAGGGATGAAAGGGGACGCTGCTAGATTTGTGGCTAGATGCTTAGAATTTCAAAGGGTGAAAGTTGAACATCATCATCCCGTAGGCTTACTATACCCACATGATATTCCAGATGGCAAGTCATTAGTATGGACTTTGTACAAGGATTACCTATGTCAAGGAATAAGCACAATTCCATTCTAGTGGTTGTGGACAAGTTTACTAAGGTAGCACATTTCATACATGGGAATCTAACTGATGGAGCTCCTATCATAGCTCAAAAATTTATTTAAGAGGTGTTTAGATTGCATGGAATTCCTAAGAAGATTATCTCGAATAGGGATGCACATGTGACCTCAAGGTTTTGGAAAACCTTATTATTTGCACTTGGTATGAGCAACTAAATATAAGTTCAGTATATCATCCAAAAATGGATGGACAAATAGAAAGGGTGAATCAATTACTTGAAGACCTACTAATAATGTATTGCATGGATCAACAACACAAGTGGGAAGATTACTTGCCTTTAGTGGAATTTTTTTATAATAATTCCTACCATTCTACAATAAAGATGGCTATTTTTGAAGCATTATATGGACAAAAGTGTCAAACCCCTATAAGTTGGGATAAACTTAAGGATAGGATGAGTCTTGGGCTAGAGATATTAGTTGAAATGGAGGAATGGATTAGAATTTTTAAGCAAACGCTAGTTGAAGCCAATGATAGACAAAAAATCTATGAAAATGCAAAGTCGGTACCCAAGAATTTTGTAATAGGTGATAAGGTGTTAAGGGTAAAACCTAATAAGAGTTCCATAAAGTTTGGAAAGTCATCCAAACTAGATCCGTGCTATGTAGGTCCTTTTGAAATTCTTGAGGAAGTGAATCGTGTAGCTTATCGAACTATGTTACAACCAACTCTTGCCCGGATGCATAAAGTCTTTCACATTTCTTACCCAAAGAAGTATATACCAGGAGATAATAATGTAATTGATTGGAATGCTTTAGGGGTATAGGATCCTAGATTGGTAACAATCGAGCCTATCAAGGTGCTCAAAACATGTAAGCTTCACTTGTGTAACAAGGAGGTTCTGCAATGCAAATTCCAGTGCCTGATCAGTATGTAGAAGATTCTACCACTTGGGAAGATTATGCTAAGATAGAGAAAAAGTTTACACATGTCTTATGTTCTTTTGAAAGTGCTTGAAAACAATGTTTTGTTTTCTTTGTTTAGTTTATGGTTTCCACATAAAATCATCGAGGACGATGATTCACAAGGGGGGAGTATGTTGCACCCCATTGTGCATTTACCTATTTACTATTACTATGTTAGGGTAAATTATTGCATATGTGAATGTATTTGGAATTGTAAAAGGAAAATATATATATGGTTGCACTTTTTTATCATAAAATTAGGAATGAATATTTATTTCATTTGATGTTATATAATGGAATGGATATCTAGAATGGGTGGTTTTTGAATTTGATATTCTAACTATGAAAATTATAGTGTAAATGCTTGTTTTGATGAACGAATGACTACCATGAAAATGTGTTAAGTTGGATGCAAGTTTAGAATCAATCCTTTAGAAGTGAGGGGAAGTATCACTCGAGAGAAGAACTTGGTTAGGTAACCTATAACGAAACCTAACTGAGCTTACACACACACTCACTTATAGAATGGTTGAGTCAAGTTATAGTTTTGGGAATTGGTAAGTCATCTTTAGTGAGATGTGTTTGTATTAGGAAGGATCTTGATTTATGCTAAGAGCATTCTTGGATTGTGTTTAAGTGCTTGGTGCATGTGATTTCTTCTTCATATTACTATACTTGAATGATGAGATATATATATACATAGAATGTATATATGCATACATGTGCATTTCGACAATAGCCTATACACATGAGATAATATGTGCATGAGAGTACATAGGTAAATGTAACTACGCATGCTCATGGACAGGTTGCTCATAGGCATGGTGATATCAAGAGGACAATGAGACATGTATGTATATGTATATATATATCACATGTATATATACTTATCGATAAGATAAAATTTTATGTGCGTGATTGTATAATCAAATGTATATATATATATATGAGATATATACATATATACATATGTATACACATGTTGATATACGTGTATGTGTTGAAAAATGGGAATGTCCATACAAGTATGTCGATATGTGTATATGTATGTATCCATGAATATAGATATATATATACAAACAATATTGTATATTAAATGTTAACTTGATATCATTCATTTGAATATTAACTGGAATATTTGGACAAAATTATTTGTCAAATAATATATATAAGTAGCGTTAACTGTTATTTATTAATTATATATATATATGTACATATATATATATATTATATATTAGTGGTTGATTTATGGAATATAAGTGCCATGGTTGATTTAATGTGAAAGTAGTGCTGCAATTAAACAACGCAATGCTAAGTTTTAAACCACATTTATCATTATGGATGATGAGCGATGGAAATACATAAGTATTAAAATTATTGTGTAAAGTTTATATAACTCAATGATAAAGAGTTGCACACTATAAGATGTAACGTGTTGAGTCAAAGAATAACCCACACTATTATGAAGAAGGTTGATTCATTGAAATGTGTCATTTGCTATGTCTTGGACCAAGTTGACTATGTGGAACGCATCCAAATAGAGTTTGACTTGTTCCTCTATTTTAAACACCAAGCTTGTGAATAGGAAATGTGATGAATAGTTGGCGCCATATTATGAATTTTGTGTTTCTTTTAGAAGTATTTTTAGCATGTAAGTTGATTTCCATATTGAAGCTTGTGCTTTATAAACTAGTAAAACTATTATTGGAAAGCATTGGAATGATCTATTGTCCTGTTTGAGTGAGTATTGACTTAGAAATATGCCACCTTTTTATTAACAAGTTGATTTAATAGTATTATGTTGAGAAGTGTCATATCATGAGCCTTGTTTGTAGCCTATAGATATTGGATTTTGGATATAAATAAGTGGCATTCTCACCTCATTTAGATACACTTCTTCTTTGCATCATTATGCTGCTCCATTTTGTTGTATTTTCATTGAGAGAATTCTTATTTTGCTAAGATTTATTGTGAGATAATTTAGTGAGAGAGATTGTGAGAATTTTTTGCCAAGTTGATTTAAGAGGGGGCCAAGCTTGAGATCCATTGATTCAATTGGAATAAGTGAATAATAGGCATGAGATTCTATTCTCTTCATGTTTTATGTTTTATGTGAAAGATTGATTTCCTTGTGTGTTTAAATTGGAAATTGCATTAGTTTTCTTGAAATAGAGTAATGATCTATTTGCTTGTAGGAAAGGAAAAGACTTATTGATATTATTTCATTATGAGTGTTTGTACTTACTCCATATTAAGGAGAGACTGAATATTGTCTATAGCATTACACACTAGGATTGACGAAATGGGAATAGCTTGTTAAGTTATTTTATGCAAAGTTAATTTGTAGAATTAGAAAGCTCATATTTTATACTTGGGATTAGAATATCCATTGAAGGGGGTAACTTATGCTTTTTCTTATGCTTTTTCTTATGCTTCGATGGTAGAGATACCAGTGTGTTTTGGAAAAAGGGAGTACGTTATTTTCAAGGTTAATGACTACCTATTGAAGGAAATTACCTATGCATAGTTTAAAAAGGCCTAAAGTCAAATCGAGCTAGAGTAATGTATGTGAATAGGATGACTGTCACTCAATATATTGAGTGAGAATACTTTAGCCAAATTAGTGTGATTATGTTGGCTCCACTATCAATTCATCATTTTCCTTTTGTGCATGTCGGTTCAAGATTGTAATGTCTACAAGCTCTTGTTATGTAGGGCACAACACTAAGCTCAAATTGGTTGTTATGAGGTTAGTCCACCAATCTCTTTGTTTAAGGTTAGGGCCATCTATCAAATGATAAATGTACAGGAGATCTTATTTGAGTCTATGCTTGGTGGAAAATCACTTGAGTGATGCTTCTCCTCCTCGGTTGGTGACCAAGATTTGAAAGGAGATTCTTGGACAATCTATATCTATTGCTTGAAGCTTGATTGACCTATGTATGTATTTTGTATACAATATTTGGAATATTATATTTGTAATGAAATTAAATATTTGGAATTTTTTATGTCATCTATGTTCATTTGTTCTCTTTTGGAAAAGAAATTTTTTATGGAAATGGTTAAGAAACATAGTTTATTTACTTGAAAGTGAAAACTTATGAAATTCACTTGTGTGAACAATTGGCAAGTTACAATATTGATCAAAAAATATGAACTTTCATTGATTTAGTAACTAGAAGTCTTATATACATCATATAAAAAATAACTAGGGCTCACAAGCCTGCCACAAGGGCATTACAATATTACAACTGGCTTGAAAGCCTTATTCAATAGTCAAATCTAAATATCTGAATTATTTGAATTTTGATCCTAAATCTAACTCTAATTACTTTCCTACAAATTACAAATGATCTTAAATATGATTCTCGTAATGGTTTGTGTCAGTCTCAAGGGTTTACAAACCCAATGAATGATCAACGTGTAGGCCAACCTTAAAACATGAAAGATAAACCTTCATGAGATGAAACGTATTGTAAATCTCCAAGAGAGATCTCCTATGACCCAAAAATTTTGTATGATGCTCCATTAAGCTCTACACACTCTGAAATAGGTCCACACAATGAACTCTAGACCAGGTCAGCCCCAAATGCTCTGACTATGAATTACAGTGAAATTTTGAGAGCAATAACTTTCTACAAGAAAGTGCAAATCTCCTAAAATATGGATATGATGTAGATAACCATGTTTAGATGCTATATCCTGCTCTATGTGCTAAGAAATGACAATGTGGTAAAATGTGAAATAAAATGTTGAAATTGCTATAGACTGAAATGCAAGAAAAATTATGTTTTTGGTTGATATAGGATTGATTTACAACCAGGGATGCTCTTGCATCATGGATCATAGTTGGGTCTCACTAGATCAAATAATTGTAAGTTCAAAAAAAATAACTTTTCTTTAGATGCCTTGGCATTACAGAGGTTGTGACATACATACCAACTAACATGAATAGGAAATTTTACCCTTGTTGCAATTGGAAGTGCAGTAGCAAGTGGAAATCTCACAAAGTCAGTAGTGAGAGGAAATCATGAAAGGTGTAGTAAGAGCCCAAAATCCTATGAATTCCTAATAGGATATTTTTAATAGGAAATTTGAGTAAGTGCAAAAATATGGGGGGGGCAAAAAGGGGTCTTAAGTGACCACTTTTTTTTAAATCAGGAAATACTAACTTTGGATGTGAAATTGAGGATATTTATGTTGGATGTTGTGGTTATGTTGCTGATATGTGGCTATCATTGATGCCAACACTATTAGCATTGGTGATTCTGAAGGTTGTATATGTCAAGGATATTGAGAAAATTAAAAAATATGTTGCAGGCAGTCTGTGAAGCTGCGAAGATCAAAATGGTGGAAAGTTGTGTATGTTTATAATCAGAGGTCATGCTTTAAAGGGTTTCTTACTGAGCCTATCTAGCATGTTATCCAAAAGTTTTAGTGGTACGCATCAAGATTGGAGCAAGTTATGAGTTTTTGAGTTCCTATAGCTATCGTGTTACTATAGCAGGTGTTTCTGGAAGAAGAGAATACAATTATGGTAAATTGAGTAGTTGTGTATGCTACTGTTATGTTCAGTGATGTTTCTAGATCATGTTCTATTATTATGGTACATTTGCACTGATCGATGTGCTTGTGATCGAAGATTTTCCTTTGTGTGTTTGAGGTTTTCATGTTCTTGTCCGACATGATGGTGGTAGTGTGTTGCAGATCCTTATGGATTATTTTTTTATTGTTTGGCATGTTCAAGGATATTTATTTAGGTCTTCATTATGTTGTGACCGACCTAAGTTGGTGCGCATTGAGATTTGTTCATGAATTGGGCCGACAAGTTGTAATTCATGCTTTATTTGTGGTCGACAGAGTTATTGATGTAAATTCATGTAGTGGATATATAAGAATGATTGTTCTTCATTTTGGAGTGTGTGAGTATGTGGTGTGTATGCGAAATGTGTGAATAATGATCAGATCATTTGATTTCATAGCAGAGTGTGAAGCATATTGAGTGAAGTGTGAAGAAGTGTTTTTGTGTCTAACTGGAACTATCATCAAGCTTTTGTAGAAGCTATTTTCTCAGTTCAACCTCATCAAATGGATTTAATTTGATTGTTCTATATAAGGCCGTGAGCCTTCCCTTTGAGCAATGAGCTCTAGGTAGTTTGCTTGAATGCATGTGCATTCCCTATTCATTTTTCATTATACTTCTAACAGGGTATAATCTTGTGGACTAACATCCACCATGGTTTTTCCCCTAACAAGGTTTCCACGTGTAAAAATCTTGGTATTCATGTGTTTCTGATGTGTTGTTAATTTATCCTTTCACAGTTAATTATCAGATCCAAGATTAAAGGTTGTTTAAGGTTGAATAAGTTTAAATTCTGTAACAAATGATTCACCCCCCCCTGCCCCCCTCTCAGTTGTCTATCCTTGTTTTTCCAACAAGTTACACTCAAAATTTTGAGATGCAACAAAAACAAGGATCGTAGTGCTCTGAGTCTACTTTTTAAACTACTATTTTTTTTTTTAAATGGTAGAGATTAAGGGTTTCAAAAGAGGGGGCCACAAAAATTGGTGTTATTTTAATCAAAAAAATATAACATAGCAATTTTTATGGCTCCCCCAAAAGGTTAACCTTTTTTTAGTATTTTTAAAATTGCTTTAGTGAGATATTAGCTGAAAGTATATAGTTTATGCCTGATTTTTCTTGTAATTTTTTAATGAATATTTGATTTTTTACTAATTTTCAAAGTGGACACTTCCTAAAAAAGTAGAATTTTGGCCATGCTACCCCTATAAATTTTGAAAACTAATTGAAAATCATATTCTTAATATGTGTAGAATGGAGTCTAGTTTCTAAAAATTTAATTTATTTGAAATTTTGATGAACAGTTAATTTATAATGAAAAAACCACCAAACACTAGTTTTTCCAAAAAAACAAACACACAAACAAAAGAAATTATAGATCAAAGGTTTAACATTGTCAAAATGTGAAAAAACTACATCGTTAGATAGCTAAGAGAGCTTAACATTAACCAAGTGTTTGATTTGTTCAACCTTGAAATGCATGCAAATCTAACAGTTAGCACGAATGAGATTATGTGAAATTGTGTAGAATATGTAAAAACACATCTTTGAACATTGGGAAGGCCCTCCAAGCCTTTGGGTTGGAAATCCAAAGAAAATCCAAGCCAAAGGCTTGAGGATTCCCAAAGCAAGACAAAATGCGAGCGCATTATAATACACTCACATTATTTGAATGCATTGACAAAACATGAGCGTGTTATAACATGCTCATCTTTTTCTCTACATTGAATTTTTTTTTCTTCTATTTTTTTCTTTATTCTTGTTATCTTTGAGGGAAACTATATACATGAAATAAACATTTAAGCATAAGTTGACATTTACATATGGAATTTTACTTTCTTATACTTTAAGTTATATTTCATGTATATAGTTGTAGGATTTTTTAGAGTGGTTTCAGATCTCTAGGAGTTATAATGCAAATTCTAGTATTTGAAAGATCTCAAAAATTTTAGACTTAGTCGAATTTTAGTAATCAGCATGTCAAATTTTAGTAATCACCAAGTTATTATTTCTCTCTCTATCTCACTCATTTTTTATCCCTTAAACTTTAGACCTCTCTCTCACTATTGTCATCCCTTTATCTGACTCTCTCCCTTGATCTCAAGAACTCTCTCTCTCTAACTACCTCTCCCTCCATCACTCCCTACCACTCTCTATATTTCTCTCTATCTCACCTCCCTCTCTCTTCCTCCATGTACTTCTATCTCCCTCTCATCTTTCCTATCTAGTCTATATCTCCTAATCCCTCTCTCTACCTACCTCTGCCTCCATCACACCCTACCACTCTCTCTACACCTCTCAATCGCACCTTTCTCTCTCTCCCTCATTCCTTCTCTACTTCTCTCTATCTCTCCTCTCTCTCCCTCTCCTTCCCTCTCTGCTTGTCTTTCTCTCCTCTCTACCTGCCTCTCCTTCCATCACTCTCTGTTTCTCTCTATCTCACCTCTCTCTCCCTCACTACATCTCCCTCCCTCTCTACCTACCTCTCCATCCATCACAACCTACCACTCTCTCTTTATTACTCTCTATCTCACCTCCCACTCGCTCCATCCATACCTCTCCCTCACCTTCCCTTTCTACCTACCCCTCCATCCATCACTCCCTACCACTCTCTCTCCCTACCTTTTCCCCTATCTACTCTCTATCTCTCATCTCCCTCCCTCTACCTCTCTCTCTCTCACTCTCTCTCTCTCCTCCCTCACCCTCTTTCTCTCTCACTCTCTCTTCTCTATCTCACCATTCTCTCTTTCCCTCTATGTATCTCTCTCCTTCTTTATATATCACCAATCTCTCTACTTATCTTTATCTCACCTATCCCTCTTTACCTCTCCCTTCCTCCCCTCTCTCTCCCACAATCACTCCTTCCCTCTATCTCTATCTCTATCTACTTTTCTCTATATGCATCTCCCTCCATCACTCCCTACCTCACTCTCTCTATTGCTCTCTATCTCACCTCTCTATCACCTCCCTCTCTCTCCCTCCATCTGTCATTTTGTATGTACTCTTTATCTCTCATGTCTCTCTACCTCTCATTCCCTCTCTACTTATCTTTATCTCCCCTTTCCCTCCCTCCCTTTCTCTCTCTCCCCCTGTGAGAGATGAGGGTGTTAGGTTTAGTGTTTAAGGTATAGGGTTGAGGTTATAGGGTTAAGTGTGTAGGGTATATGGATTAGGGTTTATGATATTAGGTATAAAGTTGAGGGTATAGGGTATAGGGATGAGGTTTTATGGTTTAAGGTATAGGGTTGAGGGTTGACGGATAATGTTCAAGGTTGAGGGTATAAGGTTAAGTGTATAGGGTATATGGATTAGGGTTTAGGATATTGGGTATATGGTTGAGGGTATTGGGTTGAGGATATTAGGTTTAGGGTACAAGGTTGAATGTAGGGTTTAGGGTTTAAGTATAAGTTTGAGGGTTGAGGGTTGAGGTATAATGTTCAGGATTGAGGGTATAAGGTTAAGTTTGTAGGGTATAGAGATTAGGTTTTAGGATATTATGTATAGGGTTTACGATGTAGGGTTTAGGGTATAAGGTATAGGGTCAAGGTTTGAGAGTTTAGGGTTTATCATTTAAGTATAAGGTTGAGTAATAATGTTTAGGTTTTAGGGTATAAGGTTGAGGGTTGAGGGATAGTATTCAAGGTTGAGGGTATAGGGCTAAGTGTATAGGGTAGAGGGATTAAGGTTTAGAATATTGGGTATAGGGTTGAGGGTATTGGGTTTAGGATTGAGGGTTTAGGGTACAAGGTTGAATGTGTTGGCAAGAGACGCTGCTACTATCATTTGGTGTTGTCATTGATGGAAACCCTAATCAATGATGAGACACGCACATCATCATTCGATCATATCGGTAGACAGATTAAAGATTGACAAGGAAGAACAGGGCATCTAGTAGTTCAATGTTCATCGATCTGTATGAAGATTTTTTGTTATTGTTTTGTGTTGTGCATCTCAAGAAAAAAATTGGTATATTATCTCTATTACAATTAAAGCGCAGTGGCTCGTATCGATCCTTGTGTGAGTTTGAATATCCAGTTGACTAATTCTCTATTTTATCAGTACTAGAGCCGACTTCCTAAATGTATCATGTCGCAGATGTATGGAAAGTAATTGGTTAAGTATTTTTGTGTTTGTACATCTTTATTTGGGTCCTAGCCAAGTTGTGACTGACCATTGTGGATACGCATTACGTATTATTCATGATTTGAGCTGACAGATGTAAATATCCCTTTATTTTATTGAAGCCGACATATTATAATTGAATTCTAAGTTGTAGATATATATATAAGATTGTTTGTATCATTTTGAAGGATGTATGAAGTGTGTGTGATGTGAATTGTGAATTAGAGTAGATCAGAAGAGCGATAATACATAGTTTCACTTGTGCATAGAGAATTTGTGTTGTGAGTGTGAGCATAACAGAGCAAAAGTGCATAATCAGTCTATAGGATAGAAAATCAAATATTGTGCTTAACCAGAACTATAATCAGGAATATGTAGATGATATTTGTCTGAATTCAAACTCTCAGATGGTTTTAATCTGATTTTCTTTGTAAGGCAATGTGCCTTAATGCAAGTGCATTCCCCTTATTGTAAACTTCATTTGAGTATACTCAAATTAAATTGTGAATTGGCCATCCACTGTGGTTTTTCCTCTAACAGGTTTTCCATGTAAAAATCCTTGTGTTATGGTGTTGTATTCATTTGCTTCATGTTTATGGATTATGGTTGAATGTTGTTAATGCTTTGAAGATAAAGGTTAATAAAGTTAACTTTTGCACAACACTAATTCACCCCCCTCTCAGTGTAGCTTGTTTCCAACAATTGGTATCAGAGCTAGTTCCTCTGAAGAATTCTAACAACTTGGGGAGATCTTGGAAGGTGTTTCAATGGATTAAAGTAGTCTTCAACAATAGCTTTTGGTGGCCTTGGATGATCTTGATCAGTCAAAGTTTGAAGTTCAAAAATTGCAAGCAAACCTCACGGATGTTGAGAAATTCATTGAGTCTTTAAAAGACACAATCAATAAGTCTAGAGAGAAGAGAAAGGAACTTTGTGATCAGATTAAGTAGAGTGACAGTAAGAGCATTGAAGATGAACAACTCAGTCAAGCCCTGAACGAAAAGAGAGAAGAATGTGAAAAGCTTACCAGAGATAATACAATCCTAAAGCATGATATGGAATATATCATGATGAAGATGACCAAGGAGATTGAAGACAAAAATAAGAAAGAAGAGAACCTAGCATAGTCTCTGAAAGAAAAATCTGAAGTATGCAACCGATTGGATGATGAATTGGAACAATCTAAAAACAATGAAGAGGCACTTGAAAACCATATGGATGATCTCATAAATGAACTTGTTGTTGCAAATGAGTACAAGGAAAAGTTCAAAGTTAGCTCAGCCAAGCTTGATGAACTAATTAGCAGTCAGAGGAAAAATGGTGACAAGCAAGGTCTTGGATATGAAGAAGGAGAAAGTTCCAAATCCGGACAAAGAAGATTCAAGCAAGGAAATCAAATGGACAAATTTGGAAGGTATCTGGTAAGGCAACCTAATGCTCAGAGATTTAATGGATATTGTTTCAGGTGCAATAAATTTGGACACATGGCTACTCAATGTAGAAGTAGAATGAAATCAAGTGGTCCATCATTCTCAGGTCAGTGCTTTAATTGTCATAAGGTTGGTCATAAGTCAAATGAATGCAGAAATGTGATGAATCAATTTCATAGAAATATCAGATGCTATAGATGCAATAGACTTGGCCATACTACTAACCAGTGCAGATCAAGAGGAAATCAGTGGAACAACTGGTTTGAAAATGTTGTGTGCTATAACTGTAACAAAATTGGACACATTGCTACATTTTGTTGGAACAAAAAAGGTCTGGTAAATCAAAGGAAAAATATGTAGAAGGATATCAAGGGAAAAGGAAAAAACACTATAGATGTGGTTAGATAGGAGATGTAGAAGAAATGGGTGAAGAAAGATCCCTCCTACTAAAGAAAATGTGTCAGCACCAAAACCATCTTCTGGTAATTCCTCCGGGAATTAGTTTCAGGCCTTTGGCCTAGTGGGAGCAATCAAGAAAATATTTTAACCCCCTAACCAATAAGTAACACTAGATGTAGGTGTGTATAGTAGATACATAGATACTCAACAGATGTTGTTGAACCCATTAGAGGAAGTGGTATGTTGAATTGGAGGTCTGCAGAAGATTTATCCGTCACAGTACATGAAAAATAGGGTAACCGGATTAATTAGGATTAAAGCATTTATTGTGACAAAATGGGTTAGGTATGCAAGTGATAAAAATTTATTTCTATTCTTCATTTGTCACTTTGTATTTTGGAGAAAAGAATTTTGGAGAAAAGAATTGTGGAGATCTCTAAGGCGAACTTTGGTGAATTGAGGCGAATTCAAGTGTGGAAGTGATTCGACAATCAAATTTTGATTCGATGAAAAAAAAGGTATTTATCAGAAAACTCTGTGAATTTTTTATTTGGTCAAAATGAATACTCCTTTGGTAGTTGAATTCAAGGACGGACCTCATCCCAAATTCAAATGGCATCCTTACAAGTCTCTTGAGATAGACCCGTTAGGAGCATTTTCATCTATTTTGTACAGAGTGTTACACACAGAGGATATTAGGGTTTATATTCACGCGAATATTGAAGAACTAGGAAGTTCACAACTACTGAATTTGTACAATAATCACATCGTAGGTGAAGATTTATGTGTGAAGTCGAAACATAAAATCCTACAAGCAAAGAAATTTACTCAGATTATCAAATTTCTCATGTTTGAAGAGTCAAAATGGGTTCATTATGTTCTAAGTCGAGTTCATGATGAATTCATGTGGTTAAGCATACCATTCAAAATCACAAAGGAAGCTATTAGTGTTGTAATAGGTCTAAATTCTTCTAGTGGATTACCAATTTTGAAATCTGTGAAAAATCAAACGATCACTGATGTTGCAGGCTCTACGTATGACAAAAGAGCAATGAAAATTGATAACATTGTTGATGTAGATATCAAATTTTCATCTATGGTTATTGGGTATAAAATTTATCATTCCAGCCGAGACAACTTTGTGTCTAGTACAACAATTTATGTTGCTTATCAGATGGTGAAAGAAAATGCAGATTATGATCTCTGTGAACTGCTAAGGAGTCAGCTAATGGAAAATCTTGCGAAGATTAAGAAAGATAGGAAAAACTCTTTCAAGTATGGTAACTTTATTTTATGCTTATTCTTTTATTTCATGGGTGAGGTTTTGGGATTCGGGAAGATTCACTAGCAAAAAGGCATACCGGTAGCTGCTCAGATCAGAGATCTCTTTCACAAATATGCAGACTCTAAGAAAAAGAATGCCACTAGCCAGGGATGCTTTAAAAGTTTTCAGACTATGATGCAAGCCAAAGAGAGGATTCCCACCTCCATTTTAGATAAATACAAAGATACAATTTGTTTCATGGTAGATGTTGATCAATGTATGACAGAAGCAACTGATCTCAAAAAAACCAGGATCATGCCTATGGGGTATGAAGTTGAAGAGAAGAAAGATGATGTAAAAACAATCCCAATAGAGGAAAGAGACATTGTTGAGGCAGTGAATAAATTTATGGTTGAACAAAAAGAAGAAATTGATCCGAAATTGATTGAAGGTCCTATTGACCTATCTACCTTGAGTCCAATCCAAAAGATGAAAGTAGCTTCATTTCTCAAGCAAAAGCCAGAGAAGAGCTATTGAAGTCACAGATTGAAGATAGTGAACTGCTAAATCTTGCATCTGAATTATTGGAAAAGATAATTCCCTCTTATGTGAAAGATCTGACTAGTTCCTCCTCCAGTGAATTGAAATATTTTATTAGCTCAGTTAGTACTCACTTTGAATCACTTGAGAAATCAGCTATGGTGAAAGTGCAAAAAGAGTTTGATGCCAAAAGTTTTAGTGGATTGAAAAGAATGATTGTTAAAGATAAAACCATTTTAGCCACATGTGTGAAGAATGTACAAAATGCTCTGTTAGAAGGTGGAAAGATCTACAAATCATGTTTATCTTTTTCAAAATTTAATGAAGGTAATGAGAAAAAGGTTAAGGATCTAGATAAATGGTTAAGTACTATTTTTGAAGCATTTGATCCTCTAACTGGTGGTGTTGGAAAGATAGAAGGTGAAGTGATGTCTTTTCTTGTCAAAATAAAAATCTTGAAGCATGAGAATGATAAAAAAAATTGCAAGAGCATGTGAACTCAGAGGCATAATTGATCCAAAAATTGAGATAATGTCAAGCGCTCTAAAGGAAGGAGAAGACACTATGGCAGTTGGTGATCCAGCCAACTTGGAATTTGCAGAGACCCAATCCTACCTGATCTATGGTCACATAACAATCCTGGAGAGTCTCAAAAGAGTCTGGGACACAAATCTGATCCAGTTGAAGAAAGATTTTGCAGACATTTTTTTAGTTTATGTAAGTCAAAGAAGCATTTTTGTATAACAATTTTGATTGATTGATCCATTTTTGGTATGTAAATCCCTACCTTTTCCATTGATGTCAAAGGGGGAGAATAGTAGAGTGAAAAATGCATAATCATCTCAGGGGGAGAATTGTATTTTTGGAATTTTTGGGATGGCAATGCAATCTATCTTGGTACTGATCTGACACTTAGTCATTTCTCACTAAGTGTTGCCATCAATGCCAAAGGGGGAGATTGTTGGCAAGATACACTGCTACTATCATTTGGTGTTATCATTAATGGAAACCCTAATCGATGATCAGATACGTAGATCATCATTCGATCATATCGACAAATAGATTGAAGATTGACAAGGAAGAACAAGGCATTCGGTAGTTCAATGTTCATCGATCTGTATGAAGATTTTTATTTATTTTTTGTGTTGCGCATCTCAGGAAATGTTTTTTGGTATATTATCTTTGTTACTATTGAAGCGCAGTGGCTTGTATCGATCCTTGTACAATTTTGAAGATCCGGTTGACTAATTCTCTATTTTATCAGTACTAGAGCCGACTTCATAAATGTATCATGTTGCAGATGTATGGAAAGTAATTGGTTAAGTATTTATGTATTTTTACATCTTTATTTGGGTCCTAGCCAAGTTGTGGCTGACCGTTGTGGATACGCATTGCATATTATTCATGATTTGAGCCGACAGATGTAAATATCCCTTTGTTCTATTGGAGTCAACATATTGTAATTGAATTCTAAGTTGCGGATATATATAAGATCGTTTGTATCATTTTGACGGATGTATGAAGTGTGTGTGATGTGAATTGCGAATTAGAGAAGAGCAGAAGAGCGATAATGCACAGTTTCAATTGCACAGAGAATTTGTGTTGCGAGTGTGAGCAGAATAGAGAAGAAGTGCAGAATCAATTTGTAGGATAGCAGATCAAATATTGTTAGCTGGGCTATGTAATAAGGCATATGTAGATGCTATTTGTCTCAATTCAAACTCTCAGATTGTTTTAATCTAATTTTCTTTCTAAGGTAGTGAGCCTTCCCTTTGAGCAATGAGCTCTAGGCAATGTGCTTGGATGCAAGTGCATTCCCCTTATTATAAACTTCACTTGAGTATACTCAGATTAAATTGTGGATTGGCCATCCACCATGGTTTTCCCCTCACAGGGTTTCCACGTAAAAATCCTTGTGTTATGGTGTTGTGTTAGGGTTTAGTGTTTAATTATAAGGTTGAGGGATTATGTTCAAGGTTTAGGTTATAAGGTTGAGGGTATAGGGTATAGGGATGAAGGTTGAAGGTGTAGGGTTTAGGGTTTAAGGTATAGGGTTGAGGCTGAGGTATAGTGTTCAAGGTTGAGGGTATAGGGTTAAGTGTATAGAGGATAGGGATTAGGGTTTAGGATATTGGGTATAGGGTTGAGGGTATTGGGTTTAGGGTTTAGGGTTTAGCGTACAAGGTTTAATGTAGGGTTTAGGGTTTAATTATAGGGTAAAGGGTTGAGGGATAATGTTTATGGTTTAGGGTATAATCTTTAGGTATAGGGTATAGGGATGAGGGTTTATGGTGTAAGGTTTAGGGTTTAAGGTATAGGGTTGGGAGTTGAGGGATAGTGTTCAGGGTTTCAAGGGTATAAGGTTAAGTGTATAAGGTATAGGGATTAGGGTTTAAGATATTGGTTATAGGGTTGAGGGTAATAGGTTTAGGGATTAGGGTGTAGGGTACAAGGTTGAATGTAGGGTTTAGGGTTTAAGTATAGGGTTGAGGGATAATGTTTAGGGTTTAGGGTATAAGGATGAGGGTATAGGTTATAGGGATGAGGGATGAGGTTTTAGGTTTGAGGGTTTAAGGTATAGGGTCGGGGGATAGTGTTCAGGGTTGAGGGTATAGGGTTAGGTGGATAGGGTATACGGATTAGGGTTTAGGATATTCGGTATAGGGTTGAGGGTATTGGGTTTAGGGTTGAGTGTTTAGGTTACAAGGTTGAATGTAGGGTTGAGGGTATAAGGTTACAGTGTATATGGTATATGGATTATGGTTTAGGATATTGGTTATAGGCTTGAGGGTAATAGGTTTAGGGATTAGGGTGTAGGGTACAAGGTTGGATGTAGGGTTTAACTATAGGGTTGAGGGATAATTTTTAGGGTTTAGGGTATAAGGTTGAGGGTATAGGTTATAGGGATGAGGGATGAGGGTTTAGATTTGAGGGTTTAAGGTATGGGGTTGGGGGTATAAGGTTAAGTGTATAGGGTATAAGGATTAGGGTTTAGGATATTCAGTATAGAGTTGAGGGTATTTGCTTTAGGGTTGAGGGTTGAGGGTATAAGGTTAAAGTGTATAGGGTATAGGTATTAGGGTTTAGGATATTGGGTATAGGATTCAGGGTGTAGCGTTTAGGGTATAAGGTACACGGTTAAGGGTTGAGAGTGCAGGGTTTAGGCTTTAAGTATAGGGTTAAGGGATAATGTTCAGGGTTTAGGGTATAGGGTATATGGATGAGGGTTGAAGGTGTAGGATTTAGGGTTCAAGGTATAGGTTTGAGGTTTGAGTGATAGTGTTCAGGGTTGAGGGTTAAGTGTATAGGGTATAGGCATCAGGGTTCAAGATATTGGGTATAGGGTATAGGGATTAGGGTTTAGGATATTTGGTATAGGGTTGAGGGTATTGGGTTTAGGGTTGAGGGTTTAAGTATAGGGTTGAGGGTTGAGATTATAAGGTTAAGTGTATTAGTTATAGGTATTAGAGAGGGAAAGAGGGAGGGATAGAGAGAGAGGTGAGATGGAGAGAGAGGAGGGAGGGAGGAAGAGATATGAGGGTTAAGTGTATAGGGTATAGGGATGAGGGTTGAGGGTGTAGGGTTTAGGTTTTAAGGTATAGGGCTGAGAATATAAGGTTAATTTTATAGGGTATAGGGATTAGGGTTTAGGATATTAGGTATAGGGTTGAGGGTATTGGATTTATGGTTGAGGTTTTGGGGTTTAGGGTACAAGGTTGAATGTAGGGTTTAGGGTTAAGGTATAAGGTTTAGGGTTGAGGGTTGAGGGATAATGTTTATGGTTTAGGGTATAAGCTTGACATATTGGGTATTGGTTTTAGGATGGAGGGTTTAGGGCTTAAGGCTTAGGGTTTAGGGTGCAAGTTGAATGTAGGGTTTAGAGTTTAATTATAGGGTTGAGGGATAATTTTTAGGGTTTAGGTTATAAGGTTGAGGGTATAGGGTATAGGGATGGGGGTTGAAGGTCTAGGGTTTAGGGTTTAAGGTATAGGGTTGAGGGTTGAGGGATAGTGTTCAAAGTTGAGGGTATAGGGTTAAGTGTTAAGTGTATAAGATACAGGGATTAGGGTTTAGGATATTAGGTATAGGGTTGAGGGTATTGGGTTTTGGGTTTTGGGTTTTGGGTTTTGGGTACAAGGTTGAATTTAGGGTTTAGGGTTTAATTATAGGGTTAAGGGTTGAGGGTATAAGCTTCAGGTATAGGGTATAGGAGTGAGGGTGTAGGTTTTAGCATTTAAGGTATAGGGTTGAGGGTTGAGGTTCGAGGGATAATGTTTAGGGTTGAAGGTATATGGCTAAGTATATAGGGTATAGGGATTAGGGTTTAGGATATTGTGTATTGGGTTTGGGTTGTACAGTTTAGGGTATAAGGTATAGGGTTAAGGGTTGAGAGTGTAGGGTTTACTGTTTAAGTATAGGGTTGAGGGATTATGTTCAGGGTTTAGGTTATAAGGTTTACAGTATAGGGTATAGGGATGAGGGATGAGGGTTTAGGGTTTAGGGTTTATGGTATAGCTTTGAGGATTGAGGGATAGTGTTCAAGGTTGAGGTATAAGGTTAAGTGTATAGGGTATAGTTATTAGGGTTTAGAATATTGGGTATAGGGTTGAGGGTATTAGGTTTAGGATTTAGGGTTTAGGGTTTAAGGTTTAGGGTACAAGGTTCAATGTAGGGTGTAGAGTTTAAGTATAGGGTTGATGGATAATGTTCAGGGTTTAAGTTATAAGGTTGAGGGTATAGTGTATAGGGATGAGGGTTGAAGGTGTAGGGTTTAGGGTTTAGGGTTTAAGGTATAGTGTTGAGGGTTGAGGTATAGTGTTCAAGGTTGAGGGTATAGGGTTAAGTGTATAGGGATTAGAGATTAGGGTTTTAGGATATTGGGTATAGGGTTGAGGGTATTAGGTTTAGGGTTTAGGTTATAAGGTTGGGGGTCTAGGTTTTGGGGTTTATAGTTTAAGGTATAGGGTTGAGAGTTCGGGTAGAGGGTTACAGATGAGGGATAATATTCAGCTTGTTGAGTGTATAAGATTGTGTGTAAGGTATAGGGATTAGGGTTTAGGATATTTGATTTAGGGTTTATGATATAGATTGAGGGTATAAGGCATAGGGGGAGTTGGGTTGAGAGTGTATGGTTTAGGTTTTAAGTATTGGTTTGAGGCACAATATTCAGGGTTTAGGGTATAAGGGTGATGTTATAGAGAATAGGGATGATGGTTTGTGGGTGTAGGTTTCAGGGCTTAAGGTATAGGGTTGAGGATTGAAGAATTATGGCTTAAGTATATGGTTGAGGGTATACGGTAAAGGGTTGAGATTTTACAATTGAGGGATAATGGTTAAGGTTGAGTGTCTAAGATATACCATTCAGGGTTTAAGGTTGAGGGAATAAGGCATATGGATGATGGATGATGGATGATGGATGAGGGTTTATGGCATAAGTATAGGGTTGAGTGTATAGGGTATAGGATAGAGGTTTTAAGGTTGGGGGATAATGTTCAAAGTTGAGTGTCTAAGGTTAAGTGTATAGGGTATTGGGTTTAAGGGCTTAACGTTTAAGAGTTTAAGGGTATCTAGGTGTTGAGGGTTTAGGGTTTGAGGGTTTAAGGTTTGAGGGATTAATGGTTAAGGGTTGATGGTTTAAGGGTAGAGGGATTAGGGTTCAAGGTATAATGTCGAGGGTAGAGGGATTAGGGATAGGGTTCAGGGTTTAAGGTTTAAGGGTTGAGGTTTGAGGATTTAGGGATAGGGTTTAGAGTCGAGGGTTAAGGGTTAATGGATTAGGGTTTAAGGGTTGAGGGTTTAAGGCTTTAAGGTTTAAGGGTCAATGGTTCAAGGTTTAAGGATTTAAGGGTTGAGGGTTTAAGGCTTTAAGGTTTAAGGGTCAATGGTTCAAGGTTTAAGGGTTTAGGGCTTAAGGGATTAAGGTTTAAGGGTTGAGCGATAAGAGATTAGGGTTTAAGGTATAGGGTTGATGAATTAGGTTTAAGGGTTTAATGAATTAGGGTTCAAGGTTTAAGGTTTAAGGTTAATGGTATAAGTATAGTGTTGAGGTTATAGAGTATAGGTTAGAGGTTTGATGGTTAAGGGATACTGTTCAAGGTTGAGTGTCTAAGGTTAAGTGTATAGGATATAGAGTTTAAGGGTTTAAGGGTATCTAGGGATTGAGAGTTTAGGGTTTAAGAATTGAGAGTTTAAGGGTTGAGGGATTAGGGTTTAAGGCATACTGTCAAGGGTAGAGGGTTTAAGGTTGAAGGTTTAAGGGTTGAGGCTTGAGGCTTTAGGGTTGAGGGTTAAGGGATTAGGGTTTAAGGGTTGAGAATTTAAGGGTTGAGAGTATAAGGGTTGAGGGTTGAAGGATTAAGGTTGAGGGTTGAGGGATTAGGGTTGGGAGGGAGAGAGACAAACAAACAATTAGAGAAAAAGAGAGATAGAGACAAATAGAGACAAAGACACAAAGAGAGACACAGAGACACAAAGATAGAGACAAAGAGATAAAGATACAAAGATAGAGACTGATATGGACATAGATAAAGAGTTCTCTACTTAAGGTGGGAGGGGGAGACTTGAGAGAGGGAGAGGGAGAGGGGGTGGGAGAGAGAGAGAGAGATATCTAGTTAAGGTGGGAGGGAGAGACCTGAGAGAGGCAGAGGGGTTGGGAGGGAGATACCTAGGAGAGAGGGAGAGGGAGAGAGAGAGAGGAGTAGGAGGGAGGGAGAGAGAGAAAGTACACTCTAGTTAGGGTGGGAGTAAAAGACTTGAGAGAGGGGGATGGGGTAGGAGGGAGAAACCAGAGACAGAAAAAAGAGTAAGAGACAAAGATAGAGATAGAGATAGAGATAGAGATAGAGATAGAGATAGAGATAGAGATAGAGATAGACAGAGAGACAAAGACAAAGACACAGACACAGACACAGACACAGACACAGACACAGACACAGACAAAGACAGAGATAGAGATAGAGATAGAGATAGAGATAGAGATAGAGATGGAGATAGAGATAGACACAAAGAGAGTTCTCTAGTTAGGGTGGGAGGGGGAGACTTGAGAGAGGGAGAGGCAATGGGAGAGAGATATCTAGTTAAGGTGGGATGGAGAGACCTCAGAGAGGGAGAGGGGGAGGGAGGGAAAGAGAGAGGGAGTAGGGGAGAGATAGAAACACCTGAGAGAGGGTGAGGGGGTGTGAGGAAGAGACCCGAGAGAGAGTGTGTGTATTTTCTGGTTAGGGTGGGAGGGAAAGACTTGAGAGAGGGGGAGGGGTGGGAGGGAGAGACCAGAGAGAGAGAGAGATCTGAGAGAGGCTGAGGGGTGTGAGGGAGATACCTAAGAGAGAGAGAGAGTTCTCTAGTTAGGGTGGGAGGGAGAGAGAGTGTGTATGTGTGTGTGTGTGGGAGGGAGAGACTTGAGAGAGGGGGAAGTGGTGGGAGGGAGAGATGAGAGAGAGAGACCTAAGAGAAAGAGATAGTTATCTAATTAGGGTGGGAGGGAGAGACCCGAGAGAGAGATAGAGGGATTGAGAGATATACTTGAGAGGGAGAGGGGGTGGGAGGGATAGACCTAAGAGATAGGGGGAGACAAGGGGTTGGACCTTAAGCCTAAGCCATAAACCATAAAGCCTAAACCCTAGACCATAAAGCCTAAAACTTGAACCCTAAACCCTAAATAGAGAGAGAGAGAGAGGGAGAGATAATGGTGAGATAGAGAGTAGAGAAGTAAGGAGGGAGTGAGAGAGAAATATAGGCAAGGGAGAGAGAGAAATATAGAGGCAAGGAGTAAGGTTGGGAGATTGAGAGAGATGGAGAGAGAGGGAGAGAGGAAGAGAGATAGAGAGAGGGAAGGAGGGAGGGAGAGGTAGAGATGGACAGATAGAAACAAAGAGAGGATGAAGGTTGGGATATTGAGAGAGAGGGAGAGAGATGGAAGGAGGAAGGGAGAGGTAGAGATGGAGAGAGGGAGAGATAGAGAGAAGTATATAAGGAAGGAGAGATAGGATTGAGGGAATTGAGGGTATTGGGTTAAGGATTGAGGATTTGGGGTACAAGATTGAATGTAGGGCTTAGGGTTTAAGTTTATGGTTGAGGGATAATGTTCAATGTTTAGGTTATAAGGTTGAGGGTATAGGGTATAGGGATGAGGGTTGAGGGTGTATGGTTTAGGGTATAGGGATTAGGATTTATGATATTTGGTAAAGGGTTTGGGAGGGTGAGAGGGAGAGAGACAGGGATAAGTGGAGAGGGAAGAAGAGAGAGGTGATAGAGAGAGAAGTAGAGAGCGAAGGAGGAAGCTGGAGAGATTGAGAGAGAGGAGGGAGAGAGAGAGGTAGAGAGGGATAGGTTAGATAGAGAGAAGTAGAGAGGGAAGGTGGGTGGGAAGAAGGAAGAGAGACAAACGAGGTGTATAGGAGCAAATTTGCACCCCTAATGCAAATTCCCCTATTGACCTCCTCCACTTTAGAAAACCAAATTCGAAGGCTTAATTCCACATAAGCCCATTGTTCTCATTCCACTTGGCACCTGTTTTGAGCGTCGATAGGGGAGTTACTGTCAAGGATGCTCACACAGCATGCATACTTCCATGCGGTGCGCATATGTCCCTAGTAGATTCTTGTGACTGGAGTCTACAAAGGCGTTACACTTCCTATTTGAAGTCAAATTGTAACGCCTCCCTTCGATTGGTCAACCTGAATATGGTTATTTATTCATTTCTCATCTTCATATTCACCTCTCATTCATTCATTTTAAAGCTATTTGATCTGTAGACACTCATCCACAAGCTCTTAGCATTCACTTTAAGCATTGAAGCAACATTTTACACTCCATAGCAGTAATCTCATCACTCCATCACTTCAATAGAGAAAGTGTAGGACAACACCATTGTAGTAAAGGCTTTAGTTCCTCTCATTTTCTCCCCCACTAGCCTTGAGCACTTTGGGTAGAGGTCGTAAGCTCCTCACTCATCTTCTCTATTATTTGGTTGAGTTAGCACAAAACTGTTTGGTAGTGTTTTAGTGTTCTATTGAATTCATTTCATTTTTATCATATTATTTCTACATCGTTGCAAACTTGGATGTCCTTAGAGGTGGAAACACCAAAACGGGGGTCTGACAACCCCCCAACATTTTCCCTCTTTTCTATGTGTAGGTGGAGATACCTCAAAGTGAGCTAGCGAAGAAGCTTTTGTGTGAGATCACTCTCATCACCCTTGCATTAATATACTTGTTTTATCACATCCATTTAAATATGTTTTTTATTTCAGAGTATTATTTTGCTCCCTTAGAAACTAGTAACTAGGCTGTTAGTTTGGTTTTTAGTAGTCAAACCTTGTCTTCTTGGTTCTCTATCCATACAGATACTAGTGCACCTGAGAGACGCCAGTGCGTCACATTCTCATCCTAGAACCGTGATTTTTCCTCTAACAAATAACTACTTGAGACATAAAGTTGACCCTAAAAACTGATTCACCTAGTCTCCTTAAGAATCTCGGGTTTGCAGGGTGATCGAAGAACCTTATAGTCCTCATCATTCTCATCTCGTCATCTCCTAACATTCCTCGTAAATTGAGGTAAGTTAGGGAAGCCTACTGCTCTTCGCCCTCTGTGACATGGGGCCTTGCAGTGTTTGGTCCCCCTCTCTTACATTTTTGGTCAACCCGACGTGAACCAACGTCTACTCATTTGTTGGTGTTTTGAGATTTTCCTCTTATACCCTTTGATCATTGTACTCCTACATGTTGTGAAGGTTTATGAGCATCACAACCCAATCCATGACCTCTGGGTATATTGTTAGAAGAATTTGACAACACCTTTTGATGGAGAAGATGAAGGTCACTTTGAATATATCTATATGCCTTTTCTCCAATTTTGTGGTCGTCCTTGCCACTCAAGACCAGGTATCACAAGGTGAGTCAAGATTCTTTGATGAATCTGACTGCATCCCTACTCCTCCTTTGTCACCGCTAGTCTGAGCAAAGGGTTGGGTGCCTTGGAAAATCATCTGGAGAAAAACCCAAAGCTGGCTAGGGCTACTAAATTTATTAGCGAAATAAAGTATATGGTAGGAAAATATCGAGCGGGCATAAAACTCATAGCTAGTCTCACTATTTTGGCTGAAGCGTGCGCCCCTTCGAACCATGGTAGCATGATACAAGGTGGCCCCTTTGAAGAACATGAGAGGTAGTTAGGAGTGTTGATGCCTTCCACATCCGAGTACATGGTCAACACGGTCCCTTCCATCAGTATCCCTGTTGCTTTTGAAAGTTCTAAAACTATCAGAGTAAATAGAAACCCTCTAGGTTTCCATCCCCCCCCTCTTGTCATCCTCGATGGTGAGGGATTTGGCAGGATGATTTATGGAGGCTTTTTTAGTGGTAACTTCGGTAGCGAAGGTGGCACTGGCGAGAATGGTTTAGGCCAAGGTCATGGTGGTGGCTTTGGAAGTGGTGGTGGCTCTGGTGGAGGTCACACTGATGGTGGTGGCATCAGTAGTGGCTTCAGTGGTAGTCATGGCGACGGTTCTTGCGATGGCTCTGGTGGCGGTTCCACTGGTCCTTTGTCTTCTAACGACTTGATTTTGAAAACCCCTCTTTAGAATATGGGGAAGATGCAGAACCAACTAGTGAACCTTTCCCAAGCTTCAACCCAGCCTATCTTCCAACCTTTCTTCTGACATAGCCCATTGTCAGTAGCAATTCTAAACACTCCTTTCCCGCAAGGGATGGAGATTCCTAAATTTAAGAAATACAGTGACAAAGGGGACCCACAAACACATCTGTTCACCTTTAATGCCTTGTGTACAAATTTCTTCCATTACGATGCATTGATGGTAAAACTATTTCCTCGATCACTCAAGGACATAACACTCGAGTGGTATCGTTCCTTGCCCAACAATTCCATATTTTCATTTGATTGGCTTGTGAACTAGTTCCTACAACAGTTCCAAGCCAACATCAGACCTAAGATGACCACCTCTAACCTTGTCTGATGTAAACAAGGGGATAATGAGAAGATTACCGATTTCATAGCACACTATTAGGCGTTATTTTTGCAAATATCATACCCATTACCGGACTCCAATGTGTAGAAGGTGTTCATAGGGAAATTACAAAGGCCTTGGCAAGAGAAGTTTGCCCTTATGAAGTACCCTTCTTTCGCACATTTGTGTGCGGCCCTACGAGAGTATCAATAGAAAGTAGTTCAGTTCAGGGGATCTTCCTCGTGCTCCCATCCTGAAGGGAAGTCCATTGTATTGATCTCTAAGAAAGGAAAAGTCATTACGAATGTAGTAGTCATTGTGGATAACAACGGCCTCAGATGCGATCGAAAGTTCACAAAGTTATCAGAATCTTATTCCTCAATCTTACAAACTTCTATTGAAGGATAAGATCATTAACTTTCCAAGTCCAAAACCAATTAGGGAACCATATCTTAGCTGGTATGAAGCAAATACCTATAGTCAATACCATCAAGTTAAAAAACATGATATCAGACATTGCATGTGCCTGCATCATGAGACACAGGATCGCATCGAAGATGGTACTATTCATCTCGATGGAAGCAAACAAAACATGAACAAATCAGTGGCGAAAACTAATAGTGAATTGTAGATATACACGGACCCGTTTCAGTCGCATTCTGCTAACATGATTATTGATCCCTCTGATTCTGTTTCTTAGCCTGAAGCCTATGTTAGCATGGTTACTATTACTCATTCTCCTCATCTTGCGACCGGTTCACTGGATATAACTTTCACTTCACAAGATGTACCAACAAATGACAAACCCTCTCCACTTCACATTCCCGCTCACCTCAATGGCAACATTGTGATAGGGTTCTTCGTTGACCCCACGAATAGAGTGAATGTCATCATGGAAGAGACTCTATTCTTAAACTCCTGCAAAGGGAGGACTATGAAAAATGAAGTTTGTAATCTAAACACATGATGGTCTTTCTCTTAAACCCTATGGACTGATAATTATGTTCATCCCTATTGGACCCAAGAATGTAGACACAATTTTTGACATTACTCTAGAGTTGGACCTATTCAAGGTGAAGCTAGGTATACCTCGGTTCGCTTCCATGAATGGGATTGCCTCTGTAATTCACAAATGTTTAAATTTTTCCCATGAGGGTGTCATGCACGTAGTGCATGACACTAGATACCAACCTGTGGTGTCTCGTGGGGGATATTCATTGGATCACTTTTTCCCACTCCAGTTAGTCCACTTCCACCAAGAATGGACCTACTTTACAAGAACTATGTGAAGTATAAAAATAGAGGCAAAGGATAGCCAAAACTAACCCTTACCGTAGTAGAACATCCAACTACCTCCTCTTCTCGAAAGGGAAAGGAGAAGCTTGCTTCTTCTCGAGCTGCCTCGTCTGCTCCCCTTTCCTTGGAGGAGTATTAGATGAGTAATCCTAGTCTTTATGTATTGATTCCAATGGTATCTGATTGGTGTAGACCCAAGACCAAAATATTGAATCTCCCTACCAAGCCTCCTGGACATTGGTACTATTTACATGGCAGAAAGAAAGGCTCACAAAGAGAATTTGCCCCGCGGCCTCCTACCACTCCTGCTCCTTAAGCAGTGAATAGGAAGAGGCCCACTACTAAGGTGCTAGAGTTGATTCATCCAGTTGTTTATGAACCTACTCCCATCCAAGAGCATTTCCCTATGCTAAAAGTCGTTGTGGAGGACACTCCCATGGCTAAGCAAGAGCCTTCCATTCCTTTGCAACCTCTGACCTCTAGTTTGAAGAGTCGCAAAAACCACCTTACGTGCAAGCGAAAGCATCAATGAAAGGCTCTTATGGATGAGCAGGTTGCCTCATAGAAGAGGGAAGAGGAGATGACCGTTCCTGTATTAGGACCTCCTACCATGTCCTCCCTTTTACCTTCTGTTCAAACCAGCTTTGTATCACTTTCAGCATTCTCTATGAGTGCACATGCGCCTGGAAAGGTGCAGGTGTTCATCACTCCATCAATGGAGCCACCCTTGTTGACGTCCATTTCGAGTGTCCCACCTTTCTTGAAGCCCATAGATATGATTAACACCTCTGTCATATCTATTGCGGTTCTTTCCTCCTCTTCCTTTCTCCTTCTTGCTTCGTCTGTGAAGATTTCACCTCCTCTGACAAAGAAGGTAGAGAGTGGTCCCTCCAGCAATGGAGGATGTAAGAGGAGCCCACCTTCTCCAAAAGGTGGCCCCATGCTGACTTGTTCTATCTTAGTCACAAAACTAGTCCCAACCTCTCCTAAGTTCGTCACCACTCCTGAATCTCTCAATGAGCTTAGTGGTGAACCTCAAGAACAAACTCCTCCATCCGCTGAGGTGAAGCATGGAACTCCCGTTAAGTGCATGTTTAACTCGGTGGATGAATTTTCGACCCTGTCAATGATCTTTGTGAAGTCGTTGAGCTTAGACCCACAAGAGTTGAGTGACAGAGACCTTGGAGGTCCTTCTTCCTTATCCCTTGTTGCAGGAGGGTCAAAAGCTCCTCCCCTTAACATTCCACCACTATAGGCTCATCCTCTTTCCCCCTACGATGATCTAGAGTGGGAAGTTGATGGCCTTAAGTTTGATCAATGTTAGGGGAGACCCCTTCTTAATCTGTAGATTATATGTGTGTGTGTCATGATGTGTTCCCCCATAATCGTGTTATGTGTGCCTGGGTGACCCTCGACACCCCTATTTGTGCTTGGATATAGGTGTGGTATTTGTGTCATAAACCTTCTTCTATGTCTATCATCATTCTCCCATGTTTATGATTGACTTTCGACAAATTGGGGATGATGCAAAGCGTTGGGAGCAAATTTAGGCTTCCTTCCATGTTGACCCAATTTTTTATTTTTACTTTGTCTTTCGTGCATTCTTCCTGATCTGGTTAGGGATTGATGATCTTTCACCCTTACACCACAGCTACGTACTCTTTATATAAGCAAGCACATATCTGACCCTGCAAAACAAGATCCCCTTGTGCCCTTTGTTCATGTTCTCTTTACTTTTGCTTTCTCTTTATCTTTCTCTCTTCTTTGCTTGAGTTGTCCCTCTCATGTGTGACAATGCTACTTCTACATTACTTGGATCTTTCGCAAATGCATTCATTTCCAATGAATCTTTTATGAAGATCCTTTACACACTTTTTTGCTAGAATTGCATTATCGAATTGAAACCTAACATAACTTGTTTCCTTCATCATGGGTTCATAAAGAAAGGACTTGGGAACCTTCCTCTGAAGTGGGAATACCTTTGACCTTCCCCTCATGTGGGGGCATATCCTTCCTTTCAAATTCCTTGATGAATTGAACATCTTCCAAAAGGATCCCTAGATGATGAATCAATTTGAGAAAGAAGGCACCAGCTTTTGAACAACGTGTCCCTTGAGTGGACCCTTTCTTTTCACATCGGGTTCCCAAGGGACCCCTTTGAAAGCCTTTACATCTTAACGTTTAGCTTGGGGACAACCCAACTAGACCTATTACCTACCTTTACATCTAGTTCAGAGGCAACCTAACTAGACCTATCATAAATCTTTGCATCTAGCTTGAGGGCAACCTGACTAGACTTTTCTTTCAAAAAGTGTGTCCCTTGAGTGGAACCCTCTTCCTTTTGAAGGGTTCCTGAGGGATCCCTTTGAATTTCTTCCAAATTGGTTATGGTCTACGTGACTATCCACTTACTGGCCTATGTGGTCGGTTCCTGATGTGTTCTATCTGCGGGTAAACATGTCACCGCTTTTTGACTCTACGGAGTCCGATTTTCTTGGTCTCCCTCATGTGAGAGTTCTTGGGGGATACCTTCCTTGCAGGTCTATGAGTCTGTAAGGTGATTTCCTTAGTTTCCTTCATGTGAGAGTTCCTGGAGGATACCTTCCTTGCAGGTTTTCTGGTCTATAAAGTGCTTTCCTTGGTTTGCTTCATGTGAGAGTTCTTGGAGGATACCTCCCTTGCAAGTTCACGGGCCTATAAGGCACTTTCTTTCTTCAGCTTCATAGTTATGTGGGGCTATGAAGTCCTTTTCCTATCCTACACTTTCAGGTTTGCTAGACCTTGATATGCTTCCTCAATGGTTTAGGTATACATTTCTAACCCTACTACTTCTTTGACCTATTTTACCAAAGCACTCATCAATACTCGTGCTCACTAAAGTGGGGGCAAAATGTATAGGAGCGAATTTGCACCCCTAATGCAAATTCCCCTATTGACCTCCTCCACTTTAGAAAACCAAATTCAAAGGCTTAATTCCACATAAGCCAATTGTTCTCATTCCACTCGGTGCCTATTTTGAGTGTCAATAGAGGAGTTACTGTCAGGGATGCCTACGTAGTGTGCAGACGTTCACGCGATGCGCTTACATCCCTGGAAGATTCATGCGGTTGGAGTCTGCAGATGCATTACACTTCCTATTGGAAGTCAAATTGTAATGCCTCCCTTTGGCTGGCCAACCTGAATATGGTCGTTTATTCATCTCTCTTCTTCATATTCACCTCTCGTTCATTCATTTGAAAGCTAGTTGATCTCTACACACTCATCCACAAGCTCTTAGCATTCAATTTAAGCATTGAAGCAACATTTTACACTCCATAGAAACAATCTTATCACTCCATCACTTCAATAGAGCAAACGTAGGACAACACCATTGTAGTAGAGGCTTGAGTTCCTCTCATTTTCTCCCCCAATTGCCTTGAGCACTTTGGATGGAGGTGGTAACCTCCTCACTCATATTCCCTATTATTTGGTTGAGTTAGCACATTACTATTTGGTAGTGTTTTAGTGTTCTATTGCTTTCATTTCCTCTTTATTGTATTATTTCTACATTGTTAAAAACTTGGTTGTCCATGGAGGTAGAAACACCAAAATGGGGGTCTGACTGAGGTAGACCCCTAAAAAGCCCACCAACATGTTCCCTCTTTTCTGTGTGTAAGTGGAGATACCTCAGAGAAAGCTGGTGAAAAAGCTTTTGTGTGAGATCATTCTCGTCACCCTTGCGGAAATATACTTGTTTTATCATGTCCATTTATATGTTTCATATTTCATAGTATTATTTTGCTCCCTTAGAAACTAGTAACTAGGCTATTAGTTTGTTTTTTAGTGGTAAAACCTTATCTTCTTGGTTCTCTAGCCATACGGATGCTAGCGCATCTGAGAGACGCCAGTGTGTTGCGATGTTGTCCCAAAACCACGATTTTGTCCTCTGACAAAGAGTTATTCGAGACATAGAGTTGACCCTAAATACTGGCTCACCTAGTCTCCTTTAGAATCTCATGTTTGCAAAGTGATTGATGACCTTATAGTCCTCATCATTCTCATCCTGCCATCTCCTAACATTCCCCATAAACTGAGGTAAGTTAGGGCAGCCTATT
Source organism: Sequoiadendron giganteum (assembly GCA_007115665.2). Classification (NCBI taxonomy): domain Eukaryota; kingdom Viridiplantae; phylum Streptophyta; class Pinopsida; order Cupressales; family Cupressaceae; genus Sequoiadendron; species Sequoiadendron giganteum. The sequence goes on from CM021100.1 coordinate 964,154,674, forward strand.
GCTCTCGGCCCTCTGTGACTTGGGGCCTTGCAATGGTTGGTCCCCCTCTCTTACAAAAGGATATAGAGAATATTAGAGAGGGAAATGGGGAGGGAGAGATAGAGAGAGGTGAGATAAAGAGAGGAGGGGGAGAGAGAGAGAGAGAGAGAGAGAGAGATAATTGTGCTTGATAGAGATTAGAGAGGGGAGGAGAGAGTGAGAGAGAGAATTTTGCTTGATAGAGATTAGAGAGGGAAGGAGAGAGTGAGTGAGAAATATGGGAGAGAGGGAGGGAGAGGTGGATATGGAGAGAGGGAGATAGAGAGAAGTATATAGGGAAGGAGATACAATGAGTAGAAAGGAAATGAGAGAGAGAGAGAGAGGATGATTGGGAGATTGAGGGAGAGAGGGAAGGAGGGACGGATATGTAGATATTGAGAGAAAGAGATAGAGATAAGTATATATAGAAAAGGAGAGATAGAGATGAGGGAGGAGGGAGGGAGAGGTAGAGAGATATAAAGAGAGAGAGGGAGAGATGTGGAGGAAGAGAGAGGTGATAGAAAGGTGATATAGAGAGTGAGGAGGGAGGGAAGTGATATAGAGAGAATGAGAGAGAGGGGAAGGAGGAAGGTGGAGAGATTGAGAGAGAGGAGGGAGGGAAGTGAGACAGAGAGAATGAGAGAGGGGGGAAGGAGGAAGGTGGAGAGATTGAGAGAGGAGTGAGGGAGGGAGTTAGATTGAGGTAGAGAGGGATAGGTTAGATAGAGAGAAGTAGAGAGGGAAGGTGGGTGGAAGGAGGGAAGAGAGAGAGGTGATATATACATAGAGAGAGAAAGAGTGGTGAGATAAAGAGAAGTATGTAGGGAGAGAGGGAGAGAGAGAGAGAGGAGGGAGGGAGAGGGAGAGATAGATAAGTATATAGGGAATGAGAGATAGAGAAGCAAAAGTAGAGAGAGATAGGGGTTGGGATGTTGAGAGAGAAGGAGAGAGGGAGTGAGAGGTAGAGATAATTATATAGAGAAGGAGAGATAGAGGGGGGAGGAGGGAGGGAGAAGTAGAGAGAGGGAGAGGGAGGGAGGGAGAGAGAGGTGAGATATAGAGAGAGGAGGAAGGGGGAGATATAGAGAGAAGTAGAGAGGGGAGGAGGGAGGGAGAGAGGGAGAGAGAAGTGTGATAAAGATAATGAGAGAGAGATGGGGGAAGGAGGATGTTGAAGAGATTGAGAGAGAGAGGAGGGAGGGTGAGAGATACGTAGAGAGGGATAGGTTAGATAGAGAGTAGTAAGGGAAGGTGGTTGGGATGAAGAAATAGAGAGAGGAGGGAGGGAGAGAGAGAGAGAGGCAAAGAGGGATAGGTTAGATAGAGTGAAGTAGAGAGGAAAGGTGGGTGGGAGGAAGGAAGAGAGAGAGAGAGGGGGGGGGGAGATAGAGAAAATTAGAGAGGGAAGGAGGGAGGGATATAGGGAGAGAGAGAGGTTAGATAGATAGATGTATAGAGGGAACCTGAGAGAGTGTGAAAGAGAGGTCTAGAGCATAAAGGATAAAAAATGAGTGAGATAGAGAGAGAAATATGATACAACTTGTTGATTATTGAAATTTGACCTCTAGATTATTGAAATTTGACATGATGGTTATTGAAATTTGGCTATATATTAAAAAATCGTAAGATCTTCCAAAAACTAGAATTTGAATTATAACTCCTAGAGATCCGAAACCACTCTCAAACATCTTGAAACTATATTTATAAATATAACTTAAAGTATAAGAAGGTAAATGTCCATATGTAAATGTCAACTTATACTTAAATGTTTATTTCATGTATATAGTTTCCCTAAAAGATAACAATAAGAAAGATAAAAAATCAATGAAGACCAAAACATGAGTACATTATAACACGCTCGCATTATGGTAATGCTTTTTTGAATTCAAAAACCGTGCATTTTTTGAATTCCAAAATGTGTGTTTTTGAAATTCAAACCATAACATGAGTGTGCTATAACATGCTCACATTATAATGCACTCATGTTTTGGCTTGGTAATGACTAAGCCTAGGCTCGATCATTACCAACCCATAACGTGAGTGTATTTTAGTAAAACGCACTCGCATTTTCACTATTTCAGGATGAAAAAGTGATTTGGCCACTTTTGGCCCCCATCTTTGTGCACCCACCCATTTCTAATAGGATATTTCTAAGAGGTAAAATTACAATTGCAACTTCCAACTATAAATTCCAAAGTTGTACTTCCAACTGCAACATCCAACTACACCTTCCAAGTGCACTTCCAACTTCCCTTTATTATATTCTCATGAGCATTTAAAATTTCTCCCTTTATTACATTCCCACATAGTAAATTATAAATTTTTAAAAACAGATCGACCACTTTGAAATTAAAATCAAAGTATTAAAATGGTCTTTAAAAGGATAAAATAATATGTGCTAAATAATGAATATTAAAAGTGGTATGAATTAAGTGACCAACCAACCCACCACCGTTAACATAGCGACAATCACCAAGAATGCCTTATTACTCTATACATACCATCACCTCCATGCATTAATGAAGTGCACATTCGCCTAGAAATGTCTACATCACACGAGCGAGGAATCATTACCAAGTAAGAAAGCTATATTTGCAACATAAATTTCGTCCTGCAAATCCTTTATCGTGAATGAAGCCTTCATTAAAGAACGCACTTGAACTGACATCCTTCAAGGCAAGTACAGGCTTAAGTGACCCCTTCACCCTATCACTCTTTAAGGCCTCCAACCTCGACCTCGATTGAACATCCCTATGTGGGTGCCACGTACCCCAGCCCATAAGAAGCCCTCCACCAGCTTGGAGGGCCACCCTCCCAACCGCCCACAAATCATGAGTAACCATTTTTAATTATTGGAAGCATTAATAATTTTATAAAATCTAAATCTAAAGCTATAAATTGTATTTTAACTTTCCAAATTTATTTTACTAATCTTGCACGTTATTTGATAAATTTAATTGTTTTCTTTTGCACACAATATTAAATTGCAGCTTGTAGTAGCTCCCAATTGTTGGAAATTCATACAACCTATTAAAGAAAGGAATATGTTGTGAATATGCCAAGAACTTACCATAAGATAAAATATGTTGTTGAAAAAGGGAATATGTTGCCATTTTAAATTTTAGCCATTGATTAATAATTTTATTTTGGCCATTGATTTGTAACTAATTTTTGAGTGCCTATGCCTATAAAATTCCATCATATGGATCATTTTGAGGAGGGAAAACTATTGATAATTATGGGACAAATAATTGAAGAATTATCATTTTTTTCTCACTTCATGGTTTCCTTTCAACTATATTAGTGAATTTTGTTTGTCTATACTTGCAAGATTAAATTTTGATGTCAACCACAAGTCATTTCCCAATTATAAATCATATATGATTGTACACTTTCCATTTTCTTTGAAATATCAAATTATTGTGTCAATATTTTGGTGCATTTGATCAATTTCTTTGTGCGATAATTTTCCTTTGATGATTTGCACCATTTATGTGTAATTGTGATAGGCTCTGGTGAAGCATAGACTGGTAATGATATCTTTTACAATTCTAGAGTATATTCGTGTAAGATTATTGAACAATTTAGGATTTATAACTTCTCTTTCTCTTTCTCTCTCTTTTTTATTTTCTTTCAAAATTTAAAATCTAAATTAAAAGATATAGAGCATCAAAATATTGTAAATTAGATGATGCAAAGTGTTCTAGACTGTATAAAACTAATCAAATTATAGATCACAAAGCACTTATTTAGGGTGGAATATGTGAATTAAGTTATTATTCAAAATCCAACCCTATTTTGTAGTCTTCAATACGTAAGTCCTTTTGTTGAAACAATAACCACATTGAACTCTTGAGTTACCCTGCAAGTTAAGACCCAACATTTGAAGGCTTGAGATAATTGAATTATGTTCCAAAATTTATTTTTCTTTTAAGAGAGGTAAAGTTCTTTGTGAATTTTATATAAGTTGATAGTGACTAGAAAACACATCAACAACAATGTTACTTGGCTAAACAAGATTAACCTTACTCCTTATCTTCAAAGTAAAGTTGCTTCTCCTATTCAATCTATTTGGAATATATTACAAATTTTTAAAATTAAAATGTCTTCATTACAACATGGTTTTAGTTTTTCTTCCTCCTCCATCTAGTGGAATAGACATATCTAATGCCAAAGAAAGCCTATGGCTAGAATGTTTCCTAGGCAAGCTTATCATTTATTCAAGAAAGGCATTAAACAATTCAGTGCTATATGGGAATTTTCTTCATATTAATGGTCTTCTTGGTTGGTCATCAAAGAGTATTTTGGTTTGAATAATAACTATAAACAAATTCTTAACTTTTTGCAATGTATTTTCCCTCCCAGTTTAGGAATATATATATTTTTTAGACTATAGGAATTAGGTAGCCCCCAATAAACTATAATGCACCTGGTAATTTTTTTCACATGACTAATGATGTTGGCATGAAACACCCTTTGGTACCACATGGATGGGGGGAGTCTAGACCTTGTGACCTCTTTCCTGTAATAAGATGCTTTAGCCAATCGAGCTAGGCCCTCCACCCTAATTTAGGAATACAATTATGCACTCCTATTCCTTGTAGTTTCTTTAAAGATAGATAGTGATTTTCTTCCTATCATTTTCATTCTATGTGTTAAGACGAATAAATATTCTCCTTCCCAAATTATCCATAATTCCTTAGCTCAATATTAAATAAAAACACATATTTCTAGTCACAGATATTGCATCAAGCTAAGTGAACAAATCTACAAGTCTAAAGTTGATACAGATGCTTAGATGCTTACTTGGAAAATATTACATTGCAAATTTCTTATTGTTGAAAGATTAAAATACATGCTTGATCAACAAATTAAATATTCTTTTTGTCATACTAATGAAACCGTGAAACCAGTTTTGGGCTTCGAGGTTTGAAATATTGGTATACTATTTTAGAGATTTAATTACTATATTTGTTAATCATTTGAATTGGAGAAAGACTGCACCTAGAATAGGTTTGGAGAATAATTTGGTTATAGAATCTAAATAAGACATGTTATCATTTTCACTTATGGAGAGTTAGATGCTTAATTATGCTTTCTAATTCTTATCTTCATTTCATAATTAGAATTTCAAGTCTTTACTGTAACATTCTCTTCCATACATGATATATTAAAGAACAAGAGAAGTTTTTATCAATTTGAACAAATTCAACTTCAAATCAACAAAATTAAAGTTAGTCAATTTTTTATTAATAAAAGGATTATGAAGACACTTGAACAAATTCATGTGTCACATACTTGTATGAAGCTTCTTAAAAATGATTACATTGTTGTAACCCTTCTAATGATGTTGATGTCTCTAATTTTATATCTATAATTACAATAATTTATTGTGGTGGTTGTTTGTCTTCATTTCCTACTACTTCTATTATAGTGTTATATTGATGTAACTATTGTAGTTGTACTTACTAGTTACACTTATGGCTCTTGTTATTTTTATTGTAGGTGTTTTAATGTTGTTTATCTTATGTATTTTATGTAACTATTTCTCATTGTACTTTTATTTTAGTCTTTTTAGCTACTTTTTATAATTCTTTGCAAGATTCTTGTTTCAATTAAAAAAGGATCATTGTTTCAATTAAAAAAAATCAAAAGAACACTATCTTGTTCATGACATTCAAAATAGACACAAAATTTTAATTAAGAAAATAAAAAACATTCTCTACTTTCAATAACATTTTTCAATTCCCACAATTCCATAAATAATTGTGTTGTCTTGCTCACCATTCAAAAACCAAAAGAATAGTAAAAATATAAACACTGTTAAAATTAATTAACCATTATTGAATAAATATTAATAGATTATATAAATATAAAGCACTAATTCACCCACATCAAGAAGAAAAAGAAATAAGAAGCTTTTATAGAACATAATAAATTTTGTAGTTTACAATTTGTGTAAGTCTCCAATATGACTAATCATAAAATAAGTAATGTTTTAAGGAAAAAATCTCAAAAGGTATTATATAGGAAATTTCAATTTAAAATTTATGTAAATATTCACTATGACCAATCATACATTAATTCATGGTTTAGAAACATTTTTTCAAAGAATTTGGTCTAATTATGGAATAAAAAATAATTTATTTATATATGTGCAAAGGTGTGTATGGAAAATATAATCTTGTATGATTATAAAAGTTATTAATGTAGGATAGGGGGCCTAGTTCAATTGACTAAAGCATTATGTTGCAGGCTCTTAAGAGGTCAAGAGGTCTAGTCTCCTCCCGTCCCTGTCGTATTGAAGAGTGTGTCACACTAGTGTTGCCAGTCGTGAAAAGAGTTTATGAGACACACTATAGTTTATAGGAAAAAAGTTTAAAGGATGTGCATTTATATATGATACCTTATAAAATAATCATGTAAATGTATAACTTGAAATTGTTTGATTTGTGTATCTTTTCAAAAGATTTATTTATTTATTTATTTGTTCGATGAATAGCTGCTAAGGGGCAGCACCTATATCGCTTTTGACTGGAGCTATGAACCAGTGAGGACACATTTGATGGACCTCATCCTCGCCTTTTTTACGCTTGCTTGCATTCTCGCAAACCTCCCTGTAGGACCTAACGTCATTCCTTCGACTGCTATGCCTGCCTACATTCCCGCCAAGCTCCCTACAGGACCTGATGTCATCCCTTTGTCTGCTTCACTTCGCCTGCCTGCATTCCCGCCAAGCTCCCTACAAGACTCAATGCCAAACCTCTATCAGAACACCCCCGCTAGCTCTATTGCTCCATCATTCGCTCCAAATTTTGACCCCGCAACAACGCCCGATCATCTTTTGTCCTCCTTCATCCTCTCAGTACGTGTTTGTCCCACCATCCACTGGTGGGATTCAAACACTAGACAAAAGTTTCACTATTTCTTACAACTTGTCATTACACTGCGAGACCCAAGATTTATTTATTTTTTATAAAATATGCACATATGATTTATTAAAATATTATACTGAAGGTGTTCCTTATATGAAGTGAACAACGTCCTTTTCAAAATCAACGGTTGAAAATTGTAGAGAAGGATGCAAGATGATTAAAATGATCTCAACCCTCAAATTTTCCAAATCATTAGAAAATATAATACATAATTAAAGAAAAGCAACTACATTATAATACATAATTATAGAAAAAAATAACTCCATTCTTATTTTATCTTAGCTTTAAATTAAGAAAAGATAAAATAATACTTTTTTTTCTTTTAACCTTTTTAAACTTAGATTTCTAGACAAATAATAACAAGTTTTTAATATATATATCAAATAATAATATTAATAATAACAAATCAATAAATTACAATTTGATTCTTTTATCTTTTCAATAGATTTCATTTTATTTCACTTTTTAAGTTTGATGTTACTTGTAATTTTTAATATAAAACTTAAAATTTTACTTTTAGTAATTTTAATATAGTTTTTTTTTAAATACATTTTTAGTTTCTAAAATTTTATTTATTTAATAATATTTTATAATCTTTTTTATTAATATTGAGTTTATTTTAATATTGTTTGTAATATATTAATTATATTTTTTAGATACATATTAAATTATTACTATTTCAATTCTAATAAATTAAAAAAAATACATTTACTTTTTTATTTAATCATTTATTAACTTAAAAAATTTATTATTTGTTATTGTTATTTTTTAAAATTATTAAATTTATTAATATTTGGATTTTAATATATTTTATCTTTTCATTTAGTTTATTTTATTTTAGTTTTTAATTTAGATTTAAGTTTGAAATTTATTTTTATTATTTATGTCTTTTTATGCAATTTCAAATAATAATTAAAAATTATTAGAATTAATTTAATTTATAATTACTTATCTTATTAAAACTTTAATTATTGTAAAATGGTTTAATAGTCACCAAGGAGAAATGGTGCTCGATAGCGAGGAATTACGATATGCAAGGGATCTAAAGGGGAGGAAATGGAGCGAGGTCGAAGATGATGATGGCTGGTAGCGTGATAGGAATCTGGAAGCAAATGGCTCTAGAATAGATGGCCACACTTTGTAGTGGGTATTCTCACAAGGCAGATGGGTGGATCGATGTCATCTGTGGTACAAAAGGGTGGACAATCAAAGATTGACAAATCATAGTCGGTGCACAGGTCCCTATTATGGCAAGCCAAATCCAAGGATTCCTTCACCTTGGCTCAACCCGAATAGTTGGCAATGCTCTAGGAAGGTGGACTCAAAGGGGGTGGCTTGGAGTGATAGTAGAATTTTTCCAAGAGGACCTAGGGCTCGAAAGAGAAGCATAGATACATCTAGGAGGCATGGGGGGTTTCGGGAAAACAAATACCCTAGGGCAAATAGAGCTGAGAATTAGCAATCAAGGAGGCCTGGGTCGTAGAAGGGGGCTCCACATCACTAGGAGAAACCGAAGAAGAATCACATGGAAGACCACCTAGGTAAAATGACATCGGTGAGGTTGACTGGGATTCAGGAGGATGGCAAACCAAATGGAAATCATTGGACATGCTCTAGCATGACCATTGTGATACCATCAAAATTAACCAAGGTGAGGAGGATGTCTCTGGAGGATTGTATGATCTTAGAGAAATGGTGGGGCGAAAGGTTTGTGTAGAAGCCCATGTACCAGTGATGGCTAAAGGAATGGAACAATGAAGTCATAATGAAAGTCTGCATAATGGTTTTTTCCTCTTGGAATGCACATATCATCAAATCAAGAAGGAAGTGTCATGTATAGATTTTATGGATTAATTAAATGTAATTATTAATCATGATATCGTTACTTAAATTGAAGTTAATTGTTTATTTAAATCAAAGTTAAATTGAAACTCAAATTGAAATTGAAATGCAATTACAATGATTTGAAATGCATTTATATTTAAATTTGAGGTTTGTTCATTACTGATGAAAATTGAGTGCAAGTGAATGCATGAATAGGTGAACGTGATTGAAGGTGAGAACAACGATCAGGTAGAGTCGTTTTAACCATTAGACGTTTATGAGTATGATGGAATCACACACACTCACTTAGTTAATATTTTAATGCATTTTGTGATTTTGTGTTTGCAAATTTAAAAATTGAGTTTAATTTAATTTCTTAAAATTTGTGAAAAATACATGTTGATTTAAAATGACGATTTGGTTAAATTTGAGGAAATTGATTTAAATTAAATGATTGGATTCCTTGTTTAGATATTTTATCATTGTTTGAAAATAAGATGCTTGTATTTCGAAACTTAAATGGAATTGGCTTTTTATTTCGGAATTTAATAAAATTTAAATGAATAAAGTGTTTTATAAATTTAAATTATTTTTAATTGAAAATATGAAAGAGGAAAAGATTTAAATTTAGAAATTGAACAAATATCTTAAATAGAGTTATTGAAAAAAATTCACGTGCAAATTGAACTTTGCATTCAAAAGAAACTTCAGCTAAACAAATTGAAGAAATATCTTCAATTAATTGGAGAAGCAATCAACAATTTGAATCTTGGAGTTAAAGAAGTAACCTGGAGATCAACCTCAAATTGGGGATCTCATTTCTTGTTAATATCTATGCATGAGAAAGAAAGAAGGAGTCTGGGCAAAAAAATATCAAAATTGGAGAAAGACAAAAAAATCCGTTTTTGTTCTTGAGTATAAAAAAATGACAGAGTATTGTTGATGGAGGGAATTTTTGTTTGTTTTGTTATTTATTTTGGATCTCACCTTACCCAAACACAGCTAGGAGAGAGAGAGCATGTGAATTAACCATATTTATTTGAGTAGTGAATTTAAAGATTGGTAACTATTTTACCAGACATTCCTTGGGCATCCCTCACACTCCACGCAATTGGGAGGGCAGGAAAAGGGCGCGCCCTGTTAAGGAGACTTGAGAGCATGCGTAGGGACTGGTAAGAGGTGTGCAGGGACCTCCACTCACATCCTATGCAGCCACCCAAGGTTCTATTACCCACATGTATGGGAGAAGGAAGTACTAGGAATAGGCAACTAGATTGGAGGGTATTCATTTCCCTCTTCTTCATACGTAACCAATAGATTTCCTGGTATTAATAGAAGATAAGGGTGTAGGAAACAATGGAAGATAAGCCACATAAATAAGGATAGCATGCGCAGGGAGGAAGTGTAGAGGGAAAAGCAGGAAGAATATAGAAAGAAACATCAACAATAGGAAAGAGAACAGGGAAAGATCTGATAGAGGAATCAAGCAATAATCAAGTTATCAGGTAAGAACTTCAGAAGATCACAAACAAGAATCATGAATACAGTGAAATCAAATAGATTAGATAATATTCCTATTTTGATTTCTATTAAAACTATCAAAAATTATTTATATTATCTACAAATTATGTGTAAATTCTCGAACAGTAAACTGTGAATTACTAGGCAAACAAACTCCATTAACAAGTTCCAAAATAGAATTTTTTTGGAAGAACTTGATTTGAAAACACTAAGAAACAACCAATTAAATTTAGGAAGAAATTCAAAACAGAAAACATCATTTAAATTTAGATTCAAAAAGGATCTTAAACAGAAAACTTCATTTACTTTTGTTTTGACAGAAAACTTTATTTGAAATTGGATTTGAAAAGAAATCAAACTGAAAATAATTTGATAGAATAACTTCTAAATTTTAACATTATTTTGAAACAAAGGTTTTTAAACAATAAATTTTGCAATTGAAACTCAAAACGTTCTGAAACAGAAACTGAAACAAGCTTATTTTAAACTATTCATGAAAAGAATAAAATTATTTATTTATTTTTTGAAAATATTTAAAACAGAAAATAAACCATTTAAATTTGAATACGATTTACTTAGAAGCAAAAACAAACTTGAATAGTATTAAATAGATGAGTAAAAGAAAAAAAGAACGTGTGCTCTTTTATCACTATTTTTATATGTATTTAATTTACATACTGGAAATACACCTTCTTATTTATTTTTGATTATTTAATTATTCAAATTAAATAATAATTTAATGTCATTTATGGACTAAAACGATGAAAAGAACAACTTTTAAACTGTTTTTGCTTCAAACAAGATTTCAATTTTATTGTTTTTGAAAGATTGTATTTGACTATTTAGAACCATGCATGCTTGATAAATGAATGTGCATGTTATGCTTTTGGGAAAGTTACCTTCTAGGATGGGTACCGAATATGAGTTATTAGAGAGTACAATTTTGCTTTTCCAAAACTGCTTTATTTGTCGTGCATGACATTTTACTCGGCCAAGTAACTTAAGGACCATTGAAATAGATGGAATTATTGAACTCTCTACCATATCCTAGTATCGAACTTGCTTGTTTCTTAAATGATTTAGAAAAATGAAAATGTTTGTGGTTTTACTAGTTATACTAGGCATGCACTAGATTCCATCTTGCTCATAGACTGCTTTTTGCTAAGCGATTCATGCAGGGTCGGGTATTCTTTGAATGATTTAAGAATTTCAGGGAAGCGTAAGCTTCGAGGTTGGGCGGAAAAAGCGCCTGATCCTTGTTATCGTCTTCTTTATGAAGATATGCTATTGGATTGAAGATCAAAGGATGTCCTCTTCTTTTATGTTTTATTTATTTTTGAAATATGTATTGAAGAGCTTAAGGCGATTGAATGCCTAAGTCTCAAATTGTAATTAATATATCAACATCTTATGTATGATTTTCATTGAAGTGTATTATGACATATGTATCTATTTAAACTGCAATTTATATTTTGAATCTATCTTATCGACTTAAGTCGTTGTGTTTTGGAATTGATTGTCTTTTGTGATGTCTAAATTAATGAATTGTCGACTTTATTTTGAATATAAATGAAATTATTTAAAGTTTTGTCAATGTTTTTTTTAAAGATTTCCGCTCTTTGTAGGAAGTCTTGGAAAAGAAAGATGCAATGTTTGAAGGAAAGGGTTTTCATTTGCTAAGATGGAGGCATAATTTTCTTCAGAAGACTACATTCTAGATAGAATGATGGTCTGGATTAGTCTTCCAAACCTACCCTTTGAACTATTATGTAACGAGGCCTTGGAATGCATTAGTGATATCTTGGGGAAAGTAATTAAGGTGGATGAGGAGGCGCTAAGGTTAGGCAATAATGGAACAATGCGTGTTTGTGTAGAGCTTGCTCCTTGGAACTTTTTTGAGGATACTTTGGAGTTAATCCAGGCTGATGACAGGTGTTTTTAGAAGGTGGTGTGGGAATTTCTAGAAGAACAACTCCTCATTAGGAAAGCATAGAAAAGTGGAAAGGTTTGGGGAAAGAAAAAGCCAGACTATAAAGGAAAAGGTGGTTTGGAAAATAGTGAAGGCACTTCAGGTGGCCCTCAGGGGCCTCTAAAGGACAAGGAGGACAAATTAAAGCCAAAAATGACCATAAATCCAAATGGTGAGGCACTTTAACCGCTTACAATGAGCGATGTTGTGAAGGAGCAAAGGGCGACTGCTGTAGAAGACAATCTGGATCAACTGAAAAATTGGGAGACCATCATGGAGGTGGGAAATGATTTGCGTTCCATGGAAAAGGTGGTAGAAGGCAATCCTGAGTTTCACTCCATTGAAGACATTTAAGAGTTAGAAGATTTGGGCTAGGAGGACAACAATTTTCAACTAGTCCCTTATATGGACATGAAATGAATGATGGGTATGCCAAGGGTTGAGGAGAAGATGGAGATAGTGGGTGAGGAGGGAGGAAAGGAAGAATTTGAAGCTAGGATGGTGAAAGTTTAAGGAGTAGAGGAACCCAAAGAAACAAAGTTGGTCTCAGAGACTCCAAAAGGTAGTCTAGGCATGAATCAAACCATAGTAGGGAAGAGTAACCCAGATTGTGGGGAAAGAAGGAAAGTAGGTAGGAAATTGAAGGAAGAAATGCAAGCCTTGGATGGGGAGGCTCTTGTAAAACATAAAATACTGATGCTATTGAGATCTGGGAAGGGTGTCACCCTTCCCGAGGGGAAATGAGGATCATAAGTTGGAATGTTAGGGGCATTTAAATAACGCCTTCTTAGGTGCTTCCTTTTTGTTGCTGATAGAGATGTGCTCTTAGTACAATAATCAAAGTTAGGTCATTTGGAGGTAGAAAAATGGGCTTGTAGTTGGAAAGCGTGGAAAGTATTCTTTGTTGACGCTTAGGGGGCTTCAAGGGGTCTGTTAGTATTCTCAAAACCATAAATCATTTGAGTAGAGGAGGTGGCAGCAAATCAATCTTAGTTGGCCTGCAAAGTTAGGAGCTACAAGGCCAACCTTAACTTTGTTCTGATCAATGTGTATGGCCCTACTTTGGTTCAGAGGAATAAGTTAACCTGGAATGAGATTAAGGAGTTTATGAGGTTGGCTTAATGTAATGCTTTCATTATTAAAGGGGACTTTAATGCCCTTCTATAAAACAGTGACAAGAGAGGGGTTTCACACACAAAGTTATAATTTCACATATTGACTTTGAAGATTTCACATTGAGGAATGCGTTGATGGAGATACTAATGTCAAATGGTTCCTATACATGGAATAATTGTCGGCAAGGCTTCTGCAACATTGCAAAGAGACTAGATAGATTCTTTTTTGGTGGTGATCTTGGGAGTTTCCTCTTTTCCTTCGAATGCAGTGTGATGCCCCAATCAGGCTCAAATCACTTCTCGATTAAATTATAAATCTTGGGGGACACAAGCACGACAAGGTGTCCTTCCATGTTCGAAAAATTTAGTTTACTCAATCTGGTTTCATCCCAATGATTGGAGAGTGATGGAATAGTGAGAATTCAGAAGGTAATAAATTGTTTTGTGTGGTCAAGAAGCTAAAATTGCTTAAGCAAAAGTTTAAAAGGTGTAACAAGGAAACCTTTGGGGACATCTTCAAGGAGAAGGAAAAAATAGAAGGCGAATTGGCAAAGGATAATGAGGAGGTCATCACCAATGGCATGAACGAGGAGTTGTTCATGAAGGAGAGAGATCTCAAAAACTTAGAGGATCAACTAGTCAGGGATGAAATTTTTTGGCGACATAAGTCTAGAGAACTTTGGATTCAAGAAGGTGATAGAAATACAAAAAAAATCCACAATTCCACTAGAGCCAAAAGGGAATGCAACAAGATCACCAAACTAAAAAAGTGGGACGAGGAGGAGGTAGAATACACATAAGCAATCTCTCAGGAAGCAACCAACTTTTTCACAAAGCTGCTCAATAACATAGAGGGATCTCATCTGCTTGAGCATACTGCCTTTCTACGACATGTGCCCAAACTGGTGAGTGATGACTAGAATCGATTCCTTCTTAAGACTATCTTGGAAGATAAGATTTGGTTGGTTTCCTTCCAACTTCACCTTGATAAAGCGCCTAGTCTGGATGGTTACCTTGCACTCTTCTTTTAGAAATGTTGAAATCTTCTAGGTAGTGACATTGCAGTGACCTTGGAGGAAGCGAGGGTGCTATGAGATTTGTTGAAGGAAGTCAACAACATATTTTTGGATCTCATTCCAAAGAAAGAAAAATTGACAACTTTAGAGGAATTCCGACCGATTTCCCTTTGCAACACTCTATATAAGATACTAACTAAAGACAATCGCCAATAAACTAAAGCTACTTCTTCCATCCTTAATTGCGGAAGAACATATGGGGTTCATTCCAAGGAGGTCAATTTATGAGGGTTCTATCATTTCTTAGGAATAAATCCATTCCCTTAAGTACAGTAGGAGGCCTAGGATGCTGATTAAACTCGACATCAGGAAGGTGTATGATTCAGTGGATTGGTGCTTCCTCTGCAAGGTCTTGAAATCCTTTGGGTTTGATTGGCTTTGGGTGGATTAGATATTCAAATGCATCTCTACACCCAATTACTTAGTATTGATCAATGGTGATCCTGTGGGTTTCTTCCCAATGTCAAGAGGGCTCAAGCAAGGTGATCCCTTGTCCCCATTCCTTTATATTCTTGTGGTAGAGGCCCTGGGTCATTCAATCAACTCGACAGTTGCAGAAGGAAGAATCACGAGCCTTCAAGTCATAAGCGATGTCCCTCCCTATTCCCATCAGCAGTTTTTTGATGACACCTTGCTCCTTGGAACCCCTAAGGAGGGTGAGGCAAGGGAGTTCAAAAGTATTTTGAATGCCTCTGGTAGGGCATCTAGGTAGGAGGTAAGCAAGGTGAAATATGAAATCTTGTTTGTGAATACTCCTCCTGGTTTGGAACAAAGGGTGGCACACATCATGAACTTTCAGATTGGGAAATTTCCAATTTCATACCTGGGCTTACCTTTAGCCAAGGGGATCAACAGAGCTACAAGTTGTGGGGCCCACTTGTGGAGAGAATGGAGCATTAGATGTTGTCTTAGGGAGGAAGGTGGTTGTCGTGGGCAGGGAGGGTTGTCATGATCAAAGCAATAATTGTAGTGCTTCCCATTTATCTCCTTTCATTTCTTTCCCTATCCAAGAGCAAAGTCGCGACTATAAATTAGGGTATGCATAGATTCTTCTAGCAAGGAATCTCAAAGTAGAAGAAATATCCCTTGATTGCTCAGGATACGATGTGTAGATCAAAATAAAATGGGGGGTTTGGCATTCAAAACATCCTAAAACTTAACCAAGTGTTAGGGGAAAATCTTGTTTAGAATACTTTCACCAACAAGGAGGAAAAATGGGTAAGGATCCTTCACTACAAATACTTAGACAATTCAAATGAGAACAACATCTTGCTCATAAAGCACCTTCCATAGGGCTCAAGAATATAGAAATTTATGAGGGCTTGTTGACCCCTCATCCTCAAACATTTATCATGGGACATCTAGGATGGTAGAAGCGTTGACTTTTGGGAGGATTCATGGGGTGGTCATCCAAGTTTGGATAACATCACCAATATGGAATAGTCCAAGTTGACACTAAAACAAGTCTGGGGCACAAAAGTAAGGGATTATTTGGTGGATCAGTGGAGGGATGGGCGACTGGTCTGGGAATGGAAAGACCTAGGTATAGCCCCTATTTCACCTACAGACAAGGTTGTTTTGGATGGTATTCTCCATAAGAGAAGTGTGGTAATCAGGTCAAAGGAAGATAAGCTAATTTGGGTAGGCTCGAAATTAGAAGGTTATAAATCTAAAGAAGGATATGCTACCCTTTGTGTGGAGGAAAGTAAATCAACTTTGCCTCTCAACCTTTGGTGGGTAAAATCTTGTCCACCTAAGGTAGGGACCTTTACATGGGCGACTTTACATAATAAGATTTTGACAATAGATAAATTTTGAAAAATGGGGTTCAAGGGCCCTTCAAGGTGTGTGTTATGTAAGAGTGAGGAGAAAGATGCAAACCACATGTTGGTTTGGTGCCCTTTTTCCCATGCTTGTAGGAGATGGTTGTGTGCCAAACTAGGATGTTCATGTGCTTTTCCAAATGATATATTGATTCTCTCTTCTTATTGGCCAACTCTAAAGAAGGGCTCGTTGTTTAATGTTTTTTGGAAGGTTTTTTCGATGATCTTGGTATGGGAACTATGGAAGGAAAGAAATAAAGGTTGTGTGCCAAACTAGGATGTTCGTGTGCTTTTCCAAATGATATATTGACTCTCTCTTCTTATTGGCCAACTCTAAAGAAGGGCTCGTTGTTTAATGTTTTTTGGAAGGTTTTTCCGATGATCTTGGTATGGGAACTATGGAAGGAAAGAAACAAAAGGTTGTTTATGGACAAAGAGAGAATCCTCCCCGTGTTTCTCAATGGTGTGGAAGACACGGTGGTTGAGGTTGTCAATAGTTGGGTGGTGTAAAGGAATGAGAAAGATTTTTCCTTTTTCGGACTAGGATGCTTTGATGAGGAGGGGGTGGTTTGGCTTGAAGGTTCCTAGCCAGGACAAATGAAGCAAGATAGGGAGAAGATAAATTGCTCTGAGGTTGTATGGAACCCGCCACAGACGGGTTGGCATAAATTGAATTTTGATGGAGCGTCGAGGGGCAACTTGGGTATCTCGGATGTTGGTTGCATCATTAGGAACTCTCTTGGTCGCACTAAGGCAATACAGTCCATCCCTCTTCTAGAGGGTACCAACACGATGGCAGAGTTACAAGGCCTACTTTGGGAACTATACTTAGTCAAGGAGGTGGGCTCTACAAAGATAATTGTGGAGGGGGACTCTATGGTAGTGGTCCAAGTTGTGAAATATGGAAAACTTCTCAATTGGAAGCTACAACCAATTCCACAAGAAATCTTGTAAGTGCTTCAAAGATTTTCTAGCTACGAAATCTACCACAATTAATAGAGGCAAATGTAAAAGAAGATAAATTGGTGAATCAAGGAGTAGATGGTGTGAGACACACAAAGAAATTCACAGAGGACTAGCATCTAAGGTGCAGTCTTCTGCGGTAGCTAGGTCGGAGGTGGATTACGTGTTACAGGGTGGCAACAATGGACATCCTTGCTTGGATGGCATGGTACATGTGGGTGGCGAAGGGACAACATCATTAATTGAGTTGGGTTTGTGTGACATAGATGTCTGGGGAGCTATTATGTTTGCATCAACTATGGGACGAAAGGTACTGAGCGACAAATTTGATGAGGTATGACACATTTTATGGGTGAAGTGGGTTTTAAACCCCAAGTGCTTGCAGCAAAGATCATTCACCCGAGTGTGGAGGCAATGGAAACTCCTTTGTGTTTGAGAGTGACACACCAACTATGGATATTCTATGGTCAAATTTCCTACAATCGACTAAAGTCAGTATTCAGGGATTGGGATCCTCTTATCCTGGGTGTAACTCAACTACTGTTGGGGAAGCAGTATCTAGAGATGGCAAAGAGATATCGCATGAATGCAGACATCGCCTCCCAGTTTTTTGCTGCATTGCTCGATTTGGAGGTGCTAAAGGTGGTCACCCTGCTGACGGCGAGGAAACTTATTATGGGTAGCTTGTTGGAAGGGGTCGAGGACACTATCATTATTGTTGATCTCAATGTTGGTTTGTCAAGGCCAAGGGACCTGAAAAGGGCTCTCATTCTAGGTTTGTATGTGAGGCGTTATCCATTTTTGTTGGACCTCAAGAGAGAAGCATTGGAGGACATCGACGAAGCGCCATGTGTGATTTGATTTTCTTGAAGCACCACCTCTAGTTCGAGCCATCTGGTGGAATCAACTAGCAATACCATTTTTTATGGTATTTGCTTGCTAAGGGTGTGGATTTTTATGAATGATTGTGCTTTGTTCTAGTATGCTATTTTTTTGTGGTTCTATATTAGGTGGTGTCTAGTATGTTGCTCGTTGGGTTGCGTTTTTCTCCCTCCTTTGGGTTTGTTAAGCTAGGTTTTGGGTGGTTTGGTTCGGGGGTTTTTTCTTTGCAATTTGGGTGGTCAGGTAGCTTGGGGCCTAGGATGGAGGCTGCATTGAGGGCGTTTGGGGTGGTAAAATTATCTGGTCTATTCGTGCAGTGAACACATGAATGTAATGACATAGTATCTCAAGGATTGACACTTGATGTCCAAGGTGCCACATGTATTTTGATTTTTGATAATACAATCCTTTTTATGTACCAAAAAAATATATATATTGTAGAATAATTATATTTTAGATTTTTTTTATAATTTATATAATTAAATGAATTTCAAAATTAAAATTTATAGAGTGAGAGAGAAGGTAACTTTTGATTAGTCATTTCATGCCAACAATCCAAGAATAGCATGTCGCTAGGGAGTATGCTTATGGCAGCATGTCATTTGATTAAGGATATGATAATTCACCTTTAAAACCTCTTTAGTGTACCCATTGCGCACTTAGGAGGAAAATATATAAAGAGAGAAATAAAATAAAGAGAGAAATAAATAAATAGAGATGGAGACAAGGAGATACAAAGAGATAAAAAGAGATAAAGATACAAAAATGAAGGTATAGATATAAAGGAATAAGTATGGAGAGACAAAGAGATAGAGAGGAAGAGAGGAAGAGAGATAAAGAAAGAGAGGAAAAAAGAGAAGAGAGATATAGATAGATATAACCACATAAAGAGAGAGATAGAGAGATAAACAAAAATATGAGACAAAAATATATATAGAGGATGAGAGATCAAGAGATAATGAGGGAAAGGTCCTGAGAGAGGAGGGAGGTAAATAGCGATAGAAAAAATAGTAAGGGGAGAAAGATAGAGAGAGGGAAATAGTCACATAGAAGAATTGCGAGAAAGATAGATAGAGGAAGAGAGAAGGGAAGACAAATATAGGGAGAAATAAGGGAGAGTAAGGAAGAGAGAGATTGAGGGAATAAAAAATATAAAGATAAAGAGGGAGACAAAGATATAAAGAGATCTCTCTCTTTCTCTTCCCATATCTCTCTATAATATCTCTCCACATGTACCTCTCCTTGCCTCTCTCTATATATCTCTTTCTCTACCTCTCTTTATATAAATTCCTATCTCTAACTTTTTATCCCTCCATCTCCCCCTCTCTCATTCTCTCCCTCTCTCTTTGTATCCTCTCTTTGTATCTCTATTTATCTTTCTCTCCCTCTCTCCATTTCCATCTTCATATCCATATCTATCTTTCTCTCTATCTCTCTCCCTATCTCTATCTCCTTACCTCTCCTTACATCTCTTTCTCTCTTTTCCATCTATCTTTCTCACTATATATATCTCTTTATCTCTCCCATTTTATTTCTATATCTTTCCCTCTTTCCCTCTCTCCATCTCTCCCCATCACTCTCTTTTTATATCTCTCAACTTCTCTATCCTCTCTTTGTTTATCTCCCTCTATCCCTCCCTCTCTATCTATTTATATATATCTCTCCCTCTTTATATCTATCTCAATATCTCTCTCACTCAGACACACACACACACACTTGATTCTCTTTTCTTATCTAGATATCTCTATATCTCTTTCACTCTCTCACACACACTCATTGTTTCAACCTTCCTATCTCTATCTCTATCTCTATTAATTGTCTATATCACCTCCTTTATCTTTCACTTTCCCCCCTCTATTTCTATCTTCCTATATGTCCCTCTTCCTCTCTATTTATATCCCATTATCTCATTACTATTTATGTCCCTCTTCCTCTATTTCCATCTTCCCATATGTCCCTCTTCCTCTCTATTTATATCTCATTATCTCTATCTCTCTCTCATTTACTTCATCTCTCCCCCATGTCTCCTACTCTCACTATATATATCCAGGCTCTCTCCACCTCTCTCTATATAACTTCCTATATCTTTGATCTCTCTCCATCTCCCCCTCTTTCATTGAATCCCTCTTTCTATCTCTATCTCTCCCTTTCCCTCTTCCTCTCTTCTTTCATCTCTCCCTTTATATTTATATCTCTATCTCTTTGTGTCTGTCTCTCCCTCTCACACCCTCTCTATCTTTCCCAAATTATATTTATCTCTTTATCTTTTCTTTATATCCCTACTTTTCCTCTCTCCCTCTCCCTGTCACTTTGTCTTTCTATATCTCTCTACTTGGCTATCATCTCTCTATTTCTCTCCCTCCATCTACCTCCCATTCTATCTATTTATACATATCTATCTCCCTCTTTATCTCTCTCCATCTCTCTCTCGCACACTTCTTGTTTATCTCTCCCTATCTCTAGCTTTATCTCTAGCTTTATCTCTATCACACACTCATACACACACACTCCTTGTTTATCTCTCCCTATCTCTAGCTTTATCTCTATCTCTATCTCCATTTTTAAATTCTTACATATCTCCCTCTATCTCTATCTCATTATCTATCCATCTCTCTCTACCACTATATCTTTCCCTATCTCTACCCCTCTTTATATATCACTTCCTATCTCTATCTTTATATTTCTATCTCTCCCTCTCTCATTCTCCCCCTCTCCTCCCTCTCTATATATTTATCTCTTCCATCTCTATCTATCCCTTTGTCCTATCTCTTTATCTCTCATCCTCCTCTCCATATCCCTCTCCTCTATTTCCATCTCCATTTCCATCGTTATCTCTATCTCTAACCTCCTCTCAATCTGTATTTCCTTACCCCCTCTTTCTCTTCCCCTATATCTATACATCTTTATATCCCTATATCTCCCCCCCTCTCCCTCTCTTCCTATTTCAAACATAACATGAGCCTATTGGTAATGGAGCCTTATTATCTTCCTGATTCAGAGGTTTTGTTTTAGTTGTGTTCGGATCCTTGTAAGTAGATGCATATTTGATGTGAAGCTATCAATTTCTCCATTGAGATATTTTTTGCACAAACAACATCATTTTCTAAATAGCCTACCAATTGACCTCATCTATACTACACAAATATATGTAAAAAATAAACAATTTTTTTTTCCTAATTAATCTTCCAAAATTTTTTAGTGTACCCATTGCACACCAAGATGCATTGCTAGTGTTATTTATTTTGAAAGGCTCTTATAATATGTAAAGGTGCTCACAACCACATAGTCTTTTATGTTGTAGGCAATTACACATATACATATACTCTTTTTTAAATTTTTTTTTAATGATTATTACACCGAAGGTGTCCCCACGCTCAAGTTTTGCAACCCCTTTTAAGGCCAACGGTGCAGATTGTCTCGGACTACGATGTAATGAATTTCAGTCGTTCATCATTTTTCGCCCTCTTTTTTGTTATTTTTCACCATTTTTGGCTGCTTTCCCTGCCGCTATTGGCTTTCTGGCGTAGTTTATCCATTCAAGGTTTGCAAGAGCCCAGTTTTCTACGACCAAATCCAAATCTCTGGTATGTTTTTTGAACCCTATTGCTGTATTATTCCATTTCTTAACACTTTAAACTTCGTTCACTATGTGCCTTTTTAAACTACGTTCTTGTAGCGAGGTGATTCAAACATATACCTTCTTTGTGGCTGATATTGCATCTGCACGCAGGATCAATAAAATCATAGTGGCAAGCCTAGGTTTGGACATGGAGACATTCTACTATCTGACTTTGGAAATCACTCTACCTGCATGTGTATAAACATCTATTTCTCAGATGGCAAGACAATCCCGCGTCCTCATACATATATCAGCTGTTTTGGCATGGTTTATGAGGACAAGGAGGGAGGCCTGCAGGTTCAGTCAAATGAAGGAAAGTGGATGGGTGGATGTGAAGACTCTGTCTCACTCATTTGTCTTCAATATAGATGGCTGCTTGAAGGTCTCAAATTTATTCCATTATGTTTGTTTGCAAATTGTTTCACCTGCACTGTATCATATTGCTTAGGGTTTCTGGAGTCAATTATAATTGTTTTGTTTGCAATATATTCAATCATCTAGGGTTTCTAGAATTTTAATGTTTTTGCAGTTTGAAGGTTTTATTTGTTTGGGGCAGAGTCAAGAGTCATCATAAAATACATGGCGGAGAAGTATGAGGGGCAGGGCAACAATCTATTGGGGAAAACACTGCGCACTCGAGCGGTGGTGGAGCAGTGGTCTCAAGTGGAAGCACATACATTCACTTTCTAGGAGAAGGCATGCCTCTACATATGAGTACAAAAAAGGGTTTTGAGCCCCTGTTTGCAGCTTTCGCCTTTTAGTAGGGCTTTTGTAATCATTTCTACTTGTTTCGTTTGTAGTGCACTCTGTAATTATGGTGTTTTATTGGCATTTAATTCGAGATACTGTAAATTTCAGAGAGTGGAAGGAGGACACATTAAGAGTGGTTACAGGGGCCAACAAGGGTATTGGGTATGCAATTGTTCGTTAGTTGGCAAAGCATGGAATCCATGTCATATTAACAACAAGAGATATGAAGAGAGAGGTAAGGCTGCAAGCAAGAGTCTCAATGATGAAGGGTTTCATAACGTTGCGTTCCATCAGGTGGATGTGCAGGATGAGAGTAGCATCCAGGCATTTGCTAGTTGCATGAAAGAGCACTATGGAAAGCTGGATATCCTGGTATTGTAGCAAATTCAAATCCATTTAATTTGACAATTTCAATTAGGATAGCTTCAAATAAATAGAGAAGTGATAGCTTCAAATCAAACAAGTATTGGTTGCTTGGACAGTGGAATTTTTTTCAGTCAAGTCAATCCCTGAGATAAGGATCAAACATGTATAGTTAATCTCAACAATAAAAAGAGGAGGATCAAACATGTATAGTTAATCTCAGCAATAAAAAGAGGAGGATCAACTGAGATTAACTATACATGTTTGATCTGCAACCAATACTTGCTAAGATTAAAATGGATCTGGCTGATATTTGATGGATATATCTAACAACTCAAACCTTATTTTACACGTGGCTTTCCCTCTATTCTTGAATCAGAAGTTATATGAGGCTCTCTATGCATTCTTGATTCCAGAATTATATACGATGCTCATGTTTTCTTCAACCCAAACTTATACATGATTGCTTGTGTATTCTTTAGTCTGTACTTGTTCTGTTTTAATCTCTCTTTGGAGGATGTTGATGCCCCCTCTGTAAATTTTGAATAAGGAATAAAGGACATCAAATTTTACAGATCACTTTTATGATTTAAGAGTACTTTGAATTGATAAATATTAGTGTTCATAATGAGTAACATTGGATTGTTTTGTCATTTTTTTTTCTTTTATTTCAATTTATATAGCTTATTGTTTTCAAGGGGAAGAGAATGTATTAATTTTATTATCTCCCTTTTTTTCTGCTGGGTAAAGATATTTTATTATCTTTTTACTTTTGATGTTTCACTGGCAACGATATTTACTAGCATATATATATTATTTATTAATAATATATATAGAAACGTGAGAGATATCCTTCTCGAGCATCTATTTTTTCGGCTCCTCCAAAATCTTCCTCACTGTATTGACCTTTCACTTGTCCAATTTGGCGCGCTGCAGCGTAAAAAGAAGGTTTCAATAAGGGTTTTAGATTATGTTTATTAATGATTTAAACAACCTAGTAGCAATTTCTGCTTACTGTGTATAGATTGAAGCAGCAACTGTAGGGAGATATTGCTGAGGTAAGGTTTCGTAAATTTTTCTTGCAAACTCTGGCCATTTTATCCGAGCGAAATCGCTAACAACAAGACACAAATTACGCAGAATCTTGAGCTAAGTCACTTCCATGAAACAAGAAGTTTTATTGTGTGGAAGCTGTATGCAGCTCCATCAATTTTTTTGTTATGTTTTATTTTATTCTAAGCCGATTATATGCATGTTATTCCAGCATTAGAACTCAAAAATGAAGAGGGTGATCTGCAACCAATCAAATGATCAAGGCCACACAAAGACAACCCTACCCAATACAACAGAAGAAACTCCCTAAAGCAGAAAGACTATGAATTTACTTTACAATTATGCTCAGTTCAAATTTTTCAAAACAATTTAACAGGAATAATGTGCCAAAAAATGCCCCTTTTGCTAGGTAAGAAAGGCATTTCAATTTATAAACTCAAAGGGAGAAGAAATGAACCAAACACCTGCAACATTAAGTAAAAATTCAATGCAATGGTTGCCAGAGCTTCTTTCACATAGTGAACAGTAGAGATCGGAATATCTTTATATATTACACTTAATACATTCTTCTTTACAGAGCTTATCCTTTATACAGTTAATATTTCCTCTCAGTTTTCTGCCACTATGCTTGTGCTTGTGCTTGTACGACCAAATGTCAAAATGCAAGGAATTGGCATGACACAAATCAAATATTATGTAGTATTGAATGTAAGTTGTAAATGCAATGGTTTCCACACCTATTTTCAAAGACTGAACAGTACAGATTGGATCAGCTTCATATGTTAATACATTCTTCTTTACAAAGCTTCATCTATTTTCCTCAAGTCTCTTAGCTGTTTTTAGTTTGACACATATATGCAGTGGGTTACTTACAATTCAATCAATAATCTGTATTTGGTACTGCAATTAATTAAATTTCATTTAATCTGCATTTGGTACTGCAATTAGTTAAACTTCATTTCATTATTTTGTCTTCGGCGTACCCATTGCACCCCAAGGTGCGATTGCTAGTATATATATATTTTTAACTCGAATTCCTTTCGTTGGGTGCACATTGAATAACTCCTTTCCCAAGGGAAATAATGATGTCACTTCAGTTAGCTCCGAAGCCCGGGTTGCGAAATACTTGGGGGTTTTCAGCTTTGAGAAAGCTTCGTCTCTTAGGGTTAGGGTTTTTGCGTTTAGGAAAGGCTGCACCTAGCGTAGCCTTCATCCGGGAGCATTGTGAGCAAATGTATATAAAACTCTCTCCAATTGTAAGAAATCAATGTTCTGTAGAGTATATGCCTTTTCGTTAGGCTCGTTTGTGCATGATACTCTGCAACGCAGAACAGGTAAAATCTCTTATTTTTAGCTTATCGGTCGTTTTACCATTGATGTACGCATTGCGGTGGTCCAGCAGTTTTGGCATTCGCCCTTGTGTTTGTTTTATTATGTTTAAAATAATGTATATTACTGCAGACGTAAACTCTAAACCCCTTTTTCGCTTACAGTTGTGCGCTTAGTCTTCGAGCTCTTACTTTTGAAAGCCTGTATAATCCTTTTCAGCTAATCATTTATTTAATCTTTAGTGTTTGTTGGGTGTTTACAAGATTGCTGCTTGTGTTACAGTTTTTGTTTAACATGTATATTTGAGGAGTTTGCATGTGCCTTCATAATCCCAGCTAAGCGAATACATCTGCTTATCTGATTCATGGGAGGCATATATAAACGTGGAAGTTTCGCTGACGACACTCAGTTATTTGTGAGTGTTTTCTGATAGTAGCTTACCATACAAGCTAAGTGTATCTAAGCCTCTTATCAAGGATGTAAAGATTGGCCTGTATCATACACGCTTTTGATTGCCCTCAAGACGGGCACAGTTGCCTATAATGAAATATATTGTTTTAGCCTTTTTGGAAGATCCAATTAGTCCTCCAAAACCATCATAGTGTATGTTGCAGCTTGCAGGCAACAAACAAAATCCTTTCTAAATTTTGATTCACGCTATTGCTTTTTCCGGTTTTAATGTGCTATTTGATTCATTTATCTTTGCAATAAATTTATCCTGTTCTTGAGCAGACCTTTGTAATCTAAGCTAGGTTATCTTATCTTATCTGATTCATGCGAGGTATAAACCAAAGGTGAACTTTTGCTATAACACTCGAAGCTTATGAATAATTTCCAAGCTTGGATGTTAGGTTGATTCTATACCCAAGTCTTTGGGTGCTGGGTTGTTTCTATACGCTAGTTTTGGGTGTTGAGGTCATTTATGGTCAGAACTTCACTAATCTCATGTTTCAAGGGTAGTAGGCAATTTACTTAACTTTAGTATTAGAGTTCCTGTCTAATATCCTTTCAAAAGAAAAGGTTGTTGTTTCTATACTCTAGATTTTGGGGTCAAGGTCTTTTATGTTCTCAACTTCTTAAGTCTCAAAGTTCCAGGTTGTTTAGTATGGGGTATTCTTTATTTTATTAGCAAGAAATAATGGAAAGTGGAAGTTAACATGAAGCACTTATGATTTACAATAGAAGTGTTTTTTCTTGTCTAACTCGTAGACAAGACGAGTATGTTACAACTTTTCTATTGCCCACATGATCTGGACAAATGATCTCCGCACATCTTGTAATTGTGGAGATCATTTGTTTTGTCCAAAACTAGTGCAGCTTAGAACTGGAAAGGTAATTTAAAACAGGAGCTGTGAAGCAGCCAAAGTCTGTTAGAGTGGTTCTGTTAGAGCAGTTTTGTTTTAACAGTATAGATAGATCAAGGATTGCAATTATTGAAAATGAGTTTTCTCAACTCTTGGAACATAAAGATCTTGAACATGTAGGTATGCCTGTCTTTGCTAGTAAGCAGGACCTTAAACGAAATGTTGTAAGCTAAACCTCGGTAATGCTAAATATGAAAAGTATGTTTATTTCTTGAGAACACATATCTAGGAATAGAAACAACTAATCTAATATGGCTCACAGGAGTGCCCAGCACATAGAAGACCTGAATTCTGTAGTGCTCTTGGTGCCCTGCAGGTTACAAACAGATTGACCTGCTAATTCTGGAAGTACAGCCCAGTATTCACTTATACCCTACTTGAGGGCTTATGTCCCCAAGCCTGTAAACAGTTCCAACTTGAGGGCCATATCCACAAATTCCAAACTGTTATAGTTGCAGTCCTTTTCTTCTAGTCGTTGAAGTTTGTTTGTTTTAATGTAAAAATTGAACACAACTGAATGCTAAGTGGGAACTAAGTTGCTTCATTTCAGCTGAAAACTGAAGACTTAGATCGAAATCTAACTTAATTGTTGTCAATACTTTTATTTTCTAGCTACTTGTTGACTGAAACTCCATTTAGTTCGCAAATTAAAAAGGGACATTACAAGCCTTCTAAATTTGCATGGCCTCATGCAAGACAAGGCTAGGTGATCCAAGATATCAGTTGAATCCCAACTAGCATCCTCAGTAGGCAACCTTTTCCATTACTCTTAAGAATTCAGTGTACATGTGATTTTGCAATCTCATTTCACTAAGACAAATTTTCCTTCGTTATCAAGAGGTGGAAGCTTAGTTGAAGGGGTGATCTGCTGTACCATCGACTTCTTCAAATAAGATATATGAAAAAAATGTTAGTGGATTAGATTGATTGAGGGTCGTTCCAACTCATAAGCCAGTTCACCAATGGATTGCACAATTTTGTAGGTACCATAGAAGCAAGGTCTTAGCCTTTTAGCCTTTTAGCCTTACTCCCTTTTAAAGTAAACTAAAGCTATCACTTAAGCAAGGTTAGGCGATCCAAGATATCAGTTGAGTCCCAGCTAGCATCCTTAGTAGGCAACTTTTTCCATTACACTAAGAATTCAGTGTTCATGTGATTTTGCAATCTCATTTCACTAAGACAAGTTTTCCTTCGTTATCAAGAGGAGGAAGCTTAGTTGAAGGGGTGATCTGCTGTACCATTGACTTCTTCAAATAAGATATATGAAAAAATGTTAAATGGATAAGATTGATTGGGGGTCGTTCCAACTCATAAGCCACTTCACCAATGCATTGCACAATTTTGTAGGTACCATAGAAGCAAGGTTTTAACCTTTTGGCCTTGCTCCCTTTAAAGTAAACTAAAGCTGATCACTTAAGCAAGGATTGTTGATTTTGTGCAGGCTAAAGCTGATCACTTAAACTGATCAAAACCTTTTTTCTTTGCTCACTTGGATCTTTGGAAGTGTTAACTTTGCAAGAATTGGTGTATCATACTTGTATAATGTCATGAAAAGGGGCATCCTTATTGATATATGGTGAGTAGAATTATAGCAATGGGTATGGCCATTGCACCCAAGCTAATTGGTGATCACTCATAAAACTCTTCTAAGTACCCCCCAATTCATCTGCTCCTAACAAAATGATAAAAGTCATGGATGTAATATGCCCATCTAATGCCACTTATAACTATTAGACTACTTACTTGTAGGCACATGAATGACCATCTTCTAAACCTTGCAAATTCCCCAACTTTATTATGAAATGTGTTAACACAACATTATCAATAAAAATATAGGTGGCTTCTTTATCAATGAGTGTCTTTGTGTTGTTCTCCAATATTTCACATAACTTGAAAAGAGTGGTACCTTAATGCTCCTAATAAAGAAGCAGTAGTAGTTGGTCATACACAACCTTAAGTAAAAATATGCCCTTAGTTACTAGTTTTGTTGGGGAGATCTCATCCTATCCCACACCATGTGCCTTTGTACATAATTCAAACTCTTCCTTGTCATGAAAGTGCACTTAAACAAATGGACTTGCTCTCTTAAAAGTTGATCATTATAAACTTTTGCTAGGTTTAGTGGTTTCCAAGGTTAGGGATATTTTTATGGTAGCTTGTAGAGAGTTGGGTTCAAGAGCCTTAATTAGGCTTGTAAGGAGTTCCTTTACCCCTTATGTTAAAATAAATACTAGGTGCCTTAATAATATATCAAGTACTATTATTGCTATTCATTGAAAATTAGTCACATAAGCCTCTATTAAGCAATGGTGATGTAGTTGTGCAAGCTCCTTGAAATTCTCCTTGGGTACTTGTCTCTTGAATTAATCTATCAACCTCCTTCAAAACTCTTCATAGGTAGTGATAGATATGACCATGCCCTTAAGCAATTAGGTTGTGGTACTAACATTCATGTGCAATTCCCTTTAGATGAAGGATCAGAAATTTCAATGGCTCCTCGTACATCAACCTTAATGAAAAGTATGTTTTCAACCTCTATATCTAAGTTCAAGCTGATTTTTTATTGAATACATGGACACTAAGCTTTCCCAATATGTTTTACAAGACTTTATGAGATAGGGTTTACTTGCATTGTTTTAGATTTTGACTTTAGTGTAAAAATAATAATGAAGGAAATATCGACCTTGAATTTTACTCTTTGCCATGTATTTTGCATGAAGAAAGCCAAATCTTCCTCCTCATTGTTTATATTCTCATCTTGCATTCAAGGCTTCTGTTTGCAAGAACATGACCTTGGATAGACCTATACCTATGATTGATTGTTTGTTACCCTACTTGCAATGAGTGAACTTGATGAACTATTGCAATCCATCCATACCTTGTTTCCCTATTATTTTTTTTTATCATGTGATACAATTGTTTGAAGATTTTGGATTTTTTTGGTTTGGTAGTATTTTTCTAATAATATATTTGAAATGTTCTAAGCTAAATGTTTGCAAAAATCAATCTAGAAAATACTAACAAAATGAAAATTTATTTATTTCTTGATAACACATATGTACAAACATAGACAACTAATTTAATGTCATTGAAGTGCTTATCACACAAATCTAAATTTTGGATTGTCCTTAGTGCCTTGCAAATTACAAATAGATTGCAAAGATAGTTTTGAACATCTTGCATAGTATCCACTTATCTCCAAGTTTATAAACATGTCTAAATTTGAGGGGGTATGTCCTTAAATTCCAAACTAGTGTACCAATATTCCTTTTTCTATAGTTGTAGTCAACGTTTGTTTTGTTTCCATTTGCAAAAGAATAATCATCTTTGCGACTCCCTTAAACCTTCAATTGCAACAAACCCTAATCAATGGAAATCAATTTTATAATTGGTGGTAGTAACTAATAACTAACCTCCCCTTAAATGTGGGCAATAATTGATCACAACTTCCTTAATTAGCTAAGATAAATGACAATGCTAAGTGGGAAATAATTCACTTTATTATAGTTGGAGATTGTTCCTAATTTTGACTTGATTGCCAAATTAGAAAAGTGACATTACATTGACCCTTGCAAAGATTAGTAGATCTCTTTTTGTACATGCTATAAAAAACACGATTGACACATATAGGCTTGTTTCCCTTTAGCAAGGGAAGGACTATATAATATGCTATGCTAGATTGAACAATTTGTGATTGGATGGAATTTCTATGGTTCTCCGTAAATGATTGATCATTTTTTATTAGTCTTTCTATCAACATTGTTCGCAATGAAGTGGAAAGGTGGATCTTGAACCCATAGATTGTTATGGAAGATGAGGATCTCTACAATTTTCCCCATTGTCTATTTTCAACATGTCTTATTCCTCTCCTTATATAACATTTCAATTTTTCCATCCAGATTTATAATCATTATCAAAGAACTTATTATTTTGAAACCCTTGAGATGAGATATGAAAGTTTAGAATAAAAATTGTGTTTACTTTTCATCAATGTTTAATCATAAACATTGATGAAAAGTAAACACAATTTTTATTCTAAACTTTCATATCTCATCTCAAGGGTTTCAAAATAATAAGTTCTTTGATAATGATTATAAAGATGCATCATTAAGATAAGACAATGATGCAAGGATTGAAACACCTGATAAACTTTGAGAAGTTAATAAAATAAAATAATATAATATTATCATATATTGAGTTGTTTGGGTTGAGTGTGCATGGAGTCTCGTTTGGGTTTAGGTGGGCATGTTGGCCTATCCATTTTTGAAATGGTAGCCAAGGTTGTTTCTTCTTTGTTTGGTCATACCAATGCATTGGATTTCTTAAACAAGGCTTTAAAATGGTGGAGGGTCTTCATCGACAAGCCTATTTGTGCTTTGAAAATTAATGGATATTCGGAGAGGGGCTCGTCTTGGTTGGCTTGGTAATCCAATTGGATTCAACGGATGAGGAGGTTAATTATTTGTGCAACCATTCTTTGATTTGCAAGTTTATGGGCATTCGTGTTTCTCTTCCTTTCTTGGAGTCGTGGGCCCATAAGATGTGAAATTTTGAAGGGGATATGGAGATTATGCAAGCTGCTAATAATTATTTCATGGTGATGTTCTATATGAATAATCGAAATAAGGCCTTTGAAGGGGGCCCTTATTTTTACAATCAGGTGGGGTTATTTGTCAAACCTTGGGATATAGGGTTTAATTCGGCAAAAGAGCTCTTGTTAAGAGTTGTGGTTTGGGTGAGGCTTCCATGGCTACCCTTGGAGTTTTGGAGGAATGACAATCTTCACATGATTGCCCTACTTCTAGGCAAACTGGTGGGATCATCTCAATAGATGATGGACAAAAAGTTAATTTCATATGCTTGCATCTATGTTGAAATTGATCTCACTAATCCTTTACCAGATTCGATGGAGATTTGGGTTGAATCCACTTCTTGGAATCAACGATTGAATTATGGGGCTCTTCCTTTTCGTTGACGGATTTGTCATGAATATGGGCACCTTTGGAAGAGATGTCCTAAACTCAACTCATTTGGGGGGGAGGGCGTGCGGGGAGGTGGGAGTGTTTACAGGTGTTGCTTCTTCCAAAGTGCCTTCTCGCCCACCTCCATCTTCAGATAAAGGCAAAGCACCCATTTTGGGGGGAGAAACTGATAAGGATGGCTTTGTTCTTGTTAAGCCTCATAACAAGGGCAAAAGCCTAAAGAGAAGTTTAAAGGATAGGCAGGTTGATGTGTCAGTCAATTGATTTGAGGCTCTGGAAGACATGGAGTATCTTGATGAGAATCTATTGCTTGACTCAAATGTTTTAAGCGAGGGCCAGTTGGGGCGTGGAGGGAAGCCTTTGAGTATGGAGGGTGTTGGGTTGGACTCTCAGATGGTTACTGATCAAGCTCAATTGTGTATTGAGGAGGTGAATTTGCTTAGGGAAAAGGAGCTGGGGGATGGTTTGGTTTTGGCTTTGTTGGATTCAACAACAGAGGTAGTGTCTTTGGAACCTGGTAAAAGCAACAAAATTGTTACTCCCTTGGGTTTGTAGCAAAAAACCTTTAAAAAGGAAACCGAGAGAAATCCTGTAAGGTGGGGAGAAAGAAAGATCAAGACAAAATTAAAAGCAATGGGGGGAATTTGGTGGAGTCAAGGCTAGTTAAGACTATTGATTCTCATTTTTCTAACACCCAAAAATGATTGTTCTCTCTTGGAATGTGAGGGGGTTGAACAACATCCCCAAACAAAAGGTTGTTCAGGAAATGATCAAAGTTCATTCCCCTAGTGTTTTGTTTATTTAGGAAACTAAGTTGTCCGTGGAGGGTATGGTCAAGCTCACCTCCAAGCTTTGGTGGCAAGGTCAGTGTCAGTGCATTGGGGCAAAGGGCAATGTTGGTGGGATTGTTGGTCTTTGGGATAAGAAAAAGATTTCCCCGTTGTGGTGGGTTTCGGGTAGGCACTCCTTGTCCATGGTTGCTTTAAGTTTTGATTCAAGCGAAATCCTATTCTCTAATGTTTATGGTCTGACTGATTTTGTTGGTAAAATTCACATGGGATCATATAAGGTACGTGTGTTCCCTTGCTCCTTTGGTCCCCTGGGTTGTGGTTGGTGACTTTTAATGCTTTTCTTAGTCTTGATGAGAAGAGGGGCAGGTAGGATATTTTGGAGTCTTCCTCACCGGTGTTTAGAGATAATATAGCCTTGTTGAAATTGATTGATATCAAGCCACTTAATGGCTTGTTCACTTGGAGTAGCAGGAGTTGTGTGGAGAAGTCTATTTTTGAGTGGCTGGACAGGTTCTTGGTTTCTAGTTTTTGGATTGGTAATCAGTGGGTCTCCAGTTCTGAAATTCTTGATTGGAGGGGCTCAAATCACTGGCCTATAAATTTTTTCAGCGCATGGGAGGGATAGTGCCGAAAATCCCTCTTTCAAATTCTAGCTAATGTGGTTGCAAGAGCCTTCTTTGTGGGACCTTATGCAGGAATGGTAGTTTAAAGGTTTGCCTTTGCATGGGATTGCAATGTATACCTTCATCAAGAGACTTCATTTTGTGAAATTTCAGTTAAAGAAGTGGAATAGGGAATGTTTTGGGAATGTCTTTAAGGAGAAATCAACAACACAAAACCGCTTGGATTTCATCTCTAGGTAGAATAGAGATTATGGGATTACCTAAGAGTCCCTCAAAGATGAAGCAAACACTCTAAAGGTGTTATCTGAATGGGAATTGCAGGAGGAACTGTTTTGGAAACAAAAGTCAAGAATCAACTAGCTTTAGGTGGGAGATAGGAATACAACCTATTTTTCTAACACTGTCAAAGCCAGGGGAAATGGAAATTTAATTTCTTCAATTGTTTCTTCCCAAGGTGTTAGTTATCCTCTTGTCGGGATATCTCTTAGGAAGCTACTCAATACTTCTCTTCTTTATTCACTGAGGACTCTCTTGAGGATGCGGGGTTTGTGAACCATGTTTTGGCTTGTGTTCCCTTGGTTGTTCCCCCTGAAGCAAATGTTGTGCTCAACTGCCTTATTTCACTTGATGAGTTGGAGGTGATTGTTTTTAGTATGAAAAAGGGTAAGGCCCTTGGTTTGGATGGGTTCCTTGCTGAATTCTTTCAAGAATTTTGGGAAATTATCAAGTGGGATCTTTTGGAGGTAGTGCAAGAATCTCATAATAGTAAACAAATGTTGAAAGCAATGAATTCTACATTTCTGGCTCTTATTCCAATAAGAGAAGGTGCAAATTCCCTTGATCTTTTTAGGCCAATTGCCCTTTGTAATGTGATTTATAAGATCATCTCTAAGCTTATTGTTGAGAGATTGAAGCCATGGCTAGTCAAAGTTATCTTAGAGGAGCAAGGTGGTTTTGTGGCAGGTAGACATATCCAGGATGATGTTATTGTTGTGGAGGCAATTCATTCCTTGGAGGTTTCTAGAGAGAAGGCCATGTTTGTTAAATTGGATATGGCTAAGGCTTATGATCGAGTCGAATGGTCATTTATGCGCAAGGTTCTCTATGCTTTTTGGTTTGATGAGGGATATATCAATTGGTTGATGAGTTGTGTCACACCGACTTCTTACTTTGTGCTGATTAATGGTGTGCCCACCTCTTTCTTTGGTGCATCTAGGGGTCTTCATCAAGGTGACCCCCTACCACCTTATCTTTTCATTATTATGACTAAAGGTTTGGGAAGACTTATAAAAACCCATTTGAGTCAAGGGCTTATTCAAGGTTGGAGTTGGGGTGAAGGCTTGCCTCCTTAGTCTCACTTACAATGTGTGGATGGCATTGTGCTCTTAGGTGTTTTCTAAATCAGGGAAGCGAACAACTTCAGACGGGTTCTCAATATTTATCTTGTAGCTTCTAGTCAGTGAATTAATGAAGGGAAGTCCTCTGTCTTCTTCTTCAACACTCCTCTCATTCAATCTAGGATTGCTCATATTTTGAGATTTCAAATAGGTAATCTCCCCTTTGTGTATTTGGGGGTTCCCTTCTCTGTGGCCTCTCTGCCAAGAGGAACTTGGCAGAGTGTTCTTGATAAGTTCAGGGGCTATGTCAATCACTAGACTTGTAGGTGGTTGTTCTTTGTTGAGAGGATTTTACTACTAAAAGTTGTGGTTCAAGCGCTTCCTATCTACATGTGTATGGTTCAAATTGCGCCTACGAGCTTTATTGGAGAACTTGATTCTCTTTCTAGGCAACTCTTATGGGTGGGCAAATTGATTCCAAGAAATGGAGTTTGGTTAATTGGGATTCTATCTATAGGGCTCTTCAACAGGGTGGTTTGGGTCTACATCATTGGTCAGACTTTGGCTGCCAAGCTTTACTAGAGATGGTGTACTAATTAGGATCAGTGATGGGCCAAAATCCTCAATGCCAAATACTTGAGGGGAGTTGCTAGTGAAGATGTTCCTAGATCCCCCTTGCATGGTTAGGGGTCTATGATTTGGGACACGCTTAAAAGAGGTGTTGACTTAATCAAGCAGGGTCTGTTTTGGATTTGTCACAAGGGCGATGATGCTCTTTTTTGGTTGGACTCTTGGGATGGTCATCCTCCAATCATGACATCCACATAAGGCTTCCACCATTTCTATGAAGGGAAAAGGAATTGGAGTTACGTCTTTGAAGCATTCCATAAAAATATTACCCACAAGAAGAGATGGTAGGGAGCAATGCATTTTTTAATGGTTAGCAATAGACATCACTTTTAAAAGTTGCCTTTAAAGATGTCAATTTCACAATGTCACATCAAAAATATTAAATCTTGTGTTGTTACATGAGTAAACTTAAATTGAAGTAATGATACACATTGCAGTCCAATTTAATTTAGAATTTAAATATCTTAAATGAAAGTGTAAATTTATTGATGCAACCTTTACTATCTTCATCAATTTGAGTATTATCACTCAAATTTTATCTAGTCCTTTGCCTTTTATTTTCAACTTAAAATCTATGAGCAATAATTAATTTTTTAATTATAATCATTCATTAATTGTATGAAAGCTATCCTTATAATAAACTGTAAGAAGGGCATCAATAAACAAGATTCTTCTTTATGTTTGGTTGCATTGAAGTTGTATATCCATATCTCATGTAAGTCACCCTATGTTTTATCTTACACATCTTAACACATTTTATCCAACCTAAGGATTGGGGGCCTTGCGTCTCATTGCAAAGAGGATCTTATGGGTTCTTCACAAAGACACTCCTTGGAATGTATTGATGCAACATTGTGCAAGACTTCAATGATTTCCTCTAACCCATATCTCTTTTTATTGATTGAACATTGGAACTACACTTAGAGATCCACACTTTTGCTTAGCTCAATAGTATCTAGAAATATTGGTAGGTAATTTCTCCTTAGTTAACTTGGAATGATCAATCCTTGTGACAAGGCTTAAGCTTCCCCACTTCCTTAATTAGGTGGAATTGGTACCTCTAGTCTAATGTAATGACCCCACCTAAAATGTAAAACCCAAAATTAAAACCTATGCCCATCTATTCCCATGGGTCTTGAGAAATTTATGAGTGTTGATTCAAAAATTCAATAATTAATATTTATAGTAGGAGGAATGCCAACAATGTTTCAAAAAGGAATTAAATGATAAAAAATAAAATTAATTTAAAGTTGCCTTGGTAATAGTCAAAGGGCATATGAAGGGTTATGACAACTAGAGAAAAAAGGTATATAAGGAAATTCAAAAAGAAGAAAGAAGGATCATCATTGAATACATTTTATAACTACTTATTACTCCTTGTGGACCATGAACTGTGGCTCAACAATCTTAAGATGAACCCCTAAGGGTCTAAATTCAAAGGATGGAAACCTCCTAATTTCCATCACTGAGTTAATACACAAAAACCCCTAATTCAAGCATATTTAGAGATATTTCTAAGGCAATCCATTGAAGACAAATCACTACAAAAAAGAGATTGTTTTACTAACGATTGGAAAGATACAAGTTAGTTGTTCTAAATTTATTTTTTGAGTATTAAATCATTTACAAAATTAATTATTAGAAAAAGTTATGAATCATAGGCACAATACCAATTGTTAGGAAATTCAATCTTTATCCAAAAATGACTTCAATGGATGAGATACATAGCTTAGATTACAACAACATAAAAATTTGAAACTTATATGCAAATATGAAAATTAAGTTGCCTTAATTTGGAATTACCATGATTAGATCCATCTTCTTAATGATGCTAAAAACATCCAACATAACATGCTTAATTACACCACCTTATGTGAACTTATAATAGAAATATCCATCTTCCTCACGTCTAGCTTAGGGGCAGCCTGACTAGACCAGTCTTTTCCATGATTGTCCCACAACACAATTTACAATAGTCGTAGGCTTATTTGGTCAGTGTACTTGAATAGACTGTGTCTTATCATGCTAGCTTGTGTGTCTTATGAATGCGTCTTATGATTTTTCGCCTAACATGTTTGTGGTAAGATCACAACTTGCTTTGTAGGACCGAGAACCTGTGAAGCCTCCTCTTTTTCATAGCTTTGCAAGATCGAGAACTTGTGGAGCCTTTTCTCCTCTCTTCATGTCCAGGTGTTCCAAATCAAAGATCTGCTTCCTCAACACTATGGGTATATTCTCTTCAATCTCTTTCTACTTTAGCTCACATTTGCACTAACATGTATGCTTGCTAAAGTGGGGGCAAAATGTAATGGCACGAATTTCCACCCTTGGAAAATTCCCCATTTATTTTACCTTTACTTAGAAACTATAAGTTTGATGATGTAAACCCATCGCCATCAGCTTATTTCTCCCACATGGCCTTGTCTTTTTGCATCAATGGAGGAATTTTCATCGAGGACATGCACGCACCATGTGAACATTTGCATGTCGCACTTACGTCTTGATAGGATTCCTACCTTTGGAATTTGTAAAACTATTACATATTCAGTTGGCTATGAAGGTAATGTCTTATGTCCTCCCTTGGTCGACGAAAATTAACCTTTTACCTCCATTTTGGCAATTCAAACTCATTCCTTCACTCCATCCAATTCTCTCATTCCTTCATGCTAATTCTTGCAACTTCTTTATCATTCTTTCACTCTCACTCTCTCAAACTCACTCTTGCTCTCTTCTTGGTGATTATTTCTCTTCTCTCCTCTCTTTTTAGCTTCTACAACGTATTCTTGTTGCAACTCCACCAGCTTTGCAAGTCGAAGAAGCTCCATTCTCTCAATGTGGTGTCATCTTCTCCTCTTGGCCTTGAGTGTTAGCAGAAGAGGAGGTGATATTGCTCTTGTTATTTTATTTGCATCATTGTATCTTATAGAGTAGCATTTAGGTTGTCTTTGCACTCTATTCGATAGTGTCCTTCCTTTCTTTATTAATTTATCTATCTCATTGCATATCTGGTTGTCCGTGGAGGTGGGAACACCAAAGTAGGGGTTTGATTAAGGTAGACCTTGAAATGTAGCCCAACATTTTCCCCGTTTTTGTGTGTGTAGGTGCCGGTTTATCCTTTTGAAGTTAAAGTTGAAGAATCAAAGCATGGGTGGAGTGGTATCTTTTCCTTCTCTTTCTTTGTTGTTTCCGCATTAGAGTAGCTTTCAGTATTCTTCTTGTTGTACTTTTTGTTTCCTACATTCTCTTTGTCAAAACTATAAAACTTTGTCAGTTGGGTCATAAGTAGGCCCTTTGTGCTTTTGTCTATTTACCAGACCTCTATCCATACAAGATGCCAGTGCATCCCTGAGATGCCAACACGTCGAGTTGGAGTGCGGTTCCCACACTATCGTCCTCCGATAGTGAGTTGTCTGGTCTACAGTTCGAAACCTTTGTGGCCGAATCACCCAATTTTTGAAACACCTGTCAAGCAACCTGAGGTAGTTTAGGGCAATTCGTTCCTTGGGGCTCTCCTGTGACTTGGAGCCCTATAGTTATAAAAGAACTATAGATTCAAACTTCTTATGTGGCCTAGGGCCTATTAAATAAACATAATAATCTCAATTTTAGAGACCAACATGAATGCCATGAATGTCTTGCATGCTATTTGTTCAAATATCCAAGAGAATATGAATATTGTTAAGATCAAGAGACCAAAAACTTAGCCTAT
The DNA here is from genome assembly GCA_007115665.2 of Sequoiadendron giganteum. Lineage (NCBI taxonomy): Eukaryota > Viridiplantae > Streptophyta > Pinopsida > Cupressales > Cupressaceae > Sequoiadendron > Sequoiadendron giganteum. The sequence continues at coordinate 964,193,350 of CM021100.1, forward strand.
TGTTCAAGAGGTTAGAATAAGTAAGAATTGGTTAGTTAACAAATATTTGTTTAATGTTGATCTCAAAATATCCTTGATTAGGAAACATACGAAGTGGAAATGTTCTCAAAAGGGTTGGATGGAGATAAATTTTGATGGTCGTTGAAAAGGCAACCTTGATTTGGTTAGTGCAAGTATTATTACTAGGGATGATCATGGTATTATGTTGGAAAGCTATGTGAATTGCATGAGAATTAAATCTAATAAATAAGCTAAGGTAATGGTAGTCTAGTGGGAGATTAAAAGAACTTTATATCATGGAATTCAACAACTTGAAATCGAGGGGGATTCTAAAATTATAATAGATCTTTTAAAAATCGAGGAGTCTACAAGTTAGAAGATTAGGTACTAGATATAGTAGGTAAGGTCTCTTTTGAAATATTTTAAAAATTATAAAATTAATCATACTTATCATGAAGACAATAAGGAGGTAGGTTGTTTGGGAAATATTGGCCTTGAGTTTAATAATTGGACGCATTAGATAATTGACAAAGATCTTTTGAGCTTTGTGGTTAACACTCTAAATAATGATAAGGTGGATAATAAGGATTAAAATTTCCATGGATATGACTAAAAATATAGCTCATCACGTGTCAATAAAGTCAGATAATAATAGGGATTTGAATGATTACAAGTATGTAATTACTAATGGAAAACGTGTGGAAAAATCATGATAATGAATGCAACCTTCAAGTCACTCACGTAATGGATTAGTTCATTATGAGTACTAGTTGTACTTACCAATATTCGTATGAAGTATTCAAGAAAACTATCTCTTACTTTAATCCCCTCATTATTGAAAATAGATGTCTTGTTATTGATATTACTATTTTAAATTTTCTTTGTAACTTTGGTTCAATAAATTTGTGTTTTTTGACAAGAACATCATGGATGTGTAAAGAGTTAGGTTTGAGCCTTCCTATTGCATAAAATTGCAAAAGAATGAACAAATTTAGGATATTTTTGTGCAAGAAGGAATTATGCCTTACTTCTGGGCTATGTAGGGTTTTGATGAAGTCCTTCTTGAACAATTTGTTAAATCTTGGGGAAAAAGTTAGGTTATTAGTGGGGGAATTTGATTTATGGTTTCTAAAACTATGATAAGATAGGTGATGGGGGTGAGGTTTCAAGGAAAAAACATGTCAAGATTGGGTAGAAGCAAATTGAAGGAGTTTATTGAATCCTTTTTGGATGAGGGCAAGTCTTTGGTTAGGCATTGGAGTTCATGTATGAGAGGGATGTGTTTCCATCACCTTAGGATAATGTAAGTTAGAATTTCAATAAACTTGTATTTTACCTTGGAAGGAAGGTTATCTATGGTGCATGGCTACCTTTTTCCACTGCTAGATCATTTAAGGCACAAGAATTTGATTATATTTCCTTTTTTTCTTGTTGTCCTCTTTGGAATTCTACATAAAAAATAATGCTTCTCCCCACTCCACCAAGGTTTTGATATATACATACCCTCCTTCCTTTGCTAATTATCTAGTTAAGAACCTAACCCTATTGGCAAGGGTAAGAAGAATACTATCCCTCCTTCCATTAAGACTTTGATTAATCATTCTAATCCTAACCCTAATAGAAAGAGTCAGAAGATGAGTGTCTCTACCCTTGAGGTCCCCAAAAATGATGCGCATTTTTTATGAGTTTCCTATGATGCCTTCAGTTCCTAATCTTAGAGGTAAGGGAAAGAAGAGAAGCTCTCATGTCCCTTTTAATGACAATGATAATGGTAAACACATATTAAGTACTCCTACTCAAAAGATCAAGAATAGTAAAGGTAAAATGTACATTATGAACTTGCATATCCCTAAAAAATCTACTTTCTATAAAAGAGGATGTTATCAAGCCCCCTTCTAAGGTCCAATGAGTGCCTCTAAAACATTTGTTCCTCAAGAACACTCTCAAAAGAATGATGAAAATTTGAATAAGGGTAGTCATTCTACGATTCTTGAGGGGGGTAGAAGGTTTGCCAAGCTTGCGAAAAAATCATTCTAATGTTGCTAGTGGTGGAAGGAATTATGTTACTAAGGGTGATAATCAAGAGGACGATATTAGTGCTAAGGAGATTGAGTTTGAATCTATCCCTTCATATAACTCAAAAAGAACTAAAGATGACTCTTTTGAGGAAGAGTTGGAGCTTGAATCCCCCCATGTTGACCTTGAGAATCTAATGTCTGATTCCCCTATTAATGAGGAAAATGAGGTTGTGTACCAATCTCTTGTTAAGGAGTATAGAGTTAATGAGGACAATAGTATGGATAAAGTTCACAACTATAAAAATTGTAATGAAAAATTGAATGAGATGGATGACATGTTAAACACTTTCCATGATATGATGAGAAAAGTTGAAGATAGTATTGATAAGATTCACAATTGTGACCTTTGTGATGAGAAGTGGATAGAGATGAACAATAGGATAAATATTTTCTAAAATAAGATGCATAAAGGATTAAAGAGGCTATGAATGAAATTGTGAGTTTTAACAATGATATGAGGAGATGTGTTACTATTGTTATTATAATTTTGTAGTCAAAGCTCAAAAAATGCAAATAGGTGCAGGAAGATAAAACTAGTTTAAAAATGAAAAAAATTGATATGTAGGTGGATATAGGTACTACTCCATGGGAGGATAAATTAAAGACCATATTTAAGGATCGGAGAGACCTTATTTCCCATCATGGTGTGTAATTTTCTCCTTTCCTTTTGATGGAGCTATTTTGTGCTATTTTTAGTGTTGTTTTCATTCTACTTTTTATTTTGTTGTTTGGTTTGATGTTGTTTTGTAGCTAGTGGTTCTCCATTTTGGTTGTACTTGTTCCTTTTTTTTCCTATTTTAATTTTAATGGTCTATCTTTGATCTTTGTTCTTATGCAATGGATTGGGACCCTTTTTCTTGTTTATTTTATAAAAAATATAGGATATGTAGAAAATGGTGAAGACAATGATGTAATGTGTTAGGCTCACAAAAATGTAGAAAGGGAATTTTTTTTTTGTATGATATTTAGTTTTATAACTATTTCTACATTTACCTTGAATATGAATAAATCTGAGAAGTATTATTGCTTCAATTTTATGATAGAAAACACTTAGTCCTATCCAAAATGAGTCTAGGCCTATTGAACTATGTTTACTTGAGCTAAAACAATGAGTTGAGAATAAAAAAATAAAATAAAAAAGTAGAAGAATAGAAATTAAAAATGAATGTTAGAATATAAAATAACAAATCACAAGGAACTTGGAGATCAAAACTAGGAGCTCATTGGCTTTCACACTAGCATGCTCACATTGTCATCTTGTTTCTACATTGTCATTAAAACTTTGTGTTGTCATCACAAAAAAATTGAAAATAAAAAATGTTTGTACAAAACCTATAGTATACACATAAGGAGATGAGAATAAAAAATAGGAAATACCAAAAAACGTGCTAGGAATAACATTATAGTAGTAAAATAATCAAAAGATATGAAGAATAAATGGATTAATATAATAACAAAGAAAATTAAGAGAAGCACAAATCTCCATGCATTTGAAATTGTCAAGGACATATTATAGTATAGACAAGATTTTTGGGATTTCTTAGGATCTTTCTACAAACCATCAAGCCACTTAGCCTTTCAACTTTCATGGGAAATCAATAAAATAAAAGGGAAAATTGGAGATTGTGTATGCATTTAAACTTATGTGTCTAAACTTAAGAACAATATTTTGAAAATAAATCCATAAATATTTAATCCTTGGTCTATGGGGAGAAACACCCTAATATATGCGAGTGAGAAGGGATACATGCACTAAAGCCTTCAAGGTGCCAACAATGGTGTAGTAAACACATGAAAGCTTCTTAAGGAATAAAAGAGATAAGACAATAATATATTTAATAAAATAAAGAATTGGAAAATATGCCATAATAAATCACACAAACAATAATATCACCTAGTTATGAATGAAGATAATCCCCGAGACAGTATGCTAGAGCTATAATAGGCTTGAAAACAAGAGAATCAACACGTATAAATTCTCATCATGAAATCAAGAAGCAACAAATAATGTTCATAAAGTTCTATTCAAGAATGTCACATAATTTTTTTGTACATGCTCAAAAAGGATATTGGGAGTTCTTATAATAATTATGATGCTACTTTTCTCCAATAATTATTCAAGTAATAGCAACGGATTTAATATAATGAATATTAGAATTAAGATGATTCAAGTTATATAATGTCATCAACATAAATGTGAATAATCAATGTAAACTATAAACATGTGATAATTAAATAATTAACATAATAAATGGAATAACACCTCCACATAGATTAATCATGTTAACAACAAAATCATATAGATATTATTCCCAATATTATTGAACCAGTGGTTCTTAATACTTATTTGAAAGTTGCAGAGAGGCTGCTATCTGACACTCAGAGGAATGGTTACATGTATAGGCTTTTCCCAACATAAACACCCCTGGAGGAAACCAATTCTTACACATAACCCAACCTGCCTTTATGACATTTAAACACAACCCTGGCTAGGACACTCCCAATGTACTAGTACCCCGAGTTGGACGCACATTATGTGCCCCTTCTCCAAATGTTTCAATTCCCACCATGATCTTAACCTTCCCTCCTTCGTGCCATTTTAGTTTCTCTTTCCTTTTCTCTTCTCTCCTTGAATGTTCTCCATCCTTGAATGTTTCTCCCAAGTCTCACATGAATGATTTATATATCCTTTTAAGGGGTGATTTCCAAACCATCACACCCAAGTTCACAAAGGTTGTATTTAATAATTATTTAAATAACTAACTGTCCTCCCACCTTTTTAAGTGAGTTCTTATACATATTCTTTATTAATGTCTTTTAACCAAAGGATCATAATATCCTTTATTTTTTTGTCTCCCTTTTAATTCTAAAGGTAATTTTTTTCATAACTTTCCCTTTGAGAAAAAAGTCACATAACAAGAATACTACAAAATGGTTGGAATAAATTCTTGAGTTGAATGGAATGGAAATTTTAAAAATCTACTTGCAGGGAAGTTGAAGAGGCATGCAAGGAGGAATTGATGATTGATATTTGCCCAATGGATCCAATAGCAATTACACTTGTATGTTCTAGAGTTGAAAAGCGACAATTTTTGAAAGAAATGATTGTCATACAATAGATCTATCAAAGGATGGCAACATTAATGTGTAAATGTTTATAGTTGACATTATTTTCCTATCACATTAAGGCCACAAATGATGCATACTAAACACATGATTCTAGAATCTAGTACATAAACACACACAATTAACTAAAAAGGATAAGAACACACAAAAACATAAAGCTCACACTAGTACCAAGGGTAGGGTAAAGGCTTGGAAATGGTTGAAATAACCCTAAATTAAGGTCAAACTATAATGTTAAAATTATAGGGTATATAATTTTAACCTTATAGTATGGTGATCAAATATAATAGGGTCTTCAAAACTAATTTCATGCATAAAGAGAAGAAAAATCTTTATGATGGCCATAATTGACTCAAGCACCATGTGTATGAGTCAAACTGTAGGAGTTTATGGTGAGCTTCTCAACACCCCAAGATCACCTCCAAGACAACAATAACTTCCACAAGAGAGAAATGGAAAAATATCATGCTATGATTATGGATGCAAGATTTCTAGATTGAATATTGCAATGTACATATGATGCCTTGCTTATATAGGCAAGATGTGGGATAAGATTAGACAAGATCTTGACATGTGTCTTAATCTTGTACAATAAGATAACTACCCTAAAAAATATGAAATCACCTAGGACACAAGCATTAAATTCCAAAAAGATAAGTGACAAATAATGCTTAACTAGAAAGATTCCCCCCTAGAATTAATGCTAACTAGAAAGATTCCCTCTTAGGACCTAAGTGGACTTAACAATGTAAATAGGACCTAGATAAGACTAGATAAGCGAAATACCTATTTACACCAACACAAACTCTAGAAAATGCACGTGTTAGATCCTTGTTGAGAGGCACTCACCAAGTCACTCCTAATCTCATGAAAAAATCAAAATTGATTGGATTGGACCAAGGGGTTGTTCACTTCATGTTAGAATTAGAACATCATAGAAGGAAACATGGTTGTTATGGTATATCAAGTTTTCTAGATGGTTTTGAATGGCATGATTGTGGAAAGATTGGTTATTATTTTCAATATTTATTTGATATAGTTAGGTGGTCAATTCCTACAAGTTAAATTGGTATTTCTAATTTCTTGGATTTTGTTTATTTTCTATCTATATTGTGTAGATACCTAAATTAGCTTACACCTAAGCACACTTCATTTTACCTTATTATAACAATTAATTAAATAAATATTTATCCTCACTTTTATTCCCCACTTTAATTAATTAAATATTTATTTAATTAATTCTAGCCTTGTCCCCCAAATCCTACAACTAAACCAATCAATTAATATCTACTTAATTAATTGATTTAGGCTAATTAATCCCCATTGCCATTCCCCGTAATATTTAAATCCATTTAATCCTCAATCCTTTTCCAATTAGTCCTAGTCATTGAATCCATTCACATGGATCACGATCTAAACTTGTCATCATGTAACAAGTATCCCTCCCACCTTTATCCTCTCACATGTGAAAGGATACAAAATTCAAACCTACCTTGTACACCTTTACCCCTCTTATGGCACTTGTTACAAGGCTCAACATTAATCCAAATCCTAATCCTTAATCACTCCTAGCCATCCATCAAAGAATGCATCATCAGGAGAGATATGCAATGCTTAAAGTATTTAAAATGTTGAATTAAGTGAAATATTGGTAGCGTTGAGTATACTGCATAGTATCAAATGCAAACCAATATGAAATATATAACAACCAAAGACTTATTCAAACATGAAGGAGGGAAATGCAATGTGTAGGAAACATATAACTGGTCTTTAGCAAATAGCGACCCAAAAGATAGGGTGTGTAGTGTTTTGATGGCACCAACTTATGAATAGTTCAAACCATTTAGAAGTATGAACAATGTAGTGTTTTGGTGGCACCAAATTATGAATAGTGCAATATGAATTCCAACATATGGAGCCAAATAAAATATGGGAAATGGTCAAATGAGAAGCTAGCCAAATTAGTCGACCTATAGAAGACATTAACCTTGCATTTCTAATTGTTATTCTTGCTGTCCATTTGAGTGGGTGACTCATTCTTCATAGTGAAATTTGGCTATGTATGTGTTTACTGTGCATGATTTTAGCAACTACCTTTTATTTTTCTTGCTGAGTCAAACCTTTTGGATTGAGAATTGTCATCTTTGGTAGCTTGTTTTTAGCTCACAGTTGCTCACATTTGTGTATAAATAGAGGTGTTTTCTCCCTCATTTGGGACACATTATGCATAGTTGATGCTTGTTTTCTGAGTTGTTATTTTGATTTCTGAGCTTGTGAGTTTGTGAGAGATTTTTGAGAGTTTTGAGTGTGAGATTTTGGTGAGTGAAAGAGAGATACTGGGGAATTACTTGCTGATTTTGGGAAGGCTAAGCTAGAAGTCCAATTTGATCAATTGGAGCATTGCATAACCAGACATGCTAATTTCTACTCTTTTATGCTTTATATGTTTCTGAAAGATTGTGTGACATTGTTTTCCTTGTTCAGGAAACTTGTTTAATGGTTTACTTTGGAAAGGTTATTTATTTATTTATGTGAAAGTGAAAGATTCCTTGATGTGTCTAGTCTAAGGGTATCTATTATTTGAGTGTATATATGTATATATTCCATATTAAGGAATGATTGTTTATAGTAGCATTAAATACTACGTTACAGTTAAAGCTTATTTAACAAATGCTTATCTTAGTCGAGTCATAGAATTACTTTGAATTACTTAGATGAAGTGTCATAGTAAACATACGAGGCAATAGGTTGTTCCAAGGGTTAGATTAATCCATGGGAAAGGGAATAGCCTATGCATAAAATATGAATGGTCAAATAAAAATCAACCTAGAAAGGTGGGTGAGCATGTGATGTCCATTCCAAATTAGGGGTGATGAATACTTTGGCCAAAATAGTGTATGCTGCCATTGTTTACACTGTCACTTCAGTGTGATCTAGGTTTACATACTAGGCAAGTAATGTCATATGATAAGTTGTAGCCATTGTGTGACGATTCTAGATATGTAGGACACAACACCAAGCTCAGAAAAGGTCATTATTATTATGAAGTTACCAAACCAATCTCTTTGTCGAAGGGTAAGGCCATCTTAACAAGTTTGGTAGATGTGCGGGGGACCGCAGTTAGTCCATGGTTGGCGGAAAAGTGCTTGAGTGATGCTTCGCCACATCAATTGGCGACCAAGATTTGATGGAGGGCGCCTGGACCATTTGTATATCTATTGCCAGTAAGCTCAATGGAGCCTTTTATGTGTTTTGTATCTGTTACAATGGAAAGATTGTAAACGAGAAATGTTATCATGAAATTATGTGCTATGAAATCTATACATTGGAAAATTGTAATACTTTGATATAATGCAATGGGAAAGTTTGGAAAGATGTTATTTCAAACGTGCATGTTATCTTTATGTTTGGAAAGAAAATTTTTATTGCTCATGATGGTTAGATGCTTAAACTATTTACTTGAGGTTAAAACATAGGAAAGTTATTGTGTAGAACAAATGGGCATGCTACAATTTAATGAGGATAAATGCACATAAAAATAAACTATTTTATTCTTTCTTGAAAATAAACTATTTTATCCTTTCTTGAAAATAAACTATTTTATTTACAATTTTTGAAACAAACTAAATGATTTGAAATTTTGAGAGTTTCTAATTTTGGTGAGTGTTAGAATCTCTGATTTTTTGAATTATGAATTTGAATGCAAATAAGTGTTCAAAGCATCTTGTGTTGGGATTGAGGGTTTAATTTCACATGTCCTATGTTGTGATCAAGGGATTTTGCAAGAAATAAAGAAAGCGACTCTACTTTATCCATGAAAAATAAATTTAATCTATTTTAATGAATAAATAAATATTCATATTCTAAATAAGAAATGACAACACAAATTTACTATTATTAGGAAACTTTGAATTTCCTAATTGTTAATTGAAAGATTTTAAAAATAAATAAAGAACTTATAATGTCGAAAAGCTTCACAAAATCTTTTGTTGTTATTAGTGGTGGCGTGTGTCCTTAGAGAGACCAACTTCTTTTGAATCCTCCAATGCAAAAATTGGAACCTCCTTTTAATGATAACGGGGATTGGAAAGATCTAGATATGACAATTGGAGATTACTTGGAAGATATAGGAAATTTTGAAGCTTAATGCATGAGGCAAAAGGATCACAAAGTCTTGTGTTAAGCATAAAAATGTTTGTAGGTGAAGGTTGCAATGCAAAAGGCTTAATTCTCTTAGGTGATTCACTATCCTTGTGCTAGAATCAAGGGAATGCGTAATGCAAATCTTCTAGCAAAAATCATGTCAAAATACATAGAAAATCCAACCTCTCTTGGACACTAAAGGAAAGGGGGATGTTAAAAGGTTTGAAGCTTATTGATCATGGGGAAGTGATTAGGAGAATATTTGAGATTTGATGGATAGATGTTTGAAGAGTTGATTGAGAATCAACAGGAGAATAAAATTGTTCAAGGGAAGAAATGGCTTAGTTAGGACTAGAAATAATTCTCAATCACAAGAAAAATTATGGTAAAACAACTCAAACTAAAGTTATTACATTTTACCAAACAAAATAAGGTCACCCTTTTTGGGGTTAAAAGTTGTTCCTTGGTCAAAGAAATTCACTTGAGTGACCTTGCAACTTAAGTTAGGTCATTCAGGTGATCATACAATCTCTCAAGAAACCCTTGTTTGAAGGCTTACAAAAGGTTTTTGGTGTTATACAAGTACTTAAAGATCCATTCAAGGAGGCTAAATGAGGTGGATAAGGGACTAAGAAGAATTATACATTTTTATCAAGTTAGAAAATGCTAATAAGATGTGTAATTCAAACCATGGGTTATAAGCTAGACTGCCATGTCAACCTATGCAATTTTAGGTACTTATAATCTCAGGGGCATAAGACTAGGGATAAAAAGGAGAAAATAAATCCTCAAAAGTAGAAAAAACATCATATGAAGCATAAAATATATTATCATTAGATGAATAATATAGATCATTAAGGGAAGTGTGAGAATATTGGAGAGAGGGTTTAGGTGAAACAATAAAAATGGTGGGGAGCCTAGGTAAACCATTAGGTGAAGTAGTGCTAAAAGAATCATTTAAGTAATAAGAAAGGGAAGGTTCAAAAGGTTTAGAGGTTAGGAAAATGAACACAAAAGGACATAAGAGTGTCCAAGAAACAAGGATAGGTACTAAGAAATCTAATAAAAGTGGGGGGTTGGTGGAGACTATTCCATATAACATTAGTGGAAACAGGAGAAAAATCTAAGTTAAAGAAGTCAAGGAGATGCTCTAAAGCAAGGGGGTGAATAGAGATGAGTTGAGAGAAAAATGTCAGGATTCATAAAGGAGGCATGAAGGGAAACAAGAGGAATGCGAGAATCCACAAGAAAATGTTAACAAATCCACACAAGCAAATGGATGAAATACTAAGCCACTCATACACAAATAAAAAATGGAAAGATGTCAAATAGGTTCACCAAATGAAAGAAAATAAAAAAGAATATTTTGGGGATGGATTTCACCCTTTCTTTATTTTTTATGTGTAAAAAAATAATTCCAATGAAATACTAGATCTCTAGTCCAACACTCATCTATCACATAGAGCTAACATTGACAATAACACAAAGCATTCAACAAGAAGAAAGAAACTAGAGAACAAACATGGAAAAGTAGGGAACAAATGAATTTGAATTCAATCTGGACAACTTTGTAAAGTGTTGGAAATGATGACATAGTTTTTGTGAAAGTCTTAGGCCAAAATGGGGCACAATATATGTATCCCTAATATTGTAGGGTTGCAAGTGTCCTAGGGTAGTATAGTCGGGCATTGGTTTGGTGGCTTGGATTAATATCTCCTTAGATTCTCAAATTCATTAGGAATTATGCTAAATATGTTAGATCCACTAAGGCTAGGCATTTGTAAGTATCAAAATTAGGATAAAAATTAGGAAAGAATAATGAAAGCATATTGTAAAAACACAAAGACAGTGCATGTGAATGTGAAATAAAATTAAATATTTGGAAACCTTAATCTATGAAAAATAGAAAATAAAACAATACACAAGCTTGACAAAATGCTAGATGGTTCCTAACATAATTAGAAACTATATGAGCAGTATTCTTAGAAGGTAAATTATGCAATTACCTTGGTAGGGAAAATAGTATTATGTCCTAAGGAGTGTTGGTGTTCTAACTTAGAATCAACTAAATTTAATAGGGATGATTCTCCTTAATGTATCAATCAATTCTTAAAAATTCCCCACCTGTCTAATTTGCATTATTTATTTCATAAAATCACTTGTAAGATAATTTTGCTACTAGTTACTTGAAAAGTGGTAGGTCAAATGGGAATCTACCTTAGTCAACTCCCTTGTGGGTAACTCAAATAGAAATCCACATTTTTATGATAATGGTAACATAGTAGTAAAATCAAATCTAAAAATATAATTTCCAATTAAAATGAAAATCAAACCCTAACGTGCTTATCAATTAGGAGAGAGAAAAGAAGGAAAATAGGGCTTGGTGGGAGAAGGAAATGTAAAAAAATGGAAACAAAAGGGTAACATCAGTGGTATGGTGTTGAAGGGAGATGAAATAGGAAGGGAAAAATAAGGGATCAGGGGAAAACAATGTGCGTTGGCAAGAAAATTAGGAAGGAGGAAGAAGAAGGGCTAAAAGAGGGATGAGGAGAGGAATATGACCACATAAAGCCACTCCATTGATTAAAAATGTTGCATAAATGAGCTATAAATCTTGATGATAATGACCCAATAATAGAATAATTCTCCAAGGCTCCAATACTTCAATATGGGCAAAGTAAAACACCAATGCGTAAGAGGAAACTTGAGCATGTGATATGAAAATGAGAGGCAAAAGGCCCATTTTATAGATTGTTAGGGGCCCATTTCCATTATTCTAAGTAGGAATAATTTAAAATGAGAGTAGTCAACCTATGATAAGGTTGTATTTAATTTTTTGATCCAAGTAAAGGTAGGGCACTTTCACCCCTACCTTGGTAGGGGTGTAGGTGCACCATATCCCAAGCAAGTTAAGCTTGGATGAGAGTAAACTTGAGAAAATTATAATGCCAATAGAGGTGGGCTCAACTCAATTGGAGTTTGAATGTGTGAGATATGAAAGAAATAAGGTGAAAATGATCTAGTCTTGTGAGAGGTTGATCAAGCATTTATGTTTTTGAGCAATGACCTTGGAAACGAGGACATGCATAGCTTAAATGTGAAGGAAGCATAAATAAGGGGTAATACAATGTAAAAATGGGAAAATATGATATAAGGATAAGAAATAGGGTCTAGGAAGGGTTCATAACACATAGAAATAGAAAAGAGAGGAAAAAATTTAGGGGGACGAGACAAAATAGGCTACAAAGGGGTTAAAAAGGGTCAATCTAGAAAAAATACTAACCCAAGTGTAGAACATTACAAAAGGAATTGTAGGGTATGTAATTTAAAAACATCACAACCATACATCTATAGCCATACTACAATGTCACCACCAAGAGTAACAAGAGATCAATGGTCTTCAATCATAAAGGAAGGTACTCTAACCCTACCTTCCAACCATTCACCTTCTCTTATTATCCCATCCCAAGAACTCTATAAATAAATAAGGATCAATAAGAAAAATTACTAAGTTTTATAATTAATGTACCCGAGTGATATTTCCAAGGTGGAGGCCTAAGTTTGGCTTTGGATCCAAGAGTCATTACAACCTTTAAGGAAAAATCCATATGATTCTTGTGCTCAATATTATATGTATTCATGTCACCCTCCACATACTTTAAATATATTTTTTGAATGTTACATACAACTTTCTAGGAAAATATTGCTCTAACCAAAGTGTAGCAACCTACCACTCTATAAAATATTAAACATTTTATGCAAGGTGTGCAACACCTTTCCCAATAGATCTAGCCGCAACAATATTAGACAACCCAAATTTCCATATTAGTATCCTTCTCAAGTTCATAGAAAAGGATGCTTGGACAATAACTTATGTGTGCAACATCTAGGGTTTCAAGCCTCAAACCACACAAACCAAAAATCATTTTACATAATGATAAAAATAATTTGATATATAGATCTTCAAAGATAATTATAGCATCTTTGTAGCATACTTGTACCACTCACAAGATCGAATGGAGCCCCTAGTTTTTGAATTCCAACATAATAAAAAGAAATAAAAGTATTTCCTAGGATAAAAAATTATAGATGAGAAAATGACCTCCATTATTTTTGAATATATTTCTTCTTTATAATATTCAAAAAAGAAAAATCTATATATAAATCAACAGTGTGCAAAATCCTTAAAAATGGAATAATAAAGGTACTCAATATAAAACTTATGTGAAGTGCAAAATTAAGATTTCTTGCTACAAATAAAGTATATTACAATCTTATTTTGCATAGAGATTAAGTGTTGAAAACTTACAAAAATATAAAGTGAAGAAATACATGATTGAACATCATATTATTTGCATCTTAGACAATGACTATGAGTATCGCCATTCCCATCATTAGAACAATAAACACTAAAATTCTGTCAAAGTTACCATTTTGTTATAAAATATGTTTTATACCAATAATATGAATTATAAAGTGAGTAAATGAACGATTAAGTATCAAAATAATATAATCATGACAACCTAAAAGAGCTAATATATTAAATAAAATTATATAATTACAGAGACTTTGTAATTTATTATTTTAAGCAATGTAACATTTATTTTTACATAAAATAAAATCTTGGTAGTTAGAAAGAAAGTTAAGGGTTGAAGAGGACATTCCAAATGGTACTAATAATTTTTTAATTAACACATAAAATATTACTTTTATACCACCAAAAATTTATATTAATTTTTTAGTAGTAAAATATTAGAAGTTACCAAGAAAGGTTATATAATGGTGGCCTATTAGTGAAGAAATGCACTATAAAATTTGTTAGTTACAAAATTAAAAAAGTACTATGGAATTGGTAGTAACAAATAAAGGCATGCAAGGTTTAAATAAACAAGTGGTGCCACATATGTTTGGTTGGTATAAAAATAAAATATTATATTTATATGATCAAAATTTTGTGTACAAATTTTTGAGGATTTATAAAGAAACTTCATATAATAATGACCTATTAGTTAAACAAGATACTATTTGTGAGGATTTATAAAGAAACTTCATATAATAATGACCTATTAGTTAAACAAGACACTATTTGTGAAGATGACAAGCTTTAGTGAGGTCATCATGAGTTAACCACAAGATGGAATGTTGACGAACACTATTTTTTGATGATGTATTCAATTATACCTATTACCACCATAATTGCTAATAGAAAAGCTTTATTCAAGCCATACAAATCACATCCAACATGCAAAGGATGTTGTAGATTTAAGGTTTATCTTTCGATATAATCTCATACACGATTAATTATAGTTATTTTTTAATTATGCATGACCAAATGATAACTTATCTAAATGGGGGGCTATGTGTAATGACTGATTTTGTTAATAAGTTTTTTGGGTTGGACGAGAGCAGTATATGCATAAATGTTGGGGGTCTAGTTACCGGTTCAAGTTAGACTTTGTATAGTTTATTTGGTTGCTAGGCAAGGATATAAGTTTATGAATGGATATGCAACATGGATTGTAATATTTTTTGAATATTAATAAAATACTCTTCTTACATAGCAAAAAAAATAATAGCTTATCTAAAGGCCAAAAAATACACACCAAAATTTTAGTTTATTACATGGTTGCAGACAAAATAATTTTGTCTTTTGTTCTTATTTAAGGTTGATGAGGCAAGTATAGAAGCAACTTTTCTAGCAATTATGTATTTTCACCTAGAAGGTTTGATGATGAACACTATAGTATTAAATGTATGCCAAAATATTCATGGTCCTTCATGATCTTGTTGATTCTATGAGTTTTTTGGACATAATTCTAGTGACCTATTATGGGGCTCTAGCTAAAAATATTATTCATAGAAAGAGCACAAATATGAAATGAAATACCTACATGAGCTACTCCCAAAGGAGGGTGGTAGGCTACAAGAAAAGTGAAGGAAAAAATATACACTAATAACAAAAAATAAAATCAACAAAATGTTTGATTTTAGGGTTGTGAGAGACACCCCAACAACTAAAACCATGCAAACTAGAAGCCTTCCTCTACTAGTAATAATCCTTGTTGAAAATTTTACCTCTATACACAACCAATTCCTTTGTAGCTATGCCACTCAACCCAAAAATGTCCACCAAACCATCAAATTGAACACCTTTTATTATCTCTATCTAATGTCCTCACCACACACATCACTTTTAAGAATTAGTAAGGAAAAACTGTTGGACACTTCAAGTAAACCATTGTGATGAGATATGAGAAGATATTTCATTACAACATGTAAATATTGGAAGAAAGTTGTTAGTGGATGTGACTATCACAACCTATAGCTTTAAATGCATAGCCTTACAATTTAATTATGTTATGGTCTCTTTAATTTCTATTTGCTTTGATTTATCAATACCTACCCTCCTCTTCAATACCTAAATCAACTATGTTAACTATCTTCTCCATAGGAAGCAACATGAGCTCCGACCATTTCCTCACCTCTTATAATAAAATAACACAAGGGATTTTATCTATAAAATATGTGATAACCATTTGCTTGGGACCTAAATGTGCCATTATTGGCTAACCCTTTTCCCCCTTATATAATTTTCACTATATTTTATAGAATATTATTGAAGTAGTGAAAATTTATTTCAAGTGATGGTCCAAGAATCTATCATGCTATAAGGGGCCCTTAAATAAAAAATTACTCTCATGGGCCATGAAGTAACCTCCAACAAACACTAAAAAAACACTAAAGACCACAAGCCACACAACATTTCAAGTAGAGGACTAATCCATATAAAATCCATACAACTAACAACTGGCATCCTTTAGATAACAAAACATTTCCATGGATCCTCATAATTTTTACATGAATGATAAATTACATCCTTTAAGCTCAATCAACTCCATTGAGCCATCTTATAAGAATATTGGCATCAATCAACAATGGGTAGGGGGAGCCATTAGGAATAATCAAGATGGTTAGTTGTGGTCTAAAACTTTGTCTAGCTCAATCCTCAATAATGCCACTCTCTAGGAAAGAGATTAGTGAGATATCCACCTCAAAGTTATTGATGAAACCCACCACTTGATTTTGTTATGATTAAAGGACACCATTAGGATATAGCCCTAATTGCCTCCTCCAAGGTCTTGAACTTCCAATTTAGGTAGTTGGCTTCCTTCAAACTATTAATAACATTCATGGAGTGTCTTTCAATAATAAGTTTTCAACAACCTTCCAAAGATGCTAAAATCAATCAAGTTATAACAACCTCCCATTCTGCCTCGTTATTTATTTTATGACCTAACACCCTAGAGCCATCTTTAAGGAATAAACCCATTGAATCATGAAGTATATACCTTGTATTATCAGGCTTCAATTCCCACAAGAAGTACCATCAAAGTTTAACTTGTATAGATCTTACATAGGTAGTTACCATTTATTTTGTATTACACTCTTCTTTTGCATCATTAACCTTTTAATGGGAGGTCAATTCTTTGAGTGTGTATTTAAGGACCATTTAATAAATCACTTGGTATGAATCTTAAAGGCTTCTAGTATTATGCTATATGTAACTATAGTTTCCTTAGTCACACAAATATTTTCTATTTTTAGCTTATTCCAACATTATTTTCTCTTAATTGAAAGCTTTCACTTGAGTACCGAACCACTCTAAATTATAATAGATGATGATCACAAGTTCTTTTGTAATATTTATCAAAGAGCTATCAATTTTTTAAAAAGTAATTATATATACTTTGTGTTTAAATTTATTAAAATAATTAACTTTATTACAATATATTAACAAATTTGATTTAAATAGTACATCCTATTCAAATCACATGTCATTGTGTCATCACATTTCAAGTACTTTTAAAGAAGTATTTCTTCTTCTTTGAATTTTACATAATATAAACCCCTCAAGCATACAAATTAAGATTGTTTGTAGTGAACCTTATAACAAAATTTAATTTATAAAGCATACATCTACTAAACTACTAAAACTATCTCTTATGTTAGTCTTTCTTTATATTCTATAAAAAATATTTCTTCTTCATCTTTAAATTGTATTCCTTCATAATATCATATTTGATTAGCTTTTAACATCTTCTAAAATAAAATATCACTTTAATCATTACACGATTAAATTATGTTAACTTCTCATACTATCTTTTCATCCTAAATTTTATAATCCTTTGATATCCTCTAAACCATTTTAACACTTTAAGACCTTTAGTATCAAAATTACAATCCACCTACATTCTTACTCTTTAAAGATGATAAATTTCAAAACATCCTTTAAACGAAATTCACCCTACCCTCTTAACACTACACCCTTGAACTTATGACCTCTCTCATACTCGATAGGCTTGAACTACTTTCATAGGGTTTTTTTCCTAAAACACGCCATCTTTTAATTCAGTATTTTAGAATATAGTCCACCAAATTCTTAGAAGCAACAAAGCTACAAATCACCTAATACTTTGTTTTAGAAGCTATAGATTTGTCTTCTTTATGATTTAATACCTCGGCGGCTAAATTTATACCCAAAGCTCTATCAAGTAAAATATGAACTGTCCCAACCTTTGACTTATTGTTCATTATCCGTTGCATTAATTTCCTATTTCCAAACCAGTTAATTCCTTCGCAATATTTTGTTCTTCCATCAACGGAATGGTAGGCCAATATGATTTTGACCAACGAGCATGTCCGATGTATTCACCTCCACCAATCATATGAACCTACGGATCATAACACAAAACTTGATGTCGTGCATTGAAGAGTTGAATGCTTACTATTTCGAAGCCTTTACACCCAGTTCAAATCTTTGATTCTCTTGACCTTTCTTTTTAATTTGTGAAAAATCCCATTCAATATTCCAATTTGCTTTCTTTGAGGCTAGCAATGTTGATGGGGTAAGGAATTGTGCATTGTTTTTTCTACCACCGACTGAAACCCAAAATTTATACCACCTGGAAGGTGACTTCTGTAAGCAATTTCTGCACTCTGCATGGAACCAGATTTTCAGTTTATTACAAAAAAGTAATGGAATTGATGTGGGTTGCTGTGATTTGTGAATTTAAGGGTTGTAAACAATGGCGAAGGACGAACAAAGTGGCGGGGAACCTGAACCAAGAGAAGAAGAGGGCGCTGAAGCTGCAGAATTGTTGTTGTTTCAGACAAATGAATGTTATGTCTATATGGTAAGCTCAATATCAAGCCTGATGTCATGTGATTGGTTTTAAATCAGATTTTTCCGCCAGTTTTTTTTCCCATCTTGACTAGCCCCCGATCGGTCATACATTTTAAAATTACAGAGAAAAAAGATTAGGAAGGGTATGGTTAGATGAATGTTTTTGATGGGTAATTGTCTAGAGAACATATGCTGGTTTTCTAAAGGGACTAAAGTTATGGGGTTAGGGAATTTGGGTTCATCACGTCTCTTCAAATTTCCTCATAATTCCAATCACCGCAAATTAATTAAATATTAAAAACTATCAGGCAATTAGAGAGCTGGTATTTTTTGGGGAAATTTCATTATAGCAATCCCCAGATACAGGAAAATGTCGTGAGGCAAGGTGAATTTTTTGCAATAGGTCTAATAGACCAAATAATTTTAATTACTGCAATTTCAACTTGAGTTCATCGCTTCTTCATTGATTTTTTTGAGCTGAAATGCTAATCTATACTTATTAGAATGCTCGATTTTAAAGCTTGGCTCGGGAGGAATCGCATAGCAAGGAGTATAGGGTCTAGGAAAAGACTCAAATGATACGGAGATTGAGCATTTTTCCAGAGTAATTATCCCAGCTCTGCAAACAGTAAAAGCCCAATAGTTTCAACTTGTGCATAATTGGAAGAGTTTTGGATCACCCAGTTGGGATTTATTCTCATCCCCTAAGATGGTCATTCCTTCACAACGAATTAGGTTGAAAAGCATACTAGAGTAAACTTCATTCTCTCATGCTGCGATATATTTGTAGATGCTTTGTTGTTATCTCGGGGTTTACTGGGATGTAATCTCTAGGTTAATGTGGTTCAAGTTCTGTTTTGAAACTGATAAATCCAAAGCAATAGACATTGAATTTCCTCAAGTCCATGTAAATGATTGAGAATGCTTTTGGATATTTACCTAGTTACACAGTTTTCATCTAAGTTAGATCAAAATCTTGTTCCATGAGTGAGCAAATATAATTGCTTCAACAATGTTAAGTTCATCACATTTTCCTTTGGTGTGGACGATTTTGTTTAATGTAAATGGATTTTTATGGAACACATTGCTTCTTAGAATCTACCACGTTTCTGAGTTAACTAACTTAGAACTGTGAAGACAGGTGCCTTAAATTTTTTTTCTTTCTCTACATCTTTTATCGTAGATTTCATTCTTATTAATTCTAAAGGAAACTGTGATTTTTTGGGCACTTACTTGGATTGCAGCACTTCATGTACAGGTGTGCGGTATATCTGTATGTTTGTGTGCTACTCTGAACCAATAGAGCTCACCATTGCCTGATCTGAAATTTGTTTTGTATATGTGATACTAGGTTTGGATTCACCATTTGTTCATCTATCTATTAGCTTTGTTGTTTCTGATGCACTTGAATTCAAATTTTTTGTACTAGTTCTCTGATTTTTCTCATTTATTTATGGACACGACTTTATTTCACTTGATAATTTGTCTATTAACATAATTTATTTCTTCCTACCTTGCCTCACTCCTTGACCTTTGGAATATGAGATATAATGTTTCTTGTGAGGGTACCAAGGATATTATTGTTGTGAATCTTCTTGAACTTTTAGACAAATTGACCACTTTTATTTGCATAAAGCTCCTTTTATCTACTAAACGTGTTGTCTATTTTGATTATAGAGCCAAGTTGAAGATTCTTGCCATTCTTTTCTAGGCGTTAGAAGCACTGTATTTTAACTTTTTAAGATTATTTTGTACTTTGCATTCTGTTTTATAATATATGAACATACTTTAATTACAATTAAAAATGAAATTCAATTTCTGTCTTTCGGCAAGAGAAAGTTAATGAAAACACGGGAAATCAAGATATCACAACCTTTCTTTCTTGCTTGCATCAATGCTTGTAATTCTACCTATAAATAGAATGATTTTATTTTGGGCTCTCTTTTTGTTTGCATCAATGCTAAATATGGTGTCTGAAGAGTGTTTTTCTCCCCGTGACAGATACCCCCAAGGAAAAGCTCAGCATCATACAGGTTCTCTCTCTTCTAACTTCCTCTTCTCTCTTTATGAATGAAAAAAATACTTCATATGAACACACTACCACGGTTACTGTAGGACGAAAAATACACCATGCTGCTTGTCTAGATTACATCCCATCATTAAACATGCACAATTAGGTTGTTTCTTGATAAGCTAAACTTGCTTTGTGTTCAGCCTAATTATACATCTCACAAAGTTTAATGGCCAGATCTTTCTTTTTATATCAAAGATAGTAATTAGCTTTGTATCTATCCAAGGAAAGTGTTTCTTTTAATTAGCAGTTGTCTTTTTTCGTAAGTTGCTAGTTTTGGTATAGGCATATATATATATGTATATATATATATTACAAAATTGCAAATACTAAATAATGACATTTGAATCTTTGATAGTATGATACTTCATCATTGATCAATGATAATGATAAAGATAACTGTCAATTGATAGTTCAAAATTTCAATATTGTGTCATATGAAAACTAAAAATAGTACAATAAAAAACTTGTATCTTGATCTTCAATCTTCATCAAAAGCATCTAGATCGAGGACATCGCTTGGTTCAATATCATTTGAACCACAAGCAAATGGAGTACCACTCCCACTAGGTACATCATGTGTAACAGCCTCGTCATCATCTACATTGACTCTAGCAAGCTCTATGATTAATGCATCCAAGTTGGTACACTTAGGGGCTATATCCCAATTCTTTGGTGCCCTTTCCTTGTTGTCATCTTCCTAATGTGATAGGAGATGTAAGTTGGAATGGATATAAGTCAAGTCTTTCGCTTTATTTGCATGTAACGCCCCGTTTCAAAATAAGCCAATTTACATTTTGTAATGTCCCCTCCAAAGTGAGACATCTGCATTCAGTAGATTAGCCTATCATTGTGACCCTCGTAGGCTACTGAAGGTGTTGAGAGGGTCTTCTGAGGATTGTATCGCCTCCAGTATTCACTAATGTTTAGCTTTGGTTTTCGTTTGAGGCTTTCGGGACGCAGTTTGCTCAACTTACTAAGACATGGATAGAAGGGAACCCTTACTATTTTTAGTAAGGCGTGTTAATGGATGAAAAATCATCAGATGTGTCCCCAACCCTGATGGCGTATAAAGAGAAGATGTATTTAAGGAGTTATTAATGTTATTTGATTAAAATAACATTAATTAATTAAAAGGTGATATTTTATGTTATAACTTGAGGGTCAAAACGTCATTAAAAGGGGGGCCAAATTAATGAATTAATTATTAATGGCCAATTCCTAAGTTTGAGTGGAATATTAAAAGAATGCAAATAAATAACATTTTTTATGTTATTAAATGCCTTTTGGAGAAGTTCGAACTTTTCAAGAGAGAGTATATATTTCACTTAGGGTTATTTTGGCATTCATTCGATTATGATTGTTGTGGATGAAGATTTGTCTGAGAGTGGAAGCCAAGGGTTTTCAATCCTCGTGCCATTGGAGAACGTCTCTTCTTCAGTGTTTGCAGCCATTTGAAGCAGTGAAATACCTGTTGAATTTGGTATTCAAGAGGGCATCATTCAGATGTTATATTGTGTTGATTGGAAAGACAAAAGGGTTTGACTTAATTGTTCGGAGATTGCAGTAATCAGGGTAGGCGATTGCAGAACATCTACAGCTATAATAAATCAGTTTTCAAGAGATACAGTTGGGGTTTCAACAACTTTCTATTGCAGCAGGTCGGCTTTCTTGAAGGGGGGCGATTTTCATCATAAGGGCTTCAAAAAAATCAATAAAAATTACTAAGAGGGGCGCCCAAGCTTAAGGAAGACTTCCATACCATCCGTGATAAAAAGGCAGCCTGCAGAGGGAGAATCGAACCATTCATGAGTTGTGTTTTGGGCTGATAGTGATTATCAGCAGTTGCATGTCTTCTATTTAATTCGGGTATGATTGTATCAATCTATTCTCTTGAATATTGAGCAAATAAACATAGTTCAGAGGAGTTATTATCATAGTTGTTTATATTTCTTCATGTCATGCATTTCATTTTTATATAAGCACTACAAAACACAAAAAAGGCAAAAAACCTTTATAAAACATAAAACACACAAAACAAAAAAAATCAGCATTGGAAACAAGGGCACGAAGTGTTCTTACATTGGTATCAGAGCCTTAATCTTGCTATCCTGGAGGGTTGAAGGCACATGAGTGGTCATCACAGATATTTCACTCGCAGTAAAAGGGAATCAGAGGCTGATTGGCAAAGGGATAATCCGTTTGCAGAGGAGCCATTGACAGTTATGGGTGACAGGGCAGAAGAGGGTCCACACAGGAATGAAAGAAGAGATGTGGACAGAGGTGAAGAACTTATTGAAAGAATGGCTCGTGCTTTCGAGGGATTTACAACAATCATGCAGCAATAGATGCGGCTGAACAGGGTTATAGAGGAGAATAGAATGCAGCACAACAGGGGTGCTGATGATGACAGGAATGTAGCAGGGTCACGGAGAGTGCAAAGAGCACCTTCCCGCACTGTAGATAGGCCTACTCGACCCACTTTCTTGAGAGGAGAACAAGTTGAGGAGAACGTGGAAGAAGTTGAGAACATATTATATGCTGATGCAGTTATGGCAGCCAACGAAGAGTGGGATTTATTGACACCACCAGTGTGCGAATGCATGCATTTTGATCGATTTGTGAATTCAAGGGTTGAATATTACAGGTCTCGACAAGGAAATAGGCCTCGAAACCAAAACAGAGAGTTGAAGCACGCCACCAGCAAGATCAACCTACCCTATTTTGATGGCAGTGGCAAGGTAACAACACAGTCTTGGATTCATAGGCTAGACACTTTCTTGACACCTCGACCTATGTCCGAGGAAGAGGCAATCAAGTTTGCCATGTTACATTTAGAAGGAGTAGCCCATGATTGGTGGTATTAGGGAATGGTGACACTGCAACATGATCGTATTACCACTTATCAGGAGTTCGTGGACAAATTGGTGGATCGCTTTGATAAAAAGGATCCAAAAGTTTTTTTTAGAGATTTGGCACAGTTTAGGCAAACTAGCAGCTTGGAGAGTTATATCAGTGAGTTCCAACAGTTATCCGTGATGGTAACTAACATTTCAGAGAGGAGGTTGGTTGTGCTTTTTATAGAGGGTTTATTGGAGCCATTATGAGGCTGGATCAAGGCTTTCGATTTGCCAACCCTGCAGGAAGCAATGAAGAAAGCAAGGAGTATGGAACTTGCAGCTCCATCGAGCAAGTTCGGGTCATCCAACAAGTTTGGATCGTCAAACAAGTTCGGGTCAAAGGGCTCTTCTCCATTTAGGGACAATAAGACATTTCCCAAGAACAAAGAAAAATCAAATTTCAGAGAGGAACAAAAGGGAAAATCAGCAGCCCCGTTTGATCGAGAAACATTAAATGATTTGCGCAAAAAGAAGCTATGTTTCTATTGCAAGGGTCCATATGATGCAAATCATGATTGCCCCTTAAGACCCAAGGGGAAAGCTAATTGAGTTATGTGGGCATTCTATGAAGACTCAAAATCTGAAAATTCTGACCAGCAAGCTGGTCAAGAAGAATCTGAGGATGAAAAGTCAGAAAAAGAAGTAGAAATCAATCTTCAGGAGGGACGACTTACTAGTATCTAGCAGGAGGGTTCTTTCAGACTACATGGTGTCCTAGCTGGTCAAAGGGTCATCACTCTTCTGGATATAGGTGCCACTCATAATTTTATTGATGCACATTTTGTGGAGAAGCGTGGGCTGATAACTGAGGAGTTCAAAGGCATAAGGGTGAAGGTAGCTGATGGGTACACCCTTAAGTGTGACAAATGGTTAAGGATCTTCCTTTATGCCTAAATAACTATAATTTTAAAGCTGATTACTATGTGGTAAACATGGGAGACATAGATGTAGTTTTGGGGATGAGATGGCTCCATGATATCGGCAAGTTCACTCTCGATCTTCATGAGATGGAGATGAGTTTTGAAGTAGAGGGAAAAACTCAGATACTAAAAGCTATTAGAGATAGCAATTTCAGGATGTTATCACTCAGACGGATGGAGAGACTCATGCGGCATGATATGGTTGAATGGGCAGCTGAGTGCGTACTAATCATAGTTACACCGAGTTTCAGGGACGGGGATGGGTTTCGGGGGCGCGGGGGCGGGGGGCCTAAGTTTGGGGACGGTGGGGGGACGGCGGCGGGGGAGTGGTGCGCTGAAATACATATAGTACTTGAAAAATTAGTTATAAAAAGATGTATAATTGTAAAAGCCTAAGGAACATTGAAACAATGAAAATATACTTGTAACTTAATAGACATTGTGATTGGAACGAGAACTAGCTGTTTCATATTCATAAATTGAATTTCAAAATTTCATAGTCATGATTCATAATTACAATCAATTATCAAGTTATCAACACAATAGTGTTCAAACTTCAAACTTCAAAAACAAAATAGTAAATACTAAATAGCTAATGGCCTAATGGCTAATGCCTCTATTGATCTAATCATCTCCAACTCCAAGCTCCATGCCAATCTCCTCATCACTGGAACTGTCGGACAAGGACCCCAAATGCCCAAGCTCATCTAAACCAATACCAACCAGCCCTATCTGTGTCGCATCCTCATCTATCTGTGCTGGCTCTTCTGGCTCTACATCCCATCTAGCTGCTGGACTCTCCTTGTATGCAGTTGTGCTGCGATCAATGAGACGTAAGGCACTGTGGACAGCCACAAGCTTCTCCACCCTCCTAGAAGTGAGCCTGTTCCTCTTAACAGAGTGGATGAATTTATAAGTGGACCAGTTCCTCTCAGAAGCAGAAGAACTAGAAACTGGGACAGCAAATGAATGGCTAGAGTAGTAATCAAAGATCTAGGCCCATGCATAGTCCACCACAACTTGGGGTCCTCCTGTGACATAGTCTCCAAATCTAATATGGCTGCCTCTGAATATCCCCAAAGAGTAGCAAATTTTGTCCACTCAGTACGAAGCAAGCTGGCCTCTATAGGATCATACATTTTGTCAATGGCCTTCATGAACCCTTCCTTCACCTCAACATCCTCTATAGGTGTCACTCTACCAAGACGTGGCACATACCACTTTGGGTTCAATGCGTAGGCAGCCATGTGTAAGGGAGTGTTGAGTTTCTCCCATCTATGCTGAATGATTGGATAAACATGCTCGGTGTAGAATTGCATTGTGGGGTCCTTCTCTCGCACTTTAGCCTTCATTTGATCAAGCATGGAATCAATGCATTCATATACCTCTCCAAGGGAAGGTGCATTAGAATCTCCAAATCTAATAACTTTGAAGACTGGCTCAATAATGGAGACAACATATTTGGCATCAACCCAAAAGACATCATTCTTCACCACCTCCTTAACCCTCAATCCCTGCTGTGTCTTTGACTCAGGCCATCTGTTCCATTCTGCTGTCATTACCATTAGTTGCAAAGGCTCTTGCAACTCAAGCATCCTCTCCAAGAGAATAAAGTATGATGCATACCGAGTCTCTACAGGCTTCAGGAATTCCTTCTTGGAGAAGGACCTGAAAAGTGCATGTGAATGATGATGGTTGCAGATAAACATCTGCACATCTCTAGCATCACTGACAATAGATTTGATCCAGCTGATTTTACCCATGTCCTTAAGTGCATTATTCATAGCATGCACACAACAAGGAGTCCAAAAAATATGCATATAGGCTGCCTCAATCAACCTCCCTGCAGCTTTGCACACATGGGCCGCATCTGTCACTACCTGCACCACATTTTGTGGTCCAACCTCCTCTATAGCATCCTTGAGGATTTGAAACTGATAATGGGCATCCTTGCTATGCCCTGAACAATCAATAGCCTTAAGGAAATAAGGGCCCGCTACAGATGTGACGATGATATTGATGAGTGGACAATGCCTAATGTCCGTCCACCCATCCATGACTATGCTGCATCCACTTGACCCAGGTTCTCTTCATCTTCTCCATCAAAATATTAATCTTGGAATAGTTTTGATCCAAGATTGTTGTCCTCAATTTATTCTCCCTTGGTGGCACATATGATTGTCCTGCCCTTATTATCTTTGACACAACTTCCTTATAATAAGGAGAGCGAGCCACATGGAATGGAATGCCATTGGCAAAGAATAATTTGCCAATGGCATCATTTGCTTCATCCTTTGCCTACACATTGAATAAATCTGCTAAAGGTTGTGAAGATGTCATCTTACGTTTCCCCCTAGGCTCTGTTGCACTTGAACTGAACAGATTTGGTGGCCTTTGACTCTGCAAAGTAGAAGTAGACACTGCTGAAAATTGATCACCCAAACTCTTATGTGGCAATGTAGTAGATGCAGGCACTTCATCCTCATTACAACCCCATAATTTTAAAATTTCAGCCCTGTACTTCAAGTTACTTGCCACAACTTTGCATACATCTACACCTTTGCCTCGAATAAGAAGAAACTGTGCATTCGTTCTTGTAATGCTGCCAAACCATGTAAGCTCACACATGTGACACTTTCATAATCTAGTGCCCCCAGCTGCCCCAGGCTTTGCTACTACCTTGGATGCAAATTGTTTTAAGGGTTTTTTTGGATCAAAGAGGCCCTTGGCCCATTCTTGAAGGATTTCTGAAGGGCAGCTATTATCTCTAGTGCCAATGGAACTTGTGGTAGTTTGAGTATTTGAGGCTGAGCCATGTTGTGGAACTTGTGGTTCAACTTCACCCACAACCTCCTCTCCTATTTGAAAGTCAGGATCATCTGATGAATCATTTTCACTTTGAATTCCTGGTTCATCATCACTTCTGTTATGTGAACTCATTATGATGATGATGCTGCAAAAACAATGTAAAAAAAAAATCAGACTTATATAATATAAACCGAAACTTAGAAACTTGAAAGAAATTCAAATCATAAATGTGGTCTCATGGATTGCAATATTGCAAGATATGCATAAGAATTAAGAAATCAAAATGTGGTTTGTTTTGCAAAATTTGGAAGCACAGGCAAGGCATTTGACTGATGCATTTAGGCATCAAGGCAAGGCATTTGAACTGTTTGACAGTGACTGAATGCAGTCACTGTCAAACAGATCAAATGCTTTGCCTTGATGCTTGAATTCAGTCACTGTCAAACAGTTCAAATGCCTTGCCTTGATGCCTGAATTCAGTCACTGTCAAACAGTTCAAATGCCTTGCCTTGATGCCTGAATGCATCAGTCAAATGCATCAAGGCAAGGCATTTGAACTGTTTGACAGTGACTGCATTCAGTTACTGTCAAACAGTTCAAATACCTTGCCTTGATGCATTCAATCACTATCAAGTATCAAGGACTCAAGTGTCAAACAGTTCACACTTCACAGTTAAAAATTTAAAAAGGTTTGCCTTGATGCATGCAATCACTGTCACTATCAAGTGTCAAGTGTCAAACAGTTCACATACCTTACCTGTGCTTCCACATTTTGCAGAAATGCCAGCAAATAAATAATAATTTTTAGTTTTAGTTTTAACTTTTATCTCATTTTCGATTTTAAAAATTTTCAAAAAAAAAATTACTTGAAATTGAGGGCGAGGCTGACTGGCGAACTGTTGAGTGAATCCCTCAAAGGGATGTGAGCTCATGGAAGGCGACAATGTCGCCTTCCATGAGCTCGCATCCCTTTGAGGGATTCACTCCCGTCTCCCAACCTCCTGTTGCCAATGCTGAATGCCCTAGCGGCTGAAATCAAAATAAAAAATGCTAAATCTGAAATCGTAAATATAAAATACTTGTTACTAAGTGTTCAATAATGATGCCCTTGGAAAACCGAAAATCCGAAAACCTTGATCTGGTTCAGTTTGCAGTTCGCACATTCACTCTCAGGCAAAGTCTCGAATGCTCGCACAGGCACGCACGGGTAGGAAATGAGATAAAAGTTAAAAGTTTTTTGTTTTACTTACATATCATTCATGAATCAATATCATAATAGTTAAATTTTAATAAATTTGATTTTAATTAAAATTTAATACACTTGAATGAAGGGGACGTGGG
Source organism: Sequoiadendron giganteum (assembly GCA_007115665.2). Classification (NCBI taxonomy): domain Eukaryota; kingdom Viridiplantae; phylum Streptophyta; class Pinopsida; order Cupressales; family Cupressaceae; genus Sequoiadendron; species Sequoiadendron giganteum. The sequence continues at coordinate 964,221,921 of CM021100.1, forward strand.
AAACTCGGAGGCTTGGAGACTCCCAGAAGACTCCCAAAGGAGACGCCCAAAAGACTCCGAGACTTCCAGAAGACTCCCTGTGAAGGAAACGTCCAGGGGACGGCGGAGGGACGGGGAGACGGTGGGGGAACGGCGGGGGGACGTTTCCCTGATGTCTCCGCGTCTCGGAAACGTCCCTGTCTCCGAGACGGCTGCTTTTTCGAGGGGGACGCGTCCCCGTGGAACTATGGTGTTAATGCCATTGCAGGAGGGGCAGCGGAAGACAGAATATCATCCGGATATACAAGAGCTGAGAATTAAACATGGGAAGGTTTTTAGTGACATCCCGCCAGGTAGACCTCCAGATAGGGGTATTGAGCATATCATAGAGCTAGAGGAGGGCGCTAAGCCCGTGATGATTACTCCATACAAGCATCCAAAACATCTTAAGGATGAGATCGAAAAAACCATTAAGGAGTTGCTCGCCATGGGTCACATTAGGCCGAGCAAATCACCATTTGCCTCCTTAGTGGTTTTAGTGAAGAAAAAAGATGGTACTCTTTGCATGTGCATCAACTATAGGGTTCTGAACAAGAAGACCATTAAAAACAGATATCCCATTCCACGAATCGATGAGTTGATCAACGAGCTACATGGTGCTTGTTTCTTTTCAAAAATTGATTTGCGATCCGGCTACCATCAAATCAGGGTGCGTGAGTAGGATATAGAGAAAACTGCATTCAGATGCCATTGTGGGCATTTCGAGTTTGTGGTTATGCCATTTGGGCTAACCAATGCTCCAGCTACGTTCCAGGCCACAATGAACATAATTTTTCAATTACAGTTGAGGAAGTTTGTACTTGTATTCTTCGATGATATATTGGTGTACAGTAGAACGTGGGAGGAACACCTTGCTCACTTGGATGCAGTGTTGGGGATTTTGGATAGTGAGTCTTTGTATGCAAAGGAATCAAAGTGTGACCTTGGCATGGTAGAATTATTATATTTGGGTCATATTATCAGTGCAGAGGATGTGAGGATGGATCCTGACAAGATCCGAGCTATCATCGACTGGCCCACTCCAGAGAATCTCACATAGTTGCGCGGATTTCTGGGGTTATGTGGTTTCTATCGCCGGTTTGTCAGCGGTTATTCACGTCATGCAGCGCCTCTCACTGACTTGATGAAGAAAGGTGCCTTCTTTTGGACTCCGGAGGCATAGGAGTGCTTCATGAGAATCAAACAGATTATGACCACTTGCCCCGTTCTTGCTCTACCAAATTTTACGAAGCCATTCGAGCTTCAGTGTGACACCTCAGGTGAGGGAATTGGTGCTGTGCTTATGTAGGATAAGCACCCGATTGCTTTTGAGAGCAGGAAGCTCAGAGGACCAAAGAGAGGTTATAGTATCTATGATAAGGAGATGTTGGCCATTATGCATGCATTGGCCATATTCAGACAATACCTCATTGGCAGCAAATTCAGTGTAAAAACATATCACAATAGTCTTAGACATTTCTTGGGGCAGCGAGACCTTAATGACCGCCAGTAGAAATGGGTCAGTAAGCTTCAATCATATGACTTCGACATTACATACTTCAAAGGTACTTAGAATGTCGTTGCTGATGCCCTATCTCGCAGGCCACATTTGAGCACTATGGTTCAGATCTCAGAGGATTGGAGGCACCAGATTGTGGCAGAATACGCCAAGGATACATGGGCATTTGGGATCATTGAGGGGTCAGTTCAAGACAGCAGATATGTAGTTGTTAGTGAGCTCATTATATATAAGGGTAGGATATTTTTGACGCTAGGGTCGAAGATGAAGAGTATAATATTGAGGGCTTTCCATGATGTGCCTACTGTTGGACACCCAGGATACTTCAAAATATAGGTAGGTCAGGGAGAGGTTTACATGGAAAGGACTGAAGGCCGATGTCCTTCAGTATGTTAGGGAGTGTCCAGTTTGTGAGCAGAACAAACAGGAGCACACTTACCCAGCAGGTCTATTACAACCACTTTTGAGTCCTGATAGGAAGTGGGAATACCTATCCATGGACTTTATTACGGGCTTGCCTAAAGCCCAGGGGAGAGACTGTATATATGTGGTTGTAGATTGATTAACAAAATATGCCCACTTCTTTCCGAACACGGCTACACAAGTGGCAGAATTGTTCTTTCAAGAGATTTTCAGACTACATGGGTTGCCTTAGACCATAGTTAGTGACAGGGACAGCCAATTTATGAGTCACTTCTGGTAGGAGGTGTTCAGACTCTGTGGGACCGAGTTAACCCCGAGTACCAGCTATCACTTGCAGACAGACGGGCAGATAGAGATAGTTAATAAATGGGTGGAAGGTTATCTCAGAAATTACATAGCTGGACAACAAAAGGCTTGGGTAAAGTGGATTTACCTCTGTGAGTTTTGTTATAATTCCGCTTTCCACATGTCTATACAGATGACTCCTTTCATGGCGTTATACGGGTATGAAGCTCCTAGCTTCATCGACCTTCTGTTTAGTGATAGTAGAGTGCCTAGCGCAGGAGACTTGTTGCAGGAGAGTCAGGACATTATGCAGGCTCTCAAAGAGAATATCACTAAGGCACAAAACCAACAGAAACAATATGCTGATTAGAGGAGGATCGAGAGATCATTCGAGGTGGGAGATATGGTCTATTTAATGTTGTAGCCGTACTGACAGTCTACACTTAGGAAAAGTGGTGCTGAAAAGTTGAAACCACGCTACTATGGGCCTTTTCGGATCATCAGGCGAGTGGGTGAAGTAGCATATGAGTTAGAACTCCCAACAGATAGCCGAGTTCACAACGTCTTTCATGTATCACGCCTCAAGAAGGCGTTGGGACATCATGTGACTCCATCAACAGTGTTGCCACCCCTGGGTGATGAGGGGAAATTGATTCTTGAGCTGGAGGCTATCTTGGATTTTCGAGAGAGACGGGTATGGAAACGAACTATCACAAAATATTTGGTCAAATGGAAGAATTTGCCAGTTGAGGGTGCCACCTGGGAAGGTGAGGAGATCTTACAACACCCAGCGTTGAGATTGCTTGAGGACAAGCAATTTCAGGGAGGGAGGACTATAATGTCCCCTCCAAAGTGAGACATTTGCATTCAGTAGATTAGCCTATCATTGTGACCCTCGTAGGCTAATGAAGGTGTTGAGAGGGTCTTCTGAGGATTGTATCGCCTCCAGCATTCATTGATGTTTAGCTTTGGTTTTCGTTTGAGGCTTTTGGGACGTAGTTTGCTCAACTTACTATTTATAGTAAGTCAGACATGGATAGAAGGGAACCCTTACTATTTTTAGTAAGGCGTGTTAATGGATGAAAAATCATTAGATGTGTCCCCAACCTTGATGGCGTATTAAGAGAAGATGTATTTAAGGAGTTATTAATGTTATTTGATTAAAATAATATTAATTAATTAAAAGGTGATATTTTATGTTATAACTTGAGGGTCAAAACGTCATTAAAAGGGGGGCCAAATTAATGAATTAATTATTAATGGCCAATTCCTAAGTTTGAGTGGAATATTAAAAGAATGCAAATAAATAACATTTTTTATGTTATTAAATGCCTTTTGGAGAAGTTTGAACTATTCAAGAGAGAGCATATATTTCACTTAGGGTTATTTTGGCATTCATTCGATTATGATTGTTGTGGATGAAGATTTGTCTGAGAGTGGAAGCCAAGGGTTTTCAATCCTCGTGCCATTGGAGAACGTCTCTTTTGCAGTGTTTGCAGCCATTTGAAGCAGTGAAATACCTGTTGATTTTGGTATTCAAGAGGGCATCATTCAGATGTTCTATTGTGCTGATTGGAAAGACAAAAGGGTTTGATTTAATTGTTCGGAGATTGCAGTAATCAAGGTAGGCGATTGCAGAACATCTACAACTATAATAAATCAATTTTCAAGAGATACAGTTGGGGTTTCAACAACTTTCTATTGCAGCAGGTCGGCTTTCTTGAAGGGGGGCGATTTTCATCATAAGATTATGTGACTTTGCAAGTAAATATTACAGCCAAAGAGGACGAAAACCCTCCAAGGAAAATTAAGAGATTTAAGGATGAAAACCCTTAATTTATCCTATCAAGTTATTGGACAAAAACCCATAACTTGTCTAGATATCAAGGACAAACATTGAAGGAAAAATAGCTGCAAATTGGAAGAAAAAACATAGCAGAAAATCAAGATAAGATTACTTTCAAAATTATGTCAAAGTGAAAAAATCTGAATATTATAATAAAATTCATGATTTTAATTAAGTTATATTTATGAATATAAATGCAATTATCATTTTAGAATTAAAAATATTGTTTTTAAGCCCGTTAAGGGGCTTAGCTGGGTTAATTCAATCTCAATGGGTCCAGTGGAGGCAGTCTGGGAAAAACCAAGGGAGGGTTGGTGGAAATTTAACTTCGATGGTGCATCCAAAGGGAACCCTGGACCATTAGGGGTAGGTGTAATTGTATAGGATTGGAAGGGAAATGTTTTGGCCTTCGAGGCGAAGGAGTTGGAGGAGGGGACAAATAATGTAGTTGAAGCATCAACAACTTTAATGGCAATCAAACTTGGCAAAAAATTGGGGGCTACAAAAATACATCTTGAAGGTGATTCTTCAATCATCATTCAGGCAATAATGAAGGGAAGCATAGAGGTGTGTCATTTGCAAAATTTAATTTTTACAATTAAATAGGGCCTCGTTTGAAGAAGTTGTCATAAGCCATGTACGAAGAACTAGTAATTTGGAAGTCGACATTTTATCAAAGTGGGCGTTAAATTTTGAGAAAGTTGGTGAAATAAGGTTTGAAGACTTAATGCTTTTAGAGGGGGCAGATTTGAATTAATGAGAGGTACGAAATATTCTGAATTTAATGAGTGAAGAGGGAGTTGATGAACTTCAAAGCAATTGAAGCAATTTTGAGGCGTTGTGTGGTGGCGGGGAAGGTACGCATAGCATTAATGGCCAAATGTGGTAAATTAATACGGAGGAAAGGCTCTAAGTCCTTAGATGTTAATGCTTTCCCCGAGTTATTGGTGTGGAGAGATTTCATTATAATAGTCTGGTTTTGGAAACGAGCTTTGGAGGTGCAGATTTTAATGGAAGCAAATTTTACCTTCTTGACAAAGCGACAACTTTGTCCATTTTATGGAGAAGCGTCGGTGAAGAGGTTGAAAGGGATGTTCTTGTCTAGTGATGACAGACTGGTACAATGTGTGCAGATAATTCTGGGCACGGGCTTTGGACTCCTCAGACACAAATTTTACACAAATTTGGACGTGTACTCCTTAATCATGGCGTGGGGATTGGATGGGGGAGAGCCGGTGAAAGTAGTGAGGAAGGTGATGGAAGTGATAGTGCATCGAGACTTTTTGGAAGGAATGGAAACAATCTTGTAATGGGCTGTTCCAGGTGAAGGATTGGATTTGCGGGAAGTTATTGAGAATGCAGAAGGTAATGAACTGGAGGGATTAATTCCCTTTGTTCGCTGGTCGAAAGATAGCCTTAAAGCAAGATGGAGAGTGGATGCCAGACATGGGTGGGAGGCATTGAAGTTGTTCATGGAGCTGCTGGAGGTGGAAGTAGTAATTGCTAAAGCGCAAGCAAAACTTGATGAGAGGGAGAGAAAGGAGTTGTGCCCTCGGAAGAGGAAGGAGAAGAAACCTTCAGGAAGCGGCGTGGCCACATGGAGCACAGCATGAGTATCATAGTCTAAATCTTCTTTGGTGATTCAATTTTTGTTTTGATTAAAATGTCTGCTAAAATTTGGGGGTTTAGCTCTGTAACGGATGTAATGGGGTAGCTATAAAGACAAGAGGGTTAGGGTAGGTACCAAAATTTAAATGTGTTAAAGTTGCAGAGACTCTCTCGGAATTCGAAGTAGTTTTTAGATTTTTGGGTGTAGGGATAGTAGTCTTTTTGTTTAAATTTCTGGGACAATGGAGGTTGATGTAAGGGCTTTTTTGGGTGGTTGGAGGATGAAAGAAAAATTGTTTAATGATGTTGTATCCGAAATTTCGATTAATAAAATAATATTTAATTACCGAGCAAAAAAAATAATATTGTTTTTAAGGCAAAAATAAGAAACGTTCTAAAAAGGGACATTACATTGCAGCCAACCGGTTATGCTTCATTGAGTGGATATAGAGTATGTACTCCAATTCTGTTTAGCCAAAGAACTTGTAAACCACAATAATGATCAAGTAGGTGGTGTATTTACAATACAACAAGTTTACCAATTCTTCTTGTATATAGATTAGAATCCCATAACCCTCTAGTCCAAACTATGGCACATCAAGCATAATGCAAATGCCTATGTATTTTTCCTTGTGATTGTAGATGTTGATGCAAATCTCTATTGATTGAATTGTGTGCCATGAGTAGACATGATCTAAGGCTTTGTCATTTCATACAACACCTTATCATTGAAATTTGAATATTTTGTGCTTGAGTCAATGAATTTCTCATTCATTGGCAAGGTTACAAGTTCCATTATCATCAAGGTGTTTTATGCTGCACTTGCCCATTGAGCAATTTCAATGTGGACATCCACCTCATCTCTTGCCCATTTTTGTGTTCCCCTTGCCACTGGCTGCTCACTTTCACTTTGTTGATGATTATGACAGCTGCAGGAGTCTACTTCCTTTGCACGTTTTTCAAGATGATAATATAAATTGAATGTAGCTTTATAGCTATTCAATTTATTATCTGCTTGTGAGAAGGCCGACCTTATGCATTTAATTGTTGTTTATTCTTGAGAGCCGACCTTCCTTATGTTCTTATATTTTATCTTGTACTTGGGCCGACTTCCTTGGAATTCACATTGTATTGCCTTATGGTGGCCGACCTACCTTATTATTGGGATATTCTCATGAGGCCGACCTACTTCAAGGTTCACCTCATTGTGTATATATCGAAGGTCGAATTTGTTCATTAAGCAATTAAGTTCATCAAGCATAATTCGCAGTTTAGCAGCAGATCATACAGTTGCAGCAGATCATCATTGTGTAGCAACAAACCATACAGTAGCAGCAGATCATACTGCAGCAGCAGACCGATTTCAAGGAGAAACACATCCATGTATCTTTGCATCTAGGAGAGGTGCTAATATTCATTGCATCAAATTCGCCCTTGTGCTGGGCCTGTGTTGTAAGCAGATTTCTGTTTTTATTCCTACATTATATAAGAGAAATATTTGCTGGGTTTTTCTCCCTCAGGAAGAGGGTTTTCCTAGGGTATCTTGCTGTGTTTATTGTCTTATGTGTTGCAATTTTATGAGTGCTTTCAGTTGTTCTATCTGATCTTCAAAACACTAACACACTTTACTTCATTTTAGAAGTAGCCCTCCTTGGAGTTTGTTTGCATTTTTTTTTTGACTATGTTCCTTTCATATTATAAAATTTCACCATATTCTCATTGTAAAGATCTGATTTCTACTATGTTCCACCAAGTCTCTGGGATGAGGGGATGTGGGGAGGGGGGGATGCGTTTCGGGGATGGATTTTTTTGAGGCCATTTTTGGGGACGGCAAACGGGACGACTATATAAAAATATAGAAAATTTTAAAATTATAGGGAAGTTTCAAATATTAATATGATAACATTGATAAGGCCTTCATCATATTGACATATACATTATAAAATCCTTAAAACACAACAATAGAGCTCACATGAGAGTCAACCAAATTAATATTTAATTGCTTCTTGTAATAACCCCGCTATTCTACTCAAAAGAATTACCAATGTTTTAACCACAAGTGAATAATTCATGATGCCATCACATAGCAATAATTTTTTTTCTTATATTTCAAAGACAATATGCACATCTGAAGTACCACATATTCCAAACTTTCCATTTACTTTATAATTGAATGTACAATTGTTCAAATACATTTAAATTCTGAAGATAACATTTCTTGCATTACAACTTCCATAGACATGGATATAAGAAAACATAGCTCCTTGAGCTTCATTAGCATGTAGTAACAAATGGTCTAGGAAATCCCTTGCAAATCTCGGTTGCCAACTGATGAGGAGAAGCATCACTCAAGCGCTTTTCCACCAACCACAAACTCAAATGCGGTCCCTTGCACATCTGCCACATATGGCAAGATGGCCCTACCCTTCGATGAAGAGATTGGTTGTTAAAACCCCATAACAAATAGCCTTCCCGAGCTTAGTGTTGTGCCCTACAATTCTAGAACCTGATCATACGGTAGCTACAACTACAAGTATGAAAATCCTGAACTAGAAATTGTCTATAGTGGACACAGTGAACTGACAGTGTAAACAGTGGCTACTTACACTACTTTGGCCAAAGTTTCATATAAAAAGTCATCCATTCACCCACTATCCTAGCTCGATTTGTTTAATGACCATTCATGTACTATGCTTAGGCAATTCCCTCTATTGAGTAATCGTTAACCCCAGGAACAACCTATCCCTTTTATAATAAACTATGCATAGGCAATTCCCTCCATTGGGGAATCGTTAACCCCAAGAACAACCTATGTTTATAACATTCCTACTAAGTAAACACATTACATAATCTATCTCCTTCTATGGATAATCCAATTCAAAGGTAATCAATGAACTCTCTATAGTTCAGAATACCGAATAACATAATGTCACATCATTGAATGACTCTAGTACCAAAGGTACGATCCCAACTATAAAAGTCCCCAATCAATGGTTTATCTCAACATTAAATGACTCCATTCAAAAGTACCAATAAATAACCTCAGAATAAAAAAACCTTCAACAGGAAATGACTTCACTCAAAGTGTAATCTTATCAATAAATGACCTCAATCAAAAGTATAGTCTCAACAATAAAAGACTCTTTTCAAGAGTGTATTCTCATCAATAAAAGATTGTTCAAAAAGTAGATTTTCATCAATAAAATGACTTCACGTCAAGAGTGTAAAACAACCAATCAAGCTACAATCCCACTCAATAGGGAATACCCACCTATGGCTCCAATCAATAGTAATTCACAAATTCAAGTGATCAACTTAATCACATAGGTAATTCCATCCTTAGTTTACCCTAATCCCAAGATAAAATCATCAAATCAATGAACATGCCGATCACGTAGGTTATTCTCAACCTAGGGTTCCAATCAATAATCAAGTAAAGCAACGATCAAGTGATCGTTCAAGTATAGACTAACAATATGGTTTGCATGTCATCTCTTTTTATCCATGATGACAAGTCTTCATACCAACATTGCTGTCGTGTTTGCTAACCTCATTAACCTCTAGGGTTTTCCAAGCATAATATGCTATCCAATATAGGTTACCTTACACAAGTACATATGATACATTTATCAAAGAAAATCAAGCAATTTCAATATTTCAACTCTAAGCATTGCCTATATATGATCTATCTTTATAGTATTTAATACTATCTCGGATAGCTATCTCGTAATATGGAATATATGGAATTATCAAACAAGGAAATACTTTTCCTATCTAGATTCATCATGAATCCATTATATTCATCCAAAGAAGACAATCATCATCTTATGATAAACATTACACATTTTTCCAATCAAGTAATCAAAGTCACTCAATCTTTTCAAAAACATATAAAATATAAGAGGGCAGAATAATATGCCTGTTAAATGCTAACCCCAAATGAAATAAATTGATTGCAAGCTCAATCCACTCCAAGACTCCTCAGTAATTCTCCCAATCCACACAGAAAAATACTCACTAACTCTCACTAAACTCCCCTTTCAAATGACTCAGCTCACTCAAGAATGTCTCAGACTTAAAAACAGCAGAATGCAATTGAATAATGCGTCCCAATGAAGTGATCTCCACTCCTATTTATACAGAATTATGAGATTTATCTGCATATACTCAAGCTATGTTTATTGACACTTCTCAGCTGTAAGGTTCGACTCAGCAATTTACCTCAATTGGTGGCAGCATTATAAAACAATACTCATCAAAATAGAACAACAAATCGACTGAAACAGAGACAGCAAGAATTCATCTCAGAAATGCAAGGTGAAAGACAAACAAGTCGACTCCAAATATGTCAGCAAAAGCATAACTTATTCTACCTTTTAGTTGGTCTTCCATTGCTGGACAGTACTCAGTAATTTTGACTTCTAATCATAATGTAGTTTCATTTTTTGGCGCCACCTACTTCTTTCCATCGTGCATTCTGGTGTTGCTGTGTTTAGACTAAGTCAGTGACTAAACACCTTTCAAATATCTCATAAAACCTTTGACTGAGTCTCATACATACTGCATTGCATTTACAGGTTTGTCGATGCATATGGGATAACTATAGCGTTGCCTTTTAAGGCACACATTGTTGCAGCATATTCATTTATATGTATAGCACATTATATATAATATGTACTTTATTACTTTTAATAACAACAGCACTTTATTACCATCAATGCTTTATTTAAACATATCTCTTATCAATATATATATATATACATATATAAAGCATTTCACATAATAATAAATATACATCATTCAGTATTTGAATGCTTGAATACACATTTACTTATCTTTACCATTTTATTTATATTTATATATCGGATATTAATGTATTCACATATACATAGTTATACATACGTATATATATATATATATTTCCATTATTGTATATGTATATATATATTTATGCATATGTATATATATGTAAATACATGTTTTATCACCTTTCAATATATCAACACACATGTGTATATACTTATATTAAATATATGCGTATATATGATGTTCAATGACTCACATATCATATCTTATGATTGTGTCATCGATAATTCACATATACACATATATTCGATATACGTATTTAATCATATTTGTATAAGCAACTATATCGATCGATATATATATATAATTCATCGATTAAGTATAACCACATAAAGAAGAACTCTCATAAGGCAAAAGACTTAAACAAATCACGATCAATCACATAATTCAATCCATAGAGACAACCTATCTCAAACAAGGACGACTACCCAAATATTCCAAATAAGTCAAGACTACGACCGAAGGCACTTACCCGATTCCCAAGCTACTTACTTGACTTAACCAACTAAAAGTGAGTGTGTGTAAGCTCGGTAGGTTTCATTAAGGGTTACCCAACCAATCACTTCTCCCGAGTGATACTTCCCCTCCCTTCCGAAGGATTGAATTTGACCCTGCATCCAGCTTAGTTCAACACCAAGGTAGTTAGACGTTCATAATAAATCCTTTTGCAACATAAAACATTTGTATCATCAAAACATCTGAATGTTAACATTGTAATTCATAGCATTCTACTAATTCAAAACATATTCATTCTTTTGAAATCAATAACATCTTATTGCATATTCACATATTTCATTCACCTAACAAACATATTAAAGTCACAATTTACATTTATCAACATTTTCACTCATAATGGTAAAAGTAACTTGGTAACTATGAAACGGGGTGTAACACTTCCATAATTCATTGTCAATGTGCATATGATATAAAATTAGAAAAAACTAAAAAGTAATATTGCATACACCAAAATGCCCAAAGGCTACAAGTTTGTACTACAAATGTCCAAATGACAAAGTCACAAATGCCAAATTGTAAAACATAGTGATGGAAAGTTTGAGGCTGCCTCTAATCAACATCTCCCAACACTACATCAAAATCAGAGTCAAACTTTGAGTCACTACCACTATGAGTATGAGGGACTGGCTCATCTAATGGGACTCCAACTAATCCCTCCCGTGTGTCCTCATCAATCTGGGTGGCATCCTTTAGATCAACATCCCACCATAAAGCTGGTGTCTGCCGATACTCTAAAGTTTGATGATCTTGGAGTCGCAAAGCACTACGCATGACCACCAACTTCTCTGCATGTCTAGAGGTCAACCTATTCCTCTTGATAGAGTGAATAAAGCTATATGTGGACCAATTTCTATCTGCAATAGAGGAACTAGCAACTTGTGAAAGGAGGCGAATAACAAGCGTCTTCAACTCTGGTGCATCTTTGCTATGCCATGTCCACCATCCAATAGGATCCGTTTGATCTAATGTAGTTCTATCTATTTTTGCCTTTGGTTTGCCAAATGTTGGACCACGGAGATTAGTAAAAGCAAGCCATTGTGTGTGTAGTAAACTTGATTCCTCAATTGAATACATCTTTCCAAGGGCCCTCATTAGCCCTTCTTTTACCTCTTTGTCTTTGCAAGGAGGCAACCTACCAGCTTTTGGTGCATACCATTTAGGATTGAGAGCAAAGGCTTCCATATGAAGTGAGGTGTTCATTGTGTTCCACCACCGTGCCACAATGGGCTTAATGTATTACTCATACAATCCCAAATTAGGATCCCTGTTAGAAATTGCTTGTTTCACTTTTCCAAGCATGTTGTCAAATGTCTCATAAATCTCTCCAAGACTAGGAGAGTTCGTATCAATATATCTAATGACATCCACAACTTCTGAAATGAAGGAGCAAATATATTTGCAAGTGCTAACAAAAATTTGAAAAAAGAGAAGTTAGAAAATTAAAATCAGATTTTTTTTAATAAAATCAGCAATCAAATTATAAATTATAAATTTATAAAGAAAATGAACATTGGCAAGTTAACAAAATAACAATTTTTTACATCTCATTGGACCAGCAATCATCATTAAGAACTTTTTCTTTGATGCTTTTTCCTTCTGCAGTGTTTGAAGTAGACCATCTACTCCACTTTGAATTAACCGTCATCAATTGTAAAGGCTCCTGCACCTCAAGCATCCTCTCTAACAAAATAAAATAACTGGCATATCTTGTCTCCATAGCTTTGAGGAATTCCTTCTTTGAAAATGTCCTGAAGAGAGCAAGTTAGGTGTGATGGTTGCAAATAAACATCTGAATATTTCTAGCTTCTATCATCACCTGCACCCAATCTATTTTCCCTATGTCTTTCAATACGTTATTCAACACATGAACACAACAAGGGATCTAAAAGATGTGCTTGTAAGCACCCTCCACCATCATGCTAGCTAATTTGCACACATGTGCTGAATTAGTAACCACTTGCACAACATTGGAGGCCCCAACCTCCTCTATAGCATCTCTCAAAATATGAAACTGGAATTCTGCATCCTTGTGCTTCCCAGAACAATCAATAGTTCTAAGAAAATATGAGTCAACTGAATATGCAACTATGATGTTGATAAGTGACCGATGTCTAATATTGGTCCACCCATCCATGACAATAGAGCAGCTTGTCCTAATCCAACATTGTCTCATGTCCTCCATCACCAAACTCACCTTGGAATATTCTTTGTCAAGGAGTGTAGTGTGTAGTTTATGTTCTCCAAGAGGGGTGAATGAGGAACCAATAGCAGTTACATCTTGAACATTTGTTTGAAGTAAGGAGAATGCGCTACATGAAATGGGATGGCATGGGCATAGAAAATCTTGGCAATGGAGGACTCTGCCACATCTCGTGCATGCACATTGAACAAACTTGCAACTGTATTTGGCTGCTCACTAGTAATAGTCTTCCTCTTCCCTCTTGTGGAAACATGAATAGAACCACTAGCACTGCCACTAGCACTACCAACTATAGAGGGCATATGCATAGCTGATTGTGTTCGCATCGGCAACCCCTTGGACTTTGATTTTGCCTCCATATGCAATCTATAACACTCCACCCTCTCATCCTCCTTTATATCTTCACAAACCTTCACCCCTTTGGCTTTAAAGCCCAATAGTTGAGAATACACCCCTATGTAGCTCTCATTAAAATGATCATGACAAATGTGACACATCCACAATCTAGTACCCCTTGATTTTTCTTTTTGTCTTTGTCTAGGGTTGTCACCAATTGGAGAAGAGGATTTTTAGAATTAAAGGGGCCTTTTGCATAAGTTTTTAGAGCTTTAGAAGGGCATTCCAATGGATTTTTTTTTAGGCTTTCCCCCTTCAGCCATAGCACTTTCATTTTCTTCTTCCCTCTCAACATGCCCACTACTCTCACTATTGCTGCTCATGTTGGTTTGTTTTGGAATTTAGAAATTGAAAATTAAAAAAAAAATCATGCATTCCATCTTTGAAACTTCGAAAAAATTTGAAAAAAAAAGAACAAATGCTGGTTGCTTCTTCACTCCTCACCAATGCTGGTTTTTCCAACAGCACCTCCAAACCCTCCTCTTTGTCTTTCTAACTTGGCTGCAATTTTTTTTTCGTGTAAAAGTGAATATAAGTGACAATAGGAGTATAGTATTTGAATGCTTTAGGGTTTAGAGGGCATGGGGGCACACAAAAGGCAATAGGATGTATTTCTTTTTTAGAAAAATTCAAGAAGCTGATGTGGGGATGGCTGATCGTCCCCATGTTGTCGACACCCTGTTCCGTCGTCCTAGAAATGTCCCTTGCTAATTTTGGTTTTTTGGGGATGGCTAGGAAACATCCTCAACTATCCCCATGTCCCCGAAACGTCCTTGGTGTGGGGACATTTTAGGGACATGGCGAAAAATGGCGGGGATGCGTCCCTGTGTACCACTGATGTTATTGTGAGTGTTAAGTTGAAAAAATAAAAGAATGTATTATATTGATTCACCCCCCCATCCCCCCTCCCCTCCCGTCTTAGTATAATCGTGTGCTCATCACACCTCTCCTCTCTTTCCATCCTCTTTTGGGTTTTGACCCACTACTATCTATCCCCCTCCATCATGTTCTTCTCCCTCGCCTCTCTCTACTATAGAAAGAGATTCCATTTGGCGTTTACCTTGGTTTATTTCTTCTCATTTCCCACTCCTTCCCCTCAATTGAAAACCTCTTCTAAAACAACCACACTTCCTCTCACACTTGTTACTATCTCAAGGTACTCCTCATCATGTGTATTTGTATGCACCTATTTTTTTGCTTGGTGTGTATCATATTACGACTCCTTTACCTCCTCCCTCATGTCCTGTAAAGGACACCACTACTGCATTTCCTCCATTAGATTGTTTCTCTATATCCACCATCATGGTGATGTCTTATTCTAGAAGCTGCCCACATCCCCCTTTCTTCACAAGAATTTAGCAAAGTCTCCATAATTGAAAGATACCCTCTCAATTTTTTTGTTTTTTCAATACAGTTGTAATCAAGCACCCGTTAAGGTTAGCTGAAACCCAAAATGATGTAGAAAGAACTCTAACCAAGAATGCGCCCTAACACCACTTAAGGAGGAGGGGCGGGCATATGGTCAGAGAATCCCTAGGATCTAGTAGATCACTAACTGAACTGATTACAATAGAATGAGAGGAATTAAACTCGACACCAAGAGTGTGCACACAAGATCCTTTAGAAGGCGAGGTGCTAACATATGGTGGAGTACTAATTACAAAACTGAAAGAACTTAAGTGGATAACCGACCATGAGAGATTTTCCACACTTCCACTAAAACAGTGGGAGGAATGAAATTACAAATAAAACAATTCATCTGCTGCGGCAAGCATCCACTTGTGAGTGGGAATTCACCACTTTCCAGTGGGTACAAATGAGAGATTATTAAGTTCTTTTTCCACTCTCTCTGGTGGTAAACCATCCAGGGGTTACAAATATGAGAAATTAAGCACAAGTAAGCAGTAAAGAATGACTGAAATAGTACTACTGTTAACAATTTTACAATGTAAAGAACTATTGCAAATTACAAGTGATTACAATAGAATTGAAGCACAAGAAATAGAAGATCTCCCCCTCTAGAATTCTCTCAATTACTGAAGGAATAAACTGAAATCAAAGACTGAAATAATTCTGATATAAAATCAGCAAACTGAAAGTTTGAACCAGCAAACATCAACTCACCAAAAATGCCAAATCTCTTACCACACCCCACAGACTTGAAGCAAACTGAAAGTGTCTCTCTTCTATGGCTAGGCGACCAAGAAACCACCACTTTCCAACCTTCAAACTCAGCAAAAACAACCAGCACACTTTCCAAGCAATAGATGAATGGTACGGCCCTAGGAGAGGGTCGACCTCACTTATAAAATCAGCCACTTAATATTAAATTTTGTCCTTGCACCAAAAGGGGCGCCTCTAGCATATAGATGGATAGAAACAATACCCATAAGCAAACAAAAATCATACCAAAAGCTGTATACGAAAATCTACTTCAGCCAAACAATAACCAGCAACATGAAAATTGGAAATATTTCACCAAAACTCCACAATAATGCTCAATATGTACTTCTGGATGAAGTACACTTTCAGATCACCATCTAGGGAACCATAGTTTCAGGCCCGAAGAATGGAGTAGAATTTGCTAAGCTTTCCCTTAGCCGGATTTTGGATTTCAAACCAACAGCATAACTTTGCTTTCCAAAACATCCCATAATCAACTCACCAAAATGTAGCAATATAAAAGTTTCAATGGGCAAATGAAACACTTTGAATTCCAAGAAGTTGAATCACTTCAACTTCCCAAGGGACGCCACCTTTAACCATTCACTTTATTTTGAAATAATAAAACATTATTCCCCTTCCCTTTAGGCATCCATTTCAATTTGCAACAATAAAGCATTTATCAAATCATTAAATGTTCAACATGACCCCTTAATGTCCCCTCTTTAAAACAACATGAAGTTACAACTCCTAGGCGTGGGGGTACAACTTAAAAACATGAAATTGACTAAGTATAACACTTAGTCCAAGGAGAACCAAAACCAATGCCAATACTAAAACTGAAGGATTACCAAAAATAGCATGATGACCTGAGCTGAACTGCAGATGATGATACTGCCAAAATTAGACTTACTAAAAATAGCCACTGCTAAAAATAGTAAGTTCACGTCAACTCAACAGAAAGCCAAACTGATCGGCCACGCTGAACTGCAAAAGATTGAGTTGTTGCTAGAGTGATATTGCTATAAATATACCTACCAAAAATAGCACATTGATATAAATAGTAAGTTTGCCAAAACCACATTTGTACACCAACTGAGCAGTATCATGACTTACTATAAATAGTAAGTGTTTCCAAATATCTTTTAAGCACAAACTAGGCAACCATCATGACTTACTATAAATAGTAAGTGCCCAGAAAGGATGTCAGATTCAGATGCATGTCACACCACCCTGGAGATCTCTGGAAACCCATAAACCTTTCTTGCATGCAAGGTATTAGTCAAAATTGCATGTCATTATTTTAACATGCATGTTACCTCATCCTGAAGCTCTTCAAAAACCCAGAAAGCTGCACTAGACATGCGTTAGAAAAACACACATGCAAGCTCTCAAAACTGCATTTGAAACCTCCTATAAAATAGGAAACCCTAATTTCCCATTCTGCTTAGCCTACGAGTTTCCGGAAATAGGCTAAATCCAATTGTAGAGCGCAAGGCTAAATCGAGGACAATACAATAACATTCATCTCTCCTAAAGGTATGAGATGGCATTCTACTTCTTTTGTCAGATCTTCCACCATAAAGATTTTTGGATTTCATGGACTTTCATCTAATGGCTTATCCTCCACAATTTCTAGTTTCTCATCCTTTCTCTTACCGATGCCAACTTTCTGCCCCTCAAGGACATCCAACCTTACTCTCAACATGTTCATTTTCTTAAGAACTCTCCCCACACAAACCTTCTATATTCTCTCCATAAATGCAAGTCTCACATGCCTTCTCAAGATAACTCTAGTTTTGTTTTTGAAAGACATCTTTTTGACCACTCTCACACACCCACAATCCGAATGACCTATAGACTTTGAGACAATGATGTACCAACACGCTCTTACCCACAAATTGGTTTCCTTTTAGACAAATTTAACATGCCCTCTAGCCAAGTCTTTCATTGGAGGATATAAACTCTCTAAACATCCTCTTTCCACTATTCAGTCAGTGGAGGATGTTTCTACTCCTCATTACTCTTTTGTTGGAGGATATTCATACTCATCTAAATTCAAGATCAACCAACTTTGCTACCGTATGATGCAACCAAGGGTAGGGATCCGAATGAATGGTGACTTTTCTCTTGTTGCAAAGACTTCATGACATATTCTAATAGGGTCAATAAGGGTCTTAAAACATTGAACAAATTGAATTTGAAGACTCTCTAAAGAGATCCAACTCTACAAGAAACTGCACCTACCTAGTCATTGAACAAGACTTCATAGACCATGTTTTCGTATTGATTTGGAAATTAATTAGATGTTCTTGTTTACTGATTTTTGATAGACCATGATCACTCTTAAAACACTCAAATTTGTTGATTTAAAACAAGGAATGAGATTCTTGCATCAACTCTCAAACTTTATGATTTTTGAAGTCAATGTGCGACCACGAATCATAGAAAATAGTGCTAATTTTCATTACCAATGGATCACAAGATTACATCATTGTTTATGGGGAAATTTGGATAGTATTTCCCTTTAGAAAATTGATTGCCAACAGATTACAACAACCCTAAGAACATCAAGGCTGATATATAAGAAACTATTCAAGTTCTAGATGAGAAACTAGAAACCCTATCCCACAAACTTTTATGATCTTTAACCAACACATCCAAAAATTCACCCTTGAGCTCCCAATCTACAAACAAACTCTTCAAAGGCCTTTTCCCACCTTCAACTTGCAAGAAAAATATATGGAAAGCTAAAGAAAACAATTATCTTCTCCCCTTTGTATACTCCTCCAAGTATGGTGCCTAGCTTGAGGATTTTAGTCAACCAGTCAAGAATGTAACTCCCAAATGCATCTCTCTCCAAATATGTTGCTATTTTTGCAAGGGGGTTAAAGTATGAATTCAAGGAGTTAACTTTGTAACTCCAAATGTGGCACCATTCATCGAGGATTAATGCAAAGTCAAGAAGTCAAGTGTAACCTCCACCTAGTCAACACAAAGACAAGGCATGCAAGATTCTTTTTAACTTGTAAATCCACACACGAGCTTCCTTTTCAAGGTTATTGGCATGCAAATGAGGGTCAAACATCTAATTTAAATAAGCAACATACAAGTGCCTCACCATGCCAAGCACCACCCTTGTGAGACACATTGTGACTCTTCAACTTCCATGAGGTGTCATGAACAAGCGAACATGTGTCAAATGGGCCCTCTAAATATTCCAACCAAAGGCAAATGTCCAAATGAGAAGGAAAAAAAATTAATTTGACTAATTTGAAGCATAGTTCAAATTGGACTTGGCAAAACCCAAATTTGACTCGGTCTGATAACTCAACAAAACTCTAAAACTGAAAAAAATACTTAAATTCTTTAAAAAGTAAATTTAATGTAAAATATAATTACAAAATGTGTCAAATGAGTTTATTAATGTTGGGGGAGTGATTTCTATTAGATTTGACTACAAAAATAGTACAATATCATATCATCAAGTGAATACAATAATGATTAGTTGATAAATACGATATGTATTATGTATTTATGATAATTGTCATTGAAAATCATCATAATAAATTACTTACCCATGCAAGTTACAAGTGACATTTTTCTCTTCCTTGTTCTGGTGAGAATTTGGGTTTGCCCCTTGTAGTCAGCTATGACTCCACTCTATTACTAGAAGGCAATGATGACTCCTTTGCCTTAAGTTCAACATCATGTGCAATGATGTAATCCAATCCAATGTGTCTTTCTTCTATTGTAGCTGCACCCTCCCTTGATGCCTTTCGAAATCAATAGCCTTGTCTTTTGTAAACATGGGGATGTCCTCAACTTGTGTAGTTGAGTCTCTATATGGATCAATCTCATTCAAGTATATAGGTTTCCAAGTGGTTGTGTCCTCCACCTTTCTTTTGTGAAGGTGAATGTTGTACTACACAAAAACAAGGTCATTGAGGTGTTGTGACAATTTGTTGCATATCTTTGTGTGTATGGTTTCAAACAAACTCTAATTGCACTCACATTTTGAAGCACTACAAGGTTGAGACAAAATTTGAAGTGTTAACATTTGAAGATTTGAGGTATTTCTGCTCCAGTTTTTTCACCGATCAATTGCAAATAAGATGTTTAAAAGTTTGTAAGTAAGCAATACTTGTAAGATATAATTAAACATTCCATTTTTTTTGTTACTGTTTAGGTGGTTTTCTCTCAAATAGTTTTTGGCAAAGAATAAAGCTTCCCCTTATCTTGCTTGTAATTTTCAACTCCTGAATAATCAAGTTCCTCACCGCAATCTCAAGTGTCATTCTCTCAATGTACGTTGTGAGGTCCTCCATAACCTCCCAATTAATATTTGGGATAGTCATATGAGAAGAAAAACTTGGGGTTGAGGTAGTACCTACTACATGAATGGGTTGGTAGATTGGATTGTTCCAGCAATAAATTATCTCCCAAATGGGTTCAAATTTGTCTCTATTTCCCTTGTAGTAGTTTTAGAAGGCCTCATAAATGGATCCCTTAGGTTTTCCTCTCCATCCATGAAGTCCAAATTCCTAAGGCTCTAACACCTATAAACAAATTAAAGTTACAATTTAAATAAACTTTTTATAAAAGTGTGATTAATGGATTCAATTTTAAATTTAATTTAAAGTTTGATGTTACCTTGATGATCTCTATAGCTCTTTTTGCAAAGACATCATCAATTGTTTTTATGAATCTCTCCATGAACCTTCTCTTTATGACCCTTTTCTCCAACTTTTTTGGAGTACAATGAGTCTAGCCATGATTGGCTCACAAACATTTGTTTCAAAGGTGTTAACAAATCGCAAATGCTTTTCAACATGAGGAAGTTAGTTGCAAATCGTGTCACACTTGCTCACACAAGCTCTTTTACCTTGGTGTGACATCTCATCAAGTTGAGAACCCAAGGGTGATTGTAGATATATTTTGTGATATTCTTAGTTTCTTTCAGCATTAGTGTCAACCCAATCAATTTTGATTATGACCTCCAAGAGAAGGTCAATGCAATGGGTAGGGCAAGGGTTCCAAAAAAGTGATGGATGCCTCTACTCAAATAGTCTCTTTGTCGCCATGTATGCTGCTGCATTATCGATTACAACTTGCACAACATTTTTAATGCCCATCTCAAACACAAAATCCTCCAACATTGGAGTCAAATTGTCTATATTCTTTACCTTATTGGAGGTGTCTATGGACTTCAAAAACACCACCTCACTATTCAAAGCCACTAGAAAGTTAATAAGGGTGTGGTTCCTTCCATTTGTTAAGTACGGTGCATCCAAAATTATGCCACCACTTTTTTAATTTTCCAACATTAATTTTACATTTATTGTAGTCTTTTGGAGCAACTATCCACTCAAGTCATGTGCAGAGGGTGCCTTGGACTTTTTCATTGCAACTCTCAACAATGTGACCAGATACTGCCAATATGGTCTTTTTTCCATATTGAAAGAAAGGTGGTTGTAGAACCATAAATTAGCATGTCATATCTACTTCCTTATGTGTCTTTTTGTTTCATGTTGCACTTTGAAGCGAAGGTTGTGCTCTGGGTGTGTTCCAAGGTTAAAAAGCCTTGTGATTGGGCCTTGCTTGAGTTACACAAGATGAATATGCCATGCATGCATGGACTGTGACTATAGCTATTTCTATGACTATGTTTGTCCTCATCTTCTCTAATTTCTTCTACTCTTATCAATGTAAGGGTCGTCTACATCTTCCATTTCACTTCATTCCTAGCATTGAGACACACTTTTATGTCATGGCAAAGAATATCTGCCTGGTGTTAATTAAGGTGATTGATGCCCTCACTCATCTTCTATCCACAGTAATTACAAACAACAGTCCTCAAGGGTCCTTGTGTGCCATGTTTCCATGTGGCGTCCCTTCCATGGGTGGGTCAGTTTGCACTTGCTGATGTTGATGCCATCGTATGCTAACTTGCTAAGTGCAAACTTGACATTAATAAAATTAGAAAAATACAGTTTAATGCTATATTTTTTACGTTTAAAAAAGCATTTACAATTTAGAAATAATGTTTTGAACTTAAAACAAGAACCAATAGGCCACCCTAGTAAAACAGACCACATTTTCGCCTAAAACATAAAATAAAATCAATAAAAAACTGAGTTTCCGGTTCGGGTATGGGTACGGGAATATGTGTGTGTGTGTGGTCTAGTAGAGTAAAGTTGTTTTTAAATAGGGGACAATGTATCTCATCTTTATTTCATAATTTTAAGGCTTAATATTTGCCTTAAAAGGTGGATGCCCCTTTGGAGAGAATTCCATGTTAAGTTTAAAAAGTCAAAGTAATATTTGGTGTGTGGGTGTGTGGGGCCTGTTAGAGTAAAGTTGTTTTTAAATAGGGGACAATGTATCTCATGTGGATGCCTATTAAGAAGGCTTTATTTCATAATTTTAAGGCTTAATATTTGCCTCAAAAGGTGGATGCCCCTTTGGAGAGAATTCCATGTTAAATTTAAAAAGTTAAAGTAATATTTGGAGAGCAAGGAGGGGCGTGGGTTTTTGAAGGGAAAAGGTGTTTTTTAAAATAAAATTGCCCTAATTTTTCCCTCTTCTTCTATTTAATCCCTTTTGAGCTCTCATTTGGGCATGTGAACTTTGGCAACTTAAGGAGGCTGCTGGATTTTTCCTAGAATTCATATATGGGTGGTTGAGGATGAAAACCCTCATCTCTAGTGGCTGGTTTCGGTGGTGAGAGACCCACCCTAGCTGGTTGGTGCTTGGTTCTGAAGATTTATAGTGTTTGTCTTGCTGGTTGAGCATTTTGGCATTGGAAAAATGAAGATATCCACAGTTTTCTGAGTTGAGTTAGGAGCTTGGCTTTTGGTGTGTGGGATTCCCAATTTTGGTGTGAGTTTGCAGCTGTTTTCCACTCATTTTCTCAAGTCTGAAACAAACTTCTGAGGGCTGGAAATCATATTTTCTAAGTGTTTGGAGAGGCATCAAACAGAGCATATCTTTGTGATGTGTAAAAATCTCCTTCTGGGCATTGCTTCTTTGGTTTCTACTTGGCTGGGCGCCTCTTCGATCTACTGGTTGGTATTTATTGGTGAGCATGTGATTTTATAGAGAAAATCGCCCTCCTTAGGATCAATGCCACATCCTCGGGTTTTGGTCTGCTAAGCACTGTGGTGACTAATCTGTTGCTAAAGGTGTTATTCCAGGTCTGATTTAAGTTGATAAACTTCTGATTTTGTATTTGATGATGCAAATGATTAAATGTTTGATGTAATTCCTCCTTATTTCCTTGCACATATATGAATGTATCAATGTATGTACTCATCATGTTGAATGGACAAAAATCATAAAACCCTTTCTGCATTTCCATCTTATTCTGAAAACAACAACAAAAAAATCAGGGGTATACATTACATGCAAGTACTGTTAAATCACAAATATGAACCGGCTGATTCCTGTTTTGTAATTTATGATGTCTACTCAACAAAGGAAAACTGTCTTTTTAATGACTTTCTTGAGCCTGAGGATTTTGAGATCCTAGAGGTTAACTTGGATATCATGAGGTTGAGTGACTTAGGAGAAGCTCTGAATCATCATCAGGACTTGCAGTCCTCTAGCATAGCTCTATTTGTAGTAGCAAGAGTCATTGGCTATGTTTGTTTTTTTGGAACTTTGTACTTAGTTTATAGTTTGACTTTGTACAAACTATATTGTAATTTAGATTTTATCAACTGTAACCATTTAGTTATTATTTATGCACTATGAAGAATGCTTTGTGCAATGCAATGTAATCAGTGATATGAATATAAACAACAAAATCCTATTTTCTACAATTTGTGTGGTAAACTCTATTTTATTTGCTGTCTATATCTCTATGCTATGGAAATGCCCCTAAATTTAAAAGAAAAGTAGTTTGTCTCTTTTTCTACAATTTTTTTCGTTTTTTCTTAAATCCAATTTTTTCAAAAAATCTTATACTTTTGGTTTGCCATTTTTTCCCCAAACGATTTTTGCTGCTATGGGACTCTGAGCTGCTGATCTACATGTATAAGTGGCTAATTATTAAACCATTCTGTTTTGCTCCAAAGCTTAAATAGTTGGATGGATGGGTCCTGATGTCAACCGTGCCAATTTTGGGTGATCATCACATATCTTCACTTTGAAATCTGCTGACAGTCTTTTGCACATACAGCAGTAGTTTATGGAATTGCAACAAAATATAATTATAGTTAAGCAGATTAGTTAGATTTTGGATTGCTTAATTTTCTTTGCTGGACTCGTGATCTCATTATTTACAATATTACTTTATATTGTTTGCCTTGCCTTTTCCAGAATCATTCAAATTTGGATAAGTTTTGTGTGTTAGATATCAGATGTATCAAAGATCAACTTGAACCAGAATTCTTGACGTAGCTTTTCCTGCATCTTCAATTCTGCTATTTATCTTGTACTGAAAAAACACTCTGTAAGAAATGATTTAAAATACTAGAATGTTTTCTGGCAAGGTTGTCGCTTATAGTTGGCGGTATTCATTGGCAGGGCAGATGAGTGGAATGTAAACAAATGGGCATGGGAGGGTGTCCTGCGGGTTGTTAGCAAAGGGGAGGAATGCATGGTAAAGCTTGAGGATAAGAATACAGGTTTGGCACATTATATCTGAAAGTCCGGAAGCTAGACTTTCGTCGGATCAAATATGTTTGCCTGTTTTAAGGTCCAGAACATAATGAGTCTTGCTCTTAAATACATGTATTGCAGGTGAATTGTATGCTCAGGCATTCGTACGAAGAGGTCAACCACTTCCTGTAGAGCCTGTAATAGACAGTAGCAGGTCAGCTTATTAAAAAATAGTTATCTTTAAAAGCATCCACTTGTGGAAGAAGAAGAAAATATAAATTAAAAGTATATATGAATATAGATAATGACTTGATAATATCAGAAGTTGCTATTATGTAAGTGGAGGCCAGCTGTTATCTTTCTTGCAGTATTTGTTACATTGTCTTTCCTAAGAGGTGCCCTTTATTTTGTGGTACTAAGGTAGCCCAGAGAACTGCTATTATTTTTTCTTTAAAATGATATTTATGAAAAGTTTAGAACACAACTAATCAGTTATTATTATTTTTTTCTCCAGATACTTTGCACTTTGCATCGAGGAGAATTTCGGTAAGACAATGGCATGAATGACATTTTTGACTATATTTACATTACATATGTATCAGGCAGAGAGAGAGAGAGAGAGAGAGAGAGAGAGAGAGAGAGGAGAAACATAGATCTCCCTAAGAGAGAGAGAGAGAAAGGAGAAACATAGATCTCCCTTTGTAACACTTTTTAACACTTAGTATCGATGAACTTCTAGAGGTAGACAAAAAGCTTACAATATGTTCTTCCTCTTAACACTATCCAGGTCACTTGAATCTCTCTTTTGTAGTCTCTTAGCTCTAAATTGTATTTCTATGCTAATCATTTCATACATATTTTGGGTGGCACCGTCATTTAGTTTGAAACATCATTGTTTAGATGACTTGAGTATCACCCTTAGCTAGTTGAGGGGGTGCTCTCACAATTCATAGGTCGATTTGAATCACCATATTCTGCATGGTGATAAGATATTTTATTGTTGTACCCATAGCAGCATAAATTGTTTGGGGAAAAAATCGGCAAACCAAAAAATCAGGATTTTTTGAAAAATCGTGAAAAAATCGGGTAAAAACCGGATTAAAAAAAAAACGTAAAAAAATGTAGAAAAATAGACAAAACCTACTTTTAAAAAAAAACTTTAGGTCATTTCCATAGATAGAGATATAGAGAGCAAATAAAATAGAGATTTTAACCTGTAGATTGTAGAAAATAGATTTTTTTGTTTATATTCATATTGCTGATTACATTGCATCAATGCATTGCACAAAATATACTTCATATATAATAAGTAGATGTTGACATATGACAAAATGTCAATTACAATATAGTGTGTGACTTTGTACAAAGTCAACCTCTAAACTAAGTACAAAGTTAGAAAAATCAAATGTAGCCAATGATGTAATGTCCCCGTTTTAGCTGACATTGTTTGTTGAGGGGTTAGCCTATCATTCTGACCCTCGTAGGCTAACAGATGTGATTAGAGGGTTGCTCATTGCAGTTATGCAGAGTTTTGGGACTCTACTCCATCAGGTTGATTCAGGTTTGGGCCTTTGCAGAGGCTTACAGAGTGATATTCAGGCACTTACTATTTATAGTAAGTCAGGCCGACAAGGGTTACTATTTCTGGCAGGGCACCTGGCTCAATTGGCTATCTCAGTTTCGACCCAGTTTGACAGTTTATCGAGCAAATGGAGATTAAGGGAGCATTTAATAATAATTAAATGATTATTATTATGACTTTATATTATAAAGTCACTTTAAGTGAAATATTAAAGTTATTAATTATTTAAATGGCTTATTATAAAGTATTTTATTGACTTTATAATAAATGAGAAGAAATGATTATTAAATGAGTATTTATTTCTCATTTAAATGAATGCCATTTATTAATTAAAAGTGCCTAAGTCAAGAGAGGCGAATTTGATATTATTAAATGCATTTAAATTGCTTTTTTGAGGAGGGTCGAACTTGTGTGAGAGAGTATTTATTTCTCAAAGACAAAATAGAACGGATTATTATGATATGATTATGATTAAAATTTGTCTTTTTCTCTCTGAGAACTTTTGGAGTTTGGAGAAACAAGGGTTTCTGCAAATCAGATTTTGGAGAACGTCAACTCTTCAGAATCCAACATACTGAGGTTGTGAAAGATCAACTGAAGATTGCTAATGGTTGGCTTCATTACAGAGGTCAAAATTCGTGCTTCATTGGAAGAAGATTTTCATTTTCTACAAGGGTTTTTAAGGGATAATCAATTCTAGACCAGAATTAGTGTTGGCTGCTATAGTATGCGTGAACAGTGCCGTGCTACAGTAAAAACGCTACAGTAACGTGAATAGTGTCACGCTACAATACCCGCGCTACAGTGATACTTTCAACCTCTTGAGCAGATTTCTTCTCCTCTTGGGGCGGCTAGGGTCCTTGATGCATGTACAACAATTTATGGTGGGAAGAAACGAATTTCTAGAGCTGGCTGTACCAAAAATCAGTCATCTTGAAGGTTGTGAATAAAAATTTCAGATTTCAAATAAAGATTGGAGGTTGCAATTTTGGGTATGGCTTGTTGAAAATCATTAATTGTAATATCTCTATTATCTAATTAAAGAGTTCTGTAACCCTCATTCAGCTTATATTGTTCTTAGTTGCAATTCCTTGCATTTCATCTTGCCTGGCAATATTTATAAAGAATTCCAAATAAATCATTTATTGTTCAAAAACACATAGAGATTGCAAACTTTCAAAACAAAACAAATTTGCACCATTTGTATATCTGTTTGCAAGGGTTAGAGACACCCGGTCTCTTACAGTGGTATCAGAGCCAAGACCCTACCATCTTGTTGGGAGAACCAAAAAGAAATTTGAGCTGCTACAATGGAATTCAGTAGATTTGCCGAACAATACAAGAGGCAATGTGAACACGAAGCTTCCATGCTCCATGAGGAATATCAGAATATGACGAATGAGTTTAAGAACGATGTTTCTTTTGTCTCCTACTTGAATTGTGTGTTGGTTTTGAAACCTGGAAAATTGGGTGTGGTTAATTACATTAGAAGAACAATGAAAGAAAAAGCAGAACATTCTATTGATGGAGATTCTTGCCACAGAAAGTCTGATTTTTCATATTAGACCTTAGAAAACAACACAAAAAATTCATTTATTAGCAGTGACTCCCAGGATCGTGCTTTGGATGGACATGCAGTTACTTTGGCAGCAGAAGGGTGTGAAGATATTGATAGAACAACAACTTCTACCTTGCCAGTCGAGCCATCCTACGAGGTACCTAGCAGCAGGACCCTTGATGATATTGTGTGCGAAGTTGATAGCATACATGATGCTGCTTATCAGTTTATTGAGTTGATTCAGGAGAACGATTCAATTTATTGTTCCAGGGACTCGGAGATGGATGATTCAGATCAGCATGGAGTGATTGTGTAGTTTGTGAATAATCCACTATTTGAGTTTGACGGTGGTTTGATCTATGATAATTCACTCTTCGAGTTAGATGCTGATCTCCCTCTTGACACTAGTTCAGAGTTGGGCGATAATCGCAGTATTTGGGATCTTTCCAGTGCATTGGGATTCCAAACAGGGCTCACGAAGGAGTTTTACAGTGTGTACACAGTAAGGGGCGCTTACAATTTTTCCTTTGATCCACCTGTACATGATATGTCTTCGATGCACAGTCCTTGTGCGCATGGGATAGAGAGTTTGTATGATGATTCTTTTTGCGCAGTTGAGGATCAGAGGTTGGATTACCATCATGCTAGTGTGTATTTGACAGAGTTTGCCACTTCGGGGTTTCAATGGAAGATAGGGCTTCCGGGAGGTTGTTGTGGCAGTAGGCATGGTGGCTTGGTTAGTCAGCACATCCATGGGAGTTTGGCAGAGGATGGCAAGAGATGTTGTGTAGCAAATGATTCCAGATATTCTTACTTCCTTATGATGGATGGATGTGAGTACCGTTTATATTGGGATCCAGGTGGCAACAGGATTGGCATTGTGTATTGGATGGGTTCCAGTGGATTGCTTCACCACTCTTGGCATGGTGAAGTTGGGATCAGTACTGACCAACAAAAGTCTGAGGATGTTCTTCTCAGCAGACTTCCATTCTGGATTCGGGATCTAGGGATATTTTGCGCAGTTGTGTTTATGTCGATGCTATAGGAGACAGTTGGAGATGTGCGGGACATTCACAGTTCTTCTTTGGGCCTCCCAAGGAGTGGAGTTTCTTTGCAGTGGAGATTGCTTGGGGACAAGCAATTTCAGGGAGGGCGGACTGTAATGTCCCCGTTTTAGCTGACATTGTTTGTTGAGGGGTTAGCCTATCATTTTGACCCTCGTAGGCTGACAGATGTGATTAGAGGGTCGCTCATTGCAGTTATGCAAAGTTTTGGGACTCTACTCCATCAGGTTGATTCAGGTTTGGGCCTTTGCAGAGGCTTACAGAGTGATATTCAGGCACTTACTATTTATAGTAAGTCAGGTCAACAAGGGTTACCATTTTTGGCAGGGCACCTGGCTCAGTTGGCTATCTCAGTTTCGACCCAGTTTGACAGTTTATCAAGCAAATGGAGATTAAGGGAGCATTTAATAATAATTAAATGATTATTATTACAATTTTATATTATAAAGTTACTTTAAGTGAAATATTAAAGTTATTAATTATTTAAATGGCTTATTATAAAATATTTTATTGACTTTATAATAAATGAGAAGAAATGATTATTAAATGAGTATTTATTACTCATTTAAATGAATGCCATTTATTAATTAAAAGTGCCTAAGTCAAGAGAGGCGAATTTGATATTATTAAATGCATTTAAATTTCTTTTTTGAGGAGGGTCGAACTTGTGTGAGAGAGTATTTATTTCTCAAAGACAAAATAGAACGGATTATTATGATATGATTATGATTAAAATTTGTCTTTTTCTCTCTGAGAACTTTTGGAGTTTGGAGAAACAAGGGTTTCTGCAAATCAGATTTTGGAGAACGTCAACTCTTCAGAATCCAGCATACTGAGGTTGTGAAAGATCAACTGAAGATTGCTAATGGTTGGCTTCATTACAGAGGTCAAAATTCGTGCTTCATTGGAAGAAGATTTTCATTTTCTATAAGGGTTTTTAAGGGATAATCAATTCCAGACCAGAATTAGTGTTGGCTGCTACAGTACATGTGAACAGTGTTGTGCTACAGTAAAAATGCTACAGTAATGTGAATAGTGTTGCGCTACAGTACCCGTGCTACAGTGATACTTTCAACCTCTTGAGAAGATTTCTTCTCCTCTTTGGGCGGCTAGGGTCCTTGATGCATGTACACCAATTTATGGTGGGAAGAAACGAATTTCTAGAGTTGGCTGTACCAAAAATCAGTCATCTTGAAGGTTGCGAATAAAAATTCCAGATTTCAAATAAAGATTGGAGGTTGCAATTTCAGGTATGGCTTGTTGAAAATCATTAATTGTAATATCTCTATTATCTAATTAAAGAGTTTTGTAACCCTCATTCAACTTATATTGTTCTTAGTTGCAATTCCTTGCATTTCATCTTGCCTGGCAATATTTATAAAGAATTCCAAATAAATCATTTATTGTTCAAAAACACATAGAGATTGCAAACTTTCAAAACAAAACAAATTTGCACCATTTGTATATCTGTTTGCAAGGGTTAGAGACAACCCGGTCTCTTACAAATGACAACTACACTAGAGGGCAGCAGGTCCTGATGATGAAGCTCCTCCTCTGGTGCTTCTAGTCAAATGTTCAAACAAGTGACCAGGCACACCAGCCTCCTGTAGTATCTCGATATCCACAGGCTCATAAGAATCATCATCACTAGCAATCCATTCGTTCTCTGGATCAATCTCATCAAGGTCAATTGGCTCGTTATCCTCAACAGTACCTGTTTTTGTCCATGTAGAAATTAGTCTTGGCCTTACAAGTGAAAAAGATAATGAATACAATTTCAACTAACTACAAATATATTGAAAGTCTAAACTTGAGCTTTCTTCAGCTTCAAGCGGAGGTTGTGGTGAACAAACACCAAGTCGTTCATCCGTTGTTGTGTTAGCCGGTTGTTTTTCTTGGAGTGTATGTGTTCAAAAACACTCCAAGTACGCTCACAAGCAAATGAACTACATGGCTGGCCCAAAATGCATCTCGCTATCCATCTAAGGTTTTTGGTTTCATGACCAAAATAGTCCCTCCATTGTGCTGCAAAAACACATTACATGGAGATGATATCATGTAAGAATATTTTTAAATAATCTTAACGCTTAATGATCATGTCCACAAAATAGAGACTTTCACAGGTTTATAGAATCTACCTGGTAGCAAGGTATTCCTGCCTTCGATGGCGAATATAGATGAGAGAAAACCCCTTGCTTGCTTGTACATTGCTAACTCTCCCATAGCTGCTTGTAATTGTTCTCTAGTAGCAAACATTTTTTCCATGCACATGAACAAGACCTATGTTACCTCACCATCATTACGTCTAAATGAAGAGTCATAGAACAAACTTGGATTAAGATATATCCTGCAGCATGGAGAGGAGAATGCATCTGTTGATCCCATCTTCTATCAAGTATATCCCATAATGGCATATACCTTCCCCTGTCATTTTGCATCCTACCCCTCATCACCTCTTTGGCCCTATACATGGCCTCATACAAATAACCCATGGGGGATTTACCCCCATCCACTAGTCTTAAGACTTTTACTAGAGGCTCTAAAAACTCTACAACTTGTTCAGTTGCATCCCAAAAACTAGAAGAGTACATATAGCCTACCACTGCTATGCCATCTACTAGATTTGCGAAGCTAGACTCCTCCCACTCATTTGAAACAAACATTTGTTTCTGTTAGTGTTTCTTAGATCAGATTAGATAACAAATTATTCAATAGAAATGCAACACATAAGACAATGAACACAACAAGATACCCTGGGAAAACCCTCCTACTCAAGGGAGAAAAACCCAGCAAATGATTCTCTTCTATTAATGATAATATAGTGACAGAAATCTGCTTACAACATAGCCCAACAATGGCTAATGTTTTCGCACTTTTCCTTGATGCTTAGATACAAATGAATTTGCTCTTCCTTGAAAACAGTCTGCTG
This sequence comes from Sequoiadendron giganteum, assembly GCA_007115665.2. Lineage (NCBI taxonomy): Eukaryota > Viridiplantae > Streptophyta > Pinopsida > Cupressales > Cupressaceae > Sequoiadendron > Sequoiadendron giganteum. The sequence goes on from CM021100.1 coordinate 964,253,498, forward strand.
CTACAGGAATGATGATCTGCTGCTCAAATATGAACTTCTTCTAGGAATGCGAATTATGATGAATAACCTTGATTTCTGTTCTTCCTGAATTATGCGAATTTCTGCTCTTAAGGTAATTGCGAACTTCTGCCTTAATACTTAACTTGTAACAATAACAAACTGACCTTCTATTTATACAACACAAGGCGCCTCTTGACTTAGGTCGGCCTCTATACAATAAATGATAAATAAAGGAACATGAAGTCGGCTCAAGGAAAGTGCGAACTTATAAGGGTCGGCTTCTTTATATATAAATTGTCTTTCTTGGGAAGTGCAGACCGAAGCTGCAAATAACATCAACAGTTTCAAATTCATTTTTTGTTGGCATAGAGTTTGTAGTGCAAGGAAATGTGTTGCAAATCTTGTCACCCCTAGTCGAACTAGCTCCTTGCCCTTTGTGAAAGTACGCATCATGCACAAAACCCTCGTGTGAATAAATGAATTTTGTAACTTTGCGGGCCTTTTGCAATACCTCCTTAACCCATTCAAGTTTTCCAATGTCCTCAAGGGTTAGACCAAGGCAATGTGCTATGCATGGAGTAAAAAATATAGAGGCGTATTTGTCTGTCAAGAGTCTACCGGTAGCTACACAAGCTGCAACATTGCCTATAATAAATTGAACCACATTTTGTGGCCCAACTTCTTTTACCACAAGATCAAACATCTCAAACAATGCAGCTGCAGATTTGATAGTATCCGATGCATCCAAGGATTTCAGGAATATAGTGCCAATCTCACAAGAGACAAGGGAGTTGATGAGGGTTCGATTCCTTCTATCTGTCCATCCATTTGACATTATGGTGCAACCTGTCTTTGCCCACTCTATTTTATGCTTCGTAACAACATTTGTAACATCCCGTACTGCATCATTGAGCATACCAACCCTCAATCTCTCGTAAGATGGGGCTTTGAACCCAAGACCCGCAGCTGCAATAGCATCCACCATACCTTGCCAATATGGTGATCTAGCAACATGAAATGGCAAGCTAGAGTAGTAACAAAAGTTTCCAATTGCCTTCCTTGCTTGTTCATGGACATTCTTCCTCCATCCTGTATTCTCCAAAGTGGTTTGTGCTCCTGGTGTAGTACGAGGTGCAAAGAAAGCATTAATGTTTCCTCCACTCGTGTTTGGGCCACGCGTTGTAGAAGAAGGTGTTGACCCGGATTCCCTCAAAAACTCACTTGCACCATCATCGTAACACTGATTCCCTCTAGTATTTGTAGAATTATAACCTATTTCAACCCTAGTTCTTGCCTTTTTTGCTTTGTTCTCAAGAATCGCATGCAAAGCCTGTAGTGCTTGGTGTGTGACATCTGCAGGGCATGCTATACAAGGAGTGCTATTATTTCCTGGCTCCTTTGCCATGTGCCATTTGAAACGATAAATGCCCCCAACGATATCACTCTTACACTAGTTGCATTTAACCTTCGTTGTACCCGAAACTGAAGTACAATGTGTACATGCAAAGTCTTTTTGACGTGGCATTATGATCAAATCTGCAATAAACATTTTTATTCAGTCTACTTTGCCATCAAAGGCCACAAGAAAGATTGAACTTTGAAGGCATGAATGGTGAAGTTTGAAGGCAACATGTCAATCTTGGATAAGGCAACTGAATTTCAAAATTCAATCTGCCCAAAAAACCCAAACTCATCAGTTTTTAAACATGCTTATGAGAAACTTCCAAGCACTTAATGACAGTCAGCAAAATGCAATATTGCTCTCCATCAATCCACTTCACAATGTCATGAATGTGCAGGAAATTTACAGCTATGTCGAGCTTTCTTGGTGCATGACACTTTACTTTACTAAGCATCAATTATTCTTCACTGTTTGTTTTTGTTTTTTTCCTAAGTTTTCTTGGTGCATCAAGAAAAACAGTTTGGATTTTTGACTGTTTATTTTAAAAAAACATGCTTACACTTTACCTTTTTTATCTTTGACTGTTTAATTTTGTTTTTTACTAAGCTTTCTTGGATTTTTGACCATTTTGGATTTTTGACTGTTTGCTGCTATGTCTAGGACATAAAATTCAAAGGGAAATATTAAAAGATAAATTAAAATGATTCTTAGCATGTGTAAAATTAAACTGCTGAATACAAGATAAATTAGGATCAAACATTTTTTAACTCTTAGCATGTGTAAAATTAAAATAGATATATAGTGATTCCTTCTAATGTGATATAAATTTTTGAAAATATAGATTGACTGAAAATATAAGGAGAAATTATTTTTTATGATTACACAACTGATTTTTAAAATAAAAATGGTTTATTTATAATTTAACTCATAATAATTTAGTTACTCATAAAAATAGTATTCAGCATTTTAAATAAAATAAATTATACATACATATATATTTTATCAACAATATATTCATAATAATTCATAACAATATATGGAGATATTATTTTTTATGATTACACAATTTATTTTTAAAATAAAAATGGTATTATTTATAATTTAACTCATAAAAATCATATTCAGTATTTTAAAATAAATAAATTATAAAATATATATTTTATCACAATATATTCATAACAATATAAAAAAATTAATATTATCAACAATATATATTCACAATATAAATGAGGAATCAGGAAAAATAAAAAACCTCTATTTGCCACTCACGACTTGGCTGCTCACGAATTCGAGACTATGCTATTGCTCACGAATCCGGGACTATGCTGCTGCTTACGTCGTTCCAAAGACGCCTTCAACACTTCGCCTTCAGAACTTCAATAGACGCCTTCAAAAATTCAACAAATGCCTTCGACACTTCTTTACATGCCTTAACAAATTCAACAAACGCCTTCAAAATCTTAGATTAATGATAGATGCCTTTGAGAAATTTGCATTTAACTGAGGAAAGCTGTGTAGTGTTGAAGAAGGGGAAAATGCGCCATCTTTATAGAAAAAAACGCATGTTTTTTAGGGTTTTTTTTCCTGCTGTTTTTTGCCGATTTTTAGATGATTTTCAACGATTTTTTCATGGCGTTGACCGCTGAAAAAATCGCGATTTATACGGGGTAAAAATCGCTATTTATACTGGGTAAAAATCGGGAACTCTACAGATTTTTTGAAAATTGCGATTTTAACGATTTTTTCACGATTTATGCTTTATGAGTTGAATAACTCAAGTTGTTTTTAAATCATAAAAAACACATTAGAAGGCTAGATAAGTTGGATGCCCAAATAGCCTAAGGATGAGTTAAATAAAACAAAAGCAAATACAAAAAGGGGCACTGGTTTTAGTGGAGGATTAGGGTTTTCTCAAGGTGATCGCCCTAATTCTTTGTTGAGGCTTTAAAACTTCATTTTGCCGCCTCATTTGGTTATGTTGAAATGGTTGCATAAGGAGACGCTGCTGGTTTTACACCAATGGTCTGAAAATAGGTGTTGAGGACAAAAACCCTTGGCATTGAGGAGCTAGTTTCGGTAGTGCAATATCTACCCTAGTTGGTGGAGGCGTGGTTCCATCTAAGGATCACATTCAGAGCTCCATTGTCACAGTTTCAGTCAAGCAGCTGGAAGATTTTTGAGTACTTTTGATGTGTGTGATCAAATGGATTTTGGTTTGTGACAACATAGTTTCATTTGGGTGTGATTTTCTGAGTGTTTTGGAGGTGATTTCCAGTTTTTCTGAGCACTTGTTTATTGAGGCTGAACTTGGTAATTTGATCTTATCTCCACATTGGCTTGAATATGCAATCTGGGTGTTAGATATCTGAATACCCTTTATCAAGGCGTCTCCAAACATGTTCTCATATGATTTTTCTGAGCATACAAAGAATTATTGAAGCAAGTCGTCCTAAACAGCTAGGCGCCCAGATTTAGGGACATTTCCAGTATTTTCTAAGGTTCAAGACAGTTCTGTTTTCTGCTAACGTTGGGGCTGTTAGTGTGATGTTTGGCGAATATATACTTAGGGGTTGAAGGTACTCTCTATGGTGAAGATTGTGGCTAGTTGGAGATCCTTTGCTGCTGTTATATGACAGAAAAATCAGGTCTGAGATTGTATTTTCTGAGTCTGAAAATGTACTAGATGATGACTGTAATTTTCTGTTATATTTCTGAGTAAGGAATCTGAAAGTAAACATTGGCAAGCAATTCTATTTCATATTATTTTCTGTTCTCCTTGTTACTATCATTTTATGTATGCAATCATTGTATGGCATTGAAACAAACAACCAAAAACTACTCAAACATGTTAATGTCATGCAGCCACGGGTGTCTACTTCTAGACATGCATTGAAGAAGAGGAATAAATTAAATATAGCCTCTTGGCTATTTAATTTATTCATAATCGATTTAATCCTTTAAGAGGCGCTTCAAAATAAACAAATGCTTTTATTTATTAATAATTAATATTTAATTATTAATTAAATTGCTTTATGGAAAATCGTGATTGCTTGATGAGGCCGACTTCTTGATGTGAAAAGGTACATCTCTTGCTGGGCCGACCTCCTACTTGAAAAGTCATGATCCTTCCCTCCTTGGTGTATAAATACAAGGTGTTTATCATTCATTTGGAGAACAAGTTCATTCATCAAGTCGTGGGTGGTAAGAAGAAGTTCGCATCTGGAGCAGTAGATCGATCTCAAGGAGAAACATTATCCTGTAGCAGCAGACCCTCATTCTATAGCAGCAGATCATCTCCTATAGCATCAGATCATCTTCTGTAGTAGAAGATCGATTACAAGGAGAATCATAGTCATTTGTATCTGCATGTAGGAGAGGTGGAAATATATTCATTATATTAAATCGGCATTGAGTTATGCCTGAGTTGTAAGCAGATTTCTGCTCTTATTCAATCCAGGGTATCCTGTGGTGTTCATTGTCTCATGTGTTGCATTTTCTGATTACTTTCTGCTTGATTTATCTGGTCATGAAAAACTAAAAAAACAAACCAAATCAGCTTAACAGTAAAAACATTCAGCATATCAGTGATAGCAAACTCATAAAGAAAAGAAAACTAGGGCAGTCATTACAAATCTGCCCGCAATAATTCAAAGGGGTTTCATCTTTTGAACTCCAAGAAACCAATGGGGTTTTGTCCATTGATCTCTACAGCCTAAAGGTTTTTGTCTTTAGACCCAATAAATGAGAACAAGTGCTTGACTCTAGAATTTAAGGTTTGTTGATATGATGTTCAAAGATAAACCAAATTGATGAAGTTGTTTGCCTTATATAGAGGTTGAAGGCCTAGCATGGGCCAAACTTTTTATCATATTCGAATTTGAGCCCATTAATGGAAGTCTTGGTTGGTCGTGGTGGTGGGTGAAGCCTTTCGTTTGAATGACAAGGTTTCATGAAAGTGCATGCTTGAGTGTGGGGGTTCGGGGAACACATACCAAAATGATGCAATGGTTGGAGGAAGTGGGGATTGGGGGTTGGCACTGTTAGTTTTATCATCAGAAATTCAATAAACAAAAATGCAGCACATAAGACAATGAACACCACAAGATACCCTGGGAATACCTCCAACTTGAGGGGAAAAACCCAGCAAATATATCGCTTATATAGTTATATATTCATAAATAAGAGCAGAAATCTGCTTACAACTCAGGCATAACACAGCGCCAAATTTGATACAATGAATAATAGCACCTCTCCTAGATGCGAAAATACAAGATGAATATGTTTCTCCTTGAATTTGATCTGCTGCACCAATATGATGATTTGCTGCTCAAGTGCAAACTTCTACTAGAGATGCGAATAAGAATAAATGAACTTGATGATCAAATGAGGTGATCATCACCTTGTATTTATACAAAACAATGTGACTCTCCATGAGGTCGGTCTTATAGCAATAATAAAGAAATAAATATTATTTCTTTAATGAAGTCGGCCCCATTTAATTATTCACAATAATTAAATATTATATTAGATGCCAAGTGAAGTGCCTCTTCATTTTAATAAATGCAATAAATGAATAGCCGTTAGGCTATATGAATTTATTGTTCAACAATCAAGGCGGAAGTATGTAGCTTGAACCTACAACATCAACACTCCCTCTTAGCTAGGGAGGAATACTTTCGATACCCAAGGTCATGAATCTCTCAACATGACACCCACAATGGCTACACCCATATGTGGAAGGAGCTCATCACGGATTCACTCAATCGTGATATCAACCATCATGGCTACTCCCATCACAAAATCACTCAATGTGATGTCGTCATCTCATCATGACGTTCACCATGGCTACTCCCAGAGGATGAATAAACACAAGTACAAGAAAATCATCACGGACTCTCTCACATGATGTTGTCATGGAGTCACTCAACATGACATCCACCATGGATACTCCCAGAGGATGGAAACAAGGGCTTTCAACTCATTTTTCTCTCACAAAGAAAAATGCATTAGAGCAAATCATAGATCACTCAAGCTGAGTCTCCCTCTCAGCTAGGGTTTCATTCTCCACAATACCAAGCTTGTCTCGAAAGTACACAAACTTTACTTTGGAGAGGGGCTTGGTGAGAATGTCGATTGTCTACTCATCAGTGCTAATGTATCTCAACTGGATTGCTTTCCTCAATACCATATCTCTGATATAGTGGTATTTGATCTCAACATGTTTTGTTCTGTCATGAAACATTGGATTGACAGAAAGCCTCAGACAACTTTGATTATCACAATGAATGATAATTGGCTCCAATGATTGTCCAAATAAACCTGCAAGGAGCTTCCGAAGCCACACTGCTTCTCAAGCTACCAAACATGCTGCAATGTACTTGGCCTCTACGGTGCTCAGTGCCACTGAAGACTGCTTCCTACTACACTAGGAGATCATTGCAGACCCCAAACTAAAACAACATCCAGAGGTGCTCTTCCGATCAGCAACACACCCTACCCAATCAGAATCAGTAAAACCATGCAGCTTCAAGTCCACATCAGAAGAATTTCTCAAGCCATACCCAACTGTGCCACACAAGTATCTCAGGATATGCTTTACTACAACTAGGTGTATTTGCCTTGGTTCACACATGAACTGACTAAGTGCACTCACTGCATAGAAAATACCTGGTCTAGTGTTGACTAGATACATCAATGATCCAATCAACTGCCTATACGTAGTAGGATCCACCAGATTTGAACTAGCTGTAGCCTCTTTTAACTTCTGAAAATTGGTTTCCATAAATGTAGACATGGATTTGCAATCCATCATACCAAATCTCTTCAAGATGTCTATTGTATACTTCCCTTGACTTAGAATGATCTCATTAGGCCTCTACCATACTTCTAAACCAAGGAAGTAATGCATGTACTTAAGATCCTTCATTTCAAATTCAGAAGCCAACTCCTTCTTGCATTTGATAATGAGGTGTTATTCTTTAGTAAGAAATAGATCATCAACATAGAGAACCAAGATCAAGGCCTCACCATTAATTACCTTGAAATATAGGTTTGAATCAACATCATTCTTGGAGAAGCCCAAGCTCAGCAAGTATCGATCAATCCTCTCATACCAAGCACAAGGAGTCTGCTTAAGGCCATACATAGCCTTCTTCAATTTGCAAACATGAGACTCCTTCCCATGAACTTCAAAGCCATCAGGTTGCTCAATGTAAACTTCTTCTTCAATTACACCATTTAGAAATGTTGTCTTCTGTAATGTTCCCCTTTTGGCAGTAATCCTGCCAGTGGCTCATCAGCCTATTTCGGAATTCTGTAGGCTCGTTGAGGTGTTTCAAAGGGTTCCAATTTTGGAAGGATTGTGTTCATACCTCATTATTTACTATTTATAGTAAATACTTTTCTTGCCAGTTAGCAGTTGTCAGCCTTCAGTTCATCACGTCATTGAAAACAGTTTTCAGTATTAAGCCTTGGCCTTTTTGGAAATATTATTCTAATGGTTTTCTTCATTAATTGAGCAGTTGGTTCTAATTTGCAGTTAACCCCCTTGGCCTAAGGAATGAACTTAAGTTATTTTAAAAAGGGGACTTGTAAGGGTGGCGCCACATGAAGGAGTTGAAAGGTTTTAATATTAATTCTCCATTATCTCAAAGTGGGGGTGTATTTTCGAAGAGTTATATTCTTTCTGGAAATTTGAAGAGACTTGGCTATTGGCGTACCTTCTTGGGAGACTTGAACAATATCCTATCTTCCTTTAAAAGTAAGGCTTGGCTCCAGCATTGAGACATCCATTATTTTGCTAAAGTTATGCTGTCAAAATGATTTATCATCTTCTATTTTGAGGAATGTTGACCTCCTAGTTCTTCCTTCAATTTCGTGTTTGCAAGACAACACCTAGTTGAATTATTGCTACTTCTCATCTAGACTAGCAGATTGTGTTTCAAGGTGAAAATTTGATTTATTTTCTAGTTTTACAGTTGTTGTTTGCATACAGCTGAATGTTATTTTTGCTTATGGTTGAATGTACGAATTTTGTATTATTCTGGGCATTTGATAATAAGATTCCTAAGGTCTAGGCGACCATCTCCAAGCAATTTCGGATTTTAATTTGAAGTGTGCATTTTTATAATGAAAATCGCCCCTCTCAAGGGCTGTACCATTCATCATTGCATTGGGAAGTGTGCCATTAATAATTGCAGGTGTTTGGAGCTGTTTTCCGTGTTTCAACAGGGGCGCCTATCTCCCAAATGATCTATGCTTCGATTTCACGCACATCGGAGGTACTTTGATTGAGTTGTGAGGAATTTACGAATTTTCTGTAGTTGATATACATTTCCAGAATTATAGTTCGCTGATCAGAATTAAAAACAATTGCTGTTTTCTATTTTTCCTCTTCTTTTCTCATTATATTCTGATAGAGAGAATGTATAACAAGGTGCTTGAATATTGGTGAAATTGGCATTGTAAAATTGCAGCCTTCTCTTTGTACAAGCTGCTAATAGTAGTATTGTTTTCAGTTTTATTATTGCTGCTCTATTTAATTAATTTCACACTAAGCACCCCTGGATGGTTTACCGCCAGTGTGGACAATCTGTTTGTAACCCCATTCATACCCACTTCAAGTGGAGAATTCCCACGTTTCAGTGGATGCCTGCCGTAGCAGAAGAAGTTTAATGTTGTAATCTTTTCCCCCCACTGTCTGGTGGTAGAGTGGAAAGTTCATTGGCTGGTTATCCACCTTGTTGTTATTTCAATCCAGCAGTAGTACTCCACCATATGATAGCACCTCGCCTGCATAGGGATCTTGAGTGCACATCCATGGTGTCGAGTTTAATATTTCTCTTTCAATAGAATCTTGTACTTGTTGATTCAGTAGATCCTAGGGATCCTTTGACCATATGCTCGCTCCTCCTCCTTAAGTGGTTTTAGGGCGCATTCTTGGCTAGAGTTCTTTAATGTACGTTTTGGTTATGCTAACCTTAATGGGTGATTGATTCTATTGTAAATGTTTGGTTTAAAAATTAAAAAAAATTGAGAGATAATATTTCAGTGGTATGAGAGCAGAAGTTCCTGCCATCCCGTGTCTACTAGCCTTTCAGTTGACAAATGAGTGATAGAGCAACCGGATACTTCATCAGAACTCAGGCCATATCTCAGTTACAGTTTCCGTCAGTACCAAAAGTAGATACTTTGTCAGAAGCTTTGAGGGAAACAGTTAAAACAGTTGAGAGAATGTCAGAAGAGTATTGTCTTTCGATGGAGATAGAAGATGCAAGAGCAGAAAAAATGTTTGATAACATGTTAGAGATGATGGCACGTTTGCTGGATAAATTGGATCAGCAAACTACTCAAACTAATATTTAGCCTCAACCAAATCATGCTGGTGAAAACAACAGTAATAGTGGTTTAAATGGAACTTATGTTCCCGGTGGTCATAATGCTTCAGCAATTAATGGAAGGGATAGAACTGTTGGACAGCATGTTACAAATACAAGAGGATCTTCATCCAGACCTCTCCTCCCTACATTCACTCCAAGAGATGAACAACAACTTGAAATTGGAGTACCTTTTGCGGATGATGCTAGGCAAGCCTATATGGAGTACATCTCTTTACCCCCTGATATGAGAGATGCACGGACCTTTGATCAATTCATGAATCAAAGAAGCAGACGGAATGGTGGAAGGAATGAACAATGCCCTTTCACAAATCATAGGAATGATTTTCAGCAAGCATTGGGTAAGATTACCTTGGACCATTTTGAGGGAAGTAATAAGTGTGCAGCTAGAGCATGGGTGTAGAAACTGGATAATTATCTCTCACTTAGACCAATGCCGGAGGAAGATGCAATTAAGTTTGCCACATTGCACTTGGATGGAGTGGCTCATGAATGGTGGACTCATGGTTTGGTTACTCTTGGCCATAACCTTATCTACACCTATGAAGAGTTTACCGACAAATTAATTGAAAGATTTGATACCAGAGATCCTCAGTTGAGTTTTTGAGAATTGACACAATTGAAACAACACGGATCTTTAGATACCTATGTTGCTGATTTTCAAAGGCTGTTAGTAATGGTGCCTAACATTACTGAAAGAAGACTTGTGGTTTTATTTGCGGAGGGTTTGATGGAGCCTTTGAAAAGATGGGTCAAAGCCTTTGATCCACCATCATTGGATGAAACAATCAAGAAAGCAAGGAGCATGGAGTTGGCTGCTCCAAGGCCAAAATTTCAGTCTAAACCATTCAAAAAGGATAAGGAGAAGTTCACTCCTAATCAGCCCAACAAGTATCCACAAAGAATATCTGATGAACTCCGTGATCAGCTCAGAAAGGAAGGAGTTTGTTATACTTGTCGTGACCTTGGACAAGAGGTCACCGTTGTTATGGGAAAGGAAAAGTTCAACAAATGGAGGGCTATTCTGATTACGGATCAGAATCTGATCCGTTTGATCAGCAGTATGAAACAACAAGTGATGAAGGAGAAGAAGCCCCAAAGGAGGAACCAGAAGTTGGAGATAGTAGTGCTTTTGCCCAACTATCCAGTTTCCAAAAGAACGAATCCTTTCGAGTATGAGGAATGGTTAACTCTCAAAGGATTGTTGCTCTAATTGATACAAGAGCAACTCATAATTTCATTGATGAAGGCCTAGTTACCAAAAGAGGATTGATTGAAGATTTTGAAGGATTCAAGGAAATGGTAGCAGATGGCTTTACCATATCTTGCACCAAGAAAATTCCTAATCTTTTTATGCAATTGGGAAATTATGAGGTGAAGGATGACTTCTATGTGGTTGGCATTGGTGATACCGATGCTGTTTTGGGAATACAATGGCTGCGATCTTTTGGAGAGATCATCTTGAATATGCAAACTATGGAATTGAAATTCCAAGCTGATGGGAAGAAGGTGGTTTTGAGAGGCATGTCCAATGGAGGTCCACAGATTGTATCCTTGAAATGAATGGAGAGGCTGATCCGTCATGATCAAGTTGAATGGGCAGCATAGTGTATGATCTTACCAACTGATCCGGTTGTAGAGAAAAGACAATATCCTCCTGATATACAAACTCTTCTTTCTAAAAAGAGCAAGGTTTTTGGTGACTTACCTTTAGGAAGACCACCTAAAAGAGGGTGCGAGCATGTGATTGAATTAGAAGAAGGTGCCAAACCAGTCATTACTACTCCTTACCGCTACCCAAAGAAGCAGAAGGATGAGATAGAAAGGACTATCAAAGAACTTTTGGAGGTAGGGTTCATTAGACCAAGCAAGAGCCCATTTGCTTCAGCAGTGGTATTGGTCAAAAAGAAAGATGGTACAATGCGGATGTGTGTTGATTATCGTGCATTGAATCAGAAAACTATCAAGAATAGATATCCTATTCCTAGGATAGATGAGCTTATTGATGAGCTCCATGGGGCTATGTTCTTTTCGAAGATTGATCTCCGTTCCGGTTACCATCAAATCAGAATGAGAGAAGGGGATATTGAAAAAACAGCCTTTAGATGTCACTATGGGCACTTTGAGTTCTTGGTCATGCCATTCGGTTTGACTAACGCTCCAGTAGCATTTCAGTCATGTATGAACAAGACTTTCAAGCAGCAGTTGAGGAAGTTTGTGCTTATCTTCTTTGACGACATTATGGTTTTCAGTAAGTCTTGGGAGGAGTACCTTCAACACTTGGAGGAAGTGCTTAGCATTTTGGAGGCTGAATGCATGTTTGCTAAAGAATCTAAATGTGAGTTTG